>CM057345.1:328925499-330125499 GCA_030015575.1 Agapanthus africanus | reverse complement strand
CGCGGACCTTAGGACCATGTTAGAGAACGAGCTCTATACGGACTTGATTCTCCAGTCCCTTCCTTCCACTTACGCCCAGTTTATCCTGAACTTCAACTTGCAAGGAAAACAAGTTGAACTTCCGGAGCTCCTCAACATGCTGAGGAGTGCAGAGGGCACACTACAGAAAGGTAGGGAGACATCCACTTTGTTTGTAGGAGAATCTTCCTCTTCTAAGTCCAAGGCGAAATCCAAGGGAAAGAAAAAGAAAACCCCCGCCAAACCAAGGGGCGGTGTTAGTAAAGTGGATACGAAGGGAAAAGCAAAGGCAACAAAGATAGCGGGGCAGCTTGTGGGAATGGAAGAATGCTTCTATTGTCATAAGAAAGGACACTGAAAGAAAGATTGCAGGGCTTGGAAGGCCAGAAACCAGGATCCGAAGCAAGATGGGG
The DNA here is from genome assembly GCA_030015575.1 of Agapanthus africanus. Lineage (NCBI taxonomy): Eukaryota > Viridiplantae > Streptophyta > Magnoliopsida > Asparagales > Amaryllidaceae > Agapanthus > Agapanthus africanus. Next base: position 330,125,068 of record CM057345.1, on the reverse strand, counting down.
CTTCGGCTTCAGGTGTGTATGTTATTGAAAACTGTCTTTCAATAAACTCTACTTCCTGGGTATTGGATACCGGATCAGGATCTCATATCTGTAATTCTTTGCAGGCACTGAGAAAGCGTAGGGTTTTGAAGGCAGGTGATATGACCCTCAGAGTTGCAAACGGAGCTGGCATGGATGCTGAGTCCGTGGGGGACTATCACCTGGGATTGTCAGATGGACACATTTTGGTTTTGCGTAATTGCTATTTTGTACCCAATGCAACTTGTAATATCATTTCTGTATCTTTATTATCTAAAGAAGGTTATGAATTTGCATTTGTATGTAATGTTGTGAACATTCACTTTAATCAAGTTCTGATTGGGTCAGGTACATTAAGCAATGGTATATACGTATTAAACCAACCACTGATTTTCAATGTCCAGAATACACACAAAAGAAAGTCTCCGGAAACTAATTAGGCTTTCTAATGGCATTGTAGACTGGGTCACATCAATGAGAGAAGGTTAACGAAGTTACATACAGAAGGATATTTGGATCCGTTCCAATATCAATCATATGCAACTTGTCAATCCCTTCTCAAAGGAAAGAGGACAAAGACTCCGTTCACTGGACACGGAGTAAGAGCGAGCGAGCTCTTGGGACTCGTACACAGCGACGTGTGCGGTCCTATGTCTATACATGCGCGAAGCGGTTATTCTTACTTCATTACTTTTACGGATGACTTTTCAAGGTACGGATATGTCTTCTTAATGAAACATAAATCCGAAGCCTTTGGAAAATTCCAGGAATATAAGAATGAAGTAGAAAAACAAACTGGCAAAAGTATCAAGACACTGAGATCTGATCGAGGTGGTGAATACTTGAGTACCTAAAAGATAATGGTATTCTCTCTCAGCTTACTCCTCCATACACTCCGCAACATAACGTTGTATCGGAGAGACGGAACCGGACCCTATTGGAAATAGTACGTTCCATGATGAGTAACGCTGAGTTACTGCGATCATTCTGGGGATATGCACTAGAATCAGCTGCATATCTTTTGAACCGAGTTCCAACTGAGACTGTGCCTACCACAACATATCAGATGTGGTGTGGGAAGAAACCCTATCTTAAGCACATTAAGACATGGGGATGTCCAGCTTTTGTTAAAAAGCAGCATGCGGACAAACTCGAGGCGCGCTCAGTACAGTGTAAGTTTGTGGGATATCCAAAGAACTCCAAGGGATATTTCTTCTATTGCGAAGAGGAACAAAAGGTTTTTGTTTCTCGTCATGCCTGCTTCTTGGAAACTGAGTTTTTGGAAAATCAGATAAGTAGGAGCGCAATAGAACTGGAAGAAATTCCAGAACCACGAGCTATTACTGAAAGCTTAGTAGAACCAGAGGGTTAAAAAGAACAGGACATTCCTACGCCACACTGCAGGAGAAGTAGGCAGTCTCATCCGCCCGAGAGATACTAAGATTTTCTCATAGACGGGGATAGAGAGGATTGCATCATTGAAAATGATGAGCCGGCTAGCTTCCAGCAGGCCATTCAGAGCGTTGACTCGGTGAAATGGCTGGATGCAATGCGGACCGAAATGGAGTCCATGTACACCAACAAAGTATGGACTTTGGACGTTGCTCCAGATAGGGTAAAACCCGTAGGATGCAAGTGGATCTTCAAGAACAAGATTGGTGTAGATGGACATGTTGAGATCTATAAGGCTAGACTTGTTGCAAAGGGTTTTCGTCAAAGACCTGGTTTGGACTATGACGAAACCTTTTCTCCAGTGGCTATGCTGAAATCCATTCGGATCCTTCTTGCCATTGCTGCCTTCCACGATTATGAGATTTGGAAGATGGACGTAAAGACCGCTTTTCAAAATGGAAATTTAGAGGAGTGTGTCTATATGGACCAGCCAGAGGGTTTCATTCAGAGTGGGAGCAGCGGAAAGGTGTGCAAGTTGCTTAAGTCCATTTATGGACTAAAGCAGGCATCGCGGACGGTCAAAGAATTTGGCTTTATCAAAAATCCAGATGAACCATGCATCTATAGTAGATTTGTAGCAAGAACTGTCGTATTCCTCGTATTATACATGGATGACATTCTCTTGATAGGAAATGACATTCCTATGCTACAATCTGTCAAAGGGTTCTTGTCACACAGGTTCTCCATGAAAGACCTGGGTGATGCCACTTACATTCTGGGGATCCGGATCCATCGTGATAGATCCAAGAGGATGTTAGGACTCTTGCAGTCCAGGTACATCGACACCATACTGAAAAGATTCAGTATGGAAGATTCCAAGTGCGGTAACCTACCGGCTTGTCACGGGATCACCCTCTCCAAAGAGATATCTCCCAAGACTGATTTGGAAAGGGATCGCATGTATATTATACCCTACGCTTCTGCGGTAGGCTCTATAATATATGCGATGTTATGTACCAGACCAGATGTAGCTTATGCACTAAGTGTGGTAAGCCAGTATCAGTCAAACCCTGGGGAGAAGCACTGGATAGCGGTAAAGAACATTCTTAAGTACCTGAGAAGGACTAAGGAGATGTTCTTGGTGTACGGCGGAAAAGACCTCCAGATTGAGGCCTTTGCTGACTCCAGCTTCCAGAGTGACAAGGATGATTCCAAGTCCATGTCGGGTTTTGTCTTTACCCTCAATGGAGGGGCGGTTTGTTGGAAGAGTTCCAAACAGGAAACCGTTGCTGACTCGACGATGGAAATGGAATACATCGCTGCTGCTGATGTCGCAAAAGAAGCTGTCTAGATGAAGAAGTTCTTGATAGAACTTCAGGTGGTTCCGTCCATTGTTGATCCAATACCTCTGTATTGCGACAACAACGGGGCTATAGCTTTAGCGAAGGAACCCAGATCCTATCAGAAGTCCAGACACATCTTGAGGCGGTATCACCTGATCAGGGAGATCGTGGATCGCCAGGAGATCGTGGTTCGGAGGGTTGCTACGGAAGATAACACTGCTGATCCACTCACGAAGGCCTTACCCCAGACTCAGTTCGAGCGGCTGATCAAGATGATAGGTCTTCGATACGCCAGTACATGGCCTTAGTGCAAGTGGGAGATTGTTAGTGTATATGCCCTAGAGACCATTACTGTATCATACTAGTTTGTATATTACATAATGGAAGCTTGGGATATTCACAGTTGTATAGACAATCTTGCTCAAAATGGTAGTATGCTACTTGGTTTGTTTCTACTTTAATGTGCACATGTGTTTATTTTAGTATATCACCTATACACAATAGTGGAGCCCTTAGGATCTTTGCTTGATTACCAGCGTTGTGATGGCAGTCACACTCGTGGGGGCTAGGTAATCCACAAGCACATCCTTATACATGTCCCTAGTCGTAGGACTATCGAGACAGGGCATCGATACTCCGGAGTAGACTAGCGTATGCGCTTCTCATCCCAGCAGGGGAGACGGTCTGTCCCACAGCCGTTGTTGGATATAGTGCCCTCAGAGTCAATTATTGGATCGCAGGTATGTGATTGCAATGATTGCGGAGGACCTATACCGGTAGGATAGTCTTACTCGAGATGATAGTATGCTATTTGGTTTACCTTTATCAGTCGTGTACAGTTTCAGATGACTGATCACTGTTACACTTTGATAGAGCCCTTAGGATCTTGCTTTACTACCAACAGTATGATGGCGATCATATACGTGAGAGTTGGGTGGTTTATAAGTATATCCTTAATTGTGGTGCCTAGTCGTAGGAGTTTCGAGACAGGGCATCGATACTCCGGAGTAGACTAGTGTATACAGTCGAGACCCCGACAAGGGGTGGTGGCCGGTCTCACAAGCCATTCGTGTCAGTTGGATCACCTAAGATGTATATAGGTGCTCATTGGGTAATGAGTACACCGGACAGGACTCGCCGGGAACCAGCTAGTTGGTATTATACATATCGTCAGATAGCAGTTCCCTGGTGACATGTGTACAGGTTAGTTCATCGACCTGAGGTCGCCATTTGTCTCGTGTGAGTTCCCACTGTTCTTTGATTTCTACCCTACCATGGCTCAAAGGAGTCGTGTAAACAGGTAGTTTTTAGGTACAGTCCCGAGCCACATGGAGGCACGTGAGCGGATCGGCAGGGGATTCGTCTCTCCCGGTATTGGGGGTGAGATCGTGCTGTGTCTAGGAGAGCCATTACACAAAGCCCACGGCCGTGGCAGGAGATTTACTGGTAGGTATTCCAGTAGTATCTCAGGGTGTTATTGGGCTACACTCCGACACGACTTATACCGCTTTTGGGGGTCTGACGTTACCAGCCCCCTAGGCAGATATGCGATACTCATAGACGAACGGACCGGACTGTATATAGATTGTCTCTGTTAGGCTCAGTAGGGTTTCCGGATGAGTTCGCTCATCGGCCTCCCTTGAGGTCTGTCCATGGGCAGCCGTTACGCATTGCTAGTGCCGCTGACGGCTTGTGGTTAAACCCACTGCTTGGGTACTAACGAGTCATTAGACTCCCCCACAGACAGTTTCCCAAGTTCGGGCGAAACGTTGTAGAGGCCGTATGGTTCTATGGCAGGGTTCGGAAAATGCACGTGCGTTTACGCACGTGTCATTTTTCAGGCAGATAATACTGGTGGGCTTTGGTTTAAGCCGGATCCGAGTATTATATTGAGTAGATATAATATCTTTGTCTTAGTTGCATTTGTATTCGGTCGTAATACAAATGCGGGTATATTTATACAGTTACGGGGTTGTCCTGAAATTCGTTTCAGGATCGCTTTTGGAAGTTGCCAGTTTCTAATTTCCAGTTTCCGTATTTGACATTCGGTTAAATGCGGATTTATCTTTCCGTCACTCTGGTAAGTCGTGAGGGTGAGTCGTGCTTCTAGAAGCTTCTAGAATGGTGACTAGGTTCATGAACCTTTGTATGCATTTATTATATGATGACTAGGTTTTAATGACTCATGCTTTAACAGTAATTCTTCTTGTTAACCTTAGGATATTTTCTACATGATAAGCTTTCCTTTGTGGTCACCTCCATCCTCTTACACTCACCCTCTCTTCCAATATTATGGCCGGCCCCCATTGTGAGTGTGAGAGTGAGATTGATTTCATTTTGATTAAAAAGACTATGGTTTAAGGTGTATGGAAATTTGATAACTCATTTCTCATTCCATTTCATTTTGAGTGGCAACTTCATTAACCGGTCGTCCACGGCTTTGGACGAAGTGAGACAAAGTGTTCTACTCATTCTCTACATCAATCTTGGTCGTCTCTTTTGGCAAACTTGACGACCGAGTTGCCTCGAGTCTGAGGCGGGAGCCCGTTTAATGAACCGTTGACGTGGTGCCACCTGGACGAGCAGATCGAAGATCGACGAGATCGGAGCAGCCGCAACAAAGCGTGGGATGATGGTTGAAGAACGAAGGACTCGGTCGTTCGGTATAACCTTTCTACCCTCTTTACAGTTTGTTAGTTTAGCAATAATGGCAGATCCGGGTTATAGTATACGATAGCGCCAGTTAAAAAGTTTTTGTTCCGCATTTGGCGTCTGTTAGACGGCCGGGGCGCTACCGTAGAATTACAGTGGTATCAGAGCCTCACCATTATGCTTTACTAACTTGTGGTAACGCGTTTAAAACATCGATCGGACCGAATATCAAAAACTACAAATTTTCAATTCACAGTTTCTGTCGATTTTAAATCAAGTCCAAAAATTATTTTTCATATCATAGAAAGTTGTGCAGGGTTTTCTAAGCACGTGGTACAAATTTGGGCATGTGATCATACAAGACAGCCGCGGAATCGCGGTCAAACCTAGGGTTTGACCGCGTATCCGCGGCCAGTATGTGTGATATGTGCTCCAAATTTGCACAGTGGCTTCTTGAGTGGAAATTGTGGTTTTTGGTATATATCTTTTGGGCCCAGATTTTGTTACTGTACAGCAGATGTACGTGGGGCCTACTTCGTGATATTTAGTCGATCGAAATTTAAACATGTTAGTTTACAGTACTTACATTATATCTCCGACCGGGAATGTCATTTGAGCGGTAAACCGCGTCTGATTGCTATAGTTCTTTTAGACGGGTTTGCGAACGTGACATTCGTGTTGATGTTCTGTGTTGTGCTGTGATGTTGCGGATTTGTCGTGGTGGATAGCAGTGTGCAATGGTAGTACAGTTTAAATTTATTTGTACATTTGATATTGCGGGGCGAGCGTCCAACATGTGGACTGCCGTCACTCCCTGTTTGTATAATATTCTTTTGGGGCACGACCGGGCTGAGGTCGATGTACCCGTTGTACATATTTTTCATTTCTGTACTAGGTTTTACCCCGCGACGGAGTGCACGGATAGCCGGGTTCTGGAGGGAAACGGGTCCGCATCTCGTGGCTTTGAGAGGCAAAGGGGCCTCACTCTAAAATTGGCAGACTATTCGCCGTACTCGTAGGGGTTACAGGTTGACCCAAGGAGGGGTGCTCAAGCTACCGGATTCCGTGAAGTGCAGGGTGGTCCATTCACTTTGCTGTAGAGGGCTGCGTCGCTTCAGGTTTTGGCGGGTAACTTTCCGCACCCGTAGGGGTCTAGGTTTCATTGCAAAGGCTATCCACATGACCAGGGGAACGTCGGGTTTCAGCAGCGGCTCTGTGAAACTCGGGGATCCCAGTTTATCTATATTGTTCTGTGATGCTTATTAATTTTCTGTAATGTTGCATTTTATCACGCCTGGAGCGATTATTGTATATTGGTATATATACTAGTAGATGTTGTATATGTTTTGCACCCGCGCTAGTTCAGTCCCCGCTCTATCGTTAGTTAAGTAACCTAACGGGTGATGACGGGACCCCGTGACTAATGCGGATGGCATATACGTACATGTTATTTTCGTTCTTTTCTGGTGTGATTAATTGTTGGGAATGCGTTGATTCTGATCAATGCAAAGGAAAACAAACCTGTTTGGCAGTTGTTGGAACAATTTAAAAAGTGTTATTACAAAGACGTTTTCTTTTGTTTTGCATAGCGGTATTCGGTTGGAATATCCTGCACCTCATTCGACGAGGCAAGGGCCGATATCCCTTCACCGGGAATGACCCCTTGGGCAGAAGTTTGCGTCAGGGTAATAACTTCACTATAGTCGATTACAAGTTTCTTTGCACCGCGGTATTCAGTTGGAATATCCTGCACCTCATTCCACGAGGAAAGAGCCAAGATCCCTTCACCGGGAAAGACCTCTTTAGCAAAGGTTTTCGCCACTATATTTTTTATAAAAAAGCTATCAGGTTCCTTCAGCGATATCAAGTTCGTTACGTTAAAGGTTTTTTCGCCAAAAACCAGCCATAGCCCTCCGTCATTTCTTTTGGGTATTCAGTAGTATTCAAGCTATGCATTTTAGCCAAAGTTAAGGCATAGTGTTTGGTAGCTGCTGGGTATTCATTTGTTGCATAGATATATGAGTTGGTTTGCGACAGTCGTTCTGCCGATTGGCCAAAGTCAGGGCCATGTGCGGGTGGGTTCAAATTGACAAGATAATGATGGGAAGAACTTGGCATGCGACTTATTGCATTTTGGCCAAAGTCAAGGTTATAAGAGCATGGGGCAAAAATCATATCGGGAGTTTCTAAAGAAACTCAAACTTGCCAAGTATGCGCATACCTTCTGGAGTGTGAGTAACGTGGATGGATTCCGTCACGTTATCATGCGATGAGAGTTGGATCCCGATTCCCACTGATGAGTTGGTTTACTCTTCGGGTGATCCCGATTGATTCTTCTTTCAGGTTTGGAGGAGAATTTGACAGTACAGTGGGAGGTTTCCTGATTAGATAAAGTGATAACCATTCTGATCTAGGTTAGAGTGCACGCAGAGTGTTTCCTTTCTCTCTCTCTCTCTTTGGCAGCGACCTTTGACCGACCCTAGACTATGACTCAGTGACCAAGTTGACCGAACTTTCTTAAAATACTGGCTTTTGGATTGTCAGAGTTGCATAAGTCATTGCCACTCCTTCTTTTACCCTTTGAATTTCTCAGAACATCCCGTATTACTACGGACATCCACTTCCATTGGATAGATCCATCGTATGGTTATATATGAACTCGAAGGGACATCTTCGAGGATGGATCCAGGTTCAGGAGAAATTGAATTGGTTTATTCAGTTGTCTTTTATTATCACATTCTCTCAGGTTGCGAGGGCTCCTTGGTTTAGGAGAGTACACCTATTACGCTTATTGGATAGTCTTATTCCAAACCATAGGCAGGTGCCGAAAGGTAGGGAATGAAGAAAACCGATTATTCTAAGTAGGGTGTGCAGAAGGTAATATGTAAAGACAAAAATAAAGGGATTAAAAAGAGGGCAAAGTAAATTGCGACTGTTATCATTCACGACCAAACCGCGTACTTCATCGCCACTCCTATTTCACCTTTAATAGAATAAGGTGTTATTCAGTTGTTTTTTATCATCACCTTCTCTCAAGTTGTGAGTACTCCTTTGTTTAGGAGGGTACACCTATTATGCTTACTGGATAGTCTTCTTCCAAACCATAGGCTGGTGCCGAACGGTAGGGAAAGAAGAAAACCATTTAGCCTAACGATGGTGTACAGAAGGTAATTACTAAAGACAAATAAAGGGATTTGGAGAGATGACAAAGAAATATACGGTTATAGTCATGAATTGGATTATGGAAGAGGCATTACTAGGAATACCAGGATACCCCTACGAAACATTTTCTTGTTTCAGTGCATTGTTAAAGCAAAACCGTTTTCCCGATTAGATACTTACTCCAGGGTATGTATTTACCAGGTTTCATTCTCATATCTGTATGGTTTTACAGATGATGAGCGGGAGTAAGTTATTTGGGAATTAGGTGACCTTCCTCATTATATCGGAATTCGTTGCAATTGGTGATATTTGAGGAAATCGCCAGGGTACAGTTTTCAACCTACGACGCACAGGTTTTGAGTTATTCAACTCAACGGACTTGTACAGAGTATTGTATGTTGTCCAGTGTCCATCAGGACAAAGGGGTAGGTCCTCATACTATGTTCAGTTTACTTATGACTTCTCTAGTTTTTAGATAAGTGTTTCTTAGAAATACAAGGTCTATGTTTTGAGAAGTTGTGGGTATAAGAATAAAGTAGAGAACCAGATGTCACAAGTATCGGGATTCTTCAAATAGATCGAAGATGTAGATTCTTGTGATTGGTATTCAGATGATAGTAATAGTTTTGAGAAACTTGTTTCTCTTTCAGATTACTCATAATTGGATGGACTCCTAAGTTGAGTAATGCTGATTAGCCTCTTTTCATTAAGTTGATATGCACTGGAGACAGCTGCATGATTGAATCTGGTTCCAATTAAATAAGTGCCAAAGTTTCTATATTGGATATAGAATGGTTCATATCTTAACGATGTTAAGGTACGAGGAGTTGTCCAGCTTATGCTTAAAACCAGACTCTGGATAACTCAGGGCACGTTTCTGTAATGGCAGTTTGTTGGTTGACCCTGGCTATGACGAGAGTTGATTTTGTACCATCTGGAAGATCAATAATGATATTGTTCTTGACTCGCCACAGTTTTAGTAAAATGGATTTTTTCAGAAAAAAGTAGTGGGAGTATGGTAGAACTGGAAGTGTTTCCAGAACCGTAAACGATTACGGAAAATTTAGTAGGACATAAAGATTCAATCAGGTTTGACATTCCATTAGCCACTCCACAGATATGGTGGGTAACCTCAGACACCCGAGAGGTACTCCGGTAGCCTCAAGGACGGTGACAGGGAGGTTCTTATCTAGCCAGACTTGACACAACTGTTGTTCCAGGCTTTGAGACCCGGCAGGAGGTTAATTATAGCGTCGTTCTAAACTAGCTTTAGAAGTGCACGTATATATTATTCTGCCAGAGGGTTGTCATAGTCAGAGGGAGCAGCGGAAGTTTAGTGGGCAAGTAGCTTATGTCTATTTATAGACTAGAGCAGATATAGCGGAGATAGATCATCTATTTTTGATGTGACAGTCAAGGGTTTGACTTCGTCAGAATAGGGGATGGATCTGTTAAGGAGGTAGTAGGGTGTGATGTCATGATATCTGGATGACATACACAGAGTAGAAAGTTAAATTCCTATACTACGATCGGTTGTACTGTGGTCGTCACACAGTTGTTTCTCCATAAGGGATATGGATATAATATCTGACATTCTAGTTTCAAGATCTATGGTTTTAGATCTAGATTTGGGTAGTTTCCCAATGTGGGTACTTTGACAGTATTCTAATGGTATTTGGAATAGATGACTCCTGGCATGGTAGTGTACCTGCAGGTGATGTGTAGGGTTCCTAGGCACACTAAGGAGGTCTCACAAGGCATCAACCATGCCAATTTAAAATTTTACGGGTGCCGAGAAACCCTAATACGGATCGTTAACTAGATTTTAGGCGAAACTACGAGCTAGTTAACAACTTAACTAAAGTGTAAACGGAAATACAACCTTTGTAGATCCGGTGCTCCACCTCCATAGCTCCGTGATGATGTCTCCTCGCTGTCCAAATCGAATCCATGACTCTAGCGTCGGCTTCATCGGAGAAAAAGCGGGCTAGGTCATCGACGACGATGCCGAAGATGATCTACGTCGAGGCATCACAAGATCAAGCTCCCACTTCACCAAGTCATGAAACTTGTGAAGGAAACACCCTATACTACTTGGCAAGAGGTAGAGGATGAAGAAATAGGAAGTGGGTTGACTTTAGAATTGGATTTCTCACTCATTTTCTCAAGTTGCCATTGATGGAGGCAAGCTTCTTCTTGAAGAAGAAGAAGAAGAAGATGAAGTATATTATGATAAGTCTTTTTTAAAAAGAAAATAAAATGAATACTTATCATAATCCAACCATGGTCAAGCGTAGAGAATGAACTAGGGTTAAGTGGAATGGTTAGGGTTAAGCATGAGACAAAATGGTGACTTAGTCAAAGCTTCATGAAGCTTCAATATCAAACAAAGAAAGCCACCATTTTCTCTTTATCATTTTCTTTTGTCAAAATGAACAAAAGAAATAAATAAATGAATAAGTAAATAAACAAAACCCGAACCACTCATATAACCATGGTTTAATCTTTACACAAACTCAAGTTAACATGTATCATCAAACATGATACAATCAAGTGCACAAAAGTATATCACAAATACAACTTGTGAACTTCAAGTGAGAAAATCCATTTAAAGTGAACCAATACTAGTTAATGCAAAGTAATATATCAAATATATAATTATGCATTAAATCATTAAATCAACACTTGATTCAATGATCCGGTCATGTCGCACACAACCGACTAGTATACAATGTATCGTTTTATCGAATCAATCCTTGATTCGATAACTAGGTTATATCGCATATAACCATTCGACACATTCATCGCGAGAATGAAATATGGTATCACATACACGCATTATTCTCGGTCCCGCACATATTTCATATGCGCTCCTATTTCGTTTCGCTTGAGCCAGGAAACCTCTGTGTAGGACTCTAAAGACTCGTCAATACGGCGGCAGCAGGCGATGATCATATCAAACACCCACAAGCCGCAAGCGGTCTGCTAAACGTAACGGCCACCCGGGTATTGAGCGATCAGAAGATCGACGAGCAAGCCCGCTCATACTCCTGTGAATCCAACCAGTAACACTTACCGTACAGTCCGGTCTGATCGTTTGATATGTCGCATATCTCGCCTAGGGATGGTAAACGTCAGACCCCAATAGCTCGATAAGTCGTGTCGATATGAGGTCTATAACAGTGCGAGAAACTACTGGTAACACTTACCAGTAAATCTCAGCAACCCTGGCCAGGGATTTCCGGTTATAGCCAATCGGACACAGCGCAACATCAACTCCCTATACCGGGAGAGACGAATCCCCTTCTATCGCTCATTGCCTCCATGTGATTCGGGACTGTACCCAAAAGCCACCGTTTTGCATGCCCTCTTGGATGTGGTAAGGTGGAAATCAAAGCACAGTGGGAACCACACAAGACTCTATAACGATCTCGGGTCAACAGACTACTCTGTACCAGTGTCACTAGAGAACTGCCATCTGACGTAAGGTATAATATCATCTGGGAGTTCTCGGCGAGTCCGTCCAGTGTACCCAGTCTCCACTGAGCCCCCGTATATCATCTCTGATGTCAAACACCAACGGATATGGGATCATCCATCGCCATCTGTATGGGTCGAGAAGGTATACGCTAGTCTACACCGGTTTATCGATGCCCCGTCTCGATACACCCACGACTAGGGACTTTAAAGGATGTACTTATGGACTACCATGTCCCCACTAGTATGATCCGCATCATAGACCAGGTAGTCAAGTACACATCCTAAGGGCTTTACCAACATGTAACAGAGAGACTATCAGTGTACACGTTAAGGTAAAGAGTAACCAGATAGCATACTATCATGTTGAGCAAGAAAGTCCTCCCTATATATGTCCCAGCATCCATTACAATATACATCCAATGTACAGTAATGGCCTCTAGGGCATACATATAACTAACAATCTCCCACTTGCACTAGGGCCATCTGATAGCAGTGGTTGTAGTATCTCATACTCAACCATCCCATAAAAGTCTCTCTCTGGGTAAAGGCCTTTGTGAGTGGATCCGCCGTGTTGTCCTCTGAGTCTACTCTCCTAACCTTGATCACCCTGGAAATCAACTATCTCTATGATCAGGTGATACTGCCTTAGAATATGTCTGGATCACTGATGGGACGGATGTTCCTTGGCATAAGACACAACTCCATTGTCACACAATGGGAGGAACTAAGTTCATCTCATGAAAAAATATACATCCAGACTGCCTCTTTGGTAGCATCATAAGTAGCGATGTATCGAGCCTTTATCGTCTAGTATGCCACGGTATCTAGTTTGGAACTCTTCCAACATACCGTCCCTTTACTGAGGGTAAAGACAATGCCTGCGACTGACATTCAGTCGTCCTTATCACCCTGGAACCCTTCTAATGATTCTCCCCGGGATCGGTTGATACCATCTCACTACAACTAGTGAGAATCCTAACATCCAATTAGATCTATCTCATAGATCCAAAACCCAGGATTTTAGGAGGTATCACTTTGATCCTATATGGAGAATCATTGTGATAAGCGGAGATTGACCGAGCGTAGCATAGGAAACTCCTTCCCTATCAAGAGCATGTCATCCACGTACTCTACAAGGATCTTCACCATACTCCCTACTACCTTTTTGTTTATACAAGGTTCATCTACCATTTTGATGATGTCAAACTCTTTGACTACTTCATCAAAACAGATGTTCCAACTCCGCGATACCTGCTTTATCCTTTAAAGCATCTTGTACACGTTTCCGCTGCTCCCACTGTCTACGAAGCCCTCTGGCTGTGTACTTATAGACGTTCTCTTCTAAAACATCATTTTAGAAAAGCAGTCATGGCACGCAACCGCCAGATATCGTAGTCATGGTATGTAGCCGTGGCAAGTAGGATCTGAATGGACTTAAGCATAGCTACTTGAAAAGGTTTCATCATTATCCACGCCTGGTCTATGACGAAAAACTTTAACAAGTCTAGCTTTGAAAGTCTCAACTTTTCCATCTACACCAAGTAATCTTCTCAAGATATACTTGCTCCTGATGGGGATTTAACCCTTCAGATATAGTAACCAAAGTCCATACTTTGTTGGTGTATAAGGATTCCATCTCAGATCGCTAAGCATCCAGCCATTCTTACAGATTCCCACTCCTGATGGCCAGCTCGAAACTAGTTGGGTCATCATCTCATGATGCAATCCTTGCTCCCACTGTCATAGAGAAACAGAAGTATCTCTCAGGTGGGTGAGAAAACCCTACTAGATCGGCGGAGAGGCTGAGGTTCGTTGGTAACTATTGAATCCTTTGGTTTTATCAAATCATCTGCTGTAGTTTGTATAGCTGGAACCTTTCCAGTTCTACATTACAGACCTTACCTCGAGCTTGTCCGGAATTTTGCTTTTAGACATAGCCCGGACAACCCCAAATCTTAACCATCTTAAGATATGGGCTCTTCCCTTATCATATCACATATGAAATGGTAGGCAACTGATTTGATTTGAACCCTATTCAATAGGTATGCAGTTTCTCAAGTGCATAACTCCCAAAAGGAAATAGGAAACAAAGTAGTACTCATCATAGAGCACACCATATCACATAGGGTGCTATTGCTCCACCCCGATATACCATCGTGCTATGGTGTATACGGAGGAGTAATGCTGAGAGAGAATCTCATTCTCCTTTAGAATAGTCCAGGAATTCCGTGCTCAAGTATTCTCCTCCCTGATCACATCAAAGGACATAATACTTATACCCTCTATTGGTTCTCTACTTCTAGCTTATATTCTGTGAATATCTCAAAAGGTTTGGACTTGTGTTTCAACAGGAACATAGGTCTGAATCTCGAAAGATCATCAGAGAATGTAATGAAGTATAAAGAACCGGTCTTGGCAAGTGTAGACAGGGGACCTACATACATCAACATGTATCATCCCAAGAGTTCACTAACTCTTTCTCTGTTTCCAGTAAACGGAGCTATGGTCATCTTATCTCTGTGACATGACTGGCAAGTTTCATAAGATGTAAATTCAAACAGATTTAAATATGCATCTATATGTAACTTCAGCTAGTCGGGTCGCATTGATATGACCCAGTCTATAATGCCTCAAGAAGGTTCCGTTCATTTCTGAACTCTTCCTCTTGTGTGTGTTCCGTATACTAAGAACTGTAGTTTGATTTAGAACGTCAATGCTTTTAGATAACGTGCCTGAATCGATCAACTTTTGATATCGGAAATGTTCAAAACATTATCCATCAATACAGAATTTTATCATTTCTTTACTAATAAAGAGACCGATATGATTTTGTATATCAGGTTCAGTATCTAATAGCATTTGTTCAAAATCAATGTATTGGTAATACAGGGTGACAGAGACCAACAGACTTGGCTGCAACACTTGCCCCGTTTTTTTGCCTCATGAAACTTATCACCCGTTCTCAGTCCTTTACCTTTCTGTAGCCCTATGTAACAGATTACATATCTGGGATCCTGATCTGGTATCACATACCGAGGACGTAAAGGATACTGAGAAACAGTTCTCTGTAATGAACACACCCGAAGATGATGCATCATCATGCACTCTCTTCGTTTGGGCAGCACGGGAATTCTGGTAATCCCCAATTTCCTGCTCTGTCTTATAACAATTATAAGTTGGAGCGGGACCAACGTTCCCCAGCTCAGTATAACAAGCGGGTTCGGTCAAATATCCGTATTATTATCTTGATTAAGGCGTGATATGGTCGCTACCTGGAGAGAGAGAGAAGAAAATGTAGGGTTCCTAGGCACGCTAGTGAGGTCTCCCAAGCCATCAACCATGGCAATTTCAAAAATTATGGTGCCTACAAACCCTAAACTACGGATCGATAACTAGATGTCTAGGCGAACAATGAACTAGTTAACACTTAACTAATGAGAAAACGGAAATGCAACCTTTGTAGATCCGGTCCTCCACCTCCACGGCTCCGCAACGAGGTCGTCTCCGCTGTCCAAATCAAATCCGGGCTCTAGAGTCGGCTTCGTCGGAGAATGGGCAAGCTAGGTCGTCGATGTCCATGCCGAAGATGATCTACGTCGAGGCATCGCTAGATCAAGCTCACAACTTCACCAAGTCATGAAACTTGTGAAGTAAACACACTCTACTACTTGGCAAGAGGTAGAGGATGAAGAAATAGGAAGTGGGTTAACTTTAGAATTGGATTTCTCACTCAAAAACATCAATCACCATTGATGAGGTAAGCTTTTCTTCACTTGAAGCAAGGAAGAAGAAGAAGAAATGTTATGATCAGTTAAAAATAAAAAGAAAAGAATAATCCAATCTTTATCATAACTTAACCATGGTTATGTGTAGAGATTGAACTAGGGTTAAATCAAATGGTTAGGTTAAGCATGAGATAAGAATGGTGGACAAAGTCAAAGGTTCATGAATCTTCATGAAAAAACAAAGAAAGCCTCCATTCTTCTAATTTCATTTTCCAAATGGAAAATAAATAAATAAATAAATAAATAGATATGAAAAACAAAACCCTAACCATTTGAATAACCATGGTTTAATCTTTACACAAACTCAAGTTAGCATGCATCATCAAACATGATACATACAAGTGCACAAAAACATATCGCATATGCAATGCGCACGAACCAAGTGAGAAAATCCGTCTAAAGTGAACCGATACTAGTTAATGCAAGGTAATATATCAAATATATAATTATACATTAAATCATTAAATCAACACTTGATTTAATGATCCGGTCATGCGCACATAACCGACTGGTATCATTCGTAACATCTTATCGAATCAACACTTGATCCGATAACCCGGCTATATCGCATATAACCGATCAATGTCACATCGCGAGAATCGAATACAGTATCACATACTCGTATTATTCTCGGTCCCGCACATATCTCATATGCGCTCCTATTTCGTTTCGCTTGAGCCAGGAAACCTCTGTGTAGGACTCTAAAGACTCGTCAATACGCCGGCAGCAGATGATGATCATATCAAACACCCACAAGCCGCAAGCGGTCTGCTAAACGTAACGGCCACCCGGGTATTGAGCGATCTGAAGATCGACGAGCAAGCCCGCTCACACTCCAGTGAATCCGACCAGTAACACTACCGTACAGTCCGGTCTGATCGTCTGATCTGTCGCATATCTCGCCTAGGGGTGGTATACGTCAGACCCCAATAGCTCGATAAGTCGTGTCGATATGAGGTCTATAACTATTCGAGAAACTACTGGTAACACTTACCAGTAAATCTCAGCAACCCTGGCCAGGGATTTCCTGTTATAGCCAATCGAACACAGCGCAACATCAACTCCCTATACCGGGAGAGACGAATCCCCTCCTATCGCTCATTACCTCCATGTGACTCAGGACTGTACCCAAAAACCACCGTTTTGCACGCCCTCTTGGACGTGGTAAGATGGAAATCAAAGCACAGTGGGAACCACACAAGACTCTATGACGATCTCGGGTCAACAGACTACTCTGTACCAGTGTCACCAGAGAACTGCCATCTGACGTGAGGTATAATACCATCTGGGAGTTCTCGGCGAGTCCGTCCAGTGTACCCAGTCTCTACTGAGCACCCGTATATCATCTCTGATGTCAAACACCGATGGATATGGGATCATCCATCGCCCAATTATATGGGTCGAGAAGGTATACGCTAGTCTACTCTGGTATATCGATGCCCCGTCTCGATACATCCACGACTAGGGACTTTGAAGGATGTACTTATGGACTACCATGTCCCCACTAGTATGATCCGCATCATAGTCCAGGTAGTCAAGTACAGATCCTAAGGGCTTTACCAACATGTAACAGAGAGACAATCAGCATACACGTTAAAGTAAAGGGTAACCAGATATCATACTATCATGTCGAGCAAGAAAGTCCTCCCTATATATGTCCCAGCATCCACTACAATATACATCCTATGTACAGTAATGGCCTCTAGGGCATACATATAACTAACAATCTCCCACTTGCACTAGGGCCATCTGTAGCAGTGGTTGTAGTATCTCATACTCAACCATCCCATAAAAGTCTCTCTCTGGGAACAGGCCTTTGTGAGTGGATCCGCTGTGTTGTCCTCTGAGTCTACTCTCCTAACCTCGATCTCCCTGGAGATCAACCATCTCCATGATCAGGTGACACTGCCTTAGAATAAGTCTGGATCACTGATGGGACCGGCGTTCCTTGGCATAAGCCACAACTCCATTGTCTCACAATGGTAGGAACATAGTTCATCTCATGAACCAATATACACCCAAACAGCCTCTAGGGTAGCATCTTAAGTAGCGATGTATCCTGCCTTTATCGTCTAGTATGCCACGGTATCTAGCTTGGAACACTTCCAACATACCGTCCCTTTACTGAGGGTAAAGACAATGCCTGCGACTGACATTCAGTCGTCTTTATCACCCTGGAACCCTTCCAGTGATTCTCCCCAGGATCGATTGATACCATCTCACTACAACTAGTGAGAATCCTAACATCCATTTAGATCTATCTCATAGATCCAAAATCCAGGAGTTAGTAGGTATCATTATGATCCTATATGGAGAATCATTGTGATAAACGGAGATTGACCGAGCGTAGCATAGGAAACTCCTTCCCTATCAAGAGTATGTCATCCACGTACTCTACGAGGATCGTCACCATACTCCCTACTTCCTTTTTGTTTATACAAGGTTCATCTACCATTTTGATGATGTCAACTTCTTTGACTAATCCATCAAAACAGATGTTCCAACTCCGCGATGCCTGCTTTATCCTATAAAGCATCTTGCACACGTTTCCGCTGCTCCCACTGTCTACGAAGCCCTCTGGCTGTGTACTTATAGACACTCTCTTCTAAATCATCATTTAGAAAAGCAGTCAAGACACCGAACCACCAGATATCGCAGTCATGGTATGTAGCCGTGGCAAGTAGGATCTGGATGGACTTAAGCATAGCTACTTGAAAAGGTTTCATCATTATCCACGCCTGGTCGATGACGAAAAGCTTTAACAAGTCTAGCTTTGAAAGTCTCAACTTTTCCATCTACACCAAGTAATCTTCTCAAGATATACTTGCTCCTGATGGGGATTTAACCCTTCAGATATAGCAACCAAAGTCCATACTTTGTTGGTGTATAAGGATTCCATCTCAGATCGATAAACATCCAGCCATTCTTACAGAGTCTTACTCTCGATGGCCAGCTCGAAGCTAGTTGGGTCATCATCTCATGATGCAATCCTCGCTCCCACTGTCATAGAGAAACAGAAGTATCTCTCAGGTGGGTGAGGAACCCTACTAGATCGGCGGAGAGGCTGAGGTTCGTCGGTAACTATTGAATCCTTTGGTTTTATCAAATCATCTGCTGTAGTTTGTATAGCTGGAACACTTCCAGTTCTACATAACAGACCTTGCCTCGAGCTTGTCCGGATTTTGCTTTTAGACATATGCCGGACAACCCCAAATCTTAACCAACTTAAGATATGGGCTCTTCCCTTATCATATCACATATGAAGTGGTAGGCAACTGATTTGATTCGAACCCTATTCAATAGGTATACAGCTTCTCAAGTGCATAACTCCCAAAAAAGGAAATAGGTAACTCAGTAGTACTCATCATAGAGCACACCATATCAAATAGGGTGTATCTGCTCCGCCCCGATATACCATCGTGCTATGGTGTATACGGAGGAGTAATGCCGAGAGAGAATCTCATTCTCCTTTAGAATAGTCCAGGAATTCCGTGCTCAAGTATTCTCCTCCTTGATCTCATCAAAGGACATAATACTTATACCCATATTCTGGTTCTCTACTTCTAACTTATATTCTGTGAATATCTCAAAAGGTTCGGACTCATGTTTCAGCAGGAACATATGACTGAATCTTGAGAGATTATCAGAGAACGTAATGAAGTATAAAGAACCAGTTCTTGGCATCTGTAGACAGGGGAGCTTACATACATCAACATGTATCATCCCAAGAGTTCACTAAATCTTTCTCTGTTTCCAATAAACGGAGCTATGGTCATCTTATCTTTGTGACATGACTGGCGAGTTTCACAAGATGTAAATTCAAACTGATTTAAATATACATCTATATGTAACTCTAGCCAGTCGGGTCGCATTGATCTGACCTAGTCTACAATACCTCAAGAAGGATTCGTTCATTTCTGAACTCTTCCTCTTGTGTGTGTTCCGTATATTAAGAACTGTAGTTTGATTTAGAACATTAATGCTTTTAGATAACGTGCCTGAACCGATCAACTTTTGATATAGGAAATGTTCAAAACATTATCCAACAATACAAAATTATATCCTTTCTTTACTAATAAAGAGACTGATATGATTTTGTATATCAGGTTCGGTATCTAATAACATACGTTCAGAATCAATGTATTGGTAATACAGGGTGACAGTGACCAACAGACTTGGCTGCAATATTTGCCCCGTTTTCTGCCTCATGAAACTTATCACCCGTTCTCAGTTCTCTACCTTTCTGTAGCCCTATGTAACAGATTACATATCTGGGATCCTGATCTGGTATCACATACCCAGGACGTAAAGGATACTGAGAAACAGTTCTGTATAATGAACACACCCGAAGATGATGCATCAACATGCACTCTCTTCGTTTGGGCGGCACGGGAAATCTGGTATTCCCCAATTTCCTGCTCTGTCTTATAACAATTATAAGGTGGAGCGGGACCAACGTTCTCCAGCTCAGTATAACAAGCGGGTTCAGTCAATAATCCGTATTATTATCTTGATTAAGGCGTGATATGGTTGCTACCTGGGGAGAGAGAGAAGAAAACACTCAGCGTGCGCTCTGTCAAGAATAGATTGGTTATTATTTTATCTAATCAGGATGGCTCCCACTGCTTTTTGTCAAATCTTCCTTCAAACCCTAAAAGGAAAGACTAGCCGGGATTAATTACACACTACAAGTTCGCCAATCTTTCAGCCAGGCCAGTGTCGGTACTTTGAGGGAGGTGCCCCATGCTTTCGCACGGACCTAATTAATGTAAACCTCATTTTCCCAGAGGCGTAACCTCGTTAACACCTTTCTAGACACCTACTTGATCTGCTAATTGTAATGCGTAAAACTCTCCCAGGAGTAACACTTACTCGCAGCGGGTATCGGGATCCAACTATCTCATAGAAGGTATGCAATCTCATTGCAAATTTCAACACTTGAAATTCCCGATAATATTTTGCCCCTAGCGTCCTATGACCTTGACGCAGGCCAACAAACCATAGTCCGCTAGTCAAGTTCAACCCGTCATTTCCTGATTGAATTAAACCCACCCGCACGACCCTTGACGCAGGCCAACAAAGTCGCACGACTACCCTAATCCAATCACATCATATGCTTATGCAGATAAGCACCAGTTAGCTACCGCACACTACGCCTTGACGCAGGCCAACAAACGTAGCACGAATACTAACTACTACTTATCTGAAATGACGGAGGGCTACGACAGGTTTTTCTGAAAACCTATTGCGTAATGAACTTGATATCGTTGTAGGATCGAATGATTTTAAAATGGAGTGTTTTTGAGGCTTTTCTAGTTTTGCTAAAGGAGTCACCCCCGGTGAAGGGATCGTCGGCCCTTTCCTCGTCGAATGAGGTGCGGGATATATCATATATATCACTGTGCAATGCAAAAAACACTTAAAAGCAATCAAAAGACAAACCGAGTGTGTAGCATCTGCCAGTTATTGCTAAAGGAGTCACTCCCGGTGAAAGGATCTCGGTCCTTTCCTCATCGAATAAGGTGCAGGATATATCTCATATACCGCTATGCAAAGCAAGAACTGTAGCTACCTGTTTTATTTTGAAATTCGATTCTACAACATCTTAGGTTTCTTTTATTTCATTAATCACATTAATGAAGTCCCATCATTTAAGTACCTAAACATCACAGATAGATATGACGTACACTTATGCCATCCGCATTCGCCTCGATGTCCCCTCGTGCACCGTTAGGTTAGGTAACTAACGACAGAGCAGGGCAGGGCTAGCGCGGGTGTAAAACATAAGTAACATCTATATAATATATCATATATACTATATACTGTATCTATCATAGAACATCACATGATCACATCACAGATATCGCAGCAGAAGAATCATATGAAATATTGGATATACTAGGACGTCCGTGTTTTCAATACGAGCCAGTATAAAACACGGATTTCACGGTCGTGATGAATAGCTAAACCCACACCCCTAGACCCCTACGAGAGCGGCAAGCAACCCTACCAATTCTAGAGTTAGGAGACCCGGACTCGACTCCTCGAGTTGGTCTCCCACTGGACTCCAGAACCCGGTTACTTGTGCCCTCCTCCTTGGGTCTATCCTAGTGCGGAAAAGTAAATAATATACAACAGGTGACAACTTCCGCAACCTGGAAGCGCCCCAATAAAAGAATATTACATACAAGTTTTTACATGAATGAAAATGAAAAACACTCATCTCACATAAAAACCCCCGGCTATTCAAACACGACGATCCAATATAACATATCCAGCAACACATAACATCACATGTCATCAACGTAAGTAAATATGTCCATCCCAATTGTCGTTGACATATAGCAACGAAACCGGCGATATCACATATTACACTTACGGTCACAGAAAAGAAAGTGTAAAACTACAACAGTTGGAATCCGCAATCACCTCAGACATCGCATGCCTGACCAAATGAATTCCTTAGACATCGCATGCCTAACAATTATAAACCCCGCATTTTAGTCTCAAAATCGAAAACTCTTTTCAATATCAAGTCGGGTAATTCAACAAGATTCCCGACATCCTGATCGAATACTCGTCGCAAACTTCAGTAGACGGCCGCACCCCCGATACCGTCGACGAAGTGCACCAAGGCGGAACACCGCTACCGCGAGCACCCAAACGGATGCTTTCGGCGACGGGGTTCTCCTACAGTCACTTGGTCGGGGTTATGGAGTGAGGCTGTCTATTAAGTTTACCCGGCGAGTATCCGCGTACGCTACGTGATTGCGACGGACTTTTGATCACATCAAAATTCCGTGGCAACCGATCAAGTGAGACTAAATTGCTACGTTTATAACATTCATTTAGTTATCTTATAACTTTTGTGAATTCCAATTATTGTATCCCATTCCGGATAAACAGAAAATGTTAAACTTTCCGATCGAACAATCGAACACCCAAGTTTTCCCGATACAGCTCAACACATGAAACAAGTATAACAACATTCCGTTCGTGCCTCAGTACCAACGGTCCAGCCATAGAAGGGTCAAGCCAACGCCTCACATGTGGCACGCCGTACTGCCCCAAACCCGAAGGTTCAAAGGGCAGTTCAAGACGGTCACATAATCGAGTTAAGGTTTGTGTCTTCTAGAGGGACCATCGCGTTACTTGCACTACTTAGAACGTCGTCAAACTACGGAAAAATCCAACACTTGGAAATTTCCCGACAGGGGAAAAATTGGGTATTTAAATCCGGTCGAACTTTTTAACATATTCTAAAATTTATCCGGAAAGCCACATAGACAAAATTTGATACCCCGATCGAAACACCGAATCCCCAAAACACCTGCAGAAAATTCAACTCTTGAATAAAATTTCAAAACATCCAGAGAACTCAGAACCAGAAACAATGAATTACAGTGTAAAAATTTGCGGCTGACGTCATCAATGTGCGGCGGAACCGCCGCATAAACCTGTCTTATGCCGCGCTTCAGCCGCGGTTTTAACTGTTCATCAAAAAATTTTTTAGCCGTAATTCTTAGAATTCCCTGCTGAGTTCTCTGCATATTTTTAATTTGGAAAAACTCACTGTTTTCAAAAATGTACAGTGAGCAAGATTGGTTTGGGATTTCGGGTTCGTTCAGACTTCGAATTCCGTCTGGACTTCGCCTAAGGCTCTAGCTAGGCTCTGATACCACTGTAGGGTTCCTAGGCACGCTAGTGAGGTCTCCCAAGCCATCAACCATGGCAATTTCAAAAATTATGGTGCCTACAAACCCTAAACTACGGATCGATAACTAGATGTCTAGGCGAACAATGAACTAGTTAACACTTAACTAATGAGAAAACGGAAATACAACCTTTGTAGATCCGGTCCTCCACCTCCACGGCTCCGCAACGAGGTCGTCTCCGCTGTCCAAATCAAATCCGGGCTCTAGAGTCGGCTTCGTCGGAGAATGGGCAAGCTAGGTCGTCGATGTCCATGTCGAAGATGATCTACGTCGAGGCATCGCTAGATCAACCTCACAACTTCACCAAGTCATGAAACTTGTGAAGTAAACACACTCTACTACTTGGCAAGAGGTAGAGGATGAAGAAATAGGAAGTGGGTTAACTTTAGAATTGGATTTCTCACTCAAAAACATCAATCACCATTGATGAGGTAAGCTTTTCTTCACTTGAAGCAAGGAAGAAGAAGAAGAAATGTTATGATCAGTTAAAAATAAAAAGAAAAGAATAATCCAATCTTTATCATAACTTAACCATGGTTATGTGTAGAGATTGAACTAGGGTTAAATCAAATGGTTAGGTTAAGCATGAGATAAGAATGGTGGACAAAGTCAAAGGTTCATGAACCTTCATGAAAAAACAAAGAAAGCCTCCATTCTTCTAATTTCATTTTCCAAAAAGAAAATAAATAAATAAATAAATAAATAGATATGAAAAACAAAACCCTAACCATTTGAATAACCATGGTTTAATCTTTACACAAACTCAAGTTAGCATGCATCATCAAACATGATACATACAAGTGCACAAAAACATATCGCATATGCAATGCGCACGAACCAAGTGAGAAAATCCGTCTAAAGTGAACCGATACTAGTTAATGCAAGGTAATATATCAAATATATAATTATACATTAAATCATTAAATCAACACTTGATTTAATGATCCGGTCATGCGCACATAACCGACTGGTATCATTCGTAACATCTTATCGAATCAACACTTGATCCGATAACCCGGCTATATCGCATATAACCGATCAATGTCACATCGCGAGAATCGAATACAGTATCACATACTCGTATTATTCTCGGTCCCGCACATATCTCATATGCGCTCCTATTTCGTTTCGCTTGAGCCAGGAAACCTCTGTGTAGGACTCTAAAGACTCGTCAATACGCCGGCAGCAGATGATGATCATATCAAACACCCACAAGCCGCAAGCGGTCTGCTAAACGTAACGGCCACCCGGGTATTGAGCGATCTGAAGATCGACGAGCAAGCCCGCTCACACTCCAGTGAATCCGACTAGTAACACTACCGTACAGTCCGGTCTGATCGTCTGATCTGTCGCATATCTCGCCTAGGGGTAGTATACGTCAGACCCCAATAGCTCGATAAGTCGTGTCGATATGAGGTCTATAACTATTCGAGAAACTACTGGTAACACTTACCAGTAAATCTCAGCAACCCTGGCCAGGGATTTCCTGTTATAGCCAATCGAACACAGCGCAACATCAACTCCCTATACCGGGAGAGACGAATCCCCTCCTATCGCTCATTGCCTCCATGTGACTCGGGACTGTACCCAAAAACCACCGTTTTGCACGCCCTCTTGGACGTGGTAAGATGGAAATCAAAGCACAGTGGGAACCACACAAGACTCTATGACAATCTCGGGTCAACAGACTACTCTGTACCAGTGTCACCAGAGAACTGCCATCTGACGTGAGGTATAATACCATCTGGGAGTTCTCGGCGAGTCCGTCCAGTGTACCCAGTCTCTACTGAGCACCCGTATATCATCTCTGATGTCAAACACCGATGGATATGGGATCATCCATCGCCCATCTATATGGGTCGAGAAGGTATACGCTAGTCTACTCTGGTATATCGATGCCCCGTCTCGATACACCCACGACTAGGGACTTTGAAGGATGTACTTATGGACTACCATGTCCCCACTAGTATGATCCGCATCATAGTCCAGGTAGTCAAGTACAGATCCTAAGGGCTTTACCAACATGTAACAGAGAGACAATCAGCATATACGTTAAAGTAAAGGGTAACCAGATAGCATACTATCATGTCGAGCAAGAAAGTCCTCCCTATATATGTCCCAGCATCCACTACAATATACATCCTATGTACAGTAATGGCCTCTAGGGCATACATATAACTAACAGAAAACACTCAGCGTATGCTCTTGCAAGATCAGATTGGTTATTATTTTATCTCATCAGGATGGCTCCCACTGCTTTTCATCAAATCTTCCTTCAAACCCTAAAAGGAAAGACTAGCCGGGATTAATTACACACTACAAGTTCGCCAATCTTTCAGCCAGGCCAGTGTCGGTACTTTGAGGGAGGTCCCCCATGCTTTCGCACGAACCTAATTAATGTAAACCTCGTTTTCCCAGAGGCGTAACCTCGTTAACACCTTTCTAGACACCTACTTGATCGGCTAATTGTAATGTGTAAAACTCTCCCAGGAGTAACTCTTACTCTCAGCGGGTATCGGGATCCAACTATCTCATAGAAGGTATGCAATCTCATTGCAAATTTCAACACTTGAAATTCCCGATAATATTTTGCCCCGAACGATCTATGACCTTGACAAGGTCAACAAACCATAGACCGCAAGTCAAGTTCAACCCGTCATTTCTTGATTGAATCAAACCCACCCGCACGACCCTTGACAAGGTCAACAAGGTCGTACGACTACCCTAACCCAATCTGCATCATATGCATAAGCAGATAAATACTAGTTAGCTACCGCACACTGCGCCTTGACAAGGTCAACAAACGCAGCACGAATACTAAACAGTACTTATCTGAAATGACGGAGGGCTACGACAGGTTTTTCTGAAAACCTATTGCGTAATGAACTTGATATCGTTGTAGAATCAAATGATTTTAAAAATGGAGTGCTTTTGAGGCTTTTCTAGTTTTGCTAAAGGAGTCACTCCCGGTGAAAGGATCGTCGGTCCTTTCCTCGTCGAATGAGGTGCGGGATATATCATATATATCACTGTGCAAAGCAAAAACTCTTAAAAGCAATCAGAAGACAAACCGAGTGTGTAGCATCTGCCAGTTATTGCTAAAGGAGTCACTCCCGGTGAAGGGATCTCGGTCCTTTCCTCATCGAATAAGGTGCAGGATATATCACATATACCGCTGTGCAAAGCAAGAACTGTAGCTACCCTTTTTATTTTTGAAATTCAATTCTACAACATCTTAGGTTTCTTTTATTTTCATCAATCACATTAATGAAGTCCCATCATTTAAGTACCTAAGCATCACAGATAAATACGACGTACACTTATGCCATCCGCATTCGCCTCGATGTCCCCTCGTGCACCGTTAGGTTAGGTAACTAACTGCAGAGCGGGGAAGGGCTAGCACGGGTGTAAAACATAAGTAACGCCTATATAATATATCATATATACTATATAAAGTATCCATCACAGAACATATCACATGATCACATCACAGATATCGCAGCAGAAGAAACATATGAAATATTGGATATACTAGGACGTCCGTGTTTTCAATACGAGCCAGTATAAAACACGGATTCCACGGTCGCGATGAATAGCCAAACCCACACCCCTAGACCCCTACGAGGGCGGCAAGCAACCCTACCAATTCTAGAGTTAGGAGACCCGGACTCGACTCTCGAGTTGGTCTCCCACTGGACTCCAGAACCCGGTTACTTATGCTCCCCTCCTTGGGTCTATCCTAGTGCGGAAAAGTAAATAATATACAAAGGGTGACATCTTCCGCAACCTGGAAGTGTCCCAATAAAAGAATATTACATACAAGTTTTTACATGATTGAAAATGAAAAACACTCTTCTCACATAAAAAACCCCGGCTATTCAAACACGACGATCCAATATAACATATCCAGCAACACATAACATCACATGTCATCAACGTAAGTAAATATGCGCATCCCAATTGTCGTTGACATATAGCAACGAAACCGGCGATATCACATATTACACTTACGGTCACAGAAAAGAAAGTGTAAAACTACAACAGTTGGAATCCGCAACCTGCATAGACATCGCATGCCTAATCACATGAATTCCTTAGACATCACATGCCTAACAATTATAAACCCCGCATTTTAGTCTCAAAATCGAAAACACTTTTCAATATAAAGTCGGGCAATTCAACAAGATTCCCGACATCCTGATCGAATGCTCGTCGCAAACTTCAGTAGGCGGCCGCACCCCCGACGCCGTCGACAAAGTGCACCAAGGCGGAACACCGCTGCCGCGAGCACCCGAACGGATGCTTTCGGCGACCGGGTTCTCCTACAGTCACTTGGTCGGGGCTATGGAGTGAGGCTGTCTATTAAGTTTACCCGGCGAGTATCCGCGTACGCTACGTGATTGCGACGGACTTTTGATCGCATCAAAATTCTGTGGCAACCGATCAAGTGAGACTAAACTGCTATGTTTATAACATTCATTCAGTTATCTCATAACTTATTGTGAATTCCAATTATTGTATCACATTCCAAATAATTAGAAATGTTAAACTTTCCGATCGAACATTCAAACACCCAAGTTTTCCCGATACTGTTCAACACATGAAACAAGTCTAAAAACATTTAGTTCGTGCCTCAGTACCAACGGTCCAGCCGTAGAAGGGTCAAGCCAACGCCTCACATGTGGCACGTCGTACTGCCCCAAACCCTAAGGTTCAAAGGGCAGTTCAAGACGGTCACATAATCGAGTTAAGGTTTGTTGTCTTCTAGAGGGACCATCGCGTTACTTGCACTACTTAGAACGTCATTAAACTACGGAAAGATCCAACACTTGGAAATTTCCCGACAGGGGAAAGTTGGGTATTTATATCCGGTCGAACTTTTTAACATATTCAAAAATATCCGGAAAGCCACATAGACAAAATTAGACAATCCGATCGAAACACCGAGTCCCCAATACAACCCAGAAAACTCAACTCTTGAGTTCAGAAAAAAAAATATCCCAGGAAAACCAGCACTGCAAAATAGGAATTACTGTGCAAAATTCAATAGGAGAAGAGACAAAATGGCCTCGGAACCGCCGCATTAGCACGCTAATGCCGCGGTTCCGCCTCACTTTAGACAGATCATTAGGTAATTTTTGCACCGTAATTCTTATAATTTCCTGCTGAATTTTCTGCATATTTTTAATCTGGAAAAAACCCAATTTTTGGAAAAAGTCCAGAGAGCAAATTTGTGTTAGGGTTTCGGTTTAATCGGACTTCTAACTCCGTCTACGCATCGCCTAAGGCTCTAGCTAGTCTCTGATACCACTGTAGGGTTCCTAGGCACACTAAGGAGGTCTCACAAGGCATCAACCATGCCAATTTAAAATTTTACGGGTGCCGAGAAATCCTAATACGGATCGTTAACTAGATTTTAGGCGAAACTACGAGCTAGTTAACAACTTAACTAAAGTGTAAACGGAAATACAACCTTTGTAGATCCGGTGCTCCACCTCCATAGCTCCGTGATGATGTCTCCTCGCTGTCCAAATCGAATCCATGACTCTAGCGTTGGCTTCATCGGAGAAAAAGCGGGCTAGGTCATCGACGACGATGCCGAAGATGATCTACGTCGAGGCATCACAAGATCAAGCTCCCACTTCACCAAGTCATGAAACTTGTGAAGGAAACACCCTATACTACTTGGCAAGAGGTAGAGGATGAAGAAATAGGAAGTGGGTTCACTTTAGAATTGGATTTCTCACTCATTTTCTCAAGTTGCCATTGATGGAGGCAAGCTTCTTCTTGAAGAAGAAGAAGAAGAAGATGAAGTATATTATGATAAGTCTTTTTTAAAAAGAAAATAAAATGAATACTTATCATAATCCAACCATGGTCAAGTGTAGAGAATGAACTAGGGTTAAGTGGAATGGTTAGGGTTAAGCATGAGACAAAATGGTGACTTAGTCAAAGCTTCATGAAGCTTCAGTATCAAACAAAGAAAGCCACCATTTTCTCTTTACCATTTTCTTTTGTCAAAATGAACAAAAGAAATAAATATATG
The DNA here is from genome assembly GCA_030015575.1 of Agapanthus africanus. NCBI lineage: Eukaryota > Viridiplantae > Streptophyta > Magnoliopsida > Asparagales > Amaryllidaceae > Agapanthus > Agapanthus africanus. The sequence goes on along the minus strand of CM057345.1, from coordinate 330,095,475 downwards.
AATAAGTAAATAAACAAAACCCTAACCACTCATATAACCATGGTTTAATCTTTACACAAACTCAAGTTAACATGTATCATCAAACATGATACAATCAAGTACACAAAAGTATATCACATATACAAGTTGTGAACTTCAAGTGAGAAAATCCATTTAAAGTGAACCAATACTAGTTAATGCAAAGTAATATATCAAATATATAATTATGCATTAAATCATTAAATCAACACTTGATTCAATGATCCGGTCATGTCGCACACAACCGACTAGTATACATTGTATCGTTTTATCAAATCAATCCTTAATTCGATAACTAGGTTATATTGCATATAACCATTCGACACATTCATCGCGAGAATGAAATACGGTATCACATACACGCATTATTCTCGGTCCCGCACATATCTCATATGCGCTCCTATTTCGTTTCGCTTGAGCCAGGAAACCTCTGTGTAGGACTCTAAAGACTCGTCAATACGCCGGCAGCAGGCGATGATCATATCAAACACCAACAAGCCGCAAGCGGTCTGCTAAACGTAACGGCCACCCGGGTATTGAGCGATCAGAAGATCGACGAGCAAGCCCGCTAATACTCCTGTGAATCCAACCAGTAACACTTACCGTACAGTCCGGTCTGATCGTCTGATATGTCGCATATCTCGCCTAGGGGTGGTAAACGTCAGACCCCAATAGCTCGATAAGTCGTGTCGATATGAGGTCTATAACAGTTCGAGAAACTACTGGTAACACTTACCAGTAAATCTCAGCAACCGTGGCCAGGGATTTCCGGTTATAGCCAATCGGACACAGCGCAACATCAACTCCCTATACCGGGAGAGACGAATCCCCTTCTATCGCTCATTGCCTCCATGTGATTCGGGACTGTACCCAAAAGCCACCATTTTTCACGCCCTCTTGGACGTGGTAAGGTGGAAATCAAAGCACAGTGGGAACCACATAAGACTCTATGATGATCTCGGGTCAACAGACTACTCTGTACCAGTGTCACCAGAGAACTGCCATCTGACGTAAGGTATAACATCATCAGGGAGTTCTCGGCGAGTCCGTCCAGTGTACCCAGTCTCCACTGAGCACCCGTATATCATCTCTGATGTTAAACACCAATGGATATGGGATCATCCATCGCCCATCTGTATGGGTCGAGAAGGTATACGCTAGTCTACACTGGTATATCGATGCCCCGTCTCGATACACCCACGACTAGGGACTTTGAAGGATGTACTTATGGACTACCATGTCCCCACTAGTATGATCCGCATCATAGTCCAGGTAGTCAAGTACACATCCTAAGGGCTTTACCAACATGTAACAGAGAGACTATCAGTGTACACGTTAAGGTAAAGAGTAACCAGATAGCATACTATCATGTTGAGCAAGAAAGTCCTCCCTATATATGTCCCAGCATCCACTACAATATACATCCAATGTAAAGTAATGGCCTCTAGGGCATACATATAACTAACATGATGGAGTCACCCTCTCTAAATGTGTCTTACAGACTAAAGGGGAGAGGGATAGGCATGATTGGCAGATCACTTGCTTAGGCAATTGAGTCAATCATGAGATGTCAAATACCACACCAGATGTTGTTTTTGCACTAGATGCAATAAGTTTGTATTAATCCTATCCTGGAGAAACATAAAGAAGCAGTTTTAGAACATAAGTACATGTTCTACGGATTTGATGACGGCAGCCTCCTTTGGGAGACGATTGTCATTTCAGGCTTCAAAGGTGACATGGTTGACAGAGTGATTTCCAGAGTTATAGTTTTCCCTCTGACGAGGTACAGTATTATGGACAGGTGATCCAAGAGGATACTGTGGGAGGCTTGGTGCAGGATACTGATTAGGTTCAGTGATCGATACAGTCTAAGAAGTTTGGATTTGGAGTTCATTTATGAAATAGGTCCCATCAGATATTTAGACATAATCTAAGACAGGTATTACTCAATTCGGGAGATGGCTTTCTCCGTGAACTTGAGATTAAGAGAGACATAGAAAGAAACATCTAGGCGGATCCACTCACTGAGGCTATTTCTCGAACACAATAGTTTTGCAAACGGGCTTTGTGAAACTGATTATTAAAGGAGTTGGATGTTTGGTTTCACACGGGCTGTGAGTAGTCGACATCGCAATAATTAGCCTTAAGTGCAAGTGGGAGATTGTTGGATATAGTGCCCTCAGAGTCAATTATTGGATCGCAGGTACGTGATTGCAATGATTGCGGAGGACCTATACCGGTAGGACAGTCTTACTCGGGATGATAGTATGCTATCTGGTTTACCTTTATCAGTCGTGTACAGCTTCAGGTGACTGATCACTGTTACACTTTGATAGAGCCCTTGGGATCCTGCTTTACTACCAACAGTATGATGGCGATCATATACGTGAGAGTTGGGTGGTCTATAAGCATATCCTTAATTGTGGTCCCTAGTCGTGGGAGTTTCGAGACAGGGCATCGATACTCCGGAGTAGACTAGTGTATACAGTCGAGACCCAGACAAGGGGCGGTGGCCGGTCTCATAAGCCATTCGTGTCAGTTGGATCACGTAAGATGTATACAGGTGCTCGTTGGGTTATGAGTATACCGGACAGGACATGCCGGGAACCTGCTAGTTGGTCTTATACATATCCTCAGATAGCAGTTCCCTGGTGACATGTGTACAGGTTAGTTCATCGACCTGAGGTCGTCATTTGTCTCGTGTGAGTTCCCACTGTGCTTTGATTTCTACCCTACCACGGCTCAAACGAGTCGTGTAAACATGTAGTTTTTGGATACAGTCCCGAGCCACATGGAGGCACGTGAGCGGATCGGCAGGGGATTTGTCTCTCCCGGTATTGGGGGTGAGATCGCGCTGTGTCTAGGAGAGCCATTACACAAAGCCCACGGCCGTTGCAGGAGATTTACTGGTAGGTATTCCAGTAGTATCTCAGGGTGTTATTGGGCTACACTCCGATATGATTTATACCGCTTTTGGGGGTCCGACGTTACCAGCCCCCTAGGCAGATATGCGATACTCATAGACGAACGGACCGGACTGTATATACATTGTCACTGTTAGGATCAGTAGGGTTTCCAGATGAGTTCGCTCATCGGCCTCCCTTGAGGTCAGTCCATGGGCTGCCGTTACGCATTGCTAGTACCGCTGACGGCTTGTGATTAAACCCACTGCCAGGGTACTGACGAGTCATTAGAGTCCCCCATAGACAATTTCCTAAGTTCGGCCGAAACGTTGTAGAGGCCGTATGGTTTTATGGCAGGGTTCGGAAAATGCACGTTCGTTTACGCACGTGTCATTTTTCGGGCAGATAATATTGGTGGGCTTTGGTTTAAGCCGGATCCGAGTATTATATTGAGTAGATATAATATCTTTGTCTCAGTTGCATTTGTATTCGGTCGTAATACAAATGCGGATATATTTATACAGTTACGGGGTTGTCCTGAAATTCGTTTCAGGATCGCTTTTGGAAGTTTCCTGTTTCCATTTTCCAGTTTCCGTATTTGACATTCGGTTAAATGCGGATTTATCTTTCCGTCACTCTGGTGAGTCGTGAGGGTGAGTCGTATAAGTGCACGGCGGCGCCCCGGCCGTCAATCCGACGGCCAAATGCGGAAGCGGTGAATAACTTTAATTTTTACTGAACTGGAAAACCGCCGCGCACTAATACCCGGATCGAACCACTAACTAGTCCTAGCTATCTACAAGAAAGGGAATAGAGATATACCGACGATCCAAGTCCTCCGGTCTTCTCGTCATCGTCCCGATCTCCTGCGGAATGTCCCGTCTCTTCCTCGTCGCCGGAAGTGCACCACATCGCCTACATCGTTTACGGGCTCCCACCTCAATGCCGAGGCAACTCGGACACGAAGCCGGCTACTCGACGTGCCCAAGGTTCGCTGTAGAATATGTAGTCCTCAAGTCTCACTTTGGGGTTGTGGAATTGCCATTTGGTGGAGGAAAAGGAACTTGGAAAGAGGTGAGGAAAAATGTAGCATGCAAAGAATGAGAATAACATTTTTCCCTTCACAAAAGAAAAAGACCCCCTCCTCACAAGTGGCCGGCCATCTTCAAAGAGAGAGGAGAGAATGAGAGTGTGTGGGAGGAGCAAATCCAAAAGGAGCCATTCTCATCTAATACCCAAGAGAGAGAGAGGAAAGCTATCATGCAAAAGAAATGATAGCAAGGAAAACTCAACACTCAACACCACCATCATCACCTCACAAAGTCCAACCATCATGAACCATGATGACTCAAAAAGTCATGCCATCATGAAGAAATCAAGTCAAAGGATGGTGCACATCATGAAAGCCATCATGATGCAACAAGATGCAAAGAACCCCCTCCACTAATGCCTATTTGCAACAATGCAAATAAACCCTCCTCCACCAATCTTCGGCCAATGAACGGAACAATGGAAATTGGCCGAAACGGAAAGCAAACTGGCAACTCCAGAAAACTGGTCCCGTAATAAATTACAGGAAAACCCCGATACTGTGCATACACACCCGCATCTGTATTTCGACCGAAATACAAATGCAATGAGACAAAGTCTACACTGTACTATACTAGGATCCGGCTTAAACCAAAGCCGGCTAGTAAAATCTGTTCGATCCTGATCCGTGCAATACCGCACGTATCTGATCGAACCCTGCCATATAACCATACGGCCTATAGTACAAACTGTCCGATCCTGATCCGTGCGATACCGCACGTATATGATCGGACCTTGCCATATCTCCATACGGCCTCTACAATTTTTCTCCCGAAAGCTGAGTAACTGAATGTGGGGGACTCTAAAGACTCATCAACACCTTAGTTGTGGATTTAACCAGTAGCACGTTAGAGGTATAAGCCAATACATAACGGGCTACCAGGTATTGACCAAAAGGGACGTCTGTGAGCGAACTCAGCCTGACTCCCTACTGAGCCTGTCAGTGACAATATCCGTACAGTCCGGTCCGTTCGTCTATGAGCATCGCATGGCGGGCCTAGGGGGGTGGTAAAAGTCAGACCCCCAAAAGCGGTACAAGTCGTGTCGGAGTGTAGCCCAGAACACCCTGAGATACTACTGGAATACCTACCAGTAAATCTCCTTGCCTCGGCCGAGGGCTTTGTGTAATAGCTCTCCTAGACACAGCACGACCTCACCCCCAATACCGGGAGAGACGAACCCCTGAAGATACGCTCACTGCCTCCATGTGCCTCGGGACTGTACCCAACTAAAACCTGTTTGCACGACTCCTTTGAGCCGTGGTAGTGTAGTAATCAAAGTACAGTGGGAACTCACACGAGACAAATGACGATCCCCAGGTCGATGAACTAACCTGCACACATGTCACCAGGGAACTGCCATCTGACGTCTGGTATATGACCAACTAGCATGTTCCCGGCGAGTCCTGTCCGGTGTACTCATAACCCAATGAGCACCTGTATACATCTTAGGTGATCCAACTGACACCAGTGGCTTGTGAGACCGGCCACCGCCCCTTGTCGGGGTCTCGACTGTATACACTAGTCTACTATGGAGAATCGATGCCCTGTCTCGAAACTCTCATGACTAGGGACCTTTTAAGGATATGCTTATAGACCCCCAGCTCCCACTTATATGATCGCCCTCATACTGCTGGTGGTCAAGCAAGAATCCTAGGGGCTCTATCAACGTGTAATAGCGACGTGTTAGGTCACTTAAAGCAGTACACGATGATAAAGGTAAACCAGATAGCATACTATCATCTCGAGTAAGACTGTCCTACCGGGATAGGTCCTCCATCAATCATTACAATCACGTACCTGTGACCTAATAATTGACTCTGAGGGCACTATCTCCAACAAGTCGTGCTTCTAGAAGCTTCTAGAATGGTGACTAGGTTCATGAACCTTTGTAAGCATTTATTATATGATGACTAGGTTTTAATGACTCATGCTTTAACATTAATTTTTCTTGTTAACCTTAGGATATTTTCTTCATGATAAGCTTTCCTTTGTGGTCACCTCCATCCTCCTACACTCACCCACTCTTCCTATATTATGGCCGGCCCCCATTGTGAGTGTGAGAGTGAGATTGATTTCATTTTGATTAAAAAGACTATGGTTTAAGGTGTATGGAAATTTGATAACTCATTTCTCATTCCATTTCATTTCGAGTGGCAACTTCATTAACCGATCGTCCACGGCTTTGGACGAAGTGAGACAAAGTGTTCTACTCATTCTCTATATCAATCTTGGTCATCTCTTTTGGCAAACTTGACGACCGAGTTGCCTCGAGTCAGAGGCGGGAGCCCGTTTAAAGAACCATTGACGTGGTGCCACCTTGACGAGCAGATCGGAGATCGACGAGATCGGAGCAGCCACAACAAAGCGTGGGATGATGGTTGAAGAACGAAGGACTCGGATCGTTCGGTATAACCTTTCTACCCTCTTTACAGTTTGTTAGTTTAGCAATAATGGCAGATCCGGGTTATAGTATACGATAGCGCCAGTTAAAAAGTTTTGTTCCGCATTTGGCGTCTGTTAGACGGCCGGGGCGCTATCGTAGACTTAAAGCCGTCAGTATGTCGTACTTGAGATAGTATGCAGGCGCTCGTTAGGTTACGAGTACATTGGACAAGACTCATCGGGAACTGATTGGTTGGTACTATACCTATCGTCAGTTATTAGTTCCCAGGTGACATGAGTAAAACTTAGTCCGCTGACTTGACACTGTCACTTCGCCTCGAGTGTGTTCCCACTGTACTTTGATTACTACCCTACCACGGCTCAAAGGAGTCGAGCAAACAGGTAGTAGTTGGGTGCAGTCCCGAAGCACTTGGAGGCAGTGACGGTTAGACAGGATTCGTCTCTCCCGGTATTGGGAGTTGATATCGCGCTGTGTCAAGGAGAGCCATTACACACAGTCGTCCCTGGCCAGGGCAAGCGAGATATACTGGTAGGTTTCCAGTATTATCTTAGGGTGTTCTGGGCTACACTCCGACACGACTTGTACTGGTATTAGGGGACTGACATTTACCTCCCCCTAGGCCCGCCATACGATATCCTCAGACGAACAGACCGGACTGTACGGAGATTGTCACATTCAGGCTCAGTAGGAGTTCAGATGGGTTTCACCTCGTCAGTCTTCTTATCGGCATCTACCTGGGGGCCGTTATGCATAGCTAGTGCCGCTTGCGGTCTGTGGTTAAACCCACTGCCAGCGTAGTGTCGAGTCTTTAGAGTCCCACATAGAGAGCTATTCGCCTTTAGGAAAAAGAGTAGAGGTCGCATGGTTTTGCGACGGGGTTCGGTCACATCCGCGCACTTGTGCACGTTTGGTGTCCGGGCGGTTATTACTAGCGGGCTTTGGTTTAATCCAGATCCTAGTATACGTTTTGGGATTGTTTTTATCTCGTTTGCACTCGTGTTCCCCGGAACGTGGATGCGGGCGTGTATGCACGGTTGACAGAGATAGAGGCAGAGGATTCTCATTAGGTTTGTTGACTGTTGACTTTTGCTAAACCCTAATGAGAATTAGAAATATGATTAACAATAATATTAATTAAGTATTATTGTGACACGGTTGGGTTGAAGGGTTGACCTTGTTGACTTGTTGACTTTGTTGACCGGTTGACTAGGTTGGACTTGTTGACCACCATCATGACAATGGCTATCATTTCTTGGCATTGACTTTAGCTTGCTTGTTTTGTTCATAAATTGCATTTAATGCAAGAAATGATATTGCCATTTGATATGATAACAACCATCACATAATACTCAATTATTATTATGTGTTATGATTATTTTTGATTATGAGAGCAAGGGTGCAAAGGTCTTGCTCATTATTTCATTTTCCTTTCTCTCTCTTGCTCAAGCTCTCCCTCTTCCTCTTGCTCTTTCTCTAGTTCATGGTTCTATTGTCTCATGTGTTGAGAAGCAAGAACCATAGAGATCAAAACCCATTACACTTCTCTACTCATCCTAGTACACAAGGTCTAGCAAGCCAGGTGTTCTAGTTTCTTCTAGTTTGAAGTAGAAGCCAAAAGGTAGAAGCTTTCGGGTGGATCCATCTTCGGCGCGAGGAGACGATGAGGTAAGGCCGATCCGATCACCGTAAGGAGTTGAAGACGAAGGAGTTCAAGTTAAGGTATAACCCCCTAACCGAGTAGGTAAAACTCCTAGTTAGGTTGTTAGATAGTTGTTTAACAAAGATCTGTATTTTAAGTCCATGTTACCCCCGAAAGAAAAATCGTTTTTCACCATTTCCGCACCCCCAAAGAGCCGGGGACGGGTAACGTAGACTTACAACCAGATATTTTTAGACTGTGCTCACGTGTTGAGCTTCGGGAAATTTTGGGACCTCGATGACTCGATCGAAAAGTTTGACGTCGTCCAGATACCATATGATAAGAGATCAGCAAGCTGGCCAGCTACGGATAGAAGACCTCACCCAGATGCGTTGTGGGTTGATCGAGAGCAGGCGAGTATAGAGTATTCCTCCGATGGTTGGGGCGAGTTCCCGAGGACGCGTTCGTCCAGACATCTTCTAAAAAGTGATGAAGATACCGAGTTCGTGACTTCGAGTCCGTATGAGAGACTTAGGATTGACTGTGGCCGAGAACCATTGCAGTACATAGATAGCATGACGTGACGTCGAAGCGGACGATGACAAAGGCGAATGGAGCCAGAGGTTCATGCGCGATGCTGACGAGCTGTTTCTACTCCCCGTCGAGATTAGAGATATGATATGTATACAGAGCCATTGGGATACGGCCTGTTCCTGAGGGAAAGTGTGCGGAACACGCAGATGTACAGAAAATGATAGAAGATTATGCAAGAGTACCAGCCTTCGTATAGTTCGGCATATGCGAGATCGGAAGAGACCCTGAGCAGGATTCCTTCCGGGACACTGCTGCAATGAGATTTGCACCCAGGATCAGATGTGTCACGTGTATTCAGAGAACTAGAGGCCGACGTCAGTGAAGTGCTGCACTACGAGTGGTGGTGATGATTGACAGGGAGATGACAAGAGAAGTGCCAGAACAGAATCGTCCCCGTTAGCACACCTGACAGGGCCGATGTGCCGATGGATTGCGAGAGTAGTAATCCACAGAGAAAAATAAGACCCAGAGACAGAAGACGCCAGACTGTGAGCAGGAGGCGAGCGGATATTCTCGTTCTGCCGGTTTTAGGCGCACCGATTCATTTTTCGACATTGTAGGAGGTGTACCTCAATGTCTTTTGTTGCGATTTGCGTTTGTGATCTGAGTATCACGCTTATATCGTTTGGATTTAAGTTTTGATGACGAGTTTCCTGATATAGATTTCGTGCACTATGGTTGCACCTACTGGGTATTTACATTTTGCGCAGAGTTGTCGCACTTGTTATATATTTTATACACCGTTGTGTTGATTTGCGATTCGTGCATATATATTGCATTGATGTCGATTTTGTACCTTCGTAGCATGTGTTTATGATTTCGTAGATTTCATACGGATGAATCGATTTTTGCACTCGGTATAGCTTATATGTGCTTGTAGTGCATTGATACGTATTTTGTGCACCATAGTTGCACCTGACTTCATTTTGATGTCATTTGAGATATTTATTGTGATTTCACGCCTGGGGGATGCATATGATTTGATTTATGCTTTCGGCAAAGTTTTCATGCACTTTTGGTATTTGATTTGCTTTTGTGCACGCTGATACACAGGGTTGTGAGATTATATACGACGGTATACCTGATTTGGATTTGGATTGAGATGTCTTGTATACCGTTGATTTCGATTTTGATACTCGATATTTGTTTTGTGAACCTTATGCACTTGATTGGATTCTTGCACATGATCGGAGCTTGATATTGGATTTCATGATTTCGTGCATGTTGGATGCACATGATTGAGATTTTCGTGCACAATAGATGCACCAGGTATTGTTGTCATGCACACCCGTTGCAGTGGACAGATACTTTTATATACACCCGTTGCACTTAGTTTTGCTTTGTGCGTATAGTGGCACCTTTATTTGGATTTGATTTCCGTGCGCACCAGACGCATATGATTATTGGTCACATCTTTTGAGGCTGATTTTGCTTTTGAGCACTTTGTTTTCATGTTGGGCACTATATTGAGTAGTATCCAAACAGGACTGATCCGAGGACAGTACCTGAGTACTTTGCATGCATTAAAAGCATACCAAGAGGTTTTCAAAGGAGCTATAGTCTCGCTATTTCCTACGTGTCCGTAAGCGACGCGAACATTTATAAAGGAGAACCTTTTGGGATATTTTCAAAACGACGGTACGTATATTTAGCAAATATATATGGACATATATTATTATTTTAAAATGGACGTCCGTCACTTAGGCCGTGAGTTACGCATCACACGGCGATTTAGAAAAGATTTTTGCATGTGTTTTATTTAGTTCTTGAAATTTTTCAAAGATGCGTACTATACACGTATTATAGTATTTGACTAGTGTATATTGGATTTTAGTAGTGGATTTCGAGATCTGCATCTCTATTGTAATTTCGAGGATATGCGTGCAAATCCGATGATTTGCGTGACGCTTAACGGAGTTCGATTTTGAGTTTTATACTCGTTTTCATGCGCACTTGGCGCGCTATGTTGTTTTTGTATCTTCCGTGTTTTCGGAGCCCCGTTGATTTGAGTTGATTATTGAAATGTTTTAGATTTTGGGGGTTTAAATTTAAATTCGGGGACCGAATTTATTTAAGGTGGGAAGATTGCAACATTTCAGAAAATATAAAATATTATTTTAGGAATTTAATATTAAAATAATATATTTCCCGAAAACTGCCCGATTTGCGAAATTGGGGTTTTCGAAAAAGGGTATAAATATATACCAATATTTGTGAAATAAATGAAAATTAAAATAATTTAGTCATTTAATAATATATTTAACGGATTTGGCAATTTTAAAATTTATTATACGCAGTTTTGATAAAAACCCGATTAGTGCACTGCTAATCGCGATTAAACCAAATCCGTATTTCTACAGTTTTCATGGTTAGTGCACCATGATATATTTCATTTGGTTACAAGTTATTTCATTTTTGGTTTTATATGGGTGTATGTATTTTTAGTGAGAAAAAGAAATAAGAAAAAGAAAAGTCAAAGGGGGGACAAAATGAGTGGGATAGGTATGCATTTGGAGAGAGAGAGAGAGTGAATATTAGTGAGAGAGAGGGGGGTCTGCCGCCACTTCATTTCCCCCACCATTTTTATCTTCTCTCCTTCATCTTCTTCAAGCCACAACCCTCCACTCAAAACCCCAGATCTATCTCCAAACAATCCCCAAAACCCTATACTCCCTTCACAAAAATTAATCCCCATCTCTTCCTCTACACTTTGAACCGAGCAAAGTAGGATTTTGACGACATTGAGAACTTAGTGCTTCCTAGAGGGGACTAAATGAGGTATAACTTCTGCCTTTTAGTTTAGTTTTGTACGATGTCATAATTTAGTGTCGTTTTGTGACATCGACAACCTGCTGTGACCCCGAGACTTGTTGGTGAGAACAAACATTGTAGTAATGTTGTAATTGTGACCCTGAGTACACACTTGCGACCACGACCCTGCCTGCTCGGTTTTGGCCGGCGACTATGGAGGAAATTCTGGCGACCCCGGGTTGGTAGAGGAGTTAGGGTTTGGATTTTGTAGGGTGGTTACCTGATGATGTTTAGAGGTGTTTGGTCCTACTAGATTTTTCTGTAATGACTGTAGGTGGAATCTGGGAACATTGGTGAGTGTTTACATGACTTTGGTGACACAATTCCTGACCTGAGCCATAGAGGTGAACCCGATGCACGAACTTAGTATTTTGTTCCGTATTGGTTTTGTGACTTTTAGTGTGCCTACAGTGAATCTGGGATGACCTGAGGACTTTCTGAGACAACCAAACAATACCGTGGGCCTAGATATACTACCAGGAGACCACTTTGACCTGATGAACCCAAACAGAGACCCTGTGGCCGGCGAGCTCGGAATTTCGGGTATAGGGGCCTGTTGGAGATAGTGCCCTCAAAGTCAATTATTGGATCGCAGGCACGTGATTGCAATGATTGAGGCAGGACCTATACCGATATGACAGTCTTGTTCGAGATGATAGTTTGCTATCTGGTTTGTCTTTATCATCGTATAAATGCTTTAGTTCACTATTGCATGATGATAGAGCCCATAGGATTCTTTCTTGACTACCAGCAGTATGATGGCGATCATATACGTGGGAGCTGGGGTCTGTAAGCACATCCTTAAAGTGTCCCTAGTCGTGGGAGTTTCGAGACAGGGCATCGATACTCCAGAGTAGACTAGTGTATACATTCGATACCCCGATGAGGGGCGGTGGCCGGTCTCACAAGCCATTGGTGTCAGTTGGATCACCTAAGATGTATACAGGTGCTCATTGGGTTATGAGTACACCGGACAGGACTCGCCGGGAACATGCTAGTTGGTATTATACATATCATCAGATAGCAGTTTCCTGGTGACATGTGTACAGGTTAGTTTGTCGACCTGAGATCGTCATTTGTCTCGTGTGAGTTCCCACTGTGCTTAGATTACTACCCTACCATGCTCAAAGGAGTAGTGCAAACAGGTTTTAGTTGGGTACAGTCCCGAGCCACATGGAGGCAGTGAGCGGATCGTCGGGGATTCATCTCTCCCGGTATTGGGGGTTGATGTCATACAGTGCACGGGTGGCCATCACTAGAAATCCTTGGCCAAGGTAGTGGAGAAATACTGATTTGGATCAATAGTTTCTCAGATAGTGATGGGCTTCATGCCGACACGATTTATCGCGTTATTAGGGGTCTGACTTTATCCACCCCCCTAGACTCGATATGCGATACTCTTTAGACGAACGGACCGGACTGTATATACACTGTCACTGTTAGACTCAGGAGGGTTCATAGATGAGTTCGCTCGTCAGCTTCCCTTCCAATCAATACATAGGCAAACGGTTACGTACAGCGTGTACCTCTGACGTGCTAGAGGTTATACCCAGTGCCAGTGTGTTGATGAGTCATTAGAGTCCCCCACAGAACTTTCCCAAGTTCGAGCGAAACGTTGTAGAGGCCGTATGGTAATATGGCAGGGTCCGGAAAATGCACGTGCGTTTTCGCACGTGTCATTTTTCGGGCAGATAATACTGGTCGGATTTGGTTTAAGCCGGATCCGAGTATTATACTGTGTAGATAAAATATCTTTGTCTCAGTTGCATTTGTATTCGGTCGTAATACAAATGCGGGTATGTTTATACTGATACGGGGTTATCCTGAAATTCGTTTCAGGATCACTTTTGGAAGCTGCCAGTTTCCAGTTTTCTATCGGCCGTATTTGACATTCGGTTAAATGCGGATTTATCTTTTCTTCTTGAGATGAGTGTGGAAGCTTCTAGAAGAGGTGACTAGGATGGTGAGTCATTAGTGCATTGATTATTGCATTAATGGTTTTGGTGACTAGGTTGATGATTCATCCTTTGCTTTAATTGTGTTCATACTAGGTGTAAACATGACTCATTTGTGTTATGGTCACCTTCCTCTCCCTCCTACACTCACCCTCCCTCTTTATATGGCCGGCCCCTCCCCTCTTGTGAGAGTGTGGTTCATTTTGAAGAAAAGATTATGATAGTAGTTTAGGCTCATGGAAATTTGATATGCCAATTTCTCATTTACCCGATTGAAATGGTAACTTCATTAACCGTTCGTCCATAGCCTTGGACGTAACGAGACAAAGTATTCTACTCATTCTCTAAATCATCTTGGTCGTCTCTTTTAGCAAACTTGACGATCGAGTTGCCTAGGTTCAGAGGCGGGAGCCCGTTTAAAGATCCGTCGACGTGGTGCCACCTGGATGAGAAGACTGGAGATCGAGAAGATCGGAGCAGCCGCAACAAAGCGTGGGATGATGGTTGAAGACCGAAGGACTCGGATCATTCGGTATAACGTTTCTACCCACTTTGTAGATTTTTAGTTTAGCTTTAATGGCAGATCCGGGTTATAGTACGCGATAGCGCCAGTTGTAGAAAGTTTTTGTTCTGCATTTGGCGTCTGTTAGACGGCCGGGGCGCTACCGTGGAATTACAGTGGTATCAGAGCCTCACCATTAATCTATACTAACTTGTGCTAACGCGTTTAAAACATCGATCGAACCGAATTTCGAAAATCATAATTTTCTAGTGCTAAAGTTTCTGTCGATTTTAAACAGTGTCTAAAAATTATTTTTACCATTACAGAAAAACAAGCAGGCTTTTTAAAGAATAACAGAGAAATACGGTCTACTGAATCGTCCGTACAACCGTGGAACCGCGGTCAAAGCCTAGCTTTGACCGCGGAACCGCGGCCGTCTTGGCGTTTCAGTGGTTCAATTTTCTACTGTTGGTTCTCTATTGGAAATTGTGGTTTTTGGTTCTATTATTTTGGGCCCAGATTTTATTACTGTACAGAAGTTGTACGTGGGGCCTACTTCGGGAAATTTAGTCGATCCAAATTTTAAATTTGTTAGTATGCAGTATTTACATTATATCTCCGACCGGGAATGCCATTTGATCGGAAAACCGCGTCTGATTGCTATAGTTCTTTTAGACGGGTTTGCGAACGTGACATTCGCGTTGATATTCTGTGTTGTGCTGTGATGTTGCGGATTTGTCGTGGTGGATAGCAGGGTGCAATGATAGTGCAGTTTTGATTTATTTGTACATTTGATATTGCGAGGCGAGCGTCCAACATGTGGACTGCCGTCACTGCCTGTTGTATAATATTCTTTTTGGGACACGACCGGGTTGAGGTCGATGTACCCGTTGTACATATTTTTATTTCTATACTAGGTTTATCCCGCGAAGGAGTGCACGGATAGCCGGGTTCTGGAGGGCAACGGGTCCGTATCTCATGGCTTTGAGAGGCAGAGGGACCTCAGTCTAGAATTGGCAGACTATTCGCCGCACTTGTAGGGGGTACAGGTTGACCCAAGGAGGGGTGCTCAATTTACCGGATTCCGTGAAGTGCCGGGTGTTCCATTCACTATGCTATGGGGGACTACCTCGCTTCAGGTTTTGGCGGGTAACTTACCGCACCCGTAGGGGTCTAGGTTTCATTGCACAGGCTATCCACACGACCAGGGGAACGTCGGGTTTCAGTAGCGGCTCTGTGAAACCCGGGGATCCCAAATTATCTGTATTGTTATGTGATGCTTATTACTTTTCTGTAATGTTGCATATTATCACGCCTGGAGCGATTACTGTATATTGGTATATATACTATTAGTTGTTGTATATGTTTTACACCCGCGCTAGTCCAGCCCCCGTTCTGTCGTTAGTTAAGTAACCTAACGGGTAATGACGGGACCCAGTGACGAATGCGGATGGCATATACATACATTTTATTTTCGTTCTTTTCTGGTGTAATTGATTGATGGGACTGCATTGATTCTTATCAACGCAAGGATAAAACAAACCTTTATTTGATGTTGTTGGAACCAATTTTAAAAGGTGTTATTACAAAGACATTTCCTTTTGTTATGCATAGTGATATTCAGTTAGAATATCCTGCACCTCATTCGACGAGGCAAGGGCCGAGATCCCTTCACCGGGAGTGACCCCTTGGGCAGAAGTTTACGTCAGGGAAATAACTTCAATATAGTCGATTACAAGTTGCTTTGCATCACGGTATTCAGTTGGAATATCCTGCACCTCATTCTACAAGGAAAGAGCCGAGATCCCTTCACCGGGAGTGACCTCTTTAGCAAAACGTTTTCGCCACTATATTTTATAAAAAGCTATCAGGTTCTTTCAACGAGATCAAGTTCATTACGTTAAAGGTTTTTCGCCAAAAACCAGCCGTAGCCTTCCGTCATTTCTTATGGATGGTCAGTAGTATTCAAGCTATGTATACTTGGCCCTTAGTCAAGACATGGTGATTGGTAGCTGCTGGGGTGTTCACATGTTGCATATATAGATGCGTTGGTTAGGGACAGTCGTATTACTATACTTGGCCCTTAGTCAAGAGTATGTATGGGTGGGTTCAAATTGACCTGGATAATGATGGATAGAACTTGACATGTGACTTATGAGATACTTGGCCCTTAGCCAAGGTCATAAGAGCATGGGGCAAAAATTATATCAGGAGTTTCAAACATACAGGAAACTTGCCAGGCATGAGCATACCTTCTGGAGTGTGATAACTTGAGTGGCTTCAATCAAGTTATCATGCGATGATAGTTGGATCCCGATTCTCACTGATGAGTTAGTTTACTCTTCGGGTGATCCTGACTAATTCTTCTTTCAGGTTTGGAGGAGAATTTGAGATTACAGTGGGAGGTTTCCTGATTAGATAAAGTGATAACCATTCTGATCTAGGTTAGAGTGCACACAGAGTGTTTCTTTTCTCTCTCTCTCTTTGGCAGCGACCTTTGACCGACCCTAGACTATGACTCAGTGACCAAGTTGATCGAACCTTCTTAAAATACTGACTTTTGGATTGTCTTAGTTGCATAAGTCATTGCCGCTCCTTCTTTTACCCTTTACATTTCTCAGAACACCCCGTATTACTACGGATATCCACTTCCATTTGATAGATCCATCGTATGGTTATATACGAACTCGAAGGTACTACTTCGAGGATGGATCCAGGTTCAGGAGAAATAGAATTGATTATTCAGTATCTTTTATTATCACCTTCTCTCAGGTTGCGAGGGCTCCTTTGTTTAGGAGAGTACACCTATTACGCTTATTGGATAGTCTTATTCCAAACCATAAGCTGGTGCCGAAAGGTAGGGAATGAAGAAAACCAATTGGCATAAGTAGGGTGTACAGAAGGTAATAACTAAAGACAAAATAAAGGGATTAGAAAGAGGGCAAAGTAAATTGCGACTGTTATCATTCACGACCAAACCGCGTACTTCATCGCCACTCCTATTTCACCTTTGCTTTTTCCTCAGTTCGGGAGAAATAGAATAAGGTATTATTCAGTTGTTTTTTATCATCACTTTCTCTCAAGTTGCGAGTACTCCTAGGATTAGGAGAGTACACCTATTATGCTTACTGGATAGTCTTCTTCCAAACCATAGGCTGGTGCCGAACGGTAGGGAAGGAAGAAAACCATTTAGCCTAACGAAGGTGTACAGAAGGTAACGACTAAAGACAAATAATGGGATTTGGAGAGATGGAAAAGGAATATACGGTTACAGTCATGAATTGGATTATGAAAGAGGCATTACTAAGAATACCAGGATACCCCTACGAGACATTTAATGTTTCAGTGCATTGTTAAAAGAAAACTGATTTCCCGATTAGATACTTACTCCAGGGTATGTATTTACCAAGTATGATTCTCACATCTGTATGATTTTACAGATGATGAGCGGCAGTAAGTTATTGGGAATTAGGTGATCATCCTCATTATATCGGAATTCGTTATAATTGGTGATATTTGAGGAAATCACCTGCGTGCAGTTTTCAACCAACGATGCACAGGTTTTGAGTTATTTGACTCAGCGGACTTATACAGAGTATTGTATATTGTCCAGTATCCATCAGGACAAAGGGGTAGGTCCTCATACTATGTTCTGTTTACTTGTAACTTCTCTAGTTTTAGACAAGTGTTTCGTAGAAATACAATATCTAGGTTTTGAGAAGTTGTGGGTATAAGAATAAAGTAGAGAACCAGGTATCGCAAGTATCAGGATTCTTCAAAAAGATCGAAGATGTAGATTCTTGTGATTGGTATTCAGATGATAGTAATAGTTTTGAGAAACTTGTTTCTCTTTCAGGTTACTCATAATTGGATGGATTCCTATGTTGAGTAATGCTGATTAGCCTTTTTCCATTAAGTTGTTATGCACTAGAGACAACTGCATGATTTGAATCTGGTTCCAATTAAATTAGTGCCTCTGTTTCTATATTGTATATAGAATGGTTCATATCTTAACGATGTTAAGATACGGAGACTTGTCCAGCTTATGCTTAAAACCAGACACAAGATAGATCAAGGCATGTTTCTGTAATGGCTGTTTGTGGGTTGACCCTGGCTTTGACGAGGGTTGACATTTCTACCATCTGATAGATCAATAGTGATATTGTTCTTGACACGCCACTGTTTTAGTAAAATGGATTTTTTCAGAAAACAGTAGTGGGAGTATGGTAGAACTGGAAGTGATTCCAGAACCGCAGATGATTACGGAAAATTTAATAGGACCTATATATTCAATCAGGTTTGACATTCCAATAGCCACTCCGCAGATATTGTGGGTAACCTCAGACACCCGAGAGGTACTCCGGTAGCCTCAAGGATGGTGACAGGGAGGTTCTTGTTTACCCATACTTGACACTACTGTTGTTCCAGACTATGAGACCCGGCAGAAGGATAAGTATAGCGTCGTTCTAAACTAGTTTAGAAGTACACGTATATATTATTCTGCCAGAGGGTTGTCGTAGTCAGTGGGAGCAGCGGAAGCATAGTGGACAAGTGGCTTATGTCTATTTATAGACTCGAGCAGTTATAGCGGAGATAGATCATCTATTTTTGATATGAAAGTCATGGGTTTGACTTCATCAGAATAGGGGATGGATGTATTAAGAAGGTAGTAAGGTGTGATGTCCTGGCATTTGGATGACATACACAGAGTAGGAAGTAAAATTCCTATACTACCATCGGTTGTACTGTGGTCGTCACACAGTTGTTTCTCCAAACAGGACATGGATATAATATCAGACATTCTGGTTACTAGATCTACGGTTTTAGATCTAGATTTGGGTAGTTTTCCAATGTGGGTACTTTGACAGTATTCTAATAGTAGAATAGATGACTCCTGGCATGGTGGTGTACCTGCAGGTGATGGAGTCACCCTCTCTAAAGATGTCTTACAAACTAAAGGAGAGAGGGATGTGCATGATTGGCAGATCACTTGCTTAGACAATTGAGTCAATCGTGAGATATCAAGTACCACACCAGATGTTGTTTTTTGCACTAGGTGCGATAAGTTTATATTAATCCAATCCTGGAGAAACATTAGGAAGCAGTTTTAGAACATAAATGCATGTTCTACGGATTTGATGACTGCAGCCTCCTTCAGGAGACGGTTATCATTCCAGGCTTCCAAGCTGACATGGATGACAGAGTGATTGTCAGAGTTATAGTTTTCCCTCTGACGAGGGACAGTATTATAGACAGGTGCTCCAAGGGGATACTGTGGGAGGCATGGTGCTGGATACTGATTAGGTTCAGTTATCGATACAGTCTAAAAAGTTTGGATTTGGAGTTCATTTATGAACTAGGTCCCATCAGATATCCAGACATATTCTAAGACAGGAATTGCTCAATTCGGGAGATGGCTTTCTCCGCGAACTTGAGATTAAGAGAGACATAGAAAGAAACTTCAGGGCGGATCCACTCACTGAGGCTATTTCTCGAACACAAGAGTTTTACAAACTAACTTTGTGAAACTGATTAGTAGAGGAGTTGGATGTTCGGTATCACACGGGCTGTGAGTATGCGACATCGCAATAATTAGTCTTAAGTGCAAGTGGGAGATTGTTGGAGATAGTGCCCTCAAAGTCAATTATTGGATCGCATGCACGTGATTGCAATGATTGAGGCAGGACCTATACCGATATGACAGTCTTGCTCGAGATGATAATTTGCTATCTGGTTTGTCTTTATCATCGTATACATGCTTTAGTTCACTATTGCATGATAATAGAGCCCATATGATTCTTGCTTGACTACCAGCAGTATTATGGCGATCATATACGTGGGAGCTGGGGTCTGTAAGCACATCCTTAAAGTGTCCCTAGTCGTGGGAGTTTCGAGATAGGGTATCGATACTCCAGAGTAGACTAGTGTGTACATTCGAGACCCCGACGAGGGGCGGTGGCCGGTCTCACAAGGCACTGGTGTCAGTTGGATCACCTAAGATGTATACAGGTGCTCATTGGGTTATGAGTACACCGGACAGGACTCGCCGGGAACATGCTAGTTGGTATTATACATATCGTCAGATAGCAGTTCCCTGGTGACATGTGTACAGGTTAGTTTGTCGACCTGAGATCGTCATTTGTCTCGTGTGAGTTCCCACTGTGCTTAGATTACAACCCTACTACGCTCAAAGGAGTTGTGCAAACAGGTTTAGTTGGGTACAGTCCCGAGCCACATGGAGGCAGTGAGCGGATCGTCGGGGATTCGTCTCTCCCGGTAATGGGGGTTGATGTCGCACAGTGCACGGCTAGCCATCACTAGAAATCCTTGGCTAAGGTAGTGGAGAATTACTGATTTGGATCAGTAGTTTCTCAGATGGTGATGGGCTTCATGCCGACACGATTTATCGCGTTATTAGGGGTCTGACTTTATCCACCCCCCTAGACTCGATATGCGATACTCTTTAGACGAACGGACCGGACTGTATATACATTGTCACTGTTAGACTCAGGAGGGTTCATAGATGAGTTCGCTCACCAGCTTCGCTTCCAATCAATACATAGGCAAACGGTTACGTACAGCTTGCACCTCTGACGTGCTAGAGGTTATACCCAGTGTCCGTGTGTTGATGAGTCATTAGAGTCCCCCACAGACACTTTCCCAAGTTCGGGCAAAACGTTGTAGAGGCCGTATGGTAATATGGCAGGGTTCGGAAAATGCACGTGCGTTTTCGCACGTGTCATTTTTCGGGCAGATAATACTGGTCGGCTTTGGTTTAAGCCGGATCCGAGTATTATATTGAGTAGATATAATATCTTTGTCTCAGTTGCATTTGTATTCGGTCGTAATACAAATGCTGGTATATTTATACAGTTACGGGCTTGTCCTGAAATTCGTTTCAGGATCGCTTTTGGAAGTTGCCAGTTTCCATTTTCCAGTCTCCGTATTTGACATTCGGTTAAATGTGGATTTATTTTTCCATCACTCTGGTGAGTCGTGAGGGTGAGTCGTACTTCTAGAAGCTTCTAGAATGGTGACTAGGTTCATGAACCTTTGTACGCATTCATTATATGATGACTAGGTTTTAATGACTCATACTTTAACATTAATTTTTCTTGTTAACCTTAGGATATTTTCTTCATGATAAGCTTTCCTTTGTGGTCACCTCCATCCTCCTACACTCACCCTCTCTTCCTATATTATGGCCGGCCCCCATTGTGAGTGTGAGAGTGAGATTGATTTCATTTTGATTAAAAAGACTATGGTTTAAGGTGTATGGAAATTTGATAACTCATTTCTGATTCCATTTCATTTCGAGTGGCAACTTCATTAACCGATCGTCCACGGCTTTGGACGAAGTGAGACAAAGTGTTCTACTCATTCTCTATATCAATCTTGGTTATCTCTTTTGGCAAACTTGACGACCGAGTTGCCTCGAGTCAAAGGCTGGAGCCCGTTTAAAGAACCGTTGACGTGGTGCCACCTTGACGAGCAGATCGGTGATCGACGAGATCGGAGCAGCCGCAACAAAGCGTGGGATGATGGTTGAAGAACGAAGGACTCGGATCGTTCGGTATAACCTTTCTACCCTCTTTACAGTTTGTTAGTTTAGCAATAATGGCAGATTCGGGTTATAGTATACGATAGCGCCAGTTAAAAAGTTTTGTTCCGCATTTGGCGTCTGTTAGAGGGCCGAAGCGCTACCGTAGACTTACAGCCGTCAGTACGTCGTACTTGAGATAGTATGCGGGTGCTCGTTAGGTTACGAGTACATTGGACATGACTCGTCAGGAACTGATTGGTTGGTACTATACCTATCGTCAGTTATTAGTTCCCAGGTGACATGAGTACAACTTAGTCCGCTGACTTGACACTGTCACTTCGCCTCGAGTGTGTTCCTACTGTACTTTGATTACTACCCTACCACGGCTCAAAGGAGTCGTGCAAACAGGTAGTAGTTGGGTGCAGTCCCGAAGCACTTGGAGGCAGTGACGGTTAGACAGGATTCGACTCTCCCGGTATTGGGAGTTGATATCGCGCTGTGTCAAGGAGAACCATTACACACAGTCGTCCCTGGCCAGGGCAAGCGAGATATACTGGTAGGTTTCCAGTGTTATCTCAGGGTGTTCTGGGGTACACTCCGACACGACTTGTACAGCTATTAGGGGACTGACGTTTACCGCCCCTAGGCCCGCCATCCGATATCCTCAGACGAACAGACCGGACTGTACGGAGATTGTCACATTCAGGATCAGTAGGAGTTCAGATAGGTTTCATCTCGTCAGTCTTCTTATCGGCATCTACCTGGGGGCCGTTACGCACAGCTAGTGCCGCTTACGGCCTGTGGTTAAACCCACTGCCAGCGTAGTGTCGAGTCTTTAGAGTCCCACACAGAGAGCTATTCGCCTTTAGGAAAAAGAGTAGAGGTCGCATGGTTTTGCGACGGGGTTCGGTCACATCCGCGCACTTGTGCACGTTTGGTGTCCGGGCAGTTATTACTAGCGGGATTTGGTTTAATCCAAATCCTAGTATACGTTTTGGGATTGTTTTTATCTCGTTTGCACTCGTGTTCCCCGGAACGCGGATGCGGGTGTGTATGCACGGTTGACAGAGACAGAGGAAGAGGATTCTCATTAGGGTTGTTGACTGTTGACTTTTGCTAAACCCTAATGAGAATTAGAAATATGATTAACAATAATATTAATTAAGTATTTTTGTGACATGGTTGGGTTGAAGGGTTGACCTTGTTGACTTGTTGACTTTGTTGACCGGTTGACTAGGTTGGACTTGTTGACCACCATCATGACAATGGCTATCATTTCTTGGCATTGACTTTAGCTTGCTTGTTTTGTTCACAAATTGCATTTAATGCAAGAAATGATATTGCCATTTGATATGATAACAACCATCACATAATACTCAATTATTATTATGTGTTATGATTATTTTTGATTATGAGAGCAAGGGTGCAAAGGTCTTGCTCATTATTTCATTTTCCTTTCTCTCTCTTGCTCAAGCTCTCCCTCTTCCTCTTGCTCTCTCTCTAGTTCATGGTTCTATTGTCTCATGTGTTGAGAAGAAAGAACCATAGAGATCAAAACCCATTACACTTCTCTACTCATCCTAGTACACAAGGTCTAGCAAGTCAGGTGTTCTAGTTTCTTCTAGTTTGAAGTAGAAGCCAAATGGTAAAAGCTTTCGGGTGGATCCATCTTCGGCGCGAGGAGACGATGATGTGAGGCCGATCCGACCACCGCAAGGAGTTAAAGACGAAGGAGTTCAAGTTTAGGTATAACCCCCTAACCGAGTAGGTAAAACTCCTAGTTAGGTTGTTAGATAGTTGTTTAACAAAGATCTGTATTTTAAGTCCATATTACCCCCTAAAGAAAAATCGTTTTTCACCATTTCCGCACCCCCAAAGAGCCGGGGATGGGTAACGTGGACTTACAACCAGATATTTTTAGACTGTGCTCACGTGTTGAGCTTCGGGAAATTTTGGGACCTCGATGGCTCAATCGAAAAGTTTGACGTCGTCCAGATACCATATGATATGAGATCAGCAAGCTGACCAGCTTCGGATAGAAGACCTCACCCAGATGCGTTGTGGGTTGATCGAGAGCGGGCGAGTATAGAGTATTCCTCCGATGGTTGGGGCGAGTTCCCGAGGACGCGTTCGGCCAGACATCTTCTACAAAGTGATGAAGATACCGAGTTCGTGACTTCGAGTCCGTATGAGAGACTTAGGATTGACTGTGGCCGAGAACCATTGCACTACATAGATAGCATGATGTGACGTCGAAGCGGACGATGACAAAGGCGAGTGGAGCCAGAGGTTCATGCGCGATGCTGACGAGCTGTTTCTACTCCCCGTCGAGATTAGAGATATGATATGTATACAGAGCCGTTGGGATACGGCCTGTTCCCGAGGGAAAGTGTGCGGAACACGCAGATGTACAGAAAATGATAGAAGATTATGCAAGAGTACCAGCCTTCGTATAGTTTGGCATATGAGAGATCGGAAGAGAACTTGAGCAGGATTCCTTCCGGGACGCTGCTGCAATGAGATTTGCACCCAGGATCAGATGTGTCACGTGTATTCAGAGAACTAGAGGCCGACGCCAGTGAAGTGCTGCACTACGAGTGGTGGTGATGATTGACTGGGAGATGACCAGAGAAGTGCCAGAACGGAATCGTCCCCGTTAGCACACCTGACAGGGACGATGTGCCGATGGATTGCGAGAGTAGTAATCCACAGAGAAAAATAAGACCCAGAGACAGAAGACGCCAGACCGTGAGCATGAGGCGAGCGGATATTCTCGTTCTGCCGGTTTTAGGCGCACCGATTCATTTTTCGACATTGTAGGAGGTGTACCTCAATGTCTTTTGTTGCGATTTGCCTTTGTGATCTGAGTATCACGCTTATATCGTTTGGATTTAAGTTTTGATAACGAGTTTCCTGATATAAATTTCGTGCACCATGGTTGCACCTACTGGGTATTTACATTTTGCGCATAGTTGTCGCACTTGTTATATATTTTATACACCGTTGTGTTGATTTGCGATTTGTGCATATCTATTTCATTGATGTCGATTTTGTACCTTCGTAGCATGTGTTTATGATTTCGTAGATTTCATACGGATGAATCGATTTTTGCACTCGGTATAGCTTATATGTGCTTGTAGTGCATTGATACGTATTTTGTGCACCATAGTTGCACCTGACTTCATTTTGATGTCATTTGAGATATTTATTGTGATTTCATGCCTGGGGCATGCATATGATTTGATTTATGCTTTCGGCAAAGTTTTCATGCACTTTTGGTATTTGATTTGCTTTTGTGCACGCTGATGCACAGGGTTGTGAGATTATATACCACGGTATACCTGATTTGGATTTGTATTGAGATGTTTTGTATACCGTTGATTTCGATTTTGATACTCGATATTTGTTTTGTGAACCTTATGCACTTGATTGGATTCTTGCACATGATCGGAGCTTGATATTGGATTTCGTGATTTCGTGCATGTTGGATGCACATGATTGAGATTTTCGTGCACAATAGATGCACCAGGTATTGTTGTCATGCACACCCGTTGAAGTCGACAGATGCTTTTGTGCATATCCGTTACACTTAGTTTTGCTTTATGCGTATAGTGGCACCTGTATTTGGATTTGATTTCCGTGCGCACCAGACGCATATGATTATTGGTCACTCCTTTTGAGGCTGATTTTGCTTTTGAGTACTTTGTTTTCATGTTGGGCACTATATTGAGTAGTATCCAAACAGGACTGATCCGAGGACAGTACCTGAGTACTTTGCATGCATTAAACGCTTACCAAGTGGTTTTCAAAGGAGCTATAGTCTCGCTATTTCCTACGTGTCCGTAAGCGACGCGAACATTTATAAAGGAAAACCTTTTGGGATATTTTCAAAATGACGGTACGTATATTTAGCAAATATATATGGACACATATTATTATTTTAAAATGGACGTCCGTCACTTAGGCCGTGAGTTACGCATCACACGGCGATTTAGAAAAGATTTTTGCATGTGTTTTATTTAGTTCTTGAAATTTTTCAAAGATGCGTACTATACACGTATTATAGTATTTGACTAGTGTATATTGGATTTTAGTAGTGGATTTCGAGATCTGCATCTCTATTGTAACTTCGAGGATATGCGTGCGAATCCGATGATTTGCGTCTCGCTTAACGGAGTTCGATTTTGAGTTTTATACTCGTTTTCATGCGCACTTGGCGCGCTATGTTGTTTCTGTATCTTCCGTGTTTTCGGAGCCCGGTTGATTTGAGTTGATTATTGAAATGTTTTAGATTTTGGGGGTTTAAATTTAAATTCGGTGACCGAATTTATTTAAGGTGGGAAGATTGTAACATTTCAGAAAATATAAAATATTATTTTTGGAATTTAATATTAAAATAATATATTTCCCGAAAACTGCCCGATTTGCGAAATTGGGGTTTTCGAAAAAGGGTATAAATATATACCAATATTTGTGAAATAAATGAAAATTAAAATAATTTATTAATTTAATAATATATTTAACGGATTTGACAATTTTAAAATTTATTATACGCAGTTTTGATAAAAACCCGATTAGTGCACTGCTAATCGCGATTAAGCCAAATCCGTATTTCTACAGTTTTCATGGTTAGTGCACCATGACATATTTCATTTGGTTTCAAGTTATTCCATTTGTGGTTTTATATGGGTGTATGTATTTTTAGTGAGAAAAAGAAATAAGAAAAAGAAAAGTCAAAGGGGGGACAAAATGAGTGGGGTAGGTATGCTTTTGGAGAGAGAGAGAGTGAATATTAGTTAGAGAGGGGGGGGCTGCCGCCACTTCATTTCCCCCACCATTTTTATCTTCTCTCCTTCATCTTCTTCAAGCCACAACCCTCCACTTAAAACCCTAGATCTATCTCCAAACATCCCCAAAACCCTATACTCCCTTCACAAAAATTAATCCCCATCTCTTCCTCTACACTTTGAACCGAGCAAAGTAGTATTTTGACGACATTGAGAACTTAGTGCTAACTAGAGGGGACTAAATGAGGTATAACTTCTTCCTTTTAGTTTCTTTTTGTACGATGTCATATTTTAGTGTCGTTTTGTGACATCGACTACCTGCTGTGACCCCGAGACTTGTTGGTGAGAACAAACCGTGTAGTAATGTTGTAATTGTGACCCTGAGTACACACTTGCGACCACGACCCTGCCTGCTCGGTTTTGTCCGGCGACTATGGAGGAATTTCTGGCGACCCCGGGTTGGTAGAGGAGTTAGGGTTTGGATTTTGTAAGGTGGTTACCTGATGATGTTTAGAGGTGTTTGGTCCTACTAGATTTTTCTGTAATGACTGTAGGTGGAATCTAGGAACATTGGTGAGTGTTTACATTACTTTGGTGACACGATTCCTGACCTGAGCCATAGAGGTGAACCCGATGTACGAACTTAGGATTTTGTTCCGTATTGGTTTTGTGACTTTTAGTGTGCCTACAGTGAATCTGGGATGACCTGAGGACTTTCTGAGACAACCGAACAATACCAGGGGCCTAGATATACTACCAGGAGACCACTTTGACCTGATGAACCCAAACAGCGACCCCGTGGCCGGCGAGCTCGGAATTTCGGGTATAGGGGCCTGTTGGAGATAGTGCCCTCAAAGTCAATTATTGGATCACAGGTACGTGATTGCAATGATTGAGGCAGGACCTATACCGATATGACAGTCTTGCTCGAGATGATAGTTTGCTATCTGCTTTTTCTTTATCATCGTATAAATGCTTTAGTTCACTATTGCATGATGATAGAGCCCATAGGATTCTTGCTTGACTACCAACAGTATGATGGAGATCATATACGAGGGAGCTGGGGTCTGTAAGCACATCCTTAAAGTGTCCCTAGTCGTGGGAGTTTCGAGACAGGGCATCAATACTCCAGAGTAGACTAGTGTATACATTCGAGACCCCGACGAGGGGCGGTGGCCGGTCTCACAAGCCACTGGTGTCAGTTGGATCACCTAAGATGTATACATGTGCTCATTGGGTTATGAGTACACCGGACAGGACTCGCCGGGAACATGCTAGTTGGTATTATACATATCGTCAGATAGCAGTTCCCTGGTGACATGTGTACAGGTTAGTTTGTCGACCTGAGATCGTCATTTGTCTCGTGTGAGTTCCCACTGTGCTTAGATTACAACCCTACCACGCTCAAAGGAGTTGTGCAAACAGGTTTTAGTTGGGTACAGTCCCGAGCCACATGGAGGCAGTGAGCGGATCGTCGGGGTTTCGCCTCTCCCGGTATTGGGGATTGATGTCGCACAGTGCACGGGTGGCCATCACTAGAAATCCTTGGCTAACCTAGTGGAGAATTACTGATTTGGATCAGTAGTTTCTCAGATGGTGATGGGCTTCATGCCGACACGATTTATCGCGTTATTAGGGATCTGACTTTATCCACCCCCTAGACTCGATATGCGATACTCTTTAGACGAATGGAACGGACCGTATATACATTGGCACTGGTAGACTCAGGAGGGTTCATAGATGAGTTCGCTCGTCAGCATCCCTTCCAATCAATACATAGGCAGACGGTTACGTACAGCTTGTACCTCTGACGTGCTAGAGGTTATACCCAGTGCCAGTGTGTTGATGAGTCATTAGAGTCCCCCACAGACACTTTCCCAAGTTCGGGCGAAACGTTGTAGAGGCCGTATGGTAATATGGCAGTGTTCGGAAAATGCACGTGCGTTTTCGCACGTGTCATTTTTCGGGCAGATAATACTGGTCGGCTTTGGTTTAAACCGGATTCGAGTATTATACTGTGTAGATATAATATATTTGTCTCAGTTGCATTTGTATTCGGTCGTAATACAAATGCGGGTATGTTTATACTGATACGGGGTTATCCTGAAATTCGTTTCAGGATAAATTTTGGAAACTGCCAGTTTCCAGTTTTCTATCAGCCGTATTTGACATTCGGTTAAATGCGGATTTATCTTTTCTTCTTGAGATGAGTGTGGAAGCTTCTAGAAGAGGTGACTAGGATGGTGACTAGGATGGTGAGTCTTTAGTGCATTGATTATTGCATTAATGGTTTTGGTGACTAGGTTGATGATTCATCCTTTGCTTTAATTGTGTTCATACTAGGTGTTAACATGACTCATTTGTGTTATGGTCACCTTCCTCTCCCTCCTACACTCACCCTCCCTCTTTATATGGCCGGCCCCTCCCCTCTTGTGAGAGTGTGGTTCATTTTGAAGAAAAGATTATGATAGTAGTTTAGGTTCATGAAAATTTGATATGCCAATTTCTCATTTACCCGATTGAAATGGTAACTTCATTAACCGTTCGTCCATAGCCTTGGACGTAACGAGACAAAGTATTCTACTCATTCTCTAAATCATCTTGGTCGTCTCTTTTAGCAAACTTGACGATCGAGTTGCCTAGGTTCAGAGGCGGGAGCCCGTTTAAAGATCCGTCGACGTGGTGCCACCTGGATGAGAAGACTGGAGATCGAGAAGATCGGAGCAGCCGCAACAAAGCGTGGGATGATGGTTGACGACCGAAGGACTCGGATCAATCGGTATAACGTTTCTACCCACTTTGTAGATTGTTAGTTTAGCTTTAATGGCAGATCCGGGTTATAGTACGTGATAGAGCCAGTTGTAGAAAGTTTTTGTTCTGCATTTGGCGTCTGTTAGACGGCCGGGGCGCTACCGTGGAATTACAGTGGTATCAGAGCCTCACCATTAATCTATACTAACTTGTGCTAACGCGTTTAAAACATCGATCGAACCGAATTTCGAAAATCATAATTTTCTAGTGCTAAAGTTTCTGTCGATTTTAAACAGTGTCTAAAAATTATTTTTACCATTAAAGAAAAACAAGCAGGCTTTTTGAAGAATAACAGAGAAATACGTTCTACTGAATCGTCCGTACGGCCGTGGAACCGCGGTCAAAGCCTAGCTTTGACCGCGGAACCACGGCCGTCTTGGCGTTTCAGTTGGTCAATTTTCTACTGTTGGTTCTCTGTTGGAAATTGTGGTTTTTTGGTTCTATTATTTTGGGCCCAGATTTTATTACTGTACAGAAGATGTACGTGGGGCCCACTTCGGGAAATTTAGTCGATCGAAATTTTAAATTTGTTAGTATGCAGTATTTACATTATATCTCCGACCGGGAATGTCATTTGATCGGTAAACCGCGTCTGATTGCAATAGTTCTTTTAGACGGGTTTGCAAACGTGACATTCGTGTTGATGTTCTGCGTTGTGCTGTGATGTTGCGGATTTGTCGTGGTGGATAGCAGGGTGCAATGTTAGTGCAGTTTTGATTTGTTTGTACATTTGATATTGCGGGTCGAGCGTCCAACATGTGGACTGCCGTCACTGCATGTTGTATAATATTCTTTTTGGGACACGACCGGGTTGAGGTCGATGTACCCATTGTACATATTTTTATTTCTGTACTAGGTTTATCCCGCGAAGGAGTGCACGGATAGCCAGGTTCTGGAGGGCAACGGGTCCGTATCTCATGGCTTTGAGAGGCAGAGGGACCTTACTCTAGAATTGGCAGACTATTCGCCGCACTTGTAGGGGGTACAGGTTGACCCAAGGAGGGGTGCTCAATTTACCGGATTCCGTGAAGTGCCGGTTGTTCCATTCACTATGCTATGGGGGACTACCTCGCTTCAGGTTTTGGCGGGTAACTTGCCGCACCCGTAGGGGTCTAGGTTTCATTGCACAGGCTATCCACACGACCAGGAGAACGTCGGGTTTCAGTAGCGGCTCTGTGAAACCAGGGGATCCCAAATTATTTGTATTGTTATGTGATGCTTATTACTTTTCTGTAATGTTGCATATTATCACGCCTGGAGCGATTACTGTATATTGGTATATATACTATTAGTTGTTGTATATGTTTTACACCCGCGCTAGTCCAGCCCCCGTTCTGTCGTTAGTTAAGTAACCTAACGGGTAATGACGGGACCCAGTGACGAATGCGGATGGCATATACGTATATTTTATTTTCGTTCTTTTCTGGTGTGATTGATTGATGGGACTGCATTGATTCTTATCAATGCAAGGATAAAACAAACCTATATTTGATATTGTTGGAACCAATTTTAAAAGGTGTTATTACAAAGACATTTCCTTTTGTTATGCATAGTGATATTCAGTTAGTGTAGGGTTTCTAGGCACGCTAATGAAGTCTCACAAGGCATCAACCATGCCAATATTAAATTTTACGGTGCCGAGAAACCCTAGACTAGATCGTTGACTAGAAATTTAGGCGATAAACTAAACTCGTTAACAACTTAACTAAAGGAGAGAGGCTACAACCTTTGTAGATCCGGTTCTCCACTTCCTTAGCTCCACGTAGGCGTCCTCTCGCTGTCCATCTCGAATCCTAGACTCGATCGTCGGCTTCATCGGAAAAACGAGCGGGCAAGGTCGTCGGCTTCGTGCCGAAGATGATCTACGTCGAGGCATCACAAGTTCAAGCTCCGACTTCACAAATTTGTGAAACTTGTGAATAAAACACCCAAAAAAACTTGGCAAGAGGTAGAGGGTGAAGAAATAGGAGATGGGTTCACTTTAGAATTGGATTTCTCACTTTAGAACACAAGTTGCCATTGATGGCATCAAGCTTTCTTGAAGAAGAAGATGTTGAAGAAGAAGAAAGAATATGATAAGTGTTGAATTAAAATGAAATATAATTCAATACTTATCATAAGCTAACCATAGTAGAGTGTAGAGAATAGACCATGGTTACTTGGATGGGTTAGGGTTAAGCATGAAGACAAGAATGGTTAAGAAGTCAAAGCTTCATGAAGCTTCAACTAGAAACAAACATAGCCACCATTCTTATCTAAATCTTTTCCAAATAAATAAACAAATAAATAAATGAAAAAGTAAAACCCTAATTATCTCTTAACCATGGTTTAATCCTTTACACTTAACCACATGATCAAGTATCATCAAACATGATACAAATATGTGCACAAAAGTATATCACATATACTTCTTGCACATCAAGTGAGAAAATCCATTTAAAGTGAACCAATACTAGTTAATGCAAAGTAATATATCAAATATATAATTATACATTAAATCATTAAATCAACACTTGATTTAACGATTCGGTCATATCGCATATAACCGACTAGTATCCTATGTATCGGCTTATCGAATCAATCCTTGATTCGATATCTAGGTTATATCGAATATAACCAATCGATACAACCATCGCGAGAATGGAATAAAGTATCACATACACGCATCATTCTCGGTCCTGCACATATCTCATATGCACTCCTATTTCGTTTCGCTTGAGCCAGGAAACCTCTGTATAGGACTCTAAAGACTCGTCAATACGCCGGTAGCAGATGATGATCATATCAAGCACCCACAAGCCGCAAGCGGTCTGCTAAACGTAACGGCCATCCGGGTATTGAGCGATCAGAAGATCGACGAGCTAGCCCGCTCACACTCCTGTGAATCCAACCAGTAACACTTACCGCACAGTCCGGTCTGTTCGTCTGATATGTCGCATATCAAGTCTAGGGGTGGTAAACGTCAGACCCCAATAACCGATAAGTCGTGCCGATATGAGGCTCATAACGGGTCGAGAAACTACTGGTAACACTTACCAGCAAATCTCTGATCAGCCCTGGCCAGGGACTTCCCTGTTACGGCCAATCGAGCACAGCGCAACATCAACCCCCAATACCAGGAGAGACGAAACCCCTCCTATCGCTCATTGCCTTCATGTGACTCGGGACTGTACCCAAAGACCACCGTTTTGCACGCCCTCATGGACGTGGTAAGGTGGAGATCAAAGCACAGTGGGAATCACACAAGACTCTATGACGATCTCGGGTCTACAGACTAACCTGTACAAGTGTCACATGAGAACTGCCATCTGAAGTGAGGTATAATACCATCTGGGAGTTCTCGGCGAGTCCGTCCAGTGTACCCAGTCTCCACTGAGCACCCGTATACCATCTCTGATGTCAAACACCAATGGATATGGGATCATCCATCGCCCATCTCATGGGTCGAGAAGCGTATACGCTAGTCTACTCTGGTATATCGATGCCCCGTCTCGATACACCCACGACTAGGGACCATGAAGGATGTACCTATGGACTACCATGTCCCCACTAGTATGGTCTGCATCATAGTCCAGGTAGTCAAGTACACATCCTAAGGGCTTTACCAACATGTAACTATAGGACAGTTTAAAGAGACAAGTGTACATGTTAAGATAAAGAGTAACCAGATAGCAAACTATCATATCGAGCAAGAAAGTCATCTCTATATATGTCCAAGCATCCAATATAATATACATCATCTGTACAATACTGGCCTCTAGGGCATACGTACAACTAACAATCTCCCACTTGCACTAGGGCCAGCTGCTGTAGTATCGCATACCGAGCATCCCGAAGAGTCTCTCAAACTGTATCGGGGGAATGGCCTTCGTGAGTGGATCCGCCGTGTTGTTCTTCATGTCAACCCTCCTGACCTCGATCTCCCGGCGATCAACTATCTCCCGGATCAGGTGATACCACCTCAGAATATGCCTGGATCGCTGATGGGACCTGGGTTCCTTGGCCAAAGCCACCGCTCCATTGTTATCGCAATACAAAGGTATTGGATGCTCAATGGATGGAACCACTCTAAGTTCAGTAATGAACTTCTTGATCCAGACAGCTTCTTTAGCAGCATCGTTGGCAGCGATGTATTCAGCCTCCATCATCGAGTCTGCCACGGTTTCCTGCATGGAACTCTTCCAGCTAACCGCCCCTCCGTAAAGGGTAAAGACAAATCCCGACTGCGACTTAGAGTCGTCCTTATCACTCTGGAAGCTCGAATCGGTAAAGGACTCCACTTGGAGTTCTCCGTTACCATACACCAAGAGCATCTCTTTAGTCCTTCGTAAGTACTTGAGAATGCTCTTCACAGCTGTCCAGTGACTCTCTCTAGGATCAGCTTGATACCTGCTCACTACACTTAGTGAGTATGCTACATCGGGTCTGGTACATAGCATCGCATACATGATAGAGCCTACAGCCGAAGCATAGGGTATCCCTTGCATGCGAGCTCTCTCCAAATCAGTCTTGGGAGACATCTCTTTGGAGAGAGTGACTCCAGAGATCGTGGGCAAGTTCCCACGCTTGGATTCTTCCATACTAAACCTCTTTAGTATGGTGTCAATGTACCTGGATTGGGACAATCCCAAAATCCATTTGGATCTATCTCTATAGATCCTAATTCCCAATATGCAGGAGGCATCACCAAGATCTTTCATTGAGAATCTTTGTGATAAGAAGAGCTTGACCGATTGCAGCATAGGAATATCATTTCCTATCAAGAGTATGTCGTCCACGTATAATACGAGGAAGACAACCTTACTCTCTGCCACCTTCTTGTAAATACAAGGTTCATCTGGGTTTTTGACGAAATCAAACTCTTTGACAACGACATCAAAGCAGATGTTCCAACTCCGCGATGCTTGCTTTAATCCATAAATGGATTTAAGCAGCTTGCACACCTTCCCGCTGCTCCCACTGTCTACGAAGCCCTCTGGCTGAGTCATGTACACGCACTCTTCTAAATCACCATTTAGAAAGGCGGTCTTAACATCCATTTGCCAGATTTCGTAATCATGATATGCAGCGATGGCAAGCATCATCCGGATGGATTTAAGCATAGCCACTGGAGAAAAGGTTTCGTCATAGTCCACACCTGGTCTTTGACGAAAACCCTTTGCAACAAGTCTAGCTTTGAAAGTCTCCACTTTCCCATCTACACCAAGTTTCTTCTTGAAGATCCACTTGCTCCCGATGGGTTTTACCCCTTCAGGAGAAACATCCAAAGTCCATACTTTGTTGGTGTACATGGATTCCATCTCGGACCGCATAGCATCCAGCCATTTCACTGAGTCCCTACTCGTGATGGCCTGCTCGAAGCTAGTTGGGTCATCATCCTCCATGATGCAATCCTCGGTCCCACCATCCATGAGAAAACCGTAGTATCTCTCAGGTGGGCGAGGAACCCTACTAGATCGGCGGAGAGGCTGGGGTTCATCGGGTACTACTGAATCCTCTGGTTCTACTAAATCTTCTGTTGTGTTTTGTTCAGCTGGAACCTCTTCCAGTTCTACCTCAGAGCCAGTAATCTCTTTTGCAAGAAATTCCTTTTCTAAAAAGGTGGCATGTTGAGCAACAAATACTCTTTGTTCCTCACTGTGGTAGAAGATATACCCTCATGAATGTTTGGGATATCCAACAAATTTACACAATACAGACCTTGCCTCGAGTTTGTCCGGTTTTTGTCTTTTGACATAGGCTGGGCAACCCCATATCTTTATAAAATTAAGATATGGTCTCTTCCCTTCCCATATCTCATATGGTGTGGTAGGCACAGATTTGGTGGGAACCCTGTTCAGTAGGTATGTTGCTGTTTCCAGTGCATATCCCCAGAAGGAAACAGGAAACTCAGCTACACTCATCACAGAGCGCACCATATCTAATAGGGTGCGGTTCCTCCGCTCCGATATACCGTTGTGCTGTGGTGTATATGGAGGAGTTAGCTGAGAGAGAATCCCATTCTCTTTTAGGAAGTCCAGGAATTCAATGATCAAGTATTCTCCTCCTCGATCAGATCGTAGGATTTTAATACTTTTTCCGGTTTGGTTCTCAACTTCTTGTTTATATTCTCTAAATTTCTTAAAAGCTTCTGATTTGTATTCCATCAGGAACACATACCCGAATCTAGAGAGATCGTCAGTGAATGTAATGAAGTACGAAGAACCATCCCTGGCATGTGTAGACATGGGACCGCATACATCAGTATGTATAAGTCCCAAGAGTTCGGTAACTCTTTCTCCGTGTCCCATAAACGGAGTTTTGGTCATCTTGCCTTTGAGACATGATTGGCAAGTGTCATAAGATGAAAATTCAAACGGATTTAAATATCCATCCTTATGCAACTTAGCCAGTCGTGTCGCATTGATGTGACCCAGTCTACAATGCCACAAGAAGGATTCGTTCAGTTCTGAACTCTTCCTCTTGTGTGTGTTTGTTATGCTCAGAACTGTTGATTGGTTTAGAACATAAATGCTATTGCACAATGTGCCTGATCCAACCAACTTTTGGTTACGGAAAATGTTCATAACATTATCCTGTAATACAAAATTATATCCCTCTTTACTTAATAAAGAAACCGATATAATGTTGCATATCAGGTTCGGCATGTAATAGCATTCGTTCAGAACCAATGTATTACCAGTTGGTAATTCAAGGTGATATTCCCCGACAGTCTTAGCTGCAACAATTGCACCATTTCCAACTCTAATGTCTTTATCACCTTCTCCAAGTTCTCTACCTTTCCTAAGCCCATGTAACTGATTACATATATGGGATCCTGATCCGGTATCTAATACCCAGGACGTAGGGCAAATGGAGAAACAGTTCTCTGTAATGAACACACCCGAAGAAATTGCATCAACATGTACTTTCTTCATTCGGGTGGCATGGGAATCCTGGTATTCCCCTATATCCTGTTCAGTCCTATAACTCTTATAG
Source organism: Agapanthus africanus (assembly GCA_030015575.1). Taxonomy (NCBI): domain Eukaryota; kingdom Viridiplantae; phylum Streptophyta; class Magnoliopsida; order Asparagales; family Amaryllidaceae; genus Agapanthus; species Agapanthus africanus. Next base: position 330,059,436 of record CM057345.1, on the reverse strand, counting down.
GAAAGAACGGAACCAACGTTCCCCAGCACAGTATAACATGCGGGTTCGGTCAAAACATCCATATTATTATCTTTATTAGCGCATGAAATGGTCGCTACCTGGAGAGAGAGAGAAGAAAACACTTTAGCGTATGCTCGTGCAAGATCAGATTGGTTATTATCTTATCTAATCAGGATGGCTCCCACTGGTTTTTATAAAATCTTCCTTCAAACCCTAAAAGGAAAGACTAGCCGGGATTAATTACACACTACAAGTTCGCCAATCTTTCAGCCAGGCCAGTGTCGGTACTTTGAGGGAGGTCCCCCGTGCTTTCGCACGAACCTAATTAATGTAAAATCTCGTTTTTCCAGAGGCGTAACCCCTTTGACACCTTTCTAGACACCTACTTGATCGGCTAATTGTAATGTGTAAAACTCTCCCAGGAGTAACTCTTACTCGCAGTGGGTATCGGGATCCAACTATCTCATAGAAGGTATGCAATCTCATTGCAAATTTCAACACTTGAAATTCCCGATAATATTTTGCCCCAAGCATCCTATGACCTTGAAGGAGGTCAACAAACTACAGGGTGCAAGTCAAGTTCAACCCGTCATTTCTTGATTGAATCAAACCCACCCGCACGACCCTTGACGGAGGTCAACAAGGTCGTACGACTACCCTAATCCAATCTGCATCACATGCAAAAGCAGATAAATACTAGTTAGCTACCGCACACTACGCCTTGACGGAGGTCAACAAACGTAGCACGAATACTAAGTAGGATTTATCTGAAATGACGGAGGGCTACGTCAGGTTTTTCTGAAAACCTATTGCGTAATGAACTTGATATCGTTGTAGAATCAAATGAAGTTTTGAAATGGAGTGATTTTGAGGCTTTTCCAGTTTTGCTAAAAGGGTCACTCCCGGTGAAGGGATCGTTGGCCCTTTCCTCGTCGAATGAGGTGCGGGATATATCATATATATCGCTGTGCAAAGCAGAAACTATAGAAGCAATCAAAAGTCAAACCGAGTGTGTAGCATCTACCAGTTATTGCTAAAGGAGTCACTCCCGGTGAAGGGATCTCGGTCCTTTCCTCATCGAATAAGGTGCAGGGTATATCATATATACCGCTATGCAAAGCAAGAACTGTAGCTACCTATTTTGTTTAAAATTTGATTCTACAACATCTTAGGTTTCTTTTACTTTCATTAATCACATTAATGAAGTCCCATCATTTAAGTACCTAAACATCACAGATAAATACGACGTACACTTATGCCATCCGCATTCGCCTCGATGTCCCCTCGTGCACCGTTAGGTTAAGTAACTAACGACAGAGCAGGGCAGGGCTAGTGCGGGTGCAAAACATAAGTAACGTCTATATAATATATCATATATACTATATATTGTATCTATCACAGAACATCACATGATCACATCACAGATATCGCAGCAGAAGAAACATATGAAACATTGGATATGCTAGGACGTCCGTGTTTTCAATACGAGCCAGTATAAAACACGGATTCCACGGTCGTGATGAATAGCCAATCCCACACCCCTAGACCCCTACGAGAGCGGCAAGCAACCCTGCCAATTCTAGGGTTAGGAGACCCGGACTCGACTCCTCGAGTTGGTCTCCCACTGGACCCCAGAACCCGGTTACTTGTGCTCCCCTCCTTGGGTCTATCCTAATGCGGAAAAGTAAATAATATACAAAGGGTGACAACTTCCGCAACCTGGAAGTGCCCCAAATAAAAGAATATTACATACAAGTATTTACATGAATGAAAAATGAAAAACACTCATCTCACATAAAAACCCCCGGCTATTCAAACACGACGATCCAATATAACATATCCAGCAACACATAACATCACATGTCATCAACGTAAGTAAATTTGCGTATCCCAATTGTCGGTGACATATAGCAACGAAACCGGCGATATCACATATTACACTTACGGTCACAGAAAAGAAAGTGTAAAACTACAACAATTGGAATCCACAACCTCTTTAGATATCGCATGCCTAATCAAAATGAAAATACTTAGACATCACATGCCTAACAGTTATAAACCCCGCATTTTAGTCTCATTATCGAAAACTCTTTTCAATATCAAATGAAACTAAACCGCTAGATTTATATCATTCATTCAGTTATCTCATATCTGTTTGTGAATTCCAATTATTGTATCCCATTCCAGATAAATAGAAAATATTAAACTTTCCGATCGAACATTCGAACACCCAAGTTTTCCCGAAACCGTCCAACACATGAAATAGGTTCAACGACATTCACTTCATGCCTCAGTACCAACGGTCCAGCCGTAGAAGGGACAAGCCAACGCCTCACATGTGGCACGCCGTACTGCCCCAAACTCGAAGGTTCAAAGGGCAGTTTAAGACGGTCACATAATCGAGTTAAGGTTTGTTGTCTTCTAGAGGGTCCATCGAGTTACTTGCACTACTTAGAACGTCGTTAAACCACGGAAAAATCCAACACTTGGAAATTTCCCAACAGGGGAAAAATTGGGTATTTATATCCGGTCGAACTTTTTAACATATTCAAAAATTTATCCGGAAAGCCACATAGACAAAGTTAAATAATCCGATCGATTCATCGAGTCCCAATACACCCCAGAAAATTCAACTCATGAATAAATTTTAAAAATTCCCAGAAAATCCAGAACCTAAAAATATAAATTACTGTGCAAAAATAATAAAATAAAGTGATAAAGTTGCCGCGGAACCGCCGCACAAGCCATGCTTGTGCCGCGGTTCCGCCGCACTATTGATGACTCAATGGATAATTTTTGCACCGTAATTCTTATATTTCCCTGCTGAATTTTTTAGCAATTTTTAATCTGGAAAAATCCCATTTTTTCAAAAAAGTCCAGAGAGCAAATACGGGTTAGGGTTTCGGGTCAATCGGGTTTCAAACTTCGTCTACACATCGCCTAAGGCTCTAGCTAGGCTCTGATACCACTGTAGGGTTCCTAGGCACACTAATGAAGTCTCACAAGGCATCAACCATGCCAATATTAAATTTTACGGTGCCGAGAAACCCTAGACTAGATCGTTGACTAGAAATTTAAGCGATAAACTAAACTGGTTAACAACTTAACTAAAGGAGAGAGGCTACAACCTTTGTAGATCCGGTTCTCCACTTCCTTAGCTCCACGTAGGCGTCCTCTCGCTGTCCATCTCGAATCCTAGACTCGATCGTCGGCTTCATCGGAAAAACGAGCGGGCAAGGTCGTCGGCTTCGTGCCGAAGATGATCTACGTCGAGGCATCACAAGTTCAAGCTCTGACTTCACAAATTTGTGAAACTTGTGAAGAAAACACCCAAAACAACTTGGCAAGAGGTAGAGGGTGAAGAAATAGGAGATGGGTTCACTTTAGAATTGGATTTCTCACTTTAGAACACAAGTTGCCATTGATGGCATCAAGCTTTCTTGAAGAAGAAGATGATGAAGAAGAAGAAAGAATATGATAAGTGTTGAATTAAAATGAAATATAATTCAATACTTATCATAAGCTAACCATAGTAGAGTGTAGAGAATAGACCATGGTTACTTGGATGGGTTAGGGTTAAGCATGAAGACAAGAATGGTTAAGAAGTCAAAGCTTTATGAAGCTTCAACTAGAAACAAACATAGCCACCATTCTTATCTAAATCTTTTCAAAATAAATAAACAAATAAATAAATGAAAAAGAAAAACCCTAATTATCTCTTAACCATGGTTTAATCCTTTACACTTAACCACATGATCAAGTATCATCAAACATGATACAAATATGTGCACAAAAGTATATCACATATACTTCTTGCACATCAAGTGAGAAAATCCATTTAAAGTGAACCAATACTAGTTAATGCAAAGTAATATATCAAATATATAATTATACATTAAATCATTAAATCAACACTTGATTTAACGATCCGGTCATATCGCATATAACCGACTAGTATCCTATGTATCGGCTTATCGAATCAATCCTTGATTCGATATCTAGGTTATATCGAATATAACCAATCGATACAACCATCGCGAGAATGGAATACGGTATCATATACACGCATCATTCTCGGTTCTGCACATATCTCATATGCACTCCTATTTCGTTTCGCTTGAGCCAGGAAACCTCTGTGTAGGACTCTAAAGACTCTTCAATACGCCGGTAGCAGATGATGATCATATCAAGCACCCACAAGCCGCAAGCGGTCTGCTAAATGTAACGGCCATCCGGGTATTGAGCGATCAGAAGATCGACGAGCTGGCCCGCTCACACTCCTGTGAATCCAACCAGTAACACTTACTGCACAGTCCGGTCTGTTCTTCTGATATGTCGCATATCAAGTCTAGGGGTGGTAAACGTCAGACCCCAATAACCGATAAGTCGTGCCGATATGAGGCTCATAACGGGTCGAGAAACTACTGGTAACACTTACCAGCAAATCTCTGATCAGCCCTGGCCAGGGACTTCCCTGTTACGGCCAATCGAGCACAGCGCAACATCAACCCCCAATACCGGGAGAGACGAAACCCCTCCTATCGCTCATTGCCTCCATGTGACTCGGGACTGTACCCAAAGACCACCGTTTTGCACGCCCTCATGGACGTGGTAAGGTGGAGATCAAAGCACAGTGGGAATCACACAAGACTCTATGACGATCTCGGGTCTACAGACTAACCTGTACAAGTGTCACCTGAGAACTGCCATCTGACGTGAGGTATAATACCATCTGGGAGTTCTCGGCGAGTCCGTCCAGTGTACCCAGTCTCTACTGAGCACCCGTATACCATCTCTGATGTCAAACACCAATGGATATGGGATCATCCATCGCCCATCTCATGGGTCGAGAAGCGTATACGCTAGTCTACTCTGGTATATCGATGCCCCATCTCGATACACCCACGACTAGGGACCATGAAGGATGTACCTATGGACTACCATGTCCCCACTAGTATGATCTGCATCATAGTCCAGGTAGTCAAGTACATATCCTAAGGGCTTTACCAACATGTAACTATAGGACAGTTTAAAGAGACAAGTGTACATGTTAAGATAAAGAGTAACCAGATAGCATACTCTCATATCGAGCAAGAAAGTCATCTCTATATATGTCCAAGCATCCAATATAATATACATCATCTGTATAATACTGGCCTCTAGGGCATACATACAACTAACAGTTAGAATATCCTGCACCTCATTCGACGAGGCAAGGGCCGAGATCCCTTCACCGGGAGTGACCCCTTGGGCAGAAATTTACGTCAGGGCAATAACTTCAATATAGTCGATTATAAGTTGCTTTGCATCACGGTATTCAGTTGGAATATCCTGCACCTCATTCTGCAAGGAAAGAGCCGAGATCCCTTCACCGGGAGTGACCTCTTTAGCAAAACGTTTTCGCCACTATATTTTATAAAAAGCTATCAGGTTCCTTCAACGAGATCAAGTTCATTACGTTAAAGGTTTTTCGCCAAAAGCCAGCCGTAGCCTTCTGTCATTTCTTATGGATGGTTAGTAGTATTCAAGCTATGTATACTTGGCCCTTAGTCAAGACATAGTGATTGGTAGCTGCTGGGGTGTTCACATGTTGCATATATAGGTGCGTTGATTTGGGACAGTCGTATTACTATACTTGGCCCTTAGTCAAGAGTATGTACGGGTGGGTTCAAATTGACCTGGATAATGATGGATAGAACTTGACATGTGACTTATGAGATACTTGGCCCTTAGCCAAGGTCATAAGAGCATGGGGAAAAAATTGTATCGGGAGTTTCAAACGTACAGGAAACTTGCCAGGCATGAGCATACCTTGTGGAGTGTGATAACTTGAGTGGCTTCCATCAAGTTATCATGCGATGATAGTTGGATCCCAATTCTCACTGATGAGTTAGTTTACTCTTCGGATGATCCTAACTAATTCTTCTTTCAGGTTTGGAGGAGAATTTGAGATTACAGTTGGAGGTTTCCTGATTAGATAAAGTGATAACCATTCTGATCTAGGTTAGAGTGCACGAAGAGTGTTTCTTTTCTCTCTCTCTCTTTGGCAGCGACTTTTGACCGACCCTAGACTATGACTCAGTGACCAAGTTGATCGAACCTTATTAAAATACTGACTTTTGGATTGTCTTAGTTGCATAAGTCATTGCCGCTCCTTCTTTTACCCTTTACATTTCTCAGAACACCCCGTATTACTACGGATATCCACTTCCATTGGATAGATCCATCGTATGGTTATATACGAACTCGAAGGTACTACTTCGAGGATGGATCCAGGTTCAGGAGAAATAGAATTGATTATTCAGTATCTTTTATTATCACCTTCTCTCAGGTTGCGAGGGCTCCTTAGTTTAGAAGAGTACACCTATTACGCTTATTGGATAGTCTTATTCCAAACCATAAGCTGGTGCCGAATGGTAGGGAATGAAGAAAACCAATTGGCATAAGTAGGGTGTACAGAAGGTAATAACTAAAGACAAAATAAAGGGATTGGAAAGAGGGCAAAGTAAATTGCGACTGTTATCATTCACGACCAAACCGCGTGCTTCATCGCCACTTCTATTTCACCTTTGCTTTTTCCCCAGTTCGGGAGAAATAGAATAAGGTATTATTCAGTTGTTTTTTATCATCACATTCTCTCAAGTTGCGAGTACTCCTAGGATTAGGAGAGTACACCTATTATGCTTACTGGATAGTCTTCTTCCAAACCATAGGCTGGTGCCGAACGGTAGGGAAGGAAGGAAACCATTTAGCCTAACGACGGTGTACAGAAGGTAACGACTAAAGACAAATAAAGGGATTTGGAGAGATGGAAAATGAATATACGGTTACAGTCATGAATTGGATTATGAAAGAGGCATTACTAAGAATACCAGGATACCCCTACGAGACATTTGATGTTTCATTGCATTGTTAAAAGAAAACTGATTTCCCGATTAGATACTTACTCCAGGGTATGTATTTACCAAGTATGATTCTCACATCTGTATGATTTTACAGATGATGAGCGGGAGTAAGTTATTGGGAATTAGGTGATCATCCTCATTATATCCGAATTCGTTATAATTGGTGATATTTGAGGAAATCACCTGCGTACAGTTTTCAACCTACGATGCACAGGTTTTGAGTTATTTGACTCAGCGGACTTATACAGAGTATTATATGTTGTCCAGTATCCATCAGGACAAAGGGGTAGGTCCTCGTACTATGTTCTGTTTACTTGTAACTTCTCTAGTTTTAGACAAGTGTTTCGTAGAAATACAATGTCTAAGTTTTGAGAAGTTGTGGGTATAAGAATAAAGTAGAGAACCAGGTATCGCAAGTATCAGGATTCTTCAAAGAGATCCAAGAGGTAAATTCTTGTGATTGGTATTAAGATGATACTAATAGTTTTGAGAAACTTGTTTCTCTTTCAGGTTACTCATAATTGGATGGATTCCTAAGTTGAGTAATGCTGATTAGCCTTTTTTCCATTAAGTTGTTATGCACTAGAGACAGCTGCATGATTTGAATCTGGTTCCAATTAAATTAGTGCCTCTGTTTCTATATTGTAAATAGAATGGTTCATATCTTAACGATGTTAAGATACGGAGACTTGTCCAGTTTATGCTTAAAACCAGACACTAGATAGATCAAGGCACGTTTCTGTAATGGCTGTTTGTGGGTTGACCCTGGCTTTGACGAGGGTTGACATTTCTACCATCTGATAGATCAATAGTGATATTGTTCTTGACTCGCCACAGTTTTAGTAAAATGGATATTTTCATAAAACAGTAGTGGGAGTATGGTAGAACTGGAAGTGATTCCAGAACCGCAAACGATTACGGAAAATTTAATAGGACCTATATATTCAATCAGGTTTGACATTCCAATAGCCACTCCGCAGATATTGTGGGTAACCTCAGACACCCGAGAGGTACTCCGGTAGCCTCAAGGATGGTGACAGGGAGGTTCTTGTTTACCCAGACTTGACACTACTGTTGTTCCAGACTATGAGACCCGGCAGAAGGATAAGTATAGCGTCGTTCTAAACTAGTTTATAAGTACACGTATATATTATTCTGCCAGAGGGTTGTCGTAGTCAGTGGGAGCAGCGGAAGCATAGTGGACAAGTGGCTTATGTCTATTTATAGACTCGAGCAGTTATAGCGGAGATAGATCATCTATTTTTGATATGAAAGTCATGGGTTTGACTTCATCAGAATAGGGGATGGATGTATTAAGGAGGTAGTAAGGTGTGATGTCCTGGTATTTGGATGACATACACAGAGTAGGAAGTAAAATTCCTATACTACGATCGGTTGTACTGTGGTCGTCACACAGTTGTTTCTCCAGACAGGACATGTATATAATATCAGACATTCTGGTTACTAGATCTACGGTTTTAGATCTAGATTTGGGTAGTTTCCCAATGTAGGTACTTTGACAGTATTCTAATAGTATTTTAGAATAGATGACTCCTGGCATGGTGGTGTACCTGCAGGTGATAGAGTCACCTTCTCTAAAGGTGTCTTACAGACTAAAAGAGAGAGGGATGTGCATGATTGGCATATCACTTGCTTAGACAATTGAGTCAATCATGAGATATCAAGTACCACACCAGATGTTGTTTTTTGCACTAGGTGCGATAAGTTTATATTAATCCAATCCTGGAGAAACATTAGGAAGCAGTTTTAGAACTTAAATGCATGTTCTACGGATTTGATGACTGCAGCCTCCTTCGGGAGACGGTTATCATTCCAGGCTTCCAAGGTGACATGGATGACAGAGTGATTGTCAGAGTTATAGTTTTCCCTCTGACGAGGGACAGTATTATGGACAGATGGTCCAAGAGGATACTGTGGGAGGCATGGTGCTGGATACTGATTAGGTTCAGTTATCGATACAGTCTAAAAAGTTTGGATTTGGAGTTCATTTATGAACTAGGTCCCATCAGATATCCAGACATATTCTAAGACATGAATTGCTCAATTCGGGAGATGGCTTTCTCTGCGAACTTGAGATTAAGAGAGACATAGAAAGAAACTTCAGGGCGGATCCACTCACTGAGGCTATTTCTCGAACACAAGAGTTTTACAAACTAGCTTTGTGAAACTGATTAGTAGAGGAGTTGGATGTTCGGTATCACACGGGCTGTGAGTATGCGACATCGCAATAATTAGTCTTAAGTGCAAGTGGGAGATTGTTGGAGATAGTGCCCTCAAAGTCAATTATTGGATCGCAGGCACGTGATTGCAATGATTGAGGCAGGACCTATACCGATATGACAGTCTTGCTCCAGATGATAGTTTGCTATCTGGTTTGTCTTTATCATCGTATACATGCTTTAGTTCACTATTGCATGATGATAGAGCCTATATGATTCTTACTTAACTACCAGCAGTATGATGGCGATCATATACGTGGGAGTTGGGGTCTGTAAGCACATCCTTGAAGTGTCCCTAGTCGTGGGAGTTTCGAGATAGGGCATCGATACTCCAGAGTAGACTAGTGTATACATTCGAGACCTCGACGAGGGGTGGTGGCCGGTCTCACAAGCCACTGGTGTCAGTTGGATCACCTAAGATGTATACAGGTGCTCATTGGGTTATGAGTACACCAGACAGGACTCGCCGGGTATATGCTAGTTGGTATTATACATATCGTCAGATAGCAGTTCCCTGGTGACATGTGTACAGGTAAGTTTGTCGACCTAAGATCGTCATTTGTCTCGTGTGAGTTCCCACTGTTCTTAGATTACTACCCTACCACGCTCAAAAGAGTTATGCAAACAGGTTTTAGTTGGGTACAGTCCCGAGCCACATGGAGGCAGTGAGCGGATCGTCGGGGATTCGTCTCTCCCGGTATTGGGGGTTGATGTCGCACAGTGCACGGGTGGCCATCACTAGAAATCCTTGGCCAAGATAGTGGAGAATTACTGATTTGGATCAGTAGTTTCTCCGATGGTGATGGGCTTCATGCCGACACGATTTATCGCGTTATTAGGGGTCTGACTTTATCCACCGCTCTAGACTCGATATGCGATACTCTTTAGACGAACGGACCGGACTGTATATACATTGTCACTGTTAGACTCAGGATGGTTTATAGATGAGTTCGCTCGTCAGCTTCGCTTCCAGTCAATACATAGGCTTACGTACAGCTTGTACCTCTGACGTGCTAGAGGTTATACCCAGTGCCCGTGTGTTGTTGAGTCATTAGTGTCCCCCACAGACACTTTCCCAAGTTCGGGCTAAACGTTGTAGATGCCGTATGGTAATATGGCAGGGTTCGAAAAATGCACGTGCGTTTTCGCACGTGTCATTTTTCGGGCAGATAATACTGGTCGGCTTTGGTTTAAGCCGGATCCGAGTATTATACTGTGTAGATATAATATCTTTGTCTCAGTTGCATTTGTATTCGGTCGTAATACAAATGCGGGTATGTTTATACTGATACGGGGTTATCCTGAAATTCGTTTCAGGATAACTTTTGGAAGTTGCCAGTTTCCAGTTTTCTATCAGCCGTATTTGACATTCGGTTAAATGCGGATTTATCTTTTCTTCTTGAGATGAGTGTGGAAGCTTCTAGAAGAGGTGACTAGGATGGTGACTAGGATGGTGAGTACTTAGTGCATTGATTATTGCATTAATGGTTTTGGTGACTAGGTTGATGATTCATCCTTTGCTTTAATTGTGTTCATAGTAGGTGTAAACATGACTCATTTGTGTTATGGTCACCTTCCTCTCCCTCCTACACTCACCCTCCCTCTTTATATGGTCGGCTCTTCCCCTCTTATGAGAGTGTGGTTCATTTTGAAGAAAAGATTATGATAGTAGTTTAGGTTCATGGAAATTTGATATGCCAATTTCTCATTTACCCGATTGAAATGGTAACTTCATTAACCGTTCGTCCATAGCCTTGGACGTAACGAGACAAAGTGTTATACTCATTCTCTACATCATCTTGGTCGTCTCTTTTAGCAAACTTGACGATCGAGTTGCCTCGGTTCAGAGGCGGGAGCCCGTTTAAAGATCCATCGATGTGGTGCCACTTGGACGAGAAGACTGGAGATCGTGGAGATCGGAGCAGCCGCAACAAAGCGTGGGATGATGGTTGAAGACCGAAGGACTCGGATCATTCGGTATAACGTTTCTACCCACTTTGTAGTTTGTTAGTTTAGCTTTAATGGCAGATCCGGGTTATAGTACGCTATAGCGCCAGTTGTAAAAGTTTTTGTTCCGCATTTGGCGTCTGTTAGACGGACGGGGCGCTACCGTGGAATTACAGGGCCGGCCACTTGGTGAATGTAGAAGCCTAGGTTTGTCCAGTAGCTCATATATACCTTATACATCACCCTAGATTTGTTTGCATAGATTTATTTGACCTGAGTCAAAATCTGGGAACACTTGTGTGTGATTTAGGATATGTTTTCTGTATTTTGAATGATGAGTTTTGATATTTGGATTCGTTTTTGGTTGTCGCATGTTTGCACATCGACAACAAGGGTTGTTTGGTGATTTTGTACACATATGCTATAGGTTCTAACCTACGAGCAATGCGCGTGCCATTTTGGATTTTAGAACTTGATTTTAATATCGTTTCGATATGTGTTGTTATTGTAGGTACCTTCGCGTGGATTCCGACGCGACAGAGCGAGGCGTCATCAACTTCGGCTAGCGAAGACTACGGTAAGTAGATCTATATCCACCGGGGATGTCCGGTGGATGGCGTATAGCACCCACGTAAAGTTTTGATGGATAACTGATTTATAGAATATGGTTAAGGAAACCTAGATTAGGAAACTAGGGTTAGAATGAAGATAGCTTTGAAACCATATTAGAAACTAGAGGATAGTTAGAAGTGTTACGTTACGACTATCATAGAATAGCGTTTAGCGATATTGCCGTTTAGGGCACTGTAGGACTAGATAGTCGTTGTAGATGCGTCATCCGAACTATACTTTTTTTTAAACCGAAAAATCGTATGTATCTTTTAAATATATACCTTGAGGGATGTTACGGATTTTCAAATGATATCTTTTTCCTAAAAACACCGTAACCCCTATTTTCAAAACTACGATCCGCTTCTTTAAAAATCTGATTGTATGGTTCGGGTGTGTATGTTAGATTAAATACTTATATTTATAGTAGAGATAGAATGTTTATGTAAACTCGACATGATGTTAGATATAAATGCGAAGAAAGAATATAAGACGGATATGATGAGATAATGAGATGATGATATGATTATATGATCAGATGATGAGATGATGATATAATGATATGATGGTATACGGATGGGAGTCGATCGAGATGATTTATACCCTGCCTGTCCCCTGATATGAGATTATTGCGGATGTGACCTGGGGCATAGGTATATAGGGATATATATATATATATAGAATGTTGTGAATCATGGATGATGGGCCGTATGTGATATTAGGCCGTACCCTCATTTGTCGTATAGGATGATAAGATCCCTATTAGCTTAATGCCGTCGTACGTTGATTTTCCGTGCATGATGAGTTTGACTTGATGATTGATCCATACCCTTGACTAGAGGTTGTCGTACGATGGATTATACCGTACAAAATGTTGTTAGGCTGGATGCCGATTGATAGATTCACCGACTCGATCATGTTAGATATGTATACCTTATAGCTACTAGCTGACGGTTTACCTTATGATGCATTCATGTTATTCACATTATACTACTGTAAGTCCGTGTTTCCCACCCCGGTGCTTACGGGGAGGCGGAAAACATAATAAAAAACGGATTTTTAATGACTTAGGCAACATGGACTTTGCTTGTGAGGATCTTTGCTAAACGAAAACTAGCTAAAGTAAACTAACAACTAACTAAGTTGTAGAAAGGTTATACCTTGAGCTCGAACTCCTTCTCTCCTTGCTCGTCGGAATGGTAGAAAGGCCTCACCTTGCTTGTCTTCTTCCGTCAAAGAAAGATCCACTTGAAAGCCACCACCTTTAGCTTCAACTCCAAGCTAGGAGTAACTAGAGTGCAAGAAATGCTAAGACTTGAACCCTAGAAGAGAGTAGAGAGGATCAAGTGAAGGTTTTTCTCAAGCTTTTTGTTTCTCAACACATGAGAGGGAGAGAGCTTGAGGGAGAGGATGAGCAAGAGAGAGAAATGATATGAGAGAATGAATTATTTTTGTGAGCCTTTCTCACTAATATGTGTATAATTTTAATTGTATAATTAGCTTGAAAATTGTCATGGTAAATCATAAAATGACCATTATCATTTCAATTTTGCAAAGATCAAAGAGCATCTTCCAAAACAAATGATGATGGTCAAAGTGTCAACCATGGTCAACAAGTCAATGAAGTCAATAGGTCAACAACAACAACCATGGACAATAATTAAGCTAATTATCAATTAACAATAATACACACAAAAGCAATAGGGTTAATAAAATGACAATAGTCATTAACCCTAAACAAGGTCCTCTCCCTCAATCTCAAGCAACTGTGCATACGCACCCGCATTCGTGATCCGAGGAACACGAACACAATGAGAAAAACCAATCTCAAATCATATACTATGATCCGGCTTAAACCAAAGCCCGCTAGTATAAACTGTCCGGACAGCAAACGTGCACAAGTGCGCGAATGTGAACGAACCCTGTCGCAAAACCATGCGACCTCTACTCATTTTGCCTAAAGGCGAATAGCTCTCTGTGTGGGACTCTAAAGACTCGACACTACGCTGGCAGTGGGTTTAACCACAGACCGCAAGCGGCACTAGCTGTACGTAACGGTCCCCAGGTAGATGTCGATAAGAAGACTGACGAGGTGAACCCCATCTGCACTCCTACTGAGCCTGTATGTGACAATCTCCGTACAGTCCGGTCTGTTCGTCTGATACATCGCATGGCGGGCCTAGGGGGGCGGTAAACATCAGTCCCCTAATAGCGGTACAAGTCGTGCCGGAGTGAAGCCCAGAACACCCTGAGATAACACTGGAAACCTACCAATATATCTCGCTTGCCCTGGCCAGGGACTACTCGTGTAATGGCTCTCCTAGACACAGCGCGATGTCAACCCCCAATACCGGGAGAGACGAATCCTGTCTAACCGTCACTGCCTCCAAGTGCTTCGGGACTGCACCCAAAAACTACCTGTTTGCACGACTCCTTTGAGCCGTGGTAGGGTAGTAATCAAAGTGCAGTGGGAACACACTCGAGGCGAAGTGACAGTGTCAAGTCAGCGGACTAAGCTGTACTCATGTCACCTGGGAACTGATAACTGACGATAGGTATATTACCAACCAACAGTTCCCGACGAGTCCTGTCCAGTGTACTCGTAACCTAACGAGCACCCGCATACTATCCCAAGTACGACGTACTAACGGCTGTGGGACAGACCGTCTCCCACACTGGGATGAGAAGCGCATACGCTAGTCTACTCCGGAGTATCGATGCCCTGTCTCGATAGTCCAACGACCAGGGACCTGTATAAGGATGTGCTTATAGATTACCCAGCTCCCACGAGTGCGAGCGCCATCACAACGCTGGTAATCAAGCAAAGATCCTAAGGGCTCTACTAATATGTATACCCGCAATATGCTAAAAGAAACACATGCACATATTAAAGCAGAGACAAACCAAGTAGCATACTACCATTTCGAGCAAGATTGTATATACAACTGTGAATATCCCAAGCTTCCATTAAGTAATATACAAACTAGTATGATACAGTAATGGCCTCTAGGGCATATACACTAACAATCTCCCACTTGCACTAAGGCCATGTACTGGCGTATCGAAGACCTATCATCTCGATCAGCCGCTCGAACTGAGTCTGGGGTAGGGCCTTCGTGAGTGGATCTGCAGTGTTGTTCTCCGTATTAACTCTCTTTACCTCGATCTCCTGGCGATCAATGATCTCCCTGATCAGGTGGTACCGCCTCAAAATGTGCCTGGACTTCTGATGGGACCTGGGTTCCTTCGCTAAAGCTATAGCTCCGTTGTTGTCGCAATACAGCGGTATTGGATCAACAATGGTAGGAACCACCTGAAACTCCGTGAGGAACTTCATCCAGACAGCTTCCTTTGCGGCATCGCAAGCAGCTATGTACTCCGCTTCCATTGTTGAGTCTGCAACGGTCTCCTGCTTGGAACTCTTCCAGCAAACCGCCCCTCCATTGAGGGTAAAGACATAACCCGACATGGACTTGGAGTCATCCTTGTCACTCTGGAAGCTGGAGTCAGCAAAGGCCTCGAGCTGGAGGTCTTTTCCGCCATACACCAAGAACATCTCCTTAGTCCTTCTCAGGTACTTGAGAATGTTCTTTACCGCTATCCAGTGTTTCTCCCCTGGGTTTGACTGATACCGGCTTACAACGCTCAATGCGTATGCTACATCTGGTCTGGTACACAACATCGCATACATTATAGAGCCTACCGCAGAAGCGTAGGGTATAATAGACATGCGATCCCTTTCCAAATCAGTCTTGGGAGACATCTCTTTGGAGAGGGTGATCCCGTGACAAGCCGGTAGATTACCGCGCTTGGAATCTTCCATACTGAACCTTTTCAGTATGGTGTCAATGTACCTTGACTGTGAAAGTCCCAACATCCTCTTAGATCTATCACGATAGATCTGGATCCCCAGAATGTAGTTGGCATCACCCAGGTCCTTCATGGAGAACCTCTGCGACAAGAATCCTTTGACTGACTGTAGCATAGGAATATCATTTCCTATTAGGAGAATGTCATCCACGTACAAGACGAGGAATACCACAGTTCTCCCTACAATCATACTGTAAATGCATGGCTCATCTGGGTTCTTGATAAAGTCGAATTCTTTGACAGTATCATCAAAGCAGATGTTCCAACTCCGCGATGCCTGCTTAAGTCCATAAATGGACTTGAGCAACTTGCACACTCTACCGCTGCTCCCACTCTGATTGAATCCCTCCGGCTGATCCATATAGACGCACTCTTCCAAATTTCCATTTAGGAAAGCCGTCTTTACGTCCATCTGCCAGATTTCATAATCGTGGAAGGCAGCAATGGCAAGAAGGATCCGAATGGATTTCAGCATAGCCACTGGAGAAAAGGTCTCGTCATAGTCCAAACCAGGTCTTTGACGAAAACCCTTTGCTACAAGTCTAGCTTTATAGGTCTCAACCTGCCCATCTACACCAATCTTCTTTCTGAAGATCCATTTGCAGCCTACGGGTTTTACCCCTTCTGGTGCAAAGTCCAAAGTCCAAACTTTGTTGGTGTACATGGACTCCATCTCGGCCCGCATTGCATCCAGCCATTTTACCGAGTCGCCGCTCTGGATGGCTTGCTGGAAGCTAGTAGGCTCACCATAATCCATGGTGCAATCCTCTCTATCCCCGTCTATGAGAAAACCATAGTATCTCTCGGGCGGATGAGATTGCCTACTACTCCTGCGGAGTGGCGCTGGGATGTCCGGTTCTCTTGAAACTTCTGGTTCTTCCAAGCTTTCAGTAATAGCTTGTGATTCTGGAATTTCTTCCAGTTCTATTGCGCTCCCACTTATCTGATTTTCTAAAAATTCAGTTTCCAAGAAGTGGGCATGCTGAGAAACAAAAACCTTTTGTTCCTCTGCGGAATAGAAAAGATACCCCCTGGAGTTCTTCGGGTATCCCACAAACTTACACAGTACTGAACGTGCCTCGAGCTTGTCCGCATGCTGCTTTTTTACAAAAGCTGGACATCCCCATGTCTTAAGGTACTTGAGACAGGGTTTCTTCCCACTCCACATTTGATATAGGGTGGTAGGCACAGTCTTGGTGGGAGCCTTGTTCAAGAGATATGCAGCTGTTTCTAGTGCATAACTCCAGAAGGATCGCGGCAACTCAGCCTTACTCATCATGGAACGGACCATATCCAATAAGGTTCGATTCCTCCTTTCCGATACACCGTTGTGTTGTGGTGTGTATGGGGGAGTAAGTTGAGAGAGAATTCCATTCTCTTTTAAGAAGCCCAGAAACTCCGCACTTAAGTATTCTCCTCCTCGATCCGATCTTAGGATCTTGATACTTTTGCCTGTTTGTTTTTCAACTTCATTCTTATATTCTTGAAATTTCTCAAAGGCCTCGGATTTGTGCTTCATCAAGAAGACATGCCCATACCTAGAGAAATCATCGGTGAAAGTAATGAAGTATGAATAACCACTTCGCGCATGTGTAGACATTGGACCACACACATCACTGTGTATGAGTCCCAAGAGCTCGCTCGCTCTTTCTCCGTGTCCAGTGAACGGAGTCTTTGTCATCTTTCCCATGAGACAAGACTCACAAGTGGCATAAGACTGATACTCAAACGGATTCAAGTATCCCTCTTTATGTAACTTTGTTAACCGTGTCTCATTAATGTGACCCAGTCTACAATGCCATAAGAAAGCATGATTTGTTTCCGGAGACTTTCTTTTAAGTGTGTTCTGGACACTGAAGATCTGAGCTTGATTCAGTACGTATATCCCGTTCTGCAATGTACCTGACCCAATCAGAACTTGATTTAGGTGGATGTTAACTACATCGCTTACAAAAGTAAAATCATATCCTTCCTTAGAAATTAAGGATACAGATATGATATTACAAGTCGCACCTGGTACATAAAAACAGTTACGCAGAATCAATATCTGCCCAGTTGTCAGTCCTAGATGATATTCCCCTACGGATTCAGCATACATGCTCATTCCGTTAGCAACCCTGAGAGTCATATCACCTTTCCTGATAACCCTACGGTTTCTCAAAGCCTGTAATGAATTACAGATGTGAGATCCTGATCCGGTATCCAATACCCAGGAAGTAGGGTTAACTGACATACAGTTCTCAATCACAAACACACCCGAAGCCGAAGCCACAACATGCTTCGAATTCTGGCTACTGGCTTTACAAGCCCTGCAATCCTTCTGTCCATGTTCATTCCCGTAACAATAGGAACATCCTTCTTTTTCTACATCTGCTCCTGAAACTTCTGCCCTTCCCTTTCTTTCTACTTCCCTAGTTTCCTTTAGGGTAGTAGGCAGAGACTGTTGAACTGAGTCAGCATCTGACCTGTTCTTCAACGTGGTCTTCAGGTCCGAGAGCTCAAAAGAGCTGGTCTCTGTAAGGACGTTGCCCCCTACAGATGACCCGATAGCCAACCTCGCTGGAAGCAATTCGTTCGAGGTCTCATATCTTGCGATACGAGATTGCTCTCCATATAAAACTTTGTTATGGAGGAAGATAGAAGCTAAGTCCATCTTCTCGTGCTGCCTCTGGTATATACCATCAACTGAGGCTAACACGAGGCACTTGGCTTTCGCACAGACTTCTTCCGATGTCCTACGAATATCAATATCCGTGACAGGGGAAACTGGACCTGAGACGGCAGGGGTTGGATCAGTTAAGAGGTGTCCCAGCTTGTCCTGGGTAATGGACATCTGGACAGACCTTTGCCAGTCAAAACAGTTAGATTCAGTCATCTTATTATCTAGATGTAACCTAGGTGTGGTCACAGGGTCGCTGCAATTAAGAGAGAGAGAAGAAAACACTTAGCATGTTGCTCTTGCAAGTTTAGATTGGTTTTTAATTTATCTAAACAGGATGGCTCCCACTGTCTCTCGAATCCCTTCTCAAACCGTAAAGAAAAGATTAGCCAGGATCAATCTCACCGTACAATACTTGCTTAACCGTTCAGCCAGGCCAGTGTCGGTACTTCGAGGGAGGTTTTCCAACGCTTTCGCGAAGTTCCTTAATTAAGTAACCTCTTTTCCCTGTGGGCGTAGCCCCGCTAACACCTTTCTAGGCACCTACTAGGTTTATAGCATTGATCGTTAAGTGAGAGTTTTCCCGAGGAGTAGCATATACTCACAGTAGGATCGGGATCCAAATATCATCGCGTGATAAAACCGAAGGAATCCTACCAGAATCATCACACTCCAAATGGTATGCAACGCTAGCAAGTTTCAGTACTTATGAAACTCCCGATGTGGATTTTTGCCCCATGCTCTTATGACCTTGACGAAGGTCAACAAATCATAAGTCACATGTCAAGTTCTACCCGTCATTATCCAGGTTAATTTGAACCCACCCGTACATACCCTTGACGAAGGTCAACAAGGTAGTACGACTGTCCCAAACCAACGCATCTATCTATGCTACATATGAACACCCAACAGCTACCAATCACTATGCCTTGACGAAGGTCAACAAACATAGCTTGAATACTATTGAATATTCATACGAAACGACGGAGGGCTACGGATGGTTTTGGCGAAACCGTGAACGTAGTGAACTTGATCTAATCGATGGAACGAGATAGCTTTTAAAAGGAGTGGTTCAAGCTCCGCGTTTAAAAGTTTAGTTTTGAAAAGAACCGAGTGGTTTTCAAAGTGTTCCAATCGACTTTTACTTGGTTTATTTTCTTGCATTAGTTCTTTTAATGCGTCCCATCATTTAATCCTACCATTGCAGAAAACAACCAAAATATGACGTACGCTTATGCCATTCGCATTCGCCACGGGGCCCCGTCATCACCCGTTAGGTTACTTAACTAACGACAGAGCGGGGGCTGGGCTAGCGCGGCTGTAAAACATAAGCAATGCCTAAATAGTTATTATATATATAAATATATAGCAATGATAGACATTACAGATCACAGATGAATACATTGGATATACTAGGAATCCGCAATGCGTTCGAGCCTGCAACGCAAAGCGGATTACACGGTCGCGGTGAATAGCCAAAACCCCACCCAAGACCCCTACGGGTGCGGCAAACTACCCGCCAAGCACCCGAAGCGAAGCAACCTCCCTCACCACCGTGAGTAGGCCACTCGGCACTTCGAGATACCCGGTAGTTTGTGCACCCCCTCCATGGGTCTATCCTAGGAGCAAAAACAGTAAAAAGAATTATACAATGACGGCTACAACCCCGACCCGGTTGTGCGGCCATACAAAGAATATTATTACATCAATTTACATGTTACAAATGAATGAAAGAAAAAAAAAACGCTCATCTCACATCCAACCCGGCTATTCACCCGCGACGATCCAATCCATTCATATCCACAAACCAACAACAATCACAGATCATGTATAACCCCGACTAATCGTCTAATAGCGATTAGTCGACGTTCAATACATGCAAGCATTACAGATATAACCGATGTAGTTAAAGTGTAGTGAAGTTCCGAAAAATACGGATTTATAGGCCCCCAAAAGTAAATTTTAGTTCTGGAAAATCTGGGCATATATAATATATCCTAAAAATCACAAAACCAACAACAACACACACTGCACGAAAAACGATGCGCCGATAACGATAAACCGCGGCGCTTCCGCCGCACATGCCTACCTCGTGCGGCGGAAGGGCGGCGGTTTGAGGGAATTAGGGTATCGTTTTTCTTGGGTGTATTCAGAAAACCCTGAGACGATTTTACAAGTATAAATATTTTCATTTTGAGCAGAAAAAATTTTAACAGAAACTAGGGTTTTGCAAAAGTTCGGTTTTTGGATTTTCCGGTTTCGAAACTTCGTTACACTTCACTACTTAGCTAGTTTGAGTTTAGTTAGGCTCTGATACCACTGTAAGTCCGTGTTGCCCACCCCGGTGCTTACGGGGAGGCGGAAAACATAATAAAAAACGGATTTTTAATGACTTAGGCAACATGGACTTTGCTTGTGAGGATCTTTGCTAAACGAAAACTAGCTAAAGTAAACTAACAACTAACTAAGTTGTAGAAAGGTTATACCTTGAGCTCGAACTCCTTCTCTCCTTGCTCGTCGGAATGGTAGAAAGGCCTCACCTTGCTTGTCTTCTTCCGTCAAAGAAAGATCCACTTGAAAGCCACCACCTTTAGCTTCAACTCCAAGCTAGGAGTAACTAGAGTGCAAGAAATGCTAAGACTTGAACCCTAGAATAGAGTAGAGAGGATCAAGTGAAGGTTTTTCTCAAGCTTTTTGTTTCTCAACACATGAGAGGGAGAGAGCTTGAGGGAGAGGATGAGCAAGAGAGAGAAATGATATGAGAGAATGAATTATTTTTGTGAGCCTTTCTCACTAATATGTGTGTATAATTTTAATTGTATAATTAGCTTGAAAATTGTCATGGTAAATCATGAAATGACCATTATCATTTCAATTTTGCAAAGATCAAAGAGCATCTTCCAAAACAAATGATGATGGTCAAAGTGTCAACCATGGTCAACAAGTCAATGAAGTCAATAGGTCAACAACAACAACCATGGACAATAATTAAGCTAATTATCAATTAACAATAATACACACAAAAGCAATAGGGTTAATAAAATGACAATAGTCATTAACCCTAAACAAGGTCCTCTCCCTCAATCTCAAGCAACTGTGCATACGCACCCGCATTCGTGATCCGAGGAACACGAACACAATGAGAAAAACCAATCTCAAATCATATACTAGGATCCGGCTTAAACCAAAGCCCGCTAGTATAAACTGTCCGGACAGCAAACGTGCACAAGTGCGCGAATGTGAACGAACCCTGTCGCAAAACCATGCGACCTCTACTCATTTTGCCTAAAGGCGAATAGCTCTCTGTGTGGGACTCTAAAGACTCGACACTACGCTGGCAGTGGGTTTAACCACAGACCGCAAGCGGCACTAGATGTACGTAACGGTCCCCAGGTAGATGTCGATAAGAAGTCTGACGAGGTGAACCCCATCTGCACTCCTACTGAGCCTGTATGTGACAATCTCTGTACAGTCCGGTCTGTTCGTCTGATACATCGCATGGCGGGCCTAGGGGGGCGGTAAACGTCAGTCCCCTAATAGCGGTACAAGTCGTGCCGGAGTGAAGCCCAGAACACCCTGAGATAACACTGGAAACCTACCAGTATATCTCGCTTGCCCTGGCCAGGGACTACTCGTGTAATGGCTCTCCTAGACATAGCGCGATGTCAACCCCCAATACCGGGAGAGACGAATCCTGTCTAACCGTCACTGCCTCCAAGTGCTTCGGGACTGCACCCAAAAACTACCTGTTTGCATGACTCCTTTGAGCCGTGGTAGGGTAGTAATCAAAGTGCAGTGGGAACACACTCGAGGCGAAGTGACAGTGTCAAGTCAGCGGACTAAGCTGTACTCATGTCACCTGGGAACTGATAACTGACGATAGGTATATTACCAACCAACAGTTCCCGACGAGTCCTGTCCAGTGTACTCGTAACCTAACGAGCACCCGCATACTATCCCAAGTACGACGTACTAACGGCTGTGGGACAGACCGTCTCCCATACTGGGATGAGAAGCGCATACGCTAGTCTACTCCGGAGTATCGATGCCCTGTCTCGATAGTCCAACGACCAGGGACCTGTATAAGGATGTGCTTATAGATTACCCAGCTCCCACGAATGCGAGCGCCATCACAACGCTGGTAATCAAGCAAAGATCCTAAGGGCTCTACTAATATGTATACCCGCAATATGCTAAAAGAAACACATGCACATATTAAAGCAGAGACAAACCAAGTAGCATACTACCATTTCGAGTAAGATTGTATATACAACTGTGAATATCCCAAGCTTCCATTAAGTAATATACAAACTAGTATGATACAGTAATGGCCTCTAGGGCATATACACTAACAACTACTTATACCTGTGATAGTACACCTGCACCATTATCGATGATGCGTATGTTACACGTACACAGATTGTAGGCTCACACACTTCATCATCGATAATTGCCATGTCACTACATAGTAGGATTGCTGCATCATGATATGACTCTTTCCATAACATGCTTACATATACATTGATACATCCTTATTTGTGCACATACACATTTGTCACGACCCAAAATATTAGCTCGTGACCAGCACTTGAATCATGCCACGTCTAAAGGCGTGACGGAATTCAAGTAAGCTGAAACCCAGAAATCTAAACCTTTTTAGAAAAATAAAGGAGGTGAGGTTTTGAAATAAAAGTATAATGAAAATAAGTTTTCTTAATGCATGGAAAGAAACATGAACGATGCAAGTGAAATTTATAAGCTTAAAAACATGTTTCGTCTTTTAAAAATTTCGGCAGCACCTCCTTTGTATATTTTGATCCAAAACCACAATACATAAAAAGAATAATGGCATCCCCAAGCGGGAGCTAGCTCTTCGCCAAACGGCAGATCAAAACCATGCAATATAGTATAAATGAGTATACGACGCCCAACGGCGAAGTTCACCACAAAAAGATAAATGAAAGAGCAAGATATAACCCCAAAGGGAAAAATAAAACCCATCGCTCAATCTCACAACTACAAGTCTCACTAAGTCTCATCACTTATACAAATACAACTTTTGATTGATTGATAGAGTTAACTAGATACAATATGAAATATAATACAAGAGTGGGTACGATACAAATGTCCCACCTACCAATGCAAAACACCCAAATGAATCTGTGTGCCAGTGAACCCGCTACTGATCCAAGCGGTCAACCTGCAAGAATTGTGGCATAACGGGGGTGAGTTGCCAACTCGTGAATAGAAATATATCTACAAGTAGAAATCGAATAAACAACGACTCCTAGGTCAACAATATCATAAGGTAATACTATGATATCTAGGTTGACCGGGTCGTATATGTGCCAAAAAGGTAGTCAATATCTATAAGCACGTGGATAACATCCAACAGTAATAATCAATGCATGCAGATATGTGGATCTCGTCCACCCATAAATCAATGTCTATAAGCATGTGTGTAATCTCCCATAGTAAAATCAGTGTATGTATGTATGTATGTGGATCCAGTCCACGCGTCAACCACTGACGCAACAATATCATGCATGTAAATATCATAAAAGAGTGTGCATGAAAGTATGAGGATATATGTATATCAACAGTGTCCCTCCCGACACATCAAATCATGGAACCTGAGTGCCTAGCATCGACACTCGAAAACATCATGAAAACCGTGCCCAGCATCGGCACGTAAATCCTCATATATCTCAGGCGCCGCACTCCGTGGTCGGCCCTCATATCCATCTCGCTACTCCGGTCGGTATCCTCCGGATAACCGCCGAGTCTACATACTATCACCGGTAGGTAGTGCTCCCCTGCCGGGCTCACCGTCTAACATATACGAGTCTTCTTGCCCCGGGGTACCTCACCGGGTCCACCATGTACCCGCAATCGGTGCCTACCACTCCTCGAATCGGGTTTCACATGCCACACTCAGAACCAAGAAAACGCATGGTGGACGCACTGAAATATCATATCAAGAGAAACCGGGTTTTTAAAATAGTACATGCTTCCTTTTGAAATAGCCACGGTTCTCAAATCCAGAAATCTCATAAAAACAGCATCTCAATGCGTAAAATAATAGAGCATGATGTATGCGACATGTAAAAGAAATGTGAGCATATCCGTTTATCATGCAATATGGAATAGTGATATGACATATTAAGGGAAAACCGCTCTTTTAAAATGATTCCAGTTTTTAAAGTATAGCATGTGGTTCCCAGTTTTACAAATAAACCGGTTCTTTATGTAGGTACAATATGTATATGTGCAAGCAGAGATGTACCATGTATGTGTGCACAAATATGAACATACAATGTGTATGTGCACAAGTATGGGTGTATCAAGGTATATATACACCAATATAGGTATACGAATGTATGTATATCGACACATATGAATGTATCTATGTATATGTCATGATGCAGCAATCCTAGTGTGTAGTGACATGGAAATTATCGATGATGAAGTGTGTGAGCCGGAAAATATGTGTTCGTGTAACATACGCATCATCGATAATGGTGCAGGTGTACTATCACAGGTATATGCGATGCAATATCAATATCATGAATGCAGCATGTAAAACATCAGCTACAGCTATAAGGTATACATAACTATCATATGTCCGAGTCGGTGAATCTATCAATCGGTATCTAGCCCAATAACATCGCGTACGGTATAATCCATCGTACGGAAACCTCTAGTCAAGGGTAAGGATCAATCATCAAGTCAAACTCATCACGCACGGAATATCATCGTGCGGCGGCATTATACTAAAAGGATCCTATCATCCTATACGACAAATGAGGGTACAGCCTAATATCACATACGGCCTATCATCCATGATTCACAACATTCTATATATAAATATAACCCTATATACCTATGTCCCAGGTCGCATCTGCAATAATCTCATATCAGGGGACCGGCAGGGTATAAATCATTTCGATCGACTCGTATCCGTATACCATCATATCATATCATCATCTCATCATATCATCAAATTCGTCTTGTATTCTTTCATCGCATTTATTTCTCATATCATGTCGAGTTTACATAAACATGCTATCTATACTAAGTATAAGCATCCAATCTAACAAACGCACCCGAACCATACAATCAGACTTTTAATGAAGTGAATCGTAGTTTGGAAAGCAGGGGTTACGGTGTTTTTAAAGAAAAGATATCATTTGAAAACCCGTAACATCCCTCAAGATATACATTTAAAAGATACTTACGATTCTTGGTTTAGAAAAAGGTATGGTTCGGATGACGTATCTAGATTGACTATCTAGTCCTACAGAACCCTAAGCGGTAGTATCGCTAAACATCATCCTAGGGTAGTAGTAGTAGTAGCATATCACACTTAACTATCCTCTAGTTTCTAGCATGGCTACATACCTATCTATATTCTAACCCTAGTTTCCTAATCTAGGTTTCCTAACCATACTCTATTAATCGGCTTCCATCAGAAGTTTGCGGGGGTGCTATACGCCATCCACCCGACTTCCCCGGTAGATATAGATCTACTCACCTGGTCTTCCCTCGCCGAAATCGATGACTCCATGCTTCTTCGTCTCGGAATCCATGCGAGGGTACCTACAATAATAACCAATCGCAATACGTATTAAAATCGATGCAGAAAACCGATACAGCGCACAGTGTGCTCATAGGTTGGAACATATGGCCCAAACATGCAAATCCAACAATTAACCCCTGTTGTCGATGTACGAACACCCAACAACCAAATACAAATCCAAATATCAAGAAAGTGCATTTAAAAATACGGAAAACATCGCCTAAATCACACCAAAATGCTTCCAGATTCTCCCCAGATGGCAATTAGCCAAAACTACATATAGGAAGGGTCTAATTTAGTGCTAAATGAGCCCTGTAACAAAATTGGACCGATTCCCTTCTACTCTGACTTCAAATTGCAGCTAGAATGATTAAATCTGCGGCCGTAGGTTTGAATTAGGGGCTCGGGTCTTAGTGGTAGCTTCCTAGGTGCCTGCACGACTCACTGTCAGCTCAATTTTATTTTTGGTGCCCCCGGGTTGCTCCAGATTCCAGAACACCTTCACAGATCACACATTTATCCGATGTCGGGTTTCTAAATCCGTGTTTTGGGGTTACTAGGGTCTGTTCCAGGTCACTAAACAGCACCTAAGGCTTGTGGTCAGCCACTACACATCACCAATTTCAACAAACACTCAACCTCTTTCTAGGGTTTCCCAATATGTCACAAATCTCCACAATACGACATCTAAACATAATATCTCACAAAACTAATCTAAAGGGAAGAAATTATACCTCATCTAGTCCACTCTAGGAAACATTAACTTCCCAACGTCGTCAAAATCCCATTTTGCTCGGTCCATCGTGTAGAGGTTGAAGAGGGGATTAATATTTGTGAAGGGTGTGTAGGGTTTTAGGGCATGGTTGGAGATGGATCTATGGATTTTTGTGGAGGGTTTTTGGAGTTGAGGAGATGAAGGAGATGGAAAAAAGAAGATGGGGATTCTAAATGGCAGCAGCCCCCTTCCCTCTCTCACAATTCACACACTCTCTCTATCTCCAAAAGCCCACCTAATCTAATCATTATGTCTCCCTTGACTTTTCCCTTTTTCTTTTTCTTTTCTCTCCACCAAAACCATAATTTAAAGCCCAAATGAAATGAAACATGTAACAAAATGAACATGTTATGGTGCACTAACCATGGAAACTGTAACAACGCGGATTTGGCTTAATCGCGATTAGCAGTGCACTAATCGGGTTTTTATCGAAACTGCGTATAATAAATTTTAAAATTGGCAAATCCTTTAAATACATTTTTAAATGAATAAATCATTTTAATTTCCATTTATTTCACAATTAATGGTATATATTTATACCCTTTTTCGAAAACCCCAATTTCGCAAATCGGCAGTTTTCGGGAAAAATATTATTTTAATATTAAATTCCCAAAATAATATTTTATATTTTTTGAAATGTTACAACATTGTATATTTATATTGGTGTACATATACATTGATACATCCTTATTTGCACGTTGTATATTCATATTGGTGCACATATACATTGATACATCCTTATTTGCACACATACACGTTGAATATTCATATTGGTGCACATATACATTGATACATCCTTATTTACGTTGAATATTCATATTGGTGCACATATACATTGATACATCCTTATTTGCGCACATACACATTGTATATTCATACTGGTGCACATATACATTGATACATCCTTATTTGCGCACATACACATTGCATTCCCATCTTTGCGCATATACATATTGTGCCTATGTAGATAACTGGTTTTATTGAAAAGTTGGGAACCGCAAGATATATTTTAAAAACTGGAATCATTTTAAAAGAGCGGTTTTCTCCTAATATGTCACATCACTGTTCCATATTGCATGATATACGGATATGCTTACATTTCTATTATATGTCGCATGTATCATGCTCTATGATTTTACGCATTGAGATATGCTGTTTTAAAAGAGATTATGTGTTGTTTTAAAAACCCGGTTTCTCCTGATATGATATTTCAGTGCGTCCACCATGTGTTTTCTCAGTTCTGAGAGCAACATGTGAAACCCGATTCGAGAAGGCGGATGAGGCCGTGCGGGTACATGGTGGACCCGGTTTGGTATCCCGGGGCAAGAAAGGAATGCTATGTATACAGAAGGTGAGCCTGGCAGAGGGACTACTACCTACCGGTAATTGGTTGGACCTGGCGATTATCCGGATGATACTGACCAGAGATGATAGATGGATACGGGCCGACCCGTACTGCAGGGGCCGAGGACCGATTCCGCAGATGAAGCCCATAGGCCGATCCGGACTGACGGAGCCCGATATATGAGGATTTACGTGCCGATGCTGGGCACGGGTTTCATGATGTTTTCGAGTGTCGATGCTGGACACTCAGGTTCCATGATTTTGATGTGTCGCGAGGGGCACACGCTGATTTATATCCTCAAACTTCCATGCATATGCTTTATGATATTTATATGCATGATGCTTTATGTCATTGGGTGACACGTGGATGAGATCCACATGCATATAGTTGACATCGATGACATTGATCACATAGTTGGATGATATCCACATACTCATAGACTTCCTAATATAGTTGACATTGATTACATTGATTATATGGGTGGACGAGATCGACATGCATACATGCATTGATTATTACCGTTGGATGTTATCCGCATGCATATAGGTATTGACTACCTTGTTGGCACATATACGACCCGGTCACCCTAGATATCATATTATTACCTTTTGATATAGTTGACCTAGGAGTCGTTGTTTATTCGATTTGTACTTGTAGATATTTTTCTATTCACGAGTTGGCAACTCACCCCCGTTGTGCCACAGTTCTAGCAGGTTGGCCGCAAGGATCAGTAGCGGCATCGCTGGCACACAGCTTCATTTGGGGGTTTTGCAGTGGTAGGTGGGACATTCGTATTGTACCCACTCTTATATTATATTTCATATTGTATCTAGTTAACTCCATCAATCTATCAAAATTATTAATTTGTATAAGTATTGAGACTTAGTGGGATTATGGTTGCGAGACTTAGAGCAAGGGGTTTTTCGCTACTTGTGGTATTTATGTCTTGCTTTCCTTTATCTTTGTGGTGAACTTCGCCGTTGGGCGTCGTATACTTATTCTTACTGTATTACGTGGTTGTGATCCGCCGTTTGGCGAAGAGCTAGCTCCCGCTTGGGGATGCCCTTATCATTATTATGTATTTGTGGTTTTGGATCAAAATATACAAAGGAGGTGCTGCCCAAATTTTCAAAAAGACGAAACATGTTTTTAAACTTGCATAATCCACTTGCATTTCATGTTCCTTTCTATGCATTAAGCACACTTGATTTCATTATACCTTTATTTCGAAAACTTCACCTCCTTTATTTTCTTAAAAAGGTTTAGATTTCTGGGTTTCAGCTTACTTGAATTCCGTTACGCCTTTAGACGTTGCGTGATTCAAGTGTTGGTCACGAGCTAATATTTCGGGTCCTGACAACTATTAATCCTTTGGTTCTACCAAATCATCATCTATAGTTTGTATAGCTGGAATTCCTTCTAGTTCTACCTCATGACCATAAATTTCTTTCCAAAATAAATTTCTTTTCTGAAGTGGTGTCATGCCGAGAAATAAAACACCTTTTGTTTCTCGCTACGGTAGAAGATATTCCCTTGCGAATGCTTGGGATATCCAACAAAGTTCCACAGAACTGACCTTGCCTCGAGTTTGTCCGGATTTTGCTTTTGGCATATGCAGGACAACCCCAAATCTTAACTTGCTTAAGATATGGGCTCTTTCCATAGCATAACGCATATGGAGTGGTAGGCATAGATTTGATTTGAATTCAATTCAATAGGTATGTTGCTTCTTCAAGCGCGTAACCTCAAAAGGAAACAGGCAACTCAGCAGTACTCATCATAGAGCGCACCATATCTTATAGGGTGCGATTGCTCCGCCCTGATATGCCGTTATGCTATAGTGTATACGGGGGAATAATGATGAGGGAGAATCTCATTCCCCTTTAGAACATTCCAAAATCTTCATGCTCAAGTATTCTCCTCCCTTGTAACACCTTAGGATGTGTTTAATGGCTAATTATATTTTAATATATAGTTTTTAATAAAAAGTTTACCAAATTGATTTTCAAATATTTTATCAAATTTAATGAACATTTTAGAAGAAATTTTTTTTAAGCTTGCACACACATGTGCATGTTAAGTAGGGCTAAGTTTGGGTTAAACCATGTTTAACAACCATGGTAGACTAACCCACCCTTTTTAAGTTAAAATGATTTTAATTAAGGGTGTGTTTTTTTTAAATGAAAAAGGAAAATGATATGAATACGGTTGACTTGGAGGGAGAAAGAGAGAGAGAGAGAGAGAAATGGCATGATGGCCTTGCTATGCCTACATTTAATGAAGAGAGAGAGAGGGGAGGGGTTTGACTTATGTGTTATCATTTCTTTGCCTCTCATTCTTTTCTCACTTCTCTCATTCTCTCACTCATACACACACACAATTACAAGCAGCCCCAGCAGCCTCAGCTGCAGCAGCAACATCAGCCCAAGCAGCAGCAACAAGCAGGCAGCAGCAGCAGTAGTGAGCAACAGCAACAGCAACACCTCCAGCAGCATCAGCAGCAGCTCCAGCAGCAACAGCAGCACCAAATCTTTTTCTTTTCCTTCCTCCAGCTTCGTAGGGTCGAGAGTGAGGTATAATCTCTGAACCCAACTCC
This sequence comes from Agapanthus africanus, assembly GCA_030015575.1. Taxonomy (NCBI): domain Eukaryota; kingdom Viridiplantae; phylum Streptophyta; class Magnoliopsida; order Asparagales; family Amaryllidaceae; genus Agapanthus; species Agapanthus africanus. The sequence goes on along the minus strand of CM057345.1, from coordinate 330,028,911 downwards.
TTTTCTTTGCTTGCATGTGTTGTTTTAGTTTCGGTTAGCGAATAGTGTGAGTTTAGAGCTAGTTTTGTGATTTAGGTAAGATTTAAGCTTTGTTAGAGTTATTATAGCTTAATCAACCCTATTAAGTGCTAGTGTCGCTGTTTTAGCCTAGTAGTGTCGCTAGATTTAGCTAGATAGCCTTAAGTCGCTAAACTTGAATTTAAATTACGGTTTTGAAACATTTTATAGGATATATAAAATCTGCTGCATTTCTAATCATTTTCTAGTCTAGCAAACACATGCAGAATAGTGTGCAGGCAGAATAGGATAGTGTGTCGAAACCCGAGCCTATTCCCTCACCTGAGATCCGGCGACCACCCCACCAAATCCGGCGTCGCCGGCCTCCTGAAGCTCTGGGTATTTGTGCTCTGTGTAGGGGGTGTCTGTGAGGATTTTTCTATGTTTGGTATTGTTTAGTTTTTGGGGTTTAGCAGTGGGTGAAATCTGGGTTGGTTTAGTTAAAGTTTAGTGCTTTTGGTGTTTTGTGGACTTTGACGTTAAATTGGTGGTTTGGTTAGAGACTAGGATGATTCAAGATGAGTTAAGGTTAGACTAGCTCATTTATATGCCGTTGGTATTGCTAGTTTCCTATAAACTCACCTAGTCTTACAGAAATGCCCTCTTGTTGCAAACTTACTGTTTTATAACGCTTTTAAACTAAACCTTATGATACATTGAAACTGCTGCTACTAGGATAGTTTAGTTAGCAAACAAACATATACGTTAACCTATGAATTGTGTTAGAACCCTAGGGTAGAGACCTGGACCCCACCCACCGGTTTTGGGCCGTTATGGTGCCCCCTTGCCGCCGGCCCAATGGTTGGGTTTTGTGTTGGATTATGGCAGGTAGATGTCTGTAGGTAATTTGAAGGGCTTGGTCTTGTTTGATTTTCCTATTTTTGTTCCAGATTAAATCTGGGACCGTTTACCCATTTCTAGCGTAGCGGGACTTGCGCGACACGTGCGATGCGTGTTGAGTTGGTTTGCTGTGTATCACAGCGTGTCGCTGTGTGCCACAGCGTGTTGCGTTGGGTTTTGGCGTATGCACACACGTTGCGTATAAACGCGCGTTTAGTTCGCGACGCGAGTTTCCCGTTGAGTTCAATATCGTGTTTTCATGAGATATTTGCTTATATGGTTTCCTTGTGTAAATTCCAATTTCGCAGGCGGGTACGTTAAACGCCGCAAGGAAAGGGAAGCAGGTGGTCGGCTACACTTAGCACGCGACCAGATGAGTAGATTTAACATATACTGGGAAATCGCCCGTATGGCGTTAAGCGTCAGGGCGTAATAGGATATTTCAGTTGTATGTGTTCATATAGGTATACTGTACTAGCTTACCTTCTTGTTGCATATAGAATTGGTAGTATAGAACACTGCACTATCACTAACGGCTCAAGCTGCACGAGCACTATTTTTATGTTACACTCACACCGTTAGTGATTGCCATGACACTCATATTATAGGATTGCTACGAAACATATATCGTCTTGATTCCGCTTCATTGATGATTGTCATGACTTGCTACATATTGGCATATATTCATATCCATACCATGCACACCGTATATTCTCTTTTTGCACATACCCTCATGGATACATCACTACCTGTGCACATGCACCCTTTATATTCATCTTAGTGCATACATATCTTGATATATCTACACTAGTGCACATGTACATTGCTATACTCACATTGCGTATATATCCATTTGCACATCCATTCCTATACACATACACATGTTACATACATGGATGATATTGACATGATTTAAAAACTAAGTAACCGTATGGGATAATTCAAAACTGGATCTTTAAAGGAGCGGTTTTCCTTTTCTTTTACTCTTAGTGTCATACGACACATTGCATGGATTTAAGCATTGAGTTTGGATTTATGTGATTTCTGGATTTGGGAACCGGAGTATTATTTAAAGAAAATACGCACTGTTTTAAAAACCCGGTTTCCCTTGATATGATATTTCAGTGCGTGCACCATGCATTTTCTCGGTTCTGAGACGTGTGACATGTGAACCAGAATCGAGGAGCTGGACGAGGCCGATTGCGGGAACATGGTGGACCCGGTAAGGTACCCCGGGGCGAGAACGGATCTGTCGTGCCGTAGGCGATGAGCCTGGCAGTGGGACCACTACCTACCGGTGATTGGTTGGACCTGGCGGTTATCCGGAGGATACTGACCAAAGTCGATAGATGGATACGAGACGATCCGTACTGCCGGAGCCGAGGGCCGATTCCGCAGACGGAGCCCGTTGGTCGACCCGACTGATGGAGCCGGATACTTGAGGATTTGTCTGTCGATGCTGGACAACGAAGATTTTATGATATTTCGAGTGCCGATGTTGGGCACTCATGATTCTATGGGATTTACAGGATTTGAGGGCCGATGAGGGCGACGGCGCCTGAGATAGTTTTATTGGGATTTGGGTGTATTGATAGACACCGATTATTTTTTTCCACGTTGACATTCCATGTAGATGTTATTTATTCCCTTGCTCAGCATCCAGTATTATACATCTCATCCTTTAACTGCAGTACCTGATATAGTAGCATTTGCTATGCTTGACTATTGCATACCCTGCTCATCATATAGGGATGTTATTAGGTCGCACTTGTTGCATGATTATTGCTCATCTAGTTCATCATGTAGATGTTATCTGTTGGCATATGTTAGAGTATCGCAGTACGTGCATACTCGCGATTACCTTTATATGTTATCTACTATTCACGAGTTGGCAACTCACCCCCGTTGTGCCACAGTGCTTGCAGGTTGCCTCTCGGAGTAGTCGCGACAGGCTGTTTTCTTGCATCTTTTAACACAGATACCACCGCAGTTGGCGTGCTAGCCCTTTTGCTGATAGGTGGGTTTTGTGCGGTATCTGTTTATTTTCCAGTTGTATACATCGTTGTATTTAGTATTCTCCATCTACTACTTATGTATTGACTTAGAGACTAGTTGTGAGGACGATGTATATTATTGTACTCTGGTGTCGAGCTCGTTGTGAGCCGACTTTATTTATGCAGTTTTATATTTCATGTTGTCTTCACTTAATTTTTTTACTCTTTCTTCACTACGACGTCGTATATTATCATTGTGGTGATTATTTCCGCCGTTGGGCGTGATTGCTTCTGTTTGGGATGCTTATTTATTATTGTGTATCATTTTACTCATGTACTGCCTTGTACTCGATTTCGGGGCTAGGTTTTACAAAGGAAATGCTGCCAAATTTTTAAAAATAATACCTTGAGTTTTAAAGAATTTTACTAAGTTACTTAAGGTTTTCTAAACGTTTTAACAAATGTTTCTATTAAATGTTTTAACACTCAATACTTTTAATGATTTTGATTTCTGGGTTTCGGTTTACTTAGTCGCGTTACGCCTGTAGACGTTACGTGGTTAAGTGCTGGTCACGGGCCGAACTTTGGGTCGTGACAAAGTTGGTATCAAAGCGTAGGTTTTACCTTCGGAGTGTAGGATGACCCTGGTATGATGGAGTAGGTAGCTGAAGCAGAGTGGCGTAGCGTGTGTATGTTCCGCGGCATACTCACGACACGGTACTCTGCCTAAGAGACCTTAGGCCTTATTGATTGAAATTCCTCTTGATTGTATATATTCTTGTGATTCGATTTCCATATCCTTATCAAATCCTACTTTCTTTTCATCCATCATGCCGCCAAAGACTACGAGGGCGCAGAGAGCAGCCGTGAGAGTCGAAATTCGAGTTGACTCGTCCGAGACGAGGACTGATCCGGGTAGTACCCCTATTGTACCAGAGCAGACTGTTCCTCCTTCGATAGACCAGATGATGGGATCCGGTATGCAGGAGATGCGCCAGCTGATGGGATCCAGTATGCAGGAGATGCGCCAGTTGATAGGATCGCTAGTTGAGACGCTTCGTGCGCAACGACCAGAGGTAGCTCCACCCGTCGTGGGGACCGCGATGGTACCTACAGCACAGGCAGTTGCCCCTGCAGCCACGGAGGTTATTTCAGTATCGCTATCAGAGTTCATGAGGCTGAAGCCTCCGGTCTTCACAGGCACCGATGCAGCCGAGGACCCACAGTCTTTCATTGATAGTATGGCCCGGATATGTCGTTCACTCAGATGCTCAGATGCACGATGGGTAGAGTTTGCGAACTTTCGCCTGGAAGGTCTTGCGCAAAAATGGTGTGAATCGGTCGAGAAGGGCAGAGCAGCAGGTCTTCCTCCTATGACCTGGACAGAGTTTGTGACGGTATTCCTTGCCCTCTTCCATCCATAGAGTGTCAGAGATTCTAGGGCGCGCAGATTCGAGTCCTTACGCCAGACGCCAGAGATGACGGTGGCAGAGTACGATGTACTGTTCGCCGAGCTATCCGTTTTTTCCCCATACCTAGTGGCGACTGAGGAGATGCGAGTCAAGAGATTTGTCCGAGGCTTGCATACACCACTGTTCCTTGCGATCAGTGCCCAGCATTGCGAGACATATGCAGCAGCTGTAGACGCAGCCTTATTAGTCGAGGAACGCCTTGCTGAGACTTCGGTAGTTCCAGAGCCGAAGAGAGTTCATGCGGATACATCAGCACAGAGACAGCCTTTTAGGCACCGTGACAGACGTCTTACAGGTGGCAGAGATTTGGGGCGAGGCCGGTTGTTCAGCTCTTATCCCCAGGAGGGTCAGCAGTCATCGTCGGGAAGTTTCCACTGCAGGAGTTCTTATCATCGTGTTCGAGATTGTCCTGAGATACCCCTAAGGGAGGCAGCAGTACCGCATGTCACATTACCACCTTCACCACCCTAGAGGGCATTGCCTGTTGTACCTACTGTTGCTCCCATCAGACTCTTGCACAGAGAAGCCGTGGTTGCGGAGGGTTTGTTCCTAGAGGACGAGGTGGCCGAGGCAGAGGACAACCAGCTACCGGCAGAGTGCAGCCAGTTGCTAGTAGGGGACCACCAGCCGGCGGTGGAGAATAGGCGTTGGTTTTCACGTTGACGCATCAGGACGCACAGGCGTCCAAAGCAGTGGACTCAGGTACACTATCAGTATGTTCTGTTGACGCACACGTGTTGTTTGATCCCGGATCCACGCACTCGTACGTTTCCACACACTTCGTGCCGAGTTTGGGTAGAGAGTCTGGTTTGCTTGATCAGCCGCTTGTTGTGACCACTCCTGTAGGAGAGTCGTTTGTTGCTAGGCACGTGTTCCGATCCTGTATTGTCCGTATTGGCGAGAGAGAGTTGCCTGTCGATTTGATCCTTCTTGAGATGTTGGACTTCGACGTTCTTTTGGACATGGATTGGTTAGCCACGTGCTATGCGTCTGTGGACTGCCACAAGAAGACAGTTAGATTTTGTTTTCCCGGCGATTCGGCTTTTGTTGTGCAGGGGGACCGTGGTGCCGCCCCTCACATTTTGATTTCTTCTCTTCACGCTGAACAGCTGTCGAGGAAGGGATGTCTGGGATTTCTAGCCTATGTTTGCGATACTAGAGCTACAGATGTTCCATTGGACCAGGTTCCGATTGTATGTGAGTTCCCTGATGTTTTTCTTGACGAGCTTCCTAGGCTATTGCCTGAGCGCGATACTGCCTTCTGTATTGACTTGATTCCCGGCACGGGGCCTATTTCTATACCACCTTATCGGATGGCCCTGACGGAGCTTAGAGAATTGAAGGGTCAGTAGCAAGATTTGCTGGATAAGGGACTTATTCGACCAAGTGTTTCTCCTTGGGGTGCTCCGGTTCTGTTTGTCAAGGAGAAGGACGGCAGTTTGCGTTTGTGTATCGACTACCGCCAGCTGAACGGGGTTACCTTGCGGAACAGATATCCGTTGCCATGCATCAATGACTTGTTCGACCAGCTTCAGGGGGCAGGATACTTTTCGAGGATCGACTTGCGATCAGGATACCATCAGCTGCGGGTTCGACAGGAGAATATACCGAGGACACCTTTCTGCACGCGCTACGGCCATTATGAGTTTCTGGTGATGTCGTTCGGACTCACCAATGCACCAGCAGCATTCATGGACTTGATGAACCGTATATTCAGGCCGTATTTGGACTTGTTCATCATCATTTTCATTGACGATATTTTGGTGTATTCCTGGAGCCGAGAGGAGCACGAGCAGCACCTGCGGATCACACTGCAGAGTTTGAGGGAGCACCAGCTTTTCGCAAAATTCTCCAAGTGCGCATTCTGGCTTGACAGCGTAGACTTCTTGGGTCACGTGATTACACGAGATGGTATATGTGTGGACCCGAAGAAGATCGAGGCCGTCCAAAGTTGGCCCAGACCCGCATCAGTTATGGAGATCCGCAGCTTTCTAGGATTGGCCGGTTATTACAAGCGATTTGCACAGGACTTCTCCCGCATTGCTGCAACTTTGACCGGGTTGACCCGGAAGGGAGTTCCTTTCGATTGGACGGAGGAGTGCGAGCACAGTTTTCAGCAGCTACGGACTCGTTTGACTACGGCACCAGTGTTATCATTGTCTTCAGGATCAGGCGGATTTGTGGTCTATTGTGACGCTTCTCGAGTGGGGCTAGGGTGCGTATTGATGCAGCATGACAGGGTGATCACGTATGCTTCACGGCAATTGAAGAGACATGAACAGAACTACCCCACTCACGATTTGGGGATGGCTACAGTGGTCTTTGCACTTAAGATCTGGCGACATTACCTATAAGGCAAGTCGTGCCAGATATTCACTGATCACAAGAGATTAAAGTATATATTTCAGTAGCGAGATCTGAATCTCCGATAGCGCCATTGGATGGACTAGTGAAAGACTACGATTGCGAGATCTTGTATCACCCGGGCAAGGCTAATGTAGTGGCAGATGCTTTGAGCAGGAGGCCCGGGGGTAGTCTATTTTGTTTGAGCGCAGTGCAGAGGCAGTCGTTGGTGGATTGGAAGACTTTATGCGACAGCTGAGTGCAGTTCGAGTTCACGCCAATCGGGGGACAACTTGCGCATGTTCGTGCTGTAAGTCCATGTCACGCACCCCACGAACTTGCAGGGAGGAGGAATATATGAAAAACGATTATCAAAACTTCATAACACGGAATTGAGCGCATGAATCGTATCTAAACCATTACTAACAAACTACTTGAGGCTTAACTACTCGAATTCGAAGTTATACCTCACGTTACATGTCCTTCGGGTCTTCATCGCTGTCCTCCACTCCTCGTAGGTTCCTTGGAACATCGGCACCTCTACGGCCTCCTCGAGTCAAACACGATCCACCCGAAAGCTCCTACGCCAAGCTTAATCTCAAACTTGAGATAACTAGGTTTCTTAAAGTGCTAATCTAAGCTACCTAGGGGATATAGTATGAGGTTATGGATGTATTAGTCTAGCTAACCCTTGATCTCAACACATGAGAGGCTAGGGTTAGGGTTTGAAGAGAGAGTGAGCTTGAGGAGAGAGAAGGTGAAGATGATAATGAAATGAGATAATGATCTATCACAATATATATGAAGCATTATTTATTTATCCGAAAATGAAATAATAGAATTAACAACCATGCTTCATAAATATCTATGACTGATTCATCTCCATGAGTCATTAAGCATTTATGATGCATTAATGACATGGATGAATCACACAAATGAGTCACTAATCTCATTTAATGCAATGCCACCTTACCCCCTAAGTCACCACTCTTCTAGAAGCTTCTCGACAAATTACGAGAATGCCCCTCCAATCCGTGAAAACACGAAAAAACTTTAGACTGTATAAATCCAATAACCTGATACTAGAATCTGGCTTAAACCAAAGCCGGCTAGTAAAAACTGTCCGAAAAGTCGTACGTGCGTAAACACACGTATGCGTCCGAACCTTTGTCGTAAAACCATACGACCTCTATATCGTTTCGCCTGGAGTAGGGAAACTCTCTGTGTGGGACTCTAAAGACTCGACACTACGCTGGCAGTGGATTTAACCACAGACCGCAAGCGGCACTAGCTGTACGTAACGGTCCCAAGGTAGATGTCGATAAGAAGGACGATGAGGAAACCCATCCGAACTCCCACTGAGCCTGATGTGACAATCTCCGTACAGTCCGGTCTGTTCATCTAAGACTATCGCATATCGAGCCTATGGGGCGGCAAGCATCAGTCCCCTAATAGCTGTATAAGTCGTGTCGGAGCGAAGCCCATTACACCCTGAGAAGATACTGGAACCTACCAGTATATCTCGCTTGCCCTGGCCAGGGACTTTGCGTAATGGCTCTCTGACACAGCGCGATATCATCTCCCAATACCGGGAGAGACGAATCCTGTCTAACCACTACTGCCTCCAAGTGCTCGGGACTGCACCCAACTGCTACCTGTTTGCACGACTCCTTTGAGCCGTGGTAGGGTAGCAATCTAAGAACAGTAGGACACACTCGAGGCGAAGTAGCAGTGTCAAGTCTGCGGACTATGCTGTACCCATGTCACCTGGGAACTGTTAACTGACGAAGGGTATAATACCAACCAATCAGTTCCCCTGCGAGTCCTGTCCGGTGTACCCGTAACTTAACGAGCACCTGTATACTATCTCCAGTATGACGTACTGATGGCTATGGGACAGACCATCTCCCTAACTGGAATGAGAAACGTACACACTAGTCTACTCTGGAATTTCGATGCTCTGTCTCGATAATCCTACGACTAGGGACCTGTATAGGATGTTGCTTATAGACTACCCAGCCCCCACTAGTGTGACTGCCATCACAACGCTGGTAATCAAGTAAAGAACCTATGTGCTCTACTAATATGTGTAAGTGATACGTTACAAGAAACATATGCATATATTAAAGTAGACACAAATCAAGTAGCATACTACCATTTTTAGCAAGACTGTATATATAACTGTGAATATCCCAAGCTTCCATTAAGTAATATACAATCTAGTATGATTCAATAATAGCCCCTAGGGCATATACACTAACAATCTCCCACTTGCACTAGGGCCATGAGCTGGCATATCGAAGACCTATCATCTCGAATAGCCTTTCGAACTGCGTCTGAGGAATGGCCTTTGTGAATGGATCAGCAATGTTATTCTCCGTCTCTACTCTTTTCACCTCGATCTCTCGGCGATCTACGATCTCCCTGATCAGATGATACCGCCTTAAGATGTGTCTGGACTTCTGATGGGACCTGGGTTCCTTCGCTAAAGCTATAGCGCCGTTGTTGTCGCAATACAGAGGTATTGGACCAATACTGGAAGGAACCACCTAAAGTTCTGTGAGGAACTTCTTCATCCAGACAGCTTCTTTTGCGGTATCGCAAGCAGCTATGTACTCCGCTTCCATTGTTGAGTCAGCAACGGTCTCCTGCTTGGAACTCTTCCAACAGACCGCCCCTCCATTGACGGTAAAGACATAACCCGACATGGACTTGGAGTCATCTTTGTCACTCTGGAAGCCGGAGTCGGCAAAGGCCACCATCTTGAGGTCTTTTCCGCCATACACCAAGAACATCTCCTTAGTCTTTCTTAGGTACTTGAGAATGTTCTTTACTGTTATCCAGTGCTTCTTATAGGGTTCCTATGCACTCTCAAGAGGTCTCACAAGGCATCAAACATGCCCGTTTCAAAAAATCTAGGTGCCGAGAAACCCTAACAAGGACCGTCGGCTAGATGTTTAGGCGAAAAGGCAAACTAGTTAACACTCAACTAAGAGAATACGGAAATACAACCTTTGTAGATCCGGTGCTCCACCTCCATAGCTCCGCAACGAAGTCCCCACGCTGTCCAAATGTATTACCGGGCTCTAACGTCGGCTTCGTCGGAGAAATGGCGAGCTAGGTCGTCGATGTCCATGCCGAAGATGATCTACGTCGAGGCATCGCTAGATCAAGCTCTCACTTCACAAAGTCAAGAAACTTGTGAAGAAAACACACTCTACTACTTGGCAAGAGGTAGAGGATGAAGAAATAGGAAGTGGGTAGACTTTAGAATTGGATTTCTCACTTTTTTCATCAATCCACCATTGATGAAGTAAGGTTTTCTTCAAGGAAGAAGATGAAGAAGAAGAAGAAAGAGTTATGATAAGTTGATTAAAAAAGAAAAGAATAAATCAATCCTTATCATAACATGACCATAGTTAAGTGTAGAGAACTAATCATGGTTTAATGCAATGGTTAGGGTTAAGCTAAAAGACAAAATGGTCATATGGTCAAAGCTTCATGAAGCTTCATCAAGCTTCATGAAAGAAAGAAAGAATGATAACCATTTTGTTTTCTTTTGTCATTTCATTTTTAATCCAAATAAAAAGATAAATGAATGGACAAATAAATAGAAACCTTAACCATATACTTAACCTAGGTTTAATTCTTTACACTAACCAATGTTGCATGCATCATCAAACATGATACAATCGAGTGCACAAAAATATATCGCATATACAATGCGCACATCCTGTTAGTGTATATGCCCTAGAGGCCATTACTGTATCATACTAGTTTGTATATTACTTAATGGAAGCTTGGGATATTCACCTTGTATAAACAATCTTGCTCAATATAGTAGTATGCTACTTGGTTTGTCTCTACTTCAATGTGTACTTGTGTTTATTTTAGTATATCACTTATACGCATTAATGGAGCCCTTAGGATCTTTGCTTGATTACCAGCGTTGTGATGGCAGTCACACTAGTGGGGGCTGGGTAATCTATAAGCACATCCTTATACAGGTCCCTAGTCGTAGGACTATCGAGACAGGGCATCGATACTCCGGAGTAGACTAGCGTGTGCGCTTCTCATCCCAGTGTGGGAGATGGTCTGTCCCACAGCCATCAGTACGTCGTACTGGAGATAGTATACGGGTGCTCGTTGGGTTACGAGTACACTGGACAGGACTCGTCGGGAACTGACAGGTTGGTATTATACCTATCGTCAGTTATCAGTTCCCAGGTGACATGAGTACAGCTTAGTCCGCTGACTTGACACTGGCACTTCGCCTCGAGTGTGTTCCCACTGCACTTTGATCACTACCCTACCACGGCTCAAAGGAGTCGTGCAAACAGGTGGTGGTTGGGTGCAGTCCCGAAGCACTTGGAGGCAGTGACGGTTAGACAGGATTCGTCTCTCCCGGTATTGGGGGTTGACATCGCGCTGTGTCTAGGAGAGCCATTACACGAGTAGTCCCTGGCCAGGGCAAGCGAGATATACCGGTAGGCTTCCAGTGTTATCTCAGTGTGTTTTGGGCTTCACTCCGACACGACTTGTACCGCTATTAGGGGACTGACGTTTTACCACCCCCTAGGCCCGACATGCGATGTATCAGACGAACAGACCGGACTGTACGGAGACTGTCACATTCAGACTCAGTAGGAGTTCGATGGGGTTTCACCTCGTCAGCCTTCTTGTCGGCATCTACCTGGGGATCGTTACGCATAGCTAGTGCCGCTTGCGGTCTGTGGTTAAACCCACTGCCAGCGTAGTGTCGAGTCTTTAGAGTCCCACACAGAGGGTATTCGCCTCTGGGCAAAACAGAGTAGAGGTCGCATGGTTTTGCGACAGGGTTCGTTCTCATCCGCGCACTTGTGCACGTTTGGAGTCCGGACGGATATTACTGGCTGGCTCTGGTTTGAGTCAGATACTGGTATATGTTTTGGGGTTGCTTTTTATCTCTCAGTATTCATGTTCCTCGGAACAAGGATGCAGGTGTGTATGCACAGTTATTTGAGGAAGAGGAAGAGGACTTTCATTAGGGTTTCGGAACGGGTGCGTATGCACAGTTGACAGTTGTCTTTTTCCAAACCCTAATGGATTTATGTTATATCAATTAATAATATTAATAAAATGAAATTGTGTCATTGTTGGTTTTTATGTTGACTTGTTGACCATGGTTGACTTGTTGACCATGGTTGAAGTTTTGACCATCATCATTACAAAAGAAAGATGCTCTTTGATTCTAGCAAATTCATTTAATGTTTGAAATGATAATGGTCATTCCTAAACTTTCCATCAACCTTTTCATTTTCATTATTATTATTAATTTGATAATTCTTTTGCTTTTTGTTATGGTTGCAAAAAGAAAAGAGCTCATTCTATCATTTAGCTTCTCTCTCCTCACTTCATCTTCTTCTTCCTCTAGCAAAAGGAGAACCCTTCTCATGTGTTGAGAATCCCTCTCCTTAAAAGAAAAGCACCCCTTAGACACTCTCTACTCACTCTAGGATCAAGGGTTTACCAAGCCGGAGATTCTAGTTCACTCAAAGTTCGAGAAAGAGCCCGAAGGTTGAACCCTCAGGTGGATCCATCTTCGACGGAAGAAGGCGACGAGAAGAGAACCATCAACCTCTACAAGGTTTCAAGAAGAAGGAGTTCAAGTTAGGTATAACTCTTCATCCGAGTAGCTAACGCTCCTTTGTATGCTTGCTAGTTTAGTTTAGACACGATCCCGACCTTGTTTAGTCCATGTTGCCCCTTGCGATAAAAATTTATTTTTTATACCGTTTCCGCCTCCCCGTAAGCACCGGGGGTCGCAACGTGGACTTACAGTGGTATCAGAGCCTAACTAAACTTAAACTAGCTTGGTAGTGAAGTGTAACGAAGTTCGGAACCGAAAAAATCCAAAAACCAAACTTTTACAAAACCCTAGTTTCTGTTAAAAAATTTTCTGGTCAAAATGAGATTTGTTATACACCTAAATTCGGCTCAGGGTTTTGTGTGAACACCCAAGAAAAACGATCCCATGATTCATTCAAACCGCCGCGGTTCCGCGGCATGAGGTAGGCATTTGCCGCGGAACCGCCGCCGTTTGTTGTCCTCTCGTCATCGTTTTTCGTGCAGTGTGTCTCTGTGTTGGTTTTGGGATTTTTAAGATATATTATATGTGCCCAGATTTTCCAGAACAGAAATTTACTTTTGGGGTCCTATAATTCCGTATTTTTTTCCGAACTTCACTGCACTTGGCTATGATGGTTATATCTGTGATGTTTGCATGTATTGAACGTCGGCTAATCGCTATAAGTCGATTGGTCGGGGTTATACATGATCTGTGTTTGATATTGGATTGTGTATATGAATGTGTTGGACTGTCGCGGGTGAATAGCCGGGGTGGATGTGAGATGAGTTTTTGTTTTTCTTTCATTCATTGTAAATGTAAATTGATGTAATATTATTATTTATTTGGCCGCACAACCGGGTCGGGGTTGTAGCCGTCATTGTATAATTCTTTTTACTGTTTTTGCTCCTAGGATAGACCCATGGAGGGGTGCACAAACTGCCAAGTACTTGGCGGGTAGTTTGCCGCACCCGTAGGGGTCTTGGGTGGGGTATTTGGCTATTCACCGCGACCGTGTAATCCGCTTTTCGTTGCAGGCTCGAAAGGATTGCGGATTGCTAGTATATCCAATGTATTCATCTGTGATCTGTAATGTCTATCATTGCTTTCTATTTAGGCGTTGCTTATGTTTTACAGCCGCGCTAGCCCAGCCCCCGCTCTGTCGTTAGTTAAGTAACCTAACGAGTGATGACGGGACCCCGTGGCGAATGCGAATGGCATAAGCGTACGTCATATTTTGGTTGTTTTCTGCAATGGTAGGATTAAATGATGGGACGCATTAAAAGAACTAATGCAAGAATATCACGCATTAAAAGAACTAATGCAAGATAATAAACCAAGCTAAAGTCGTTGGAACACTTTCGAAAAACCACTCGGTTCTTTTCAAAAATATCTTTTAAATGCGGAGCTTGAGCCACTCCTTCTAAAAGCAATCTTGTTCCATCGATTATATCAAGTTCACTACGTTCACGGTTTCGCCAAAACCATCCGTAGCCCTCCGTCGTTTCATATGAATATTCAACAGTATTCAAGCTGTGTTTGTTGGCCTTAGTCAAGGCACAGTGTTTGGTAGCTGGTGGGTATTCATATGTTGCATAGATAGAATGCGTTGGTTTGGGACAGTCGTATTGCCTTGTTTGCCATAGTCAAGGGTATATACGGGTGGGTTCAAATTAACCTGGATAACGACGGGAAGAACTTGACATGTGACTTATGATTTGTTGGCCTTAGTCAAGGTCATAAGAGCATGGGGCAAAAATCCACATCGGGAGTTTCATAAGTACTGAAACTTGCTAGATTTGCATACCATTTAGAGTGTGGTGATTCTGGTAGGATTCCTTCAGTTTCGTCACGCGATGATATTTGGATCCCTATCCTACTGTGAGTATATGCTACTCCTCGGGAAATTTCTCACTAAACGATCAATGCTATAAACCTAGTAGGTGCCTAGAAAGGTGTTAGCGGGGCTACGCCCCCAGGGAAAAGAGGTTCTTAAATTAAGGAACTTCGCGAAAGCGTTGGAAAACCTCCCTCGAAGTACCGACACTGGCCTGGCTGAACGGTTAAGCAAGTATTGTGCGGTGGGATTGATCCCGGCTAATTCTTCCTTTGTGGTTTGAGGAGGGATTCGAGAGACAGTGGTAGCCATCCTGTTTAGACAAATTAAAAACCATTCTAAACTTGCAAGAGCATCGTGCTAAAGTGTTTCTTCTCTCCCCCCTGCAGCGACCAAATTCGAAATGACTGGACTTAAGTCACTTCTAGATAAAAACATACTGACAGGGCCAAACTACAAAGATTGGCTCAGGAATGTCAAATTGGCAATCGCTTACGACAAGCTGGGGTATCTTCTTACCACCAAAGCTCCCCCCGTCCCAGGTCCCACCTCCAGCGTCGCGGATAAGGAAATCCGTAAGACTTGGGAGATTGATTGCGCGAAGGCCAGGTGCCTCGTGCTTGCCTCTATGGACAATGAACATCAGAGGAGGCATGAGAATATGGACCTTGAGTCCATATTTCTCCATACAAAAGAACTGTATGGAGAGCAGTCTCGTATCGCAAGATACGAAGTGTCGAAGAAGTTATTTTCGACAAAGTTGGCCGTCAGATCATCGGTAGCGAACCACGTGCTTAAGATGATTGGCTACACTGAGGAGCTCGCAGAACTTGGGACCACGTTGGACAGTGAACTCTATACGGATTTAATTCTCCAGTCCCTTCCATCCACTTACGCCCAGTTTATACTGAACTTCAACTTACAAGAAAAGAAAGTTGAACTTTCAGAACTCCTCAACCTGCTGAGGAGCGCAGAGGGCACCCTACAGATGGGTAGGGAAACACCCGCTTTGTTTGTAGGAGGATCTTCTTCCTCTAGATCCAAGGCGAAAGCCAAGGGAAAGAGGAAGAAAGCCCCCGCCAAACCAAGAGGCGGTGTTGGTAAAGTGGGTACGAAGGGAATGGAAAAGGCAACAAAGATTGCGGGGAAGCTTGTTGGAAAGGAAGAGTGCTTCTATTGTCATAAGAGTGGACACTGGAAGAAAGATTGCAGGGCTTGGAAGGCCAAGACACAGGAACTGAAGCAGGTTGCGGCTTCAGCTTCAGGTGTGTATGTTATTGAAAACTGTCTTTCTATAAACTCTACTTCCTGGGTATTGGATACCGGATCAGGATCTCATATCTGTAATTCTTTGCAGGCGTTGAGAAACCGTAGGTTTTTGAAGGAAGGTGACATGACCCTCAGAGTTGCGAACGGAGCTAGCATGGATGCTAAAGCCGTGGGGGACTATCACCTAGGAATGTCAGATGGGCATGTTTTGGTTTTGCGTAATTGCTTTTTTGTACCCAACGCAACTTGTAATATCATTTCTGTATCTTTGGTTTCTAAAGAAGGTTATGAATTTGCGTTTGTAAGTAATGTTGTAAACATTCACCTTAATCAAGTTCTGATTGGGTCAGGTACATTGAGCAATGGTATATACGTATTAAACCAACCACAGATTTTCAATGTCCAGAATACACACAAAAGAAAGTCTCCAGATATCAATCAGGCTTTCTTATGGCATTGTAGACTGGGTCACATCAATGAGACACGGTTGACTAAGTTACATAAAGAAGGATACTTGGATCCGTTCGAGTATCAGTCTTATGCCACTTGTGAATCTTGTCTCATGGGAAAGATGACAAAGACTCCGTTCACTGGACACGGAGAAAGAGCGAGCGAGCTCTTGGGACTCATACACAGTGACGTGTGTGGTCCAATGTCTACACATGCGCGAAGCGGTTATTCATACTTCATTACTTTCACAGACGATTTCTCTAGGTATGGACATGTCTTCTTAATGAAGCACAAATCCGAGGCCTTTGAGAAATTTCGGGATTAGAAGAATGAAGTTGAAAAACAAACAGGCAAAAGTATCAAGATCCTAAGATCGGATCGAGGTGGTGAATACTTGAGTGCCGAGTTCCTGGACTATTTAAAAGAGAATGGTATTCTCTCTCAGCGTACTCCTCCATACACTCCGCAACATGACGGTGTATCAGAAAGGAGGAATCGAACCCTATTGGATATGGTTCGTTCCATGATGAGTAAGGCTGAGTTACCGCGATCTTTCTGGGGATATGCACTAGAAACAGCCGCACATCTCTTAAACCAAGTTCCTACTAAGACAGTGCCTACCACACCATATCAGATGTGGAGTGGGAAGAAACCCTGTCTTAAATCCTTTAAGACATGGGGATGTCCGGCTTTTGTTAAAAAGCAGCATGCAGACAAGCTCGAGGCACGCTCAGTACAGTGCAAGTTTGTGGGATACCCAAAGAACTCCAAGGGGTATCTATTCTATTACGTAGAGGAGCAAAAAGTCATTGTTTCTCGTCATGCCCACTTCTTGGAAACTGAGTTTTTAGAAAATCAGATAAGTGGGAGCGCAGTAGAACTGGATGAAATTCCAGAACCTCAGACTATTACTGAAAGCTTAGTGGAACCAGAAGGTTCAAAAGAACAGGACATTCCTACGCCGCTCCGCAGGAGTAGTAGGCAGTCTCATCCGCCCGAGAGATACTACGGTTTTCTCATAGACGGGGATAGAGAGGATTGCATCATAGATTATGATGAGCCTACTAGCTTCCAACAGGCCGTTCAGAGCGTTGACTCGGTAAAATGGCTGGATGCAATGCGGACCGAAATGGAGTCCATGTACACCAACAAAGTATGGACGTTGGACATTGCTCCAGACGGGGTAAAACCCGTAGGATGCAAGTGGATCTTCAAAAGGAAGATTGGTGTAGATGGACAGGTTGAGACCTATAAAGCTAGACTTGTAGCAAAGGGTTTCCGTCAAAGACCTGGTTTGGACTATGACGAAACCTTTTCTCCAGTGGCTATGCTGAAATCCATTCGGATCCTTCTTGCCATTGCTGCCTTCCACGATTATGAGATTTGGCAGATGGACGTAAAAACCGCTTTTCTAAATGGAAATTTAGAGGAGTGTGTCTATATGGATCAGCCAGAGGGTTTCATTCAGAGTGGGAGCAGCGGAAAGGTGTGCAAGTTGCTTAAGTCCATCTATGGACTAAAGCAGGCATCGCGGAGTTGGAACATCTGTTTTGATGAGACGGTCAAGGAATTTGGCTTTATCAAAAATCCAGATGAACCATGCATCTATAGTAGATTTGTAGCGAGAACTGTAGTATTCCTCGTTTTGTACGTGGATGACATTCTCTTAATAGGAAATGACATTCCTATGCTACAATCTGTCAAGGCTTTCTTGTCACAAAGCTTCTCCATGAAAGACCTGGGTGATGCCTCATACATCCTGGGGATCCGGATCCATCGTGATAGATCCAAGAGGATATTAGGACTTTCACAGTCCAGGTACATCGACACCGTACTGAAAAGATTCAGTATGGAAGATTCCAAGCGCGGTAATCTACCGGCTTGTCACGGGATCACCCTCTCTAAAGAGATGTCTCCCAAGACTGATTTGGAGAGGGATCGCATGTCTATTATACCCTACGCTTCTGCGGTAGGCTCTATAATGTATGCGATGTTGTTTACCAGACCGGATGTAGCTTATGCACTGAGTGTAGTAAGCCGGTATCAGCCAAACCCTGGGGAGAAACACTGGATAGCGGTAAAGAACATTCTCAAGTACCTGAGGAGGACTAAGGAGATGTTCTTGGTATATGGCGGAAAAGACCTCCAGATCGAGGCCTTTGCTGACTCCAGCTTCGAGAGTGACAAGGATGATTCCAAGTCCATGTCGGGTTTTGTCTTTACCCTCAATGGAGGGGCGGTGTGTTGGAAGAGTTCCAAACAAGAAACCGTTGCAGACTCGACTATGGAAGCGGAATACATCGCTGCATCTGATGCCGCAAAAGAAGCTGTCTGGATGAGGAAGTTCTTGAAAGAACTTCAGGTGGTTCCGTCCATTGTTGACCCAATACCTTTGTATTACGACAACAACGGGGCTATAGCTTTAGCAAAGGAACCCAGGTCCCATCAGAGTGTAAGCCCGCGGGGGCGCCCCGGCCGTCGACCCGACGCCGGAAACGCGGAAAACAAAAACTTTGCGGACTTTGCAAAACGGCACCACCGCGGACTTTTTACCCGGATCGGGCCATTAACCTAGCAACTAGCAAAGTAGAAAAGAGTAGAGATGCTATACCAAGCGATCCGTGTCTTTCGGTCTTCGTCTCCACTCCGATCTCCCGCGGAATCTCCGTCACCTCCTCGCTCGTCGGAAAGGGCACCACGTAGCCGGAATCTTTTACGGGCTCCCGCCTCTTGACCGAGGCAACTCGGGCGCGAAGTTGGCTAGCCGACGCGTCCAAGACTTGCTATAGAATAGTGTAGTAAACTTGTCTCTTTAGGGGTTTATGAGATTGCCATGGTTGGAGGAATTTTAGCACAAGGATATTCATGGAGGAGTGAGGGAATAATGGAGCATGCTATCAAAAGGAATAAGCATCTCCTCTAAAAAGGGCTCGGCCAAAAAAAAAAAAAATCTCATTGGACAAAAATAGGAAGCAAGCTCTAGCATGTAAAGAATGTGTGCATAAATTAATACCAAGCACACAAGGATAAAAACCTTCACTGCAAACACAAAATGGTGGGGGTCCACTAAATTAACATGAAACAATAATCCATGCAAATTAAAACCTCACCACAACAACAGTGGCCGGCCCCCCCATTTTAGTGGGTGGAGATAAAAATGGATTAATTAATAAAGAAAAGATAATGATCAAAAAACACATCCACTTCAAATCCATTTCTAATCTAATCAAATCTCATAAATGCAAGAGAATGACCAAAATGGAATATCATGATTATGAAACCACACTCATGCAAAGAAACCCCTCACAAAATGTTAATTGCAAACTTGCAATTAACACCCTCCAACGAAAAATCCGACCGGGAAGGAAAAAGAGAAAACCGGGCCGGAACGGAATACAAACTGGCAACCCCAGAAAACCGATCCCGTAATAAATTACAGGAAAACCCTGCTACTGCAAATACATGCCCGCATTTGTATTCCCACTGAACACAAATGCAAAGAGACAAAACTACACTATCAAATACTAGAATCCGGCTTAAGCCAAAGCCGGCTAGTAAAAACTGTCCGATCGCGATCCGTGCAATACCGCACGTATCCGATCGAACCCTGCCATATCTCCATACGGCCTCTACAGCGTTTCGCCCGAAACTTGAGTAACTGAGTGTGGTGGACTCTAAAGACTCGTCAATACTATAGCTGTGGATTTAACCACTAGCACGTCAGAGGTATTAGCCATACGTGACGGCCACCAGCTATTGACCAAAAGGGACGTCGATGAGCGAACTCATCCTGACACCCTACTGAGCCTGTCAGTGACAATATCCGTCAGTCCGGTCCGTTCGTCTATGAGCATCGCATGGCGGGCCTAGGGGGTTGGTAAAAGTCAGACCCCCAAAAGCGGTACAAGTCGTGTCGGAGTGTAGCCCAGAACACCCTGAGATACTACTGGAATACCTACCAGCAAATCTCCTGCCTTGGCCAAGGACTTTTCATGTTCTGGCTCTCCTAGACACAGCACGACCTCACCCCCAATACCGGGAGAGACGAACCCCTGCAGATCCGCTCACTGCCTCCATGTGGCTCGGGACTGTACCCAACTAAAACCTGTTTGCACGACTCCTTTGAGCCGTGGTAGGGTAGTAATCAAAGTACAGTGGGAACTCACACGAGACAAATGACGATCCCAGGTCGATGAACTAACCTGTACACATGTCACCTGGGAACTGCTATCTGACGTCTGGTATATTCCCAACTAGCAGGTTCCCGGCGAGTCCTGTCCGGTGTACTCATAACCCAATGAGCACCTGTATACATCTTAGGTGAACCAACTGACACCAGTGGCTTGTGAGACCGGCCACCGCCCCTCGTCGGGGTCTCGACTGTATACACTAGTCTACTCTGGAGAAACGATGCCCTGTCTCGAATCTCCCACGACTAGGGACCTTTTAAGGATGTGCTTGTAGACCCCCAGCTCCCACTTATATGATCGCCCTCATACTGCTGGTGGTCAAGCAAGAATCCAAGGGGCTTTATCAACGTGCAATAGCGACTCGTAAGGTCACCTAAAGCAGTACACGATGATAAAGATAAACCAGATAGCATACTATCATCTCGAGTAAGACTGTCCTACTGGGACAGGTCCTCCCCTCAATCATTGCAATCACGTGCCTGTGATCCAATAATCGACTCTGAGGGCACTATCTCCAACAATCTCCCACTTGCACTCGAGGCTAATTATTGCGATGTCGCATACTCACAGCCCGTGTGATACCGAACACCCAACTCCTTTACTAGTCAGTCTCACAAAGCTCGTTTGCGAGACTATTGCGTTCGAGGAATAGCCTCAGTGAGTGGATCCGCTTTGATGTTTATTTCTATGTCTCTCTATATCTCATGTTCGCAGAGAAAACCATCTCCCGAAATGAGCAATACCTGTCCTAGAATGTCTGGATGTCTGATGGGACCTAGCTCATAAATGAACTCCAAATCCAAACTTCTTAGACTGTATCGACAACTGAACTTAATCAGTGTCCTGCGCCATGCCTTCCCTCAGTATCCACCTGGACCAACTGTCCAAAATACTGCCCCTCGTCAGAGGGAAAACTATAACTCTGACAGCCACTCTGCCATCCAGGTCACCTTGGAAGCCTGGAATAATAACCGTCTCCTAAAGGAGGCTGTCGTTATCAATTCCTTAGAACATCAACTTGTGTTCTAAAACTGCTTCCGATTGTTTCTCCAAGATTGGATTAATATCAACTTATTGCACCTACTGCAAGAACAACATCTGGTGTGGTACTTGACATCTCATGATTGACTCAATTGCCTAAGCAAGTGATCTGTCAATCATGCGTATCCCTCTCCCCATTAGTCTGTAAGACACCTTTAGAGAGGGTGACTCCATTACCTGCAGGTACACTACCGTGCCAGGAGTCGTCCATTCTAAATACTCATAGAATGCGGTCAAAGTACCCAGATTGGGAAACCACCCAAATCTAGATCTAAAACCATAGATCTAGTAACCAGAATGTCTGATATTATATCCAAGTCCTATGTGGAGAAACCACTGTGTGACGACCAACGTATAACCGATTGTAGCATAGGAATATCACTTCCTACTCTGTGTATGTCATCAAATACCAGGACATCACACCCTACTACCTTCTTAACAGATCCATCCTCTATTCTGATGGAGTCAAACCTATGACTTCACATCAGAAATAGATGATCTAGCTCCGTTATATCTGCTTTAGTCTATAAATAGACATAAGCCTGATATCCACCAATGCTTCCGCTGCTCCCACTGACTATGACAACCCTCTGGCAGAGTCATATACACGTACACTTCTAAAGTAAGTTTAGAACGACGCTATACTCATCCTCCCGCCGGGTCTCGCAGCCTGGAACAACAGCAATGGCAAGTGTGGGTAAACAAGAACCTCCCTGCCACCGTCCTTGAGCATACCGAAGTACCTCTCGAGTGCCTGAGGTTACCCACCATATCTGCGGAGTGGCCAATGGAATGTCAAACCAGATTGAATCTTTAGGTTCTTATCAAATCTTCAGTAATCGTTTGCGGTTCTGGAATCACTTCCAGTTCTACCATACTCCCACTACTGTTTTTCTGAAAAAATCCATTTTTAATAAAACTGTGGCGAGTTAAGAACAATATAACTATTGATCTTCCAGATGGTAAAAAGTCAACCCTCGTCATAGCCCGGGTCAACCCACAAACAGCCATTACTGAGACGTGCCTTGAGTTGTCCAGAGTCTGGTTTCAAGCATAAGCCGGACAACTCCCCGTATCTTAACAATGTCAAGATATGAACTGTTCTATATCCAAGAAACAGAGGCACTGATTTAATTGAATCAGATTCAAATCATGCAGCTGTCTCCAGTGCATGTCAAGTAAATGGAGAGAGGCCGATCAGCGTTACTCAACTTAGGAGTATTTCCAATTATGAGTAACCTGAAAAAGAAGCAAGTTCTCTTAAACATTACTATCAACTGAATACCATACACAAGTATCTACATCTTCGATCACCTTGAAGAATCCCGATACTTGTAATACTTGGTTCTCTACTTTACTCTTATACCTATAACTCCTCAAAACTTAGACCCTGTGTTACTACGAACACATGTCTAAGAACTAGAGAAGTTAAAAGTAAACAGGATAAAGTACGAGGACCAACCCCTCTGTCCTAATGGATACTGGACAATATACAATACTCTGTATAAGTCCCCTGAGTCTGTTGACTCATTCACTGTGTGTTGTAGGTTGAAAACTGTACTTTTGGTTAAGAAGAATTACACCGCTGTTCAATGCTCCTTACCTAACCATCCACTGGTATAGGTAAATGTCATAGACATAATTTCAAAAAGATATGTCTCACTCTATAAAAATAGACGTACAGATATATCAATTTGAAATTGGCGCACAACAACGGATATTCAAAACCAAATATTTGCCGACCGGCAAACAACCTAGGTGGCTTCCTCAAATATCACCAATTCCAACGAATCCCGATATAATGAGGATGGTCACCTAATTCCCAATAACTTACTCCCCTTCATCATCTGTAAAACCATACAGATGTGAGACTCATACCTGGTAAATACATACCCTGGAGTAAGTGTCTAATCGGGAAATCAGTTTTCTTTTAACAGTACACAGTGGAACTGAAACATTGAGATGTTTCGATGGGGTATCCTGGTATTCCTAGTGATGCCTCTTCCATTATCCAGATTCACAACTATAACCGTATAATTCTTTGCCACCTCTCCAAATCCCTTTATATATCTTTAGTCATTACCTTCTGTACACCCCTTTAGGCCAAATGGTTTTCTTCCTTCCCTACCGTTCGGCACCAGCCTATGGTTTGGAAGAAGACTATCCAATAAGCATAATGGGTGTACTGTCCTAGTCCTAGGAGCACTCGTAATGCGAGAGAAGGTGAGGATAAAAGACAACCGAATATACTTAATTCATAGGTGATTTAGGATTGACAAAGAAGTACATGGTTAGGTCGTGAAAAGCAGTCGCAATTTACTTTGCCCTCTTACTAATTCCTTGCTTTGTCTGAACTTAATACCTTCTGTACACCGTTTAGGCTAATTGGTTTTCTTCATTCCCTACCGGTCGGCACCAGCCTAAGGTTTGGAAGAAGACTATCCAATTTGCGTAATAGGTGTACTATCTCCTAAACCAAGGAGTACTCGCAACCTGAGAGAAGGTAAAAGGAAAAGACAACTGAATAGTCCTATTCGTTTTCTCCAGAACCTGAAACCATCCTCGAAGTCCTTCGAGTTCGTATATAACCATACGATGGTTTTGTCCAATGGAAGTGGACGTTCGTAGTAATACGGGGTGTCCCGGAGAAAAGGGTAAAAGTAGGAGTGGCAAAGAGGTCTGCAACTCTGACAATCCAAAAGCCAGTGTTAAGAAGGTTCGGTCAACTTGGTCACTGAGTCATAGTCTAGGGTCAGGTCAATGGTCGCTGCCAGAGAGAGAGAGAAAAGAAACACTCAGCGTGCACTCTAACCTAGATCAGAATGGTTACCAATTTATCTAATCTGGAAACCTCCCACTGTAACGTCAAATTCTTCCCCAAACCTGAAAGAAGAATTAGCCGGGATAACCCGAGGAGTAAACCAACTCATCAGTGGGAATCGGGATCCAACTCTCATCGCATGATAACGTGACGGAATCCGCTCACGTTATCACACTCCAGAAGGTATGCGCATATCTGGCAAGTTTCAGTACTTTTGAAACTCCCGATGAGGATTTCTACCCCATGCTCTTATGACCTTGACTTTGGCCAACATATCATAAGTCACATGTCAAGTTTTACCCGTCATTTTCCTGGTTAATTTGAACCCACCCGTACATACCCTTGACTTTGGCCAAAATGGCAGTACGACTGTCCCAAACCAACGCATCTATCTATGCTGCATATGAATACCCAACAGCTACCAAACACTGTGCCTTGACTTTGGCCAAAATACACAGCTTGAATACTATTGACCATCCATATGAAACGACGGAGGGCTACGAATGGTTTCTGGCGAAAACCTTTAACGTAATGAACTTGATATCGTTGAAGGAACTGATAGCTTTTGAAAATATAGTTACGAAAACCTTTGCTAAAGAGGTCACTCCCGGTGAAGGGATCTCGGCTCTTTCCCCGTAGAATGAGGTGCAGGATATTCCAACTGAATACCACGATGCAAAGCAAAAGTAAACGGCTATATTGAAGTTACTGCCCTGACGCAAACTTTTGTCCAAGGGGTCACTCCCGGTGAAGGGATCTCGGCCCTTGCCTCGTCGACTGAGGAGCAGGATATTCCAACTGAATACCACTGTGCAAAACAAAAGAGAACGCCCTTGCAATAACAGCTTTTTGAAAAAGTGTTCCAACAACATCAGAATAGGTTTGTTTAACTTGCATTGATCCGAATCAATGCAGTCCCATCATATGATCACACCACAAAGAACGAAAATATACTGACGTACGTATATGCCATCCGCATTCGCCACTGGGTCCCGTCATCACCCGTTAGGTTAGCTAACTAACGACAGAGCGGGGACTGGACTAGCGCGGATGCAAAACATATACAACGTCTACTAATATATATATAAAATATAATTTTCGCTCAAGGCGTGATAAAAATGCAGCAACACAGAAATGTATAGCAACACAGATCAATACAGATATCTGGGATCCCCGGGTTTCACAGAGCCGCTGAAACCCGACGTTCCCCTGGTCGTGTGGATAGCCTGTGCAATGTAATCCTAGACCCCTACGGGCGCGGCAAGTTACCCGCCAAAACCTGAAGCGAGGCAGCCCCCTTCAGCAACGTGAATGGACCACCCAGCACTTCACGGAATCCGGTAACTTGGGCACCCCTCCTGGGTCAACCCTATACCCCCTACGAGTGCGGCGAATAGCCCGCCAATTCTAGAGTGAAGCCCCTCCGCCTCAATGCCATGAGATGCGGGCTTGTTGCCCTCTAGAATCCGGCTATCCGTGCACCCCTCCGCGGGGTAATCCTAGTACAGAAAGTAAAATATACATACAACGGGTACATCGACCGCAACCAGGTCGTGCCCCAAAATAATAATACAAACAGGCAGTGACGGCAGTCCACATGTCGGACGCTCGCCCCGCAATATCAAATGTACATAATACAACAGAACTGTACTACCACTGCAACCAGGCTATCCCCCACGACCGATCCGCAACCACACAGTACAATCACAGAACATCAACGTGAAAGTCACGTTCGCAAATCCGTCTAACCGGGCTATAGCAGTTAGACGGGATTTACCGATCAAGTGACATTCACGGTCGCAGATATAATGTAAAAACTGTGAACTGGCATGTTTAAAATATCCGATCGAACAAATTTATCAAAGTGGGCCCCACACACTACTGTAGCACTTACAGAAAATCTGGGCCCAAAGAAAATATCCCAAAACCCCTATTTCCAAGTCTAAAGCTTACTGGGAAAATATGGTGCCACGATTCCCCTTTTCCGCCGCGGAAGCGCGGCCAAACCAGGGGTTTGGCCGCTCTTCCGCGGTCGAACTGAGGAATCAGTGGATCGTATTTTCCCAGAATTCTTATAATTTCTTGTACATGTCTATGCAATCACCAGAAAAATTTTAGGAGCTCAAAAAATTTTAACAGAGAACACATGTGCACAAAATACGGTTTTTGGGGATTTTGTTCGATCGAGTTCTAAACGCGCTAGAGCAAGCTAGGTAGGTTAACGGCGTGGCTCTGATACCATTGTAAGCCCGCGGGGGCGCCCCGGCCGTCGACCCGACGCCGGAAACGCGGAAAACAAAAACTTTGCGGACTTTGCAAAACGGCACCACCGCGGACTTTTTACCCGGATCGGGCCATTAACCTAGCAACTAGCAAAGTAGAAAAGAGTAGAGATGCTATACCAAGCGATCCGTGTCTTTCGGTCTTCGTCTCCACTCCGATCTCCCGCGGAATCTCCGTCACCTCCTCGCTCGTCGGAAAGGGCACCACGTAGCCGGAATCTTTTACGGGCTCCCGCCTGTTGACCGAGGCAACTCGGGCGCGAAGTTGGCTAGCCGACGCGTCCAAGACTTGCTATAGAATAGTGTAGTAAACTTGTCTCTTTAGGGGTTTATGAGATTGCCATGGTTGGAGGAATTTTAGCACAAGGATATTCATGGAGGAGTGAGGGAATAATGGAGCATGCTATCAAAAGGAATAAGCATCTCCTCTAAAAAGGGCTCGGCCAAAAAAAAAAAAAAATCTCACTGGACAAAAATAGGAAGCAAGCTCTAGCATGTAAAGAATGTGTGCATAAATTAATACCAAGCACACAAGGATAAAAACCTTCACTGCAAACACAAAATGGTGGGGGTCCACTAAATTAACATGAAACAATAATCCATGCAAATTAAAACCTCACCACAACAACAGTGGCCGGCCCCCCCCATTTTAGTGGGTGGAGATAAAAATGGATTAATTAATAAAGAAAAGATAATGATCAAAAAACACATCCACTTCAAATCCATTTCTAATCTAATCAAAACTCATAAATGCAAGAGAATGACCAAAATGGAATATCATGATTATGAAACCACACTCATGCAAAGAAACCCCTCACAAAATGTTAATTGCAAACTTGCAATTAACACCCTCCAACGAAAAATCCGACCGGGAAGGAAAAAGAGAAAACCGGCCGGAACGGAATACAAACTGGCAACCCCAGAAAACCGATCCCGTAATAAATTACAGGAAAACCCTACTACTGCAAATACATGCCCGCATTTGTATTCCCACTGAACACAAATGCAAAGAGACAAAACTACACTATCAAATACTAGAATCCGGCTTAAGCCAAAGCCGGCTAGTAAAAACTGTCCGATCGCGATCCGTGCAATACCGCACGTATCCGATCGAACCCTGCCATATCTCCATACGGCCTCTACAGCGTTTCGCCCGAAACTTGAGTAACTGAGTGTGGTGGACTCTAAAGACTCGTCAATACTATAGCTGTGGATTTAACCACTAGCACGTCAGAGGTATTAGCCATACGTGACGGCCACCAGCTATTGACCAAAAGGGACGTCGATGAGCGAACTCATCCTGACACCCTACTGAGCCTGTCAGTGACAATATCCGTACAGTCCGGTCCGTTCGTCTATGAGCATCGCATGGCGGGCCTAGGGGGTTGGTAAAAGTCAGACCCCCAAAAGCGGTACAAGTCGTGTCGGAGTGTAGCCCAGAACACCCTGAGATACTACTGGAATACCTACCAGCAAATCTCCTGCCTTGGCCAAGGACTTTTCATATTCTGGCTCTCCTAGACACAGCACGACCTCACCCCCAATACCGGGAGAGACGAACCCCTGCAGATCCGCTCACTGCCTCCATGTGGCTCGGGACTGTACCCAACTAAAACCTGTTTGCACGACTCCTTTGAGCCGTGGTAGGGTAGTAATCAAAGTACAGTGGGAACTCACACGAGACAAATGACGATCCCAGGTCGATAAACTAACCTGTACACATGTCACCTGGGAACTGCTATCTGACGTCTGGTATATTCCCAACTAGCAGGTTCCCGGCGAGTCCTGTCCGGTGTACTCATAACCCAATGAGCACCTGTATACATCTTAGGTGAACCAACTGACACCAGTGGCTTGTGAGACCGGCCACCGCCCCTCGTCGGGGTCTCGACTGTATACACTAGTCTACTCTGGAGAAACGATGCCCTGTCTCGAATCTCCCACGACTAGGGACCTTTTAAGGATGTGCTTGTAGACCCCCAGCTCCCACTTATATGATCGCCCTCATACTGCTGGTGGTCAAGCAAGAATCCAAGGGGCTTTATCAACGTGCAATAGCGACTCGTAAGGTCACCTAAAGCAGTACACGATGATAAAGATAAACCAGATAGCATACTATCATCTCGAGTAAGACTGTCCTACTGGGACAGGTCCTCCCCTCAATCATTGCAATCACGTGCCTGTGATCCAATAATCGACTCTGAGGGCACTATCTCCAACACAGAGATCCAGGCACATCTTGAGGCGGTATCACCTGATCAGGGAGATCGTGGATCGCAAGGAGATCGAGGTTCGGAGGGTTGCTTCAGAAGAAAACACTGCAGATCCGTACACCAAGGCCCTACCCCAGACTCAGTTCGAGTGGCTGATCGAGATGATAGGTCTTCGATACGCCAGTACTTGGCCTTAGTGCAAGTGGGAGATTGTTAGTGTATATGCCCTAGAGGCCATTACTGTATCATACTAGTTTGTATATTACTTAATGGAAGCTTGGGATATTCACCTTGTATAAACAATCTTGCTCAATATAGTAGTATGCTACTTGGTTTGTCTCTACTTCAATGTGTACTTGTGTTTATTTTAGTATATCACTTATACGCATTAGTGGAGCCCTTAGGATCTTTGCTTGATTACCAGCGTTGTGATGGCAGTCACACTAGTGGGGGCTGGGTAATCTATAAGCACATCCTTATACAGGTCCCTAGTCGTAGGACTATCGAGACAGGGCATCGATACTCCGGAGTAGACTAGCGTGTGCGCTTCTCATCCCAGTGTGGGAGATGGTCTGTCCCACAGCCATCAGTACGTCGTACTGGAGATAGTATACGGGTGCTCGTTGGGTTACGAGTACACTGGACAGGACTCGTCGGGAACTGACAGGTTGGTATTATACCTATCGTCAGTTATCAGTTCCCAGGTGACATGAGTACAGCTTAGTCCGCTGACTTGACACTGGCACTTCGCCTCGAGTGTGTTCCCACTGCACTTTGATCACTACCCTACCACGGCTCAAAGGAGTCGTGCAAACAGGTGGTGGTTGGGTGCAGTCCCGAAGCACTTGGAGGCAGTGACGGTTAGACAGGATTCGTCTCTCCCGGTATTGGGGGTTGACATCGCGCTGTGTCTAGGAGAGCCATTACATGAGTAGTCCCTGGCCAGGGCAAGAGAGATATACCGGTAGGCTTCCAGTGTTATCTCAGTGTGTTTTGGGCTTCACTCCGACACGACTTGTACCGCTATTAGGGGACTGACTTTTAACCACCCCCTAGGCCCGACATGCGATGTATCAGACGAACAGACCGGACTGTACGGAGACTGTCACATTCAGACTCAGTAGGAGTTCGATGGGGTTTCACCTCGTCAGCCTTCTTGTCGGCATCTACCTGGGGATCGTTACGCATAGCTAGTGCCGCTTGCGGTCTGTGGTTAAACCCACTGCCAGCGTAGTGTCGAGTCTTTAGAGTCCCACACAGAGGGTATTCGCCTCTGGGCAAAACAGAGTAGAGGTCGCATGGTTTTGCGACAGGGTTCGTTCTCATCCGCGCACTTGTGCACGTTTGGAGTCCGGACGGATATTACTGGCTGGCTCTGGTTTGAGTCAGATACTGGTATATGTTTTGGGGTTGCTTTTTATCTCTCAGTATTCATGTTCCTCGGAACAAGGATGCAGGTGTGTATGCACAGTTATTTGAGGAAGAGGAAGAGGACTTTCATTAGGGTTTCGGAACGGGTGTGTATGCACAGTTGACAATTGTCTTTTTCCAAACCCTAATGGATTTATGTTATATCAATTAATAATATTAATAAAATGAAATTGTGTCATGGTTGGTTTTTATGTTGACTTGTTGACCATGGTTGACTTGTTGACCATGGTTGAAGTTTTGACTATCATCATTACAAAAGAAAGATGCTCTTTGATTCTAGCAAATTCATTTAATGTTTGAAATGATAATGGTCATTCCTAAACTTTCCATCAACCTTTTCATTTTCATTATTATTATTAATTTGATAATTCTTTTGCTTTTTGTTATGGTTGCAAAAAGAAAAGAGCTCATTCTATCATTTAGCTTCTCTCTCCTCACTTCATCTTCTTCTTCCTCTAGCAAAAGGAGACCCCTTCTCATGTGTTGAGAATCCCTCTCCTTAAAAGAAAAGCACCCCTTAGACACTCTCTACTCACTCTAGGATCAAGGGTTTAGCAAGCCGGAGATTCTAGTTCACTCAAAGTTCGAGAAAGAGCCCGAAGGTTGAACCCTCAGGTGGATCCATCTTCGACGGAAGAAGGCGACGAGAAGAGAACCATCAACCTCTACAAGGTTTCAAGAAGAAGGAGTTCAAGTTAGGTATAACTCTTCATCCGAGTAGCTAACGCTCCTTTGTATGCTTGCTAGTTTAGTTTAGACACGATCCCGACCTTGTTTAGTCTATGTTGCCCCTTGCGATAAAAATTTGTTTTTTATACCGTTTCCGCCTCCCCGTAAGCACCGGGGGTCGCAACGTGGACTTACACATCCGAGTGAGAAAATCCATCTTAAGTGAATCGATACTAGTTAATGCAAAGTAATATATCAAATATATAATTATGCATTAAATCATTAA
Source organism: Agapanthus africanus (assembly GCA_030015575.1). Classification (NCBI taxonomy): domain Eukaryota; kingdom Viridiplantae; phylum Streptophyta; class Magnoliopsida; order Asparagales; family Amaryllidaceae; genus Agapanthus; species Agapanthus africanus. The sequence continues at coordinate 329,998,111 of CM057345.1, read as the reverse complement.
ATCAACACTTGATTTAATGATCCGGTCATATCGCATATAACCGACTAATATCAACAGTAACAACTTATCGAATCAACACTTGATCCGATAACCCGGTCATATCGCATATAACCGATCAATGTCACATATCGCGAGAATCGAATACAGTATCACATACTGGTATCATTCTCGGTCCCGCACATATCTCATATGCCCTCCTATTTCGTTTTGCTTGAGCCAGGAAACCTCTGTGTAGGACTCTAAAGACTCGTCAATACGCCGGCAGCAGGTGATGATCATATCAAACACCCACAAGCCGCAAGCGGTCTGCTAAACGTAACGGCCACCCGGGTATTGAGCGATCTGAAGATCGACGAGCAAGCCCGCTCACACTCCAGTGAATCTAACCAGTAACACTACCGTACAGTCCGGTCTGATCGTCTGATATGTCGCATATCTCGCCTAGGGGTGGTAAACGTCAGACCCCAATCGCTCGATAAGTCGTGTCGATATGAGGTCTATAACAATTCGAGAAACTACTGGTAACACTTACCAGTAAATCTCAGCAATCCTGGCCAGGGATTTCCTGTTATAGCCAATCGAACACAGCGCAACATCAACTCCCTATACCGGGAGAGACGAATCCCCTCCTATCGCTCATTGCCTCCATGTGACTCGGGACTGTACCCAAAAACCACCGTTTTGCACGCCCTCTTAGACGTGGTAAGATGGAAATCAAAGCACAGTGGGAACCACACAAGACTCTATGACGATCTCGGGTCAACAGACTACTCTGTACCAGTGTCACCAGAGAACTGCCATCTGACGTGAGGTATAATACCATCTGGGAGTTCTCGGCGAGTCCGTCCAGTGTACCCAGTCTCTACTGAGCACCCGTATATCATCTCAGATGTCAAACACCAATGGATATGGGATCATCAATCGCCCATCTGTATGGGTCGAGAAGGTATACGCTAGTCTACTCTGGTATATCGATGCCCCGTCTCGATACACCCTCGACTAGGGACTTTGAAGGATGTACTTATGGACTACCATGTCCCCACTAGTATGATTCGCATCACAGTCCAGGTAGTCAAGTACACATCCTAAGGGCTTTACCAACATGTAACAGAGAGACAATCAGTATACACGTTAAGGTAAAGAGCAACCAGATAGCATACTATCATGTCGAGCAAGAAAGTCCTCCCTATATATGTCCCAGCATCCACTACAATATACATCCTATGTACAGTAATGGCCTCTAGGGCATACATATAACTAACAATCTCCCATTTGCACTAGGGCCATCTGTAGCAGTGGTTGTAGTATCTCATACTCAACCATCCCATAAAAGTCTCTCTCTGGGAACAGGATTTTGTGAGTGGATCCGCTGTGTTTGTCCTCTGAGTCTACTCTCCTAACCTTGATCTCCCTGGAGATCAACCATCTCCATGATCAGGTGACACTGCCTTAGAATATGTCTGGATCACTGATGGGACGGACGTTCCTTGGCATAAGCCACAACTCCATTGTCACACAATGGGAGGAACATAGTTCATCTCATGAACCAATATACACCCAAACAGCCTCTTTGGTAGCATCTTAAGTAGCGATGTATCCTGCCTTTATCGTCTAGTATGTCACGGTATCTAGCTTGGAACTCTTCCAACATACCGTCCCTTTACTGAGGGTAAAGACAATGCCTGTGACTGACATTCAGTCGTCTTTATCATCCTGGAACCCTTCCAGTGATTCTTCCCAGGATCGATTGATACCATCTCACTACAACTAGTGAGCATCCTAATATCCAATTAGATCTATCTCATAGATCCAAAATCCAGGATTTAGGAGATATCACTTTGATCCTACGTGGAGAATCTTTGTGATAAGCGGAGATTGATCGAGCGTAGCATAGGAAACTCCTTCCCTATCAAGAGTATGTCATCCACGTACTCTACGAGGATCGTCACCATACTCCCTACTACCTTTTTGTTTATACAAGGTTCATCTACCATTTTGATGATGTCAACTTCCTTGACTAATCCATCAAAACAGATGTTCCAACTCCGCGATGCTTTCTTTATCCTATAAAGCATCTTGCACACGTTTCCGCTGCTCCCACTGTCTATGAGGCCCTCTGGCTGTGTACTTACAGACGCACTCTTCTAAAACATTATTTAGAAAAGCAGTCATGACACCCAACCGCCAGATATCGTAGTCATGGTATATAGCCGTGGCAAGTAGTATCTGGATGGACTTAAGCATAGGTACTGGAAAAGGTTTCATCATTATCCATGCCTGGTCGATGACGAAAACCTTTTACAATTCTAGCTTTGAAAGTCTTAACTTTTCCATGTACACCAAGTAATCTTCTCAAGATATACTTGCTCCTGATGGGGATTTAACCCTTCAGATATAGCAACTAAAGTCCATACTTTGTTGGTGTATAAGGATTCTATCTCAGATCGCTAAGCATCCAGCCATTCTTACAGAGTTCCACTCCTGATGGCCAGCTCGAAACTAGTTGGGTCATCATCTCATGATGCAATCCTCGCTCCCACTGTCAAAGAGAAACCGAAGTATCTCTCAGGTGGGTGAGGAACCCTACTAGATCGGGGGAGAGGCTGAGGTTCGTTGGTATCTACTGAATCCTTTGGTTGTACCAAATCATCTGCTGTAGTTTGTATAGCTGGAACCTTTCCAGTTCTACATTACAGACCTTGCCTCGAGCTTGTCCGGATTTTGCTTTTGGACATAGGCCGGTCAACCCCAAATCTTAACTAGCTTAAGACATGGGCTCTTCCCTTTCCATATCACATATGAAGTGGTAGGCAACTGATTTGATTGGAACCCTATTCAATAGGTATGCATCTTCTCAAGTGCATAACTCCCAAAAGGAAACAGGTAACTCAATAGTACTCATCATAGAGCACACCATATCAAATAGGGTGTATCTTCTCCGCCCCGATATACCATCTTGCAATGGTGTATACGGAGGAGTAATGCTGAGAGAGAATCTTATTCTCCTTTAGAACAATCCAGGAATTCCGTGCTCAAGTATTCTCCTCCTTGATCTCATCACAGGATATAATACTTATACCCGTATTGGCTCTCTACTTCTAACTTATATTATGTGAATATCTCAAAAGGTTCAGACTTGTGTTTCAACAGGAACATATGTCTGAATCTTGAGAGATTATCAGAGAACATAATGAAGTACAAAGAACCATTCTTGGCATGTGTAGACAGGGGACCTACATACATCAACATGTATCATCCCAAGAGTTTACTAACTCTTTCTCTGTTTCCAATAAACAGAGCTGGTGTCATTATATCTTTGTGACATGACTGGCGAGTTTCATAAGATGTAAATTCAAACTAATTTAAATATGCATCTTTATGTAACTCTAGCTAGTCGGGTCACATTGATCTGACCTAGTCTACAATACCTCAAGAAGGAATCGTTCAATTCTGAACTCTTCCTCTTGTGTGTGTTCCATATACTAAGAACTGTAGTTTGATTTAGAACATCAACGCTTTTAGATAACGTGCCTGATACGATCAACTTTTGATATAGGAAATGTTCAAAACATTATCCAACAATACAAAATTGTATCATTTCTTTACTAATAAAGAGACATATATGATTTTGTATATCAGGTTCGGTATCTAATAGCATTCGTTCAGGAACAATGTATTTGTAATACAGGGTGACAGTGACCAACAGACTTGGCTGCAACTCTTGCCCCGTTTTCTGTCTCATGAAACTTATCACCCGTTCTCAGTTCTTTACCTATCTGTAGCCTATGTAACATATTACATATCTGGGATCCTGATCTGGTATCACATACCCAGGACGTAAAGGATACTGAGAAACAGTTCTGTGTAACGAACACACCCGAAGAAGATGCATCATATGCACTTTCTTCGTTTGGGCGGCATAGGAATTCTGGTATTCCCCAATTTCCTGCTCTGTCTTATAACAATTATAAGTTGGAGCGGGACCAACGTTCCCCAGCTCAGTATAACAAGCGGGTTCGGTCAATATTCCGTATTATTATCTTGATTAAGGCGTGATATGGTCGCTACCTAGAGAGAGAGAGAAGAAAACACTCAGCATGCGCTCTTGCAAGAATAGATTGATTATTATTTTATCTAATCAGGATGGCTCCCACTGCTTTTTATCAAATCTTCCTTCAAACCCTAAAAGGAAAGACTAGCCGGGATTAATTACACACTACAAGTTCGCCAATCTTTCAGCCAGGCCAGTGTCGGTACTTTGAGGGAGGTCCCCCGTGCTTTCGCACGAACCTAATTAATGTAAACCTCGTTTTCCCAGAGGAGTAACCCCATTGACACCTTTCTAGACACCTACTTGATCGGCTAATTGTAATGTATAAAACTCTCCCAGGAGTAACTCTTACTCGCAGCGGGTATCGGGATCCAACTATCTCATAGAAGGTATGCAATCTCATTGCAAATTTCAACACTTGAAATTCCCGATAATATTTTGCCCCTAGCTCGCTATGACCTTGACGCATGCCAAACAACCCATAGTCTGCTAGTCAAGTTCAACCCGTACATTTCTTGATTGAATTAAACCCACCCGTACGACCCTTGACGCATGCCAAACAACGCCGTACGAATACCCTAATCCAATCGCATCATATGCTAGCAGATAAGCACTAGTTAGCTACCGTACACTACGCCATGACGCATGCCAAACAACCGCAGCACGAATACTAACTAGTACTTATCTGAAATGACGGAGGGCTACGGCAGGTTTTTCTGAAAACCTATTGCGTAATGAACTTGATATCGTTGTAGGATCGAATGATTTTTGAAATGGAGTGTTTTTGAGGCTTTTCTAGTTTTGCTAAAGGAGTCACTCCCGGTGAAGGGATCGTCGGTCCTTTCCTCGTCGAATGAGGTGCGGGATATATCATATATATCACTGTGCAAAGCAAAAACACTTAAAAGCTATCAAAAGACAAACCGAGTGTGTAGCATCTGCCAGTTATTGCTAAAGGAGTCACTCCCGGTGAAGGGATCTCGGTCCTTTCCTTATCGAATAAGGTGCAGGATATATCACATATACCGCTGTGCAAAGCAAGAACTGTAGCTACCTGTTTTATTTTGAAATTCGATTCTACAACATCTTAGGTTTCTTTTATTTCATTAATCACATTAATGAAGTCCCATCATTTAAGTACCTAAACATCACAGATAGATATGACGTACACTTATGCCATCCGCATTCGCCTCGATGTCCCCTCGTGCACCGTTAGGTTAGGTAACTAACGACAGAGCGGGGCAGGGCTAGCGCGGGTGTAAAACATAAGTAACGTCTATATAATATATCATATATACTATATACTGTATCTCTCACAGAACATCACATGATCACATCACAGATATCGCAGCAGAAGAAACATATGAAATATTAGATATACTAGGACGTCCGTGTTTTCAATACGAGCCAGTATAAAAAACGGATTCCACGGTCGTGATGAATAGCCAAACCCACACCCCAAGACCCCTACGAGAGCGGCAAGAAACCCTACCAATTCTAGAGTTAGGAGACCCGGACTCGACTCCTCGAGTTGGTCTCCCACTGGACTCCAGAACCCGGTTACTTGTGCTCCCCTCCTTGGGTCTATCCTAGTGCGGAAAAGTAAATAATATACAAAAGGTGACATCTTCCGCAACCTGGAAGCGCCCCAATAAAAGAATATTACATACACGTTTTTACATGAATGAAAATGAAAAACACTCATCTCACATAAAAACCCCCGGCTATTCAAACACGACGATCCAATATAACATATCCAGCAACACATAACATCACATGTCATCAACGTAAGTAAATATGTCCATCCCAATTGTCGTTGACATATAGCAACGAAACCGGCGATATCACATATTACACTTACGGTCACAGAAAAGAAAGTGTAAAACTACAACAGTTGGAATCCGTAACCTCCTCAGACATCGCATGCCTGACCAAATGAATTACTTAGACATCGCATGTCTAACAATTATAAACCCCGCATTTTAGTCTCATAATCGAAAACACTTTTCAATGCCAAGTCGGACAATTCAACAAGATTCCTGACATCCTGATCGAATGCTCGTCGCAAACTTTAGTAGACGGCCGCACCCCCGTTACCGTCGACGAAGTGCACCAAGGCGGAACACCGCTACCGCGAGCACCCGAACGGATGCTTTCGGCGACGGGGTTCTCCTACAGTCACTTGGTCGGGGCTATGGAGTGAGGCTGTCTATTAAGTTTACCCGGCGAGTATCCGCGTACGCTACGTGATTGCGACGGACTTTTGATCACATCAAAATTCCGTGGCAACCGATCAAATGAGACTAAACTGCTATGTTTATAACAATCATTCAGTTATCTCATAACTTTTGTGAATTCCAATTATTGTATCCCATTCCAGATAAACAGAAAATGTTAAACTTTTCGATCGAACAGTCAAACACCCAAGTTTTCCCGATACTGCTCAACACATGAAATAAGTCTAACAACATTCAGTTCGTGCCTCAGTACCAACGGTCCAGCCGTAGAAGGGTCAAGCCAACGCCTCACATGTGGCACGCCGTACTGCCCCAAACCCTAAGGTTCAAAGGGCAGTTCAAGACGGTCACATAATCGAGCTAAGGTTTGTTGTCTTCTAGAGGGTCCATTGAGTTACTTGCACTACTTAAAACGTCGTTAAACCACCGAAAAATCCAACACTTGGAAATTTCCCGACAGGGGAAAAATTGGGTATTTATATCTGGTCGAACTTTTTAACATATTCTAAAATTTATCCGGAAAGCCAAACAGACAAAATTTGATAATTCGATCGAACATTCGAATCCCCAAAACAATCCCAGAAAATTCAACTCTTGAATAAAATATTAAAAATTCCCAGGAAAACCAGAACTGAAAACTATGAATTAAGGTGCAAATTTCGATGCGCAAAAAGACAAAGTTGCCGCGGAACCGCCGCATGAGCATGCTCATGCCGCGGATCCGCGGCGAGATTATGGAATTGGGCGCTCGAATTTTGCAGTAATCCTTATATCTTCCTGCTGATTTTTCTAAATATTTTTAATCGGGAAAAATCCATGTTTTTGAAAAAAGGACAGAGAGCATGGAAATTTTGGGGTTTCGGTTCGTTCGGACTTCAAATTCCGTCTAGACTTCGCCTAAGGCTCTAGGTAGGCTCTGATACCACTGTAGGGTTCCTATGCACTCTCAAGAGGTCTCACAAGGCATCAAACATGCCCATTTCAAAAAATCTAGGTGCCGAGAAACCCTAACAAGGACCGTCGGCTAGATGTTTAGGCGAAAAGGAAAACTAGTTAACACTCAACTAAGAGAATACTGAAATACAACCTTTGTAGATCCGGTGCTCCACCTCCATAGCTCCGCAACGAAGTCCCCTCGCTGTCCAAATGTATTCCCGGGCTCTAACGACGGCTTCGTCGGAGAAATGGCGAGCTAGGTCGTCGATGTCCATGCCGAAGATGATCTACGTCGAGGCATCGCTAGATCAAGCTCTCACTTCACAAAGTCAAGAAACTTGTGAAGAAAACACACTCTACTACTTGGCAAGAGGTAGAGGATGAAGAAATAGGAAGTGGGTAGACTTTAGAATTGGATTTCTCACTTGTTTCATCAATCCACCATTGATGAAGTAAGGTTTTCTTCAAGGAAGAAGATGAAGAAGAAGAAGAAAGAGTTATGATAAGTTGATTAAAAAAGAAAAGAATAAATCAATCCTTATCATAACATGACCATAGTTAAGTGTAGAGAACTAATCATGGTTTAATGCAATGGTTAGGGTTAAGCTAAAAGACAAAATGGTCATATGGTCAAAGCTTCATGAAGCTTCATCAAGCTTCATGAAAGAAAGAAAGAATGATAACCATTTTGTTTTCTTTTGTCATTTCATTTTTAATCCAAATAAAAAGATAAATGAATGGACAAATAAATAGAAACCTTAACCATATACATAACCTAGGTTTAATTCTTTACACTAACCAATGTTGCATGCATCATCAAACATGATACAATCAAGTGCACAAAAATATATCGCATATACAATGCACACATCCGAGTGAGAAAATCCATCTTAAGTGAACCGATACTAGTTAATGAAAAGTAATATATCAAATATATAATTATGCATTAAATCATTAAATCAACACTTGATTTAATGATCCGGTCATATCGCATATAACCGACTAATATCAACAGTAACAACTTATCGAATCAACACTTGATCCGATAACCCGGTCATATCGCATATAACCGATCAATGTCACATATCGCGAGAATCGAATACAGTATCACATACTGGTATCATTCTCGGTCCCTCACATATCTCATATGCACTCCTATTTCGTTTTGCTTGAGCCAGGAAACCTCTGTGTAGGACTCTAAAGACTCGTCAATACGCCGGCAGCAGGTGATGATCATATCAAACACCCACAAGCCGCAAGCGGTCTGCTAAACGTAACGGCCACCCGGGTATTGAGCGATCTGAAGATCGACGAGCAAGCCCGCTCACACTCCAGTGAATCCAACCAGTAACACTACCGTACAGTCCGGTCTGATCGTCTGATATGTCGCATATCTCGCCTAGGGGTGGTAAACGTCAGACCCCAATAGCTCGATAAGTCGTGTCGATATGAGGTCTATAACAATTCGAGAAACTACTGGTAACACTTACCAGTAAATCTCAGCAACCCTGGCCAGGGATTTCCTGTTATAGCCAATCGAACACAGCGCAACATCAACTCCCTATACCGGGAGAGACGAATCCCCTCCTATCGCTCATTGCCTCCATGTGACTCGGGACTGTACCCAAAAACCACCGTTTTGCATGCCCTCTTGGACGTGGTAAGATGGAAATCAAAGCACAGTGGGAACCACACAAGACTCTATGACGATCTCGGGTCAACAGACTACTCTGTACCAGTGTCACCAGAGAACTGCCATCTGACGTGAGGTATAATACCATCTGGGAGTTCTCGGCGAGTCCGTCCAGTGTACCCAGTCTCTACTGAGCACCCGTATATCATCTCTGATGTCAAACACCAATGGATATGGGATCATCCATCGCCCATCTGTATGGGTCGAGAAGGTATACGCTAGTCTACTCTGGTATATCGATGCCCCGTCTCGATACACCCTCGACTAGGGACTTTGAAGGATGTACTTATGGACTACCATGTCCCCACTAGTATGATCTGCATCACAGTCCAGGTAGACAAGTACACATCCTAAGGGCTTTACCAACATGTAACAGAGGGACAATCAGTATACACGTTAAGGTAAAGAGCAACCAGATAGCATACTATCATGTCGAGCAAGAAAGTCCTCCCTATATATGTCCCAGCATCCACTACAATATACATCCTATGTACAGTAATGGCCTCTAGGGCATACATATAACTAACACTTCTCCCCTGGGTTTGCCTGATACCGGCTTACAACGCTCAATGCGTATGCTACATCTGGTCTGGTACATAATATCGCATACATTATAGAGCCTACCGCAGAAGCGTAGGGTATAATCGACATGCGATCCCTTTCCAAATCAGTCTTGGGAGACATCTCTTTGGAGAGGGTGATTCCGTGACAAGCCGGTAGGTTACCGCGCTTAGAATCATCCATACTGAATCTCTTCACTATAGTGTCTATGTACCTGGACTGCGAAAGTCCAAACATCCTCTTTGATCTATCACGATAGATCCGGATCCCCAGAATGTAGGTCTTTCATGGAGAATTTATGTGACAAGAATCTTTTGACTGACTGTAACATAGGAATATCATTTCCTATTAGGAGAATGTCATCCACGTACATGAAGAGAAATACTACAACTCTCCCTATAATCTTACTGTATATGCAAGGTTCATCTGGATTTTTGATAAAATCGAATTCTTTGACAGCATCATCAAAATAGATGTTCCAACTCCGTGATGCCTGCTTTAGTCCATAAATGGACTTAAGCAACTTGCATACTTTACCGCTGCTTCCACTCTGAATGAATCCCTCTGGCTGATCCATATAGACGCTCTCTTCCAAATTTCCATTTAGAAAGGCCGTATTTACGTCCATCTACCAGATCTCATAATCGTGGAAGGCAGCAATAGCAAGAAGGACCCGAATGGATTTGAGCATAGCCACTGGAGAAAAGGTTTCGTCATAATCCAAACCAGGTCTTTGAAGGAAACCCTTTGCAACAAGTCTAGCCTTATAGGTTTCAATCTGTCTATCTACACCAATCTTCTTTTTGAAGATCCATTTGCATCCTACGGGTTTTACCCCATCTGGAGCAACGTCCAAAGTCCATACTTTGTTAGTGTACATGGACTCCAATTCAGTCCGCATTGCATCCAGCCATGTTACCGAGTCACCGCTCTGAATGGCTTGCTGGAAGCTAGTAGGCTCATCATAGTCAATAGTGCAATCCTCTCTATCCCCGTCTATGAGAAAACCGTAGTATCTCTCGGGCGGATGAGATTGCCTACTACTCCTACGGAGTGGCGTCGGGATGTCCCGTTCTTCTGAACCTTCTGGTTCTTCCAAGCTCTCAGTAATAGCTTGTGGTTCTGGAATTTCTTCCAGTTCTACTACGCACTCACTTGTTCCTTTTTCTAAAAACTGATGTTCCAGAATGTGGGCATGACGAGAAACAAAAACTTTTTATTTCTCTGCGTAATAGAATATATACCCCTTGGAGTTCTTTGGATATCCCACAAACTTACAATATACTGATCGTGCCTCGAGCTTGTCCGCATGCTGCTTTTTAACAAAAGCCGGACATCCCCAAATCATTAGATACTGAAGATAGGGTTTCTTCCCACTCCACATCTGATATGGTGTGGTAGGCACAGTCTTGGTAGGAACTAGGTTCAAAAGATATGCAGCTGATTCTAGTGCATATCCCCAGAATGATCGCGGTAACTCAGCGTTACTCATCATGGAACGAACCATATCTAATAGGGTTCGATTCCTCCTTTCCGATACACCGTTGTGTTGTGGTGTGTATGGAGGAGTAAGATGAGAGAGAATTCCATTCTCTTTTAAGTAACCCAGGAACTCGGCACTTAAGTATTCACCACCTCGATCAGATCTCAGTGTTTTTATACTCTTGCATGTTTGTTTTTCCACTTCATTCTTGTATTCTTGGAATTTCTCAAAGGCCTCAGATTTATACTTCATTAAGAAGATATATCCATACCTAGAGAAATCATCCGTAAAAGTAATGAAGTAGGAATAACCACCTCACGCATGTGAAGACATTGGACCGCACACGTCACTGTATATAAGTCCCAAGAGCTCGCTTGCTCTTACTCCGTGTCCAGAAAACGGAGTCTTTGTCATCTTTCCCATGAGACAAGATTCACAAGTAGTATAAGATTGATATTCGAACAGATTCAAATATCCTTCTCTATGTAACTTAGTCAACCTTCTTTCATTGATGTGACCTAGTCTACAATGCTATAAGAAAGCCTGATTTAATTCCGGAGACTTTCTTTTAAGTGTATTCTGGACATTGAAAACCTGAGCTTGATTTAATACGTATATGCCGTTATCTAATGTACCTGACCCAATCAGAACTTGATTTAGGTGGATGTTAACTACATCGCTTACGAATGTAAAATCATATCCCTCTCTTGAAAGTGAGGACACTGATATGATATTACAAGTCATACTAGGTATATATAAACAGTTACGTAAAATCAATATATGCCCACTTGTCAAACCTAGGCAATATTCTCCCACGGATTCAGCATTCACTGTCATTCCGTTTGCAACTTTGAGAGACCAATCACCTACCTTTATAACTTTACGGTTTCTCAAAGTATGTAATGAATTACAGATATGAGATCCTGCTCCGGTATCTAATACCCAGGAAGTAGAGTTAATTGACAAACAGTTCTCAATAACAAACACACTTGAGGCTGAAACCACAACATGCTTTGTATCTTGGCTACTGGCTTCCAAAGCCCTGCAATCATTCTGCCTATGCCCAATCCCATAATAATAGGAACTACCCTCTTTTACTACATTCAGTCCCGAAACTTTTGCCTTTCTCTTTCTTTTTACTTCCCTGGTTTCCTTCAGCATAGAAGGTAGAGACTGTAGAATCAAGTCAGTATCTGACCCGTTTCCCAACGTGGTCTTCAGGTCCTGGAGCTCATCAATATAGCTAGTCATTGTAAGGACGTGTCCCCTACAGATGACCCGACAGCCAACCTTGCTTGAATTAATTCGGTCGAGGTCTCATATCTTGCGATATGAGACTGCTCTCCATATAAATCTTTGTTATGGAGAAAGATGGAAACTGAGTCCATCTTCTTGTGCTGCTTCTGGTATACACCATCAACTGAAGCTAACACGAGGCATTTGGCTTCCGCTTTATCCTTCTCCCTTGTTTGGCGGATATCCATATCCGTGACAGTGGAAACTGGACCTGGGACGGCGGGATCTTGAGTAGTAATACGGTGGTCTATCTTGTCATAGGCAATGGACATCTGGACAGACCTTTGCCAGTCATATAAGTCAGATTCAGTCAATTTGTTATCTAGATGTAACCTATGTATGGTCACAAGGTCGCTGCAATTAAGAGAGAGAGAAGAAAATACTATTAGCATGATGCTCTTACAAGTTTAGAGTGGTTTTAAGTTTATCTAAACAGGATGGCTCCTACTGTTTCTCGAATGCTTCCTCAAACCATAAAAGAAGAATTAGCCAGGACTATTCTCACCGTACAATACTTGGTTAACCGTTAAGCCAGGCCAGTGTCGATACTTCGAGGGAGGTTTTCCAATGCTTTCGCGAAGTTCCTTAATTAAATAACCTCTTTTCTCTGGGGGCGTAACCCCGCTGACACCTTTCTAGGCACCTACTTGGTTCATAGCATTGATCGTTAAGTGACGAATCTCCTGATAAGTAGTATATACTCACAGTAGGACCGGGATCCAAAATATCATCGTATGATAATATTGAAGGAATCCTACCAACATTCATCAAACTCCAAAATGGTATGCATCTCTCTGCAAATTTCAGATTCTTTAGAAATACCCGATGTATATTTTTGCCCCATGCTCTTATGACCTTGGCGTTGGTCAAAATGTCATAAGTCACATGTCAAGTTCTACCCGTCATTATCCAGGTTAATTTGAACCCATCCTTCCATATCCTTGACGTTGGCCAAAATGATAATACGACTGTCCCAAACTAACTCATCTATCTATGCAACAAATGAATACCCAGCAGCTACCAAACACTATGCCTTGGCATTGGTCAAAATACATAGCTTGAATACTACTGACCATCCATAAGAAATGACGGAGGGCTACGACTGGTTTTAGCGAAACCGTGAACGTAGTGAACTTGATATAATCGAAGGAACCTGATAGCTTTTTAAAAGGAGTGGTTAAATCTCCGCAATTAAAAATTCTGCTCTTTTAAAATAACCGAGTGGTTTCTTTTAAATTTGTTCCAACGATTTAACTTTGGTTTATTTTCTTTGCATTATAATAATGTTTCCCATCATTTATCCTATCATTACAGAAAACAACGAAAATACCATGTCCTCTTATGCCATCCGCATTCGCCCCTGGGTCCCGTCATCACCCGTTAGGTTACTTAACTAACGTCAGAGCGGGGGCTAGGCTAGCGCGGGTGTAAAACATGTGTAAAACATAAGTGACGTCTAATAGCTATCATATATTGATATTGTAAATTCGTCAGACGCAATAATAAGCATTCCAGATCACAGATGAACTTTATTGGATTTACTAGCAATCCGCATTTGCTTTGAGCCTGCAATAAAAGACGTATTACACAGTTGTGATGAATAGCCATTACCCCACCCTAGACCCCTACGGGTACGGCAAACTACCCGTCAAGTACCCGAAGTGAAGCGGTCTCCCTCAACAATGTGAGTAGGACACTAAACACTTTGACGTACCCGGTAGTTTGTGTACCCCACCTTGGGTCTATCCTAAGAGCAAAAACAGTAAAAAAAAATAATACAACGGTGGCTACAACCGCAACCTGGATGTGCCCCACAAAAGAATATTACATCATATTACATTTACATTGAATGAATGAATATTAAAACACATCTCAAATCCCGGCTAATCATCACAACAGTCCAACACAGTTTATATACAAAAACAGTAAACATTTCAGAAATGTGCAACCCCCTGCCAACCGACATACTAGCAGTTAGAGGAGGTTTACGAACACATTGAACATTACAGATAAAAACCCAATTAGCAAATATCTTAGAATATCGATCGATTACCATATTCCGTGTCTACCCCAAAAGCAAACCTGTACTAAAGTAACCTGGGAATAAACAGAACATACTAGAAAACAAAACACCAAAAATAATGAATTACAGAGCAAATCCGAGTCAACTAGGAGTTGACTCGGCCGCGGATCCGCGGCCAAAAGCACCATTTGGCCGCGGTTCCGCGGTTGTCAAGTCGAGTTGAGCCCTCGTATTTTCCCAGAATTCATTAAATTCCCTGCTGTGAATTTTAAGGTATGTTAACTAATTTTTCAGACACTTTTACAATTAACAGAAACTTAGGGTTTCGAATTTTTGTTTTCGGGTTTTTCTGTCGATCGAACTTCTAATCAATTGCTAACAAGCTAGTAATGGTTTAGTTGGCTCTGATACCACTGTAAGTCCATGTCACGCACCCCACGAACTTGCGGGGAGGCGGAATATATGAAAAACGATTATCAAAGCTTCGTAACACGGACTTGAGCACATGAATCGTATCTAAACCATTACTAACAAACTACTTGAGGCTTAACTACTCGGATTCGAAGTTATACCTCACGTTACATGTCATTCGGGTCTTCATCGCTGTCCTCCACTCCTCGTAAGCCCCTTGGAACATCGGCACCTCTACGGCCTCCTCGAGTCAAAGACGATCCACCCGAAAGCTCCTACGCCAAGCTTAATCTCAAACTTGAGATAACTAGGTTGCTTAAAGTGCTAATCTAAGCTACCTAGGGGATATAGAGTAAGGTTATGGATGTATTAGTCTAGCTAACCCTTGATCTCAACACATGAGAGGCTAGGGTTAGGGTTTGAAGAGAGAGTGAGCTTGAGGAGAGAGAAGGTGAAGATGATAATGAAATGAGATAATGATCCATCATAATATATATAAAGCATTATTTATCTATCCAAAATTGAAATAATAGAATTAACAACCATGCTTCATAAATATCTATGAGTGATTCATCTCCATGAGTCATTAAGCATTTATGATGTATTAATGACATGGATGAATCACACAAATGAGTCACTAATCTCATTTAATGCAATGCCACCTTACCCCCCCCCAAGTCACCACTCTTCTAGAAGCTTCTCGACAAATTACGAGAACGCCCCTCCAATCCGTGAAAACACGGAAAAACTTTAGACTGTATAAATCCAATAACCTGATACAAGAATCTGGCTTAAACCAAAGCCGGCTAGTAAAAACTGTCCGAAAAGTCGTACGTGCGTAAACACACGTATGCGTCCGAACCTTTGGCGTAAAACCATACGACCTCTATATCGTTTTGCCTGGAGCAGGGAAACTCTCTATGTGGGACTCTAAAGACTCAACACTACGCTGGCAGTGGGTTTAACCACAGACCGCAAGCGACACTAGCTGTACGTAACGGTCCCCAGGTAGATGTCGATAAGAAGGACGATGAGGAAACCCATCCGAACTCCCACTGTGCCTGATGTGACAATCTCCGTCCAGTCCGGTCTGTTCGTCTAAGACTATAGCATATCGAGCCTAGGGGGCGGCAAGCGTCAGTCCCCTAATAGCTGTATAAGTCGTGTCGGAGCGAAGCCCATTACACCCTGAGAAGCTACTGGATCCTACCAGTATATATCGCTTGCCCTGGCCAGGGACTTTGTGTAATGGCTCTCTAACACAGCGCAATATCATCTCCCAATACCGGGAGAGACGAATCCTGTCTAACCACTACTGCCTCCAAGTGCTCGGGACTGCACCCAACTGCTACTTGTTTGCATGACTCCTTTGAGCCGTGGTAGGGTAGCAATCTAAGAAAAGTGGGACACACTCGAGGCGAACTAGCAGTGTCAAGTCTGCGAACTATGCTGTACTCATGTCACCTGGGAACTGTTAACTGACGACGGGTATAATACCAACCAATCAGTTCCCCTGCGAGTCCTGTCCGGTGTACCCGTAACCTAACGAGCACCTGTATACTATCTCCAGTACGACGTACTGATGGCTATGGGACATACCATCTCCCTAACTGGGATGAGAAGCGTACACACCAGTCTACTCTGGAATATCGATGCCTTGTCTCGATAATCCTACGACTAGGGACCTGTATAGGATGTTGCTTATAGACTACCCAGCCCCCACTAGTGTGACTGCCATCATAACGCAGGTAATCAAGCAAAGAATCTATGGGCTCTACTAATATTTATAAGTGATACGTTACAAGAAACATATGCACATATTAAAGTAAACACAAACCAAGTAGCATACTACCATTTTTAGCAAGACTGTATATATAACTGTGAATATCCCAAGCTTCCATTAAGTAATATACAATCTAGTATGATACAATAATGGCCCCTAGGGTATATACACTAACACGTGCACGCCCACAGTTGCTTGACCGTATACATGAGGCACAGCACAGTGATGACCGTTGTTCAGAGATCATGGCACAGATTGGATAGGGTAGATTTTCCGAGTTCGTGATCGATGATCAGGGGATACTGCGATTTGGGACTAGACTGTGCATACCAGATGCTGAGGGACTGCGGCGTGAGATTCTTGAGGAGGCACATTAATCGGTGTATAGTGTTCATCCGGCTTCCACCAAGATGTACCATGATATGAGAGATGTTTACTGGTGGGACGGAATGAAGAGGGACATCGCAGACTTCATGTCGAGATGCCTGACTTGCTAGCAAGTCAAGGCCGAGCACCAGAGGCCAGCGGGAAAGCTACAGCCGTTACCCATTCCGGAGTGGAAATGGGAGCAGATTTCGATGGACTTCATCATGGGTATACCCAGGACTAGGCGAGGGTATGACTCCATTTGGGTGATCGTGGATCGTTTGACGAAAGTGGCTCACTTCCTGCCAGTGAAGACGACTTTCGGATTTTCTCAGTATGCCTAGATTTACATCGACGAGATAGTACGACTGCATGGAGTCCCAACATGTATCGTGTCCGACCGAAGTACCCAGTTTACCAGCCGATTATGGCAGAGGCTTCAGGAGGCTTTGGGCACCCGCTTGAGTTTCAGCACAGCATTTCATCCGCAGACCGACTGCCAGTCAGAGCGGACTATTCAGACTCTCGAGGACATGCTCCGAGCATGCGTTTTAGATTTTGGATGTAGCTGGGATCATCATTTACCCTTGGTGGAGTTCTCCTACAACAATAGTTTCCAGGATACTATTCGGATGGCACCTTTCGAGGCTTTGTATGGGAGGAGATGTAGATCGCCCGTCTGTTGGACAGAGCTCAGTGAGAGCAGTATTTTGGGGCCACAGATCGTACAGGAGACGACCGAGAAGATTCAGCTGATTCGAGATAGGATGAGGACAGCTCAGAGAAAGCAGAGATCGTATGCTTACAGACGCCGCCGCAGATTAGAGTTCGCAGTTGGCGATCACGTTTTTCTGAGGGTCTCTCCGATGAAGGGAGTGATGAGGTTTGGACGGAAGGGGAAGCTTAGCCCCAGATTCATAGGACCCTTCGAGATCCTCGAGCGTGTGGGCGCAGTAGCATATCGTTTGGCTCTTCCACCCGACTTCCCAGATGTTCACCCCGTGTTCCACGTTTCGATGCTTCGTAGATACCTACATGACCCTTCGCACATGATTCAGTATCAGGCCGTTCAGCTCGAGCGCGATCTTTCGTTCACCGAGCAGCCAGTCGAGATATTGGACCGGCGGGTGAAGCAACTTAGATCGAAGGTCTTGCCATCCGTGAAAGTGATTGGCGCAGTCCGAATGGTAAAGAAAACACTTAGGAGGCCGAGGGCGAGATGCGGAAGAAATTCCCTCTTCTTTTCGAAGGTATGCGTAGCTTCATTTCTATATTCGGGGACGAATTTCTTTAAGGGGGGAAGATTGTAACACCTTAGAATGTGTTTAATGGCTAATTATATTTTAATATATAGTTTTTAATAAAAAGTTTACCAAATTGACTTTTGTAACAACAAAGTCCAGTTATACCAATTTCAGTTACCGTATGTGTTGTTTGTGGTGTTTATTTCATTTTCCCAGTTTGGTTGCAAATGGTAGTTTAATTTATATTCGACCCGCTTGCTTGAGCTTGCAGTTTCATAATACCTAGCATCACATATTTTTTTGCATATAACAATTTAAGTCCCTTAAAACAACTTAAAAATACATGTCATGGCCTGCATAATACCCCTAACCCTGTGGTAGCGTCCTTGCATCGTGTTTTCGTCCCGTTCAGTGAAACGGACGTGTTTGGATAGCTACGCGCACGCACCTGCGTCCGTTCTTGGTGGTAGGCATTTCTGTTACAAAATCCTTCATTTCAATTTTTGGAACTTGCTAATAATTTTCATATTTCAAATTCAAAATTTTGGACCCGACCCGTGCACTTTTCTGAATTATTTTACATCCCGCTAAAATTCAATTGTTTGAATTTTTAAAATTAATTTATTTAAATATCTTTCAGTTCAACATAATTTTCTTAAAACGATTTTAAAATCTTTTATAAATTTTTCTCCAACCAACTCTTAACCCCCACGAGCCAATCCCCTTTCTTTGTGCACCGGGCCCCACATTTCTTTCTCTCTTTCCATAAAATCTTTTCCTGGTTTTATTTTAAAATCCTTCACAACCCAGTCTCTCTCCCTCCTTAAGAAACCAATCACAAATCTCTTCTCCTTCTCGTGGTCCCCACGTTTTATTTTTCTCAACCAACCACAAATTTTTTTTATTGTCGCTGGGCCCCACACAAATTCCCTCTCAGCCTTTCCCTTTCTCCTTCTCTCCCCTCCTGCGCAGCTTCCTCTCTCTCTCTCTCTCTCTCTCTTTCTCTCTCCTCTCGCGCCTTTCTCTCTCCGCTCGTGAATACTATGCACTCCTCGGATCGCGTCACCGCCTCCCCGCTATACTCACCTCCCTCCTTATATTTCTTCTTCTTCTTCTTCTGTTCGTTAACCCATGGCGACAACTCCACCCTAACCCTAGCCGCCTCCTCTGCCTCCTTTTCCCCGACCTCACCTCAACCATCGTCTCCAGTGTTATCTCCTTCTCCTCCTCGCCATCTTCTTTTCCTTCTTCTTCCATTCCCGAGGCCTCACCTGCACACCAACAGAGCCCGAGCAACCACCACCCTCACCGCCGGCGATCCCTAAACCTCGCTGTCACCATTCTCCTTTCCTCCTTTCCCTCTCCTCTGCACTTCTCCTCCTCTCACTCACCCATGCACACCCAAGCACCATCACCCAAATCCTAACTCCTCTAAAACTAAACCCTAGCCTCGCCGGAGTTCCTCCGATCATCGCCGTCGAAGCCATCATTCTTCTGAATATCCAGTGAGCAACACTTCCTCTTCTCATTCTTTTTCTTTCTCCCATTATTCCTTCTTCTTTCCTTCGATAATTTTCTTTTCTTTTTAATGTTCATTGTTCTTGTGATTGCCGGAATCCGGTCGTGCCGACGATGATCCCGACGACCCAGCGAGCGTACCTGACCCGTGTGATCCCCTTGTACGTTGTTTGGATCTGTTCCGTGTACCGTGCGCACGTCGTGACTTTTTCCGCCGACGTGAGACGTTTCGTATACCCGTTTCTTGACCCGTCGAGGCAAGTAAAACTTGCTACATGCTACTTAATTTATTATATACTCATTTGATTGCACATTAAACCTGTAGTTTAAATATAATACTATGATTCCCATTTTACAGTTCGATGTCACGTTTTATCATTTTAGATTCAAAACTTGAAACCTACCTGTTGCATTTACTTTACTAAACCTAGTAACCACATTTATATTTTAATCACATAATAAATATTTACATAGCCTATGGTACCCTTTCTAAAGTTTACTCTATTGGACACTCGTGTGTATCTTTAACCTGTTTTAGTTATAATTGCATCCTTTGAACATATTATACATATCATTGCATCTCTAGATTACTTAATACATATTAACAAGATTTTATCATCCACATTCGTTTTACTGTATTAATGGAAGGTTGAAACTATCCCTTAAACCCAAACTGATAACTGTGCGTCTACATACCTTACTCTGTACTTGATTGTATTTCACGTTACAAGTTCCAGCTTGTTGATTATATTAGCACACATACTTGTTCTGTATACCATGTTTATGCTAGTTTGATTATGAGCACCCACATGATATCTTGTACACCCTGACATGACTTGTTACACCTATTACTTGATACGACATGGTATCGTACGACTCTTGATATGACAGGACACTTATATACACTACCCGGCTTGACCTGACGTACCATGGCTCTACCTGTTACCTGATCTTGCATCTAATGCCAACAAACCTGTCCTATAGTCCTCAATGACCGTTCCTGTTGTCTATCCAGACACACCTGTACCTGCCTGATCATGTGTTGGCATTAGTGCTAGATTATTTAATACTTGACTTGAACATATATAACTTGGGGGTATGGGGAAATCAGTATTGTAACCGAACGTAACTCAAAGGGCCATCCTATTGTTTTCCATTTTTCCGGGCGTTACGGAATACCCATTGTCTGCCGTTTTTCCGTGCGTTACGGAATATTTTCCGTTTTTCCGGGCGTTACGGAATACCTATTGTTTGGCGTTTTTCCGGGGGTTACGGAATACCCATTGTTTGCCGTTTTTCCGGGCGTTACGGAATAACCACCGACGAGTTACGATGAGGATTACATTACTTGGTTTCGAAGACTTTAGAATAGATAACCCCGTAGCACAGTTTAGATATCTATGCACGCCACTTATACTGACACATTCACCGTTATATATTCTCATTATATTCATGCTCATACTCATACGTGCATGTCGTACTACCCGTGTTAATATTATTTCTTGATATCATGACGCTCTGACGTCTGGGTTTTGCATGGCCCAGATTCCTTACCTTTGCTGCAGTCCGAGCAGGAGTACTTCAGTCAGCAGGCTGAGCAGTGAAGACTCGTTAGTAGTTAGTTCTTTTATTTTCAGTATTTTCATTCCTGATGTGAGCCCGCATTATGGGACATACATTCCATTTATTCTTGTATTGGATCTTTTGCTTTCGCATTATTTTATTCTTGACTCATTTTATTTGGCTTATGGACATGTGTTAGATAGTTTATTATTGTTCTTGATATCTCTACAGCCGTAATGTGATTGTGGAAGGATAATTCCTATCCACAGGTAGCATGGTTGGCTATGTCACGTGCCTATCTTAGCGTGCTCTGGGAAGCGGGGCGTGACATGGTTCTTTTGGTATCAGAGACATAGGCTAATCGGGTTGATTCTTTTATAGTTGGGTATTGTACCTAATACATGAATTAGAATACTCGTGATTAGGAAACATGTCCTGCCACCTTGCCGTTTTACTATTCTTGAATCTTAACCTTCTCCTGATTATACTTTTATGATATGCAAACCTCTTTTGCATGTCGGCTCGAAATCTGATTCCTTGTTTATCTCTAGAACTTAGGCGACTTGGATGGAGTTATGTAATTGTAGCTATGATACCGCGACATAGTTACAATGCGGTACTCTATTTAAGTAACTCGGAGTTCTAGCCTTGATCTACAATTTTGAATCCGTTATCATGCTAATCCTTAGGTGTTTTGATTTCAGGAATATGGCAGACAAGAATCTGAAGACGTACCAAAGGCATGTTGACGAAGCCGCTATGCTTGGAGTAATACGTGGGATGTTGGAAAACCAAAAGCGACAGACCGAGCTGATCCAACAGCAGGCCGAATCTTTTCAGGAAGGTTTGCGGACCATTCAACAGTCCGTGAGCAATGTTGTGGCCAGACTAGTGGATCGTGTGGGTACCGTGGCGGATTTCAGGAGACTAGGTCCGTTTGTCTTTACTGGCCTGGAGAAGCCGTTGCCAGCGGAGCAGTGGCTGGTTGATATGGAGAATTTACTCATTGCGGCACAGATCCCAAAGGATAAGAGGGTGGATGTGGTACGCATCCAGTTGGTAGACTACTCCTGTGAATGGTGGCTTGTGGAAGAGACCCGCTTGCCTAAGCCGATCAGTTGGGCGGATTTCTCGAAGAGTTTCTTGGAGAAGTTCTTCCCGCGGACTGCACGGGAGGAAATGGAGGAAAAATTCGTCAGATTGAAGCAGAACGGCGCACTTATAGATGTACATGCAGCTGAGTGGACGCGACTCAGTAGATTCGCTGGACCTTTAGTTGCCAGCAATGCTGATAGGGCAAGAAGGTTCATGCGCAGTTTGGATGTGGACATCCAGAGGCAGATTGTCTCCCTGGGTTTGACTACTTTCTCACAAGTACTTACAGCAGCCCGAGAGCAACAGAGTCTATCTATGAAGACCGAGAGTACACCGCAGCCAGCAGTTACAGTGCGTAAGCCGGCATTTGCACCGAACCGAGCACATGGACGCAAAGGTATTCCGGTGGACAGGCGCGGCGTTGTACCAATGAAGAAGCCAGTTTTACCCGAGCAAAAGGGAAGGATGTTGTGTGATTACTGCCAACGACCGGGCCATTATCGAAGAGATTGTCGTAAGAGGCTTGGACTTTGTCTTATTTGCGGATCAGCGGATCACACCATTGATACTTGTCCGTCGAAGATACGGTTGAAGGATGATACTCAGAAGCCACCGCAGAGACAGTTTCAGGAGCAGAAGCTGATAACTCAGGGACCCAATCAGGCTCGAACCTTTAACCTGACGGCTGAAGAGGTTAAAGCTTCAGAGGAAGCCATTTCAGGTACCCTACTTGCTCATGGTTTTCTCGCATTAGCGTTATTCAATTCTGTGCATCCCATTGATTTATGCCATCCAAGTTTATTACTACATACTCGATTACTTGCACGAGCATGTTTTAGTTATTGGGACATACACACTGGGAACGGGAAAATCATAACTAATAAAGGGTGTAAGGATTGTTCTGTTGTTGTTGGCGGACTGGAGTTATTTGCAGATTTCTTGGTGATTGTTACTGGCAGTTATGAAGTCGTCTTGGGAATGGATTTTTCGGCACTTTCCACGCTCACATCGAGTGTAGAGCAAAGAAAGAGAATTTCCAGATTTCCGGACACCCAGAGGTTGTCTGGAAGAAGCAGTTCTGTTGGACCAGTCGAGTTTAGGGCTAGGCCGAGAACTAATGTTCTTTCATCGATGAAGATTGTTAAAGATGAAGCGCCAGCTGTAGTTTGAGAGTTCATGGACGAGTTCGAGGACATCTCAGGTTTATCGCCAAAACGAGATGTGGAGTTCGCGATCGATCATGTTCATGGTACAACGCCAATCTCAAAGGCGTACTATCCAGTGGTACCAGTGGAGTTGGAAGAAGTCAGGAAGCAGGTTACTGAATTACTTGTAAAGAGCTGGATTCGAAGCAGTAACTCGCCTTGGGGAGCTCCAATTCTTCTAGTAAAGAAGAAAGATGGCACAAGGAGGATGTGCATCGATTATCGAGAATTAGACCGGGTGACTATTAAGAATAAGTACCCGATCCTTCGCATTGGCGAATTGTTCGAGCAGCTTGGTGGCGTGAGGATATTCTCGAAGCTAGATTTGCAGTCCGGATATCATCAGGTCCGAGTTAAACCAGAGGATATTTGCATTCCGAACTCGGTATGGACATTACGAGTATTGGTGATGCCCTTCGGAGTAACGAATGCACCGGCGATATTTATGGACTTGATGAGCCGAATCTTTTCACCATTCTTGGACCAATTTATAGTGGTATTTATTGATAACATTCTGGTATACACCAAGAGCAGTGAAGAGCATGCAGAATATTTGGTGATTGCACTGCGGACAGTGAGGCAAGAAAGACTGTATACAAAGATGAGCAAGTGCGAGTTTTGGCTCGAAAAAGTGATGTTTTGGGGCATATCGTAGCTGGAGATGGAATTGCCATTTATCCAAGGAAAATTGCAGCAGTTCAAGATTGGCCGATTCCGAAGTATGTTGTAGAGATCAGAAATTTTCTTGGACTTACCGGGTATTACAGATATTCGTGAAGAACTCATGAAGGAGGCGCACAGTTCAGCATGTTCCGTACATCCAGGAGGCACGAAGATGTTGTTAGTTATATGTATGCCCTAGAGGCCATTACTGTATATAGGATGTATATTGTAGTGGATGCTGGGACATATATAGGGAGGACTTTCTTGCTCGACATGATAGTAAGCTATCTGGTTGCTCTTTACCTTAACGTGTACACTGATTGTCTCTCTGTTACATGTTGGTAAAGCCCTTAGGATGTGTACTTGACTACCTGGACTATGATGCAGATCATACTAGTGGGGACATGGTAGTCTATAAGTACATCCTTCAAGGTCCCTAGTTGTGGGTGTATCAAGACAGGGCATCGATATACCAGAGTAGACTAGCGTATACCTTCTCGACCCATACAGATGGGCGATGGATGATCCTATATCCATTGGTGTTTGACATCAGAGATGATATACGGGTGCTCAGTGGAGACTGGGTACACTGGACGGACTCGCCGAGAACTCCCAGATGGTATTATACCTTACGTCAGATGGCAATTCTCTGGTGACACTGGTACAGAGTAGTCTGTTGACCCGAGATCGTCATAGAGTCTTGTGTGATTCCCACTGTGCTTTGATTTCCACCTTACCACGTCCAAGAGGGCGTGCAAAACGGTGGTTTTTGGGTACAGTCCCGAATCACATGGAGGCAATGAGCGATAGGAGGGGATTCGTCTCTCCCGGTATAGGGAGTTGATGTTGCGCTGTGTTCGATTGGCTATAACCGGAAATCCCTGGCCAGGGTTGCTGAGATTTACTGGTAAGTGTTACCAGTAGTTTCTCGAACTGTTATAGATCTCATATCGACACGACTTATCGAGCTACTGGGGTCTGACGTTTACCACCCCTAGGCGATATATGCGACAAATCAGACGATCAGACCGGACTTTGCGGTAAGTGTTACTAGTTGGATTCACAGGAGTGTGAGCGGGCTTGATCGTTGATCTTCTGATCGCTCAACACCCAGATGGCCGTTACGTTTAGCAGACCGCTTGCTGCTTGTGGGTGTTTGATATGATCATCACCTGCTGCCGGCGTATTGACGAGTCTTTAGAGTCCTACACAGAGGTTTCCTGGCTCAAGCGAAACGAAATAGGAGCGCATATGAGATATGTGCGGGACCGAGAATAATACCAGTATGTGATACTGTGTTCTATTCTTGCGATTTGTATCATTGGACGGTTATATATGATATAGCCGGGTTACCGAATCAAGTGTTGATTCGATACATTGATACACTTGATATTAGTCGGTTATATGCGATATGACCGGATCGTTAAATCAAGTGTTGATTTAATGATTTAATGTATAATTATATATTTGATATATTACTTTACATTAACTAGTATTGGTTCACTTAGAAACATTTTCTCACTTGATTGTGCACATTGTATATATGATATAGTTTTGTGCACTAGTTTGTATCATGTTTGATGATACATGCGAACTTGGGTGTGTATGCATTAAACCATGGTTTAGGTTAATGGTTATGGTATTATTTTCTTTTCTTTATTTATTTTGGTTAAAAGAAAAAGGAAACTAAATGGTTGCTTTTGTTTTATACAAGAAGTTTCTTGATGCTTCATGCATCTTTGACAAAGTGACCATTTTGTCTTCATCTCATAACCTAACCATTTAACTAAACCCTAGTTTATTCTCTACACTAAACTATGGTTGCAAAATGATAATAATCACTTAGATTTTCTTTTTGAAATAATTCTTTTTCTTTTCTTCTTCTTCTTCTTCTTCTTGAGGAAGAGAAGAAAACCTTTCTTGAAAATTCTAAGTGATGAATCCAAGTGAGAAATCCAAATCCAAAGTGAACCCATTTCATATTTCTTCATCCTCTACCACTTGACATGTAGTATAGGGTGTTTTCTTCATAAGTTTCATGACTTGGTGAATTTGGAGCTCGAGTTAGAGTCGCCTCGACGTAGATTATCATCGGCATCGAAGTCATCGACCTAGTCCGATCATTTCTTCGATGAAACCACCGCGAGAGTCCGGGATTCCGATGATCGCAACGGAGGGATGTCTTCACGGAGCTTTGGTAGTGGAGGACCGGATCTACAAAGGTTGTATTTCCATTTACTTAGTAGTTAAGTTGTTAACTAGCTTGTAGTTTCGCCTAATCTCTAGTTAACGATCTTTGCTTAGGGTTTCTCGGCACCTAAAATTTGAATTTGGCATGGTTGAAGCCTTGTGAGACCTTATTGGCGTGCCTAGGAACCCTACAGTGGTATCAGAGCCTAGCTAGCTTTAGACGAAGTTAGAAGTCCGATCGAACCCGTAAACCCCGACAAAACCCTACTCTGTACATTTTTCAAAACAGTTGATTTTTGTGAATTAAAAATTCTCAAAAAAAACAAGCAGGAAAAATTAAGAATTACTGTGAAGTACGGTCCACTAAGTCAATAATTTGACCGCAGAACCGCGGCGAAACAATGGGTTTGGCGGCGGTTCCGCGGCCAAAATTTGGACTTAGTCCCTGAAATTTCATATATTTATTCTTAGGTCCTTTCTTGGCAATTTATTATGGGAATTTTTTAATTCCACTCAAGTGTTGAGTTTTCTATGGTTTTATTGGGGACTCGTTAATTTGATCGGATAATTTAACTTCGTTTATGTTTTTCCGGATATTTTAGAAACTGTTAAAAAGTTCGACCGGATATAAATACCCACTTTTTCCCCTGCCGGGAAATTTCCAAGTGTTGGATTTTTCCGTAGTTTAAGAATGTTCTAAGTAGTGCAAGTAACGCGATGGATCCTCTAGAAGACAACAAACCTTAACTCGATTATGTGACCGTCTTGAACTGCCCTTTGAACATTAGGGTTTGGGGCAGTACAGCGTGCCACATGTGAGGCGTTGGCTTGACCCTTCTACGGCTGGACCGTTGGTACTGAGGCATGAAGTGGATGTTTTTGAACTTATTTCAAGTGTTGAGCTGTTTCGGGAAAACTTGGGTGTTTGATTGTTCGATCGGAAAGTTTAACATTTTCTATTTATCCGGAATGTGATACAATATTTGGAATCCACAAGTAGTTATGAGATAACTGAATTGAATGTTATAAACATAGCAGTTTAGTCTCACTTGATTGGTTGCCACGGAATTTTGATGTGATCAAAAGTCCGTCGCAATCACGTAGCGTACGCGGATACTCGCCGGTGAACTTAATAGACAGCTACACTCCTTAGCCCCGACCAAGTGACTGTAGGAGAACCCCGTCGCCAAAAGCATCCGTTCGGGTGCTCGCAGCAGCGGTGTTCCGCCTTAGTGCACTTCGTCGACGACATCGGGGGTGCGGCCGCCTACTAATGTTTGCGACGAGCATTCGATCAAAATGCCGGGAATCTTGTTGAATTGCCCGACTTTATATTGAAAAGTGTTTTCGATATTGAGACTAAAATGCGGGGTTTATAATTGTTAGGCATGCGATGTCTAAGGAATTCATTTGGTTTGGCATGCGATGTCTAAGAAGGTTGCGGATTCCAACTGTTGTAGTTTTACACTTTCTTTTCTGTGACCGTAAGTGTAATATGTGATATCGCCGGTTTCGTTGCTATATGCCAACGACAATTGGGATACGCATGTTTACTTACGTTGATGACATGTGATGTTATGTGTTGCTGGATATGTTATATTGGATCATCGTGTTTGAATAGCCGGGGTTTTTTATGTGAGATGAGTGTTTTTCGTTTTCATTCATGTAAAAAACATGTATGTAATATTCTTTTATTGGGGCACTTCCAGGTTGCGGAAGGTGTCACCTTTTGTATATTATTTACTTTTCCGCATTAGGATAGACCCAAGGAGGAGGGCACAAGTAACCGGGTTCTGGAGTCCAGTGGGAGACCAACTCGAGGAGTCGAGTCCGGGTCTCCTAACTCTACAATTGGTAGGGTTGCTTGACGCTCTCGTAGGGGTCTAGGGGTATGGGTTTGGCTATTCATCGCGACCGTGGAATCCGTGTTTTATACTGGCTCGTACTAAAACACAGACGTCCTAGTATATCCAATATTTCATATATGTTTCTTCTGCTGCGATATCTGTGATGTGATCATGTGATGTTCTGTGATAGATACTGTATATAATATATATAATATATTATATAGACGTTACTTATGTTTTACACCCGTGCTAGCCCTGCCCCGCTCTGCCGTTAGTCACCTAACCTAACGGTGCACGAGGGGACATCGAGGCGAACACGGATGGCATAAGTGTACGTCGTATTTATTTGTGATGTTTAGGTGACTTAAATGATGGGAATTCGTTAATATGATTAATGAAAGTTAAAGAAACCTAAAGATGTTATAGAATCGAATTTCAAAAAATAAAACAGATAGCTACAGTTCTTGCTTTGCACAGCGGTATATATGATATATCCTGCACCTTATTCGATGAGGAAAGGGCCGACGATCGCTTCACCGGGTGTGACCCCTTTAGCAATAACTGGCAAATGCTAAAACCCTCGGTTTGTCTTTTGATTGCTTTTAAGAGTTTTTGCTTTGCACAGTGATATATATGATATATCCTGCACCTTATTCGATGAGGAAAGGGCCGACGATCCCCTCACTGGGAGTGACCCCTTTAGCAAAACTAGAAAAGACTAAAAAACACTCCATTTTAAAATCATTTGATTCTACAACGATATCAAGTTCATTACGCAATAGGTTTTAAGAAAAACCTGTCGTAGCCCTCCGTCATTTCAGATAAGTAGTAGTTAGTATTCGTGCTACGTATTTTGGCCTGCGTCAAGGCGTAGTGTGCGGTAGCTAACTAGTATTTAACCGCTTATGCATATGATGCAGATTGGATTAGGGTAGTCGTGCGACTTTGTTGGACTGCGTCAAGGGTCGTGCAGGTGGGTTTAATTCAATCAGGAAATGACGGGTTGAACTTGACTAGCGCACTATGGTTCGTTGGCCTGCGTCAAGCTCATAGGACGGTAGGGGCAAAATTATCGGGAATTTCAAGTGTTGAAATTTGCAATGAGATTGCATACCTTCTATGAGATAGTTGGATCCCGATACCCGCTGCGAGTAAGAGTTACTCCTGGGAGAGTTTTACACATTACAATTAGCCGATTAAGTAGGTGTCTAGAAAGGTGTTAACGAGGTTATGCCTCTGGGAAAACTAGGTTTACATTAATTAGGTTCGTGCGAAAGCACGAGGGACCTCCCTCAAAGTACCGACACTGGCCTGGCTGAAAGATTGGCGAACTTGTAGTGTGTAATTAATCCCGGCTAGTCTTTCCTTTTAGGGTTTGAAGGAAGATTTGATAAAAACAGTGGGAGCCATCCTGATTAGATAAAATAATAACCAATCTATTCTTGCAAGAGCGCACGCTGAGTGTTTTCTTCTCTCTCTCTCCAGGTAGCGACCATATCACGCCTTAATCAAGATAATAATACGAATATTGACCGAACCCGCTTGTTATACTGAGCTGGGGAACGTTGGTCCCGCTCCAACTTATAATTGTTATAAGACAGAGCAGGAAATTGGGGATTACCAGAATTCCCGTGCCGCCCAAACGAAGAAAGTGCATACTGATGCATCATCTTCGGGTGTGTTCATTATACAGAACTGTTTCTCAGTATTCTTTACGTCCTGGATATGAGATACCGGATCAGGATCCCGCATATGTAATTTGTTACATGGGCTACAGATAGGTAAAGAACTGAGAACGGGTGATAAGTTTCATGAGACAGAAAACGGGGCAAGTGTTGCAGCCAAGTCTGTTGGTCACTGTCACCCTGTATTACCAATACATTGATTCTGAACGAATGTTTTTAGATACCGAACCTAATATACAAAATCATATTAGTCTCTTTATTAGTAAAGAAAGGATATAATTTTGTATTGTTGGATAATGTTTTGAACATTTCCTATATCAAGAGTTGATCGGTTCAGGCACGTTATCTAAAAGCATTAATGTTCTAAATCAAACTGCAGTTCTTAGTATATAAAACACACACAAGAGGAAGAGTTCAGAAATGAACGAATCCTTCTTGAGGTTTTGTAGACTAGGTCATATCAATGTGACCCGACTAGCTTAAGTTACATAGTAGATGCATATTTAAATCAGTTTGAATTTACATCTTATGAAACTTATGAGTCATGTCACAAAGATATAATGACCTCAGCTCTGTTTATTGGAAACAGAGAAAGAGTTAGTAAACTCTTTGGACTCATACATGATGATGTAAGTAAGGTCCCTGTCTACACATGCTAGGACCGGTTCTTAGTACTTCATTACATTCTCTGATAATCTCTCAAGATTCAGACATATGTTCATGTTGAAACACAAGTCCGAAACTTTTGAGATATTCACAGAATATAAGTTAGAAGTAGAGAACCAAAATAAGGGTATAAGTATTATGTCCTTTGATGTGATCAGGGAGGAGAATACTTAAGCACGGAAATCCTGGACTATTCTAAAGGAGAATGTGATTCTCTCTCGGCATTACTCCTCCGAACACCATAGCACGATGGTATATCGGGGCGGAGCAATAGCACCCTATATGATATGGTATGCTCTATGATAAGTACTACTGAGTTTCCTATTTCCTTTTTGGGAGTTATGCACTTGAGAAGTTGCATGCCTATTGAATAAGGCTTCAATCAAATCAGATGCCTACCACTTCATATGTGATATGAAAAGGAAAGAGCCCATATCTTAAGTTGGTTAAGATTTGGGGTTGTCTGGCCTATGTCTAAAAGCAAAATCCGGACAAGCTCGAGGCAAGGTCAGTAATGTATAACTGGAATGGTTCCAGCTATACAAACTACAGCTGATGATTTGATAGAACCAAAGGATTCAATACTCACCGACGAACCTCAACCTCTCCGCCGATCTAGTAGGGTTTCTCACCCACCTGAGAGATACTTCGGTTTCTCTATGACAGTGGGAGCGAGGATTGCATCATGAGATGATGACCCAACTAGTTTCAAGCTGGCCATCAGGAGTGGGACTCTGTAAGAATGGCTGGATGCTTAGCGATCTGAGATGGAATCCATGTACACCAACAAAGTATGGACTTTGGTTGCTATATCTGAAGGGTTAAATCCCCATCTGGAGCAAGTATATCTTGAGAAGATTACTTGGTGTACATGGAAAGGTTGAGACTTTCAAAGCTAGACTTGTTAAAGGTTTGCATCGTAGACCAGTTGTGGCTAATAATGAAACCTTTTCTGGGGCCTATGCTTAAGTCCATCCAGATCCTACTTGCCACGGCTACATACCATGACTACGATATCTGGTGGTTGGGTGTCATGACAGCTTTTTCTAAATAATGTTTTTGAAAGAGAGCGTCTATAAGTACACAGCCAGAGGGCTTCGTAGACAGTGGGAGCAGCGGAAACGTGTACAAGATTCTTTATAGGATATAGCAGGCATCGCGGAGTTGGAACATCTGTTTTGATGTAGTAGTCAAATAGTTTGACTTCATCAAAATGGTTGATGAACCTTGTATATACAAAAAGGTAGTAGGGAGTATGGTGGCGATCCTCGTAGAGTACGTGGATGACATACTCTTGAAAAGGAAGGAGTTTCCTATGCTACGCTCGATCAATCTCCGCTTATCACAATGATTCTCCACATAGGATTAAAATGATACCACCTAAATCCTGGGTTTTGGATCTATGAGATAGATCTAATTGGATGTTAGGATACTCACTAATTGTAGTGAGATGGTATCAGTTGATCCTGGGGAGAATCACTGGAAAGGTTCCAGAGTGATAAGGACGACTGAAAGTCAGTCATAGGCAGTGTCTTTACCCTCAGTAAAGGGACGGTATGTTGGAAGAGTTCCAAGCTAGATACCGTGGCAAACTAGACGATAAAGGCTGGATACATCGCTACTTAAGATGCTACCAAAGAGGCAGTCTGGATGTATATTAGTTCATGAGATGAACTTCGTTCCTACCATTGTGAGACAATGGATTTGTGGCTTATGCCAAGGAACGTCCGTCCCATCAGTGATCCAGACATATTCTAAGGCAGTATCACCTGATCATGGAGATGGTTGATCTCCAAGGAGATCGAGGTTAGGAGAGTAGACTCAGAGGACAACACGGCGGATCCACTAACAAAGGCCTTTTCCCAGAGAGAGACTTTTATGGGATGGTTGAGTATGAGATACTACAACCACTGCTATCAGATGGCCCTAGTGCAAGTGGGAGATTGTTAGTTATATGTATGCCCTAGAGGCCATTACTGTACATAGGATGTATATTGTAGTGGATGCTGGGACATATATAGGGAGGACTTTCTTGCTCGACATGATAGTATGCTATCTGGTTGCTCTTTACCTTAACGTGTACACTGATTGTCTCTCTGTTACATGTTGGTAAAGCCCTTAGGATGTGTACTTGACTACCTGGACTATGATGCGGATCATACTAGTGGGGACATGGTAGTCTATAAGTACATCCTTCAAGGTCCCAAGTCGTGGGTGTATCGAGACAGGGCATCGATATACCAGAGTAGACCAGCGTATACCTTCTCGATCCATACAGATGGGCGATGGATGATCCTATATCCATTGGTGTTCGACATCAGAGATGATATACGGGTGGTCAGAGGAGACTGGGTACACTGGACGGACTCGCCGAGAACTCCCAGATGGTATTATACCTTACGTCAGATGGCAGTTCTCTGGTGACACTAGTACAGAGTAGTCTGTTGACCCAAGATCGTCATAGAGTCTTGTGTGATTCCCACTGTGCTTTGATTTCCACCTTACCACGTCCAAGAAGGCATGCAAAACGGTGGTTTTTGGGTACAGTCCCGAATCATTTGGAGGCAATGAGCGATAGGAGCGAATTCGTCTCTCCCGGTATAGGGAGTTGATGTTGCGCTGTGTTCGATTGGCTATAACCGGAAATCCCTGGCCAGGGTTGCTGAGATTTACTGGTAAGTGTTACCAGTAGTATCTCGAACTGTTATAGACCTCATATCGACACGACTTATCGAGCTACTGGGGTCTGACGTTTACCACCCCTAGGCGATATATGCGACATATCAGACGATCAGACCGGACTGTGCGGTAAGTGTTACTGGTTGGATTCACAGGAGTGTGAGCAGGCTTGCTCGTTGATCTTCTGATCACTCAATACCCGGGTGGCCGTTACGTTTAGCAGACCGCTTGTGGCTTGTGGGTGTTTGATATGATCATCACCTGCTGCCGGCGTATTGACGAGTCTTTAGAGTCCTACATAGAGGTTTCCTGGCTCAAGCGAAACGAAATAGGAGCGCATATGAGATATGTGCGGGACCGAGAATAATACCAGTAAGTGATACTGTGTTCTATTCTTGCGATTTGTATCATTGGACGGTTATATATGATATAGCCGGGTTACCGAATCAAGTGTTGATTCGATACATTGATACAATTGATATTAGTCGGTTATATGCGATATGACCGGATCGTTAAATCAAGTGTTGATTTAATGATTTAATTTATAATTATATATTTGATATATTACTTTACATTAACTAGTATTCGTTCACTTAGGATCATTTTCTCACTTGATTGTGCACATTGTATATATGATATAGTTTTGTGCACTAGTTTGTATCATGTTTGATGATACATGCAAACTTGGGTTTGTATGCATTAAACCATGGTTTAGGTTAATGGTTATGGTATTATTTTCTTTTCTTTATTTATTTTGGTTAAAAGAAAAAGGAAACTAAATGGTTGCTTTTGTCTTATACAAGAAGTTTCTTGATGCTTCATGCATCTTTGACAAAGTGACCATTTTGTATTCATCTCTTAACCTAACGATTTAACTAAACCCTAGTTTATTCTCTAAACTAAACTATGGTTGCAAAATGATAAGAATCACTTAGATTTTCTTTTTGAAATAGTTCTTCTTCTTTTCTTCTTCTTGAAGAAGAGAAGAAAACCTTTCTTGAAAATTCTAAGTGATGAATCCAAGTGAGAAATCCAAATCCAAAGTGAACCCATTTCCTATTTCTTCACCCTCTACCACTTGCCATGTAGTATAGGGTGTTTTCTTCACAAGTTTCATGACTTGGTGAAGTTGGAGCTCGAGTTAGAGTCGCCTCGACGTAGATCATCTTCGGCATCGAAGTCATCGACCTAGCCCGATCATTTCTTCGATGAAACCACCGCGAGAGTCCGGAATTCCGATGATCGCAGCGGAGGGACGTCTTCACGGAGCTTTGGTAGTGGAGGACCGGATCTACAAAGGTTGTATTTCCATTCACTTAGTAGTTAAGTTGTTAACTAGCTTGTAGTTTCGCCTAATCTCTAGTTAACGATCTTTGCTTAGGGTTTCTCGGCACCTAAAATTTGAATTTGGCATGGTTGATGCCTTGTGAGACCTTATCGGCGTGCCTAGGAACCCTACAGATCTACCGAGATTTACGACAGCATTTTGAGGGGAAGGCATGAAACGGGAGATTGCCCGCTTTGTGGCAAAGTGCTTGGTGTGTCATCAAGTTAAGTCTGAATACCAAAGGGTTGCTAGTTTATTGCAACCACTTCCGATTCCTCAGTGGAAGTGGGAACATATAACCATGGATTTCGTGATGGCTCTACCGCGGAGTCCAAAAGGCAACAATGCAGTTTAAGATTGTTGATCGATTGACCAAGGCAGCTCATTTCATTCCTTTTCGGGTTGGTCAATCAACAGAAACTTTGGCAGAGCGGTACATGCTGGAGATTACAAGATTGCATGGAGTACCGGTGAGCATTGTGTCCGACCTTGACACTCGTTTCATATCACACTTCTGGAGGAGCTTACAGGAAGGTTTGGGGACTCGATTGAATTTTAGTACAGCTTATCATCCTCAAACAGATGGCCAATCATAGATAACGATCCAAACTCTTGAAGATATGTTGAGAGCATGCATGTTGGACTTCAAGGGTTCATGGGGGGATCATCTACATTTGGTGGAGTTTTTTTACAACAATAGTTTGCAGGCAACTATTCAGATGGCTCCATTCGAAGCTTTTTATGGTCGCAAGTGTCGTTCACCTGTTTGTTGGGACGATGTCGGTGAACGAAGATTGTTGGGACCGGATTTGATTGTGCAGACGGTTGAGAAAGTTAACGCTATCCGGAATCATATGAAAGCAGCACAAGACAGACAGAAGAGTTGGGCAGATACGTCAAGAAGACCTCTAGAGTTCGCCGGGGGTGGTTTAGTATTCTTGAAGATATCACCGACGAGAGGGGTGATTCGTTTCGGAAGTCGAGGAAAGCTCAACCCTGGATTCGTCGGACCCTTTGAGATTTTGGAGCGTCTTGGTGAGGTAGCGTATCAATTGGCGTTACCGCAATCCTTGGCGAATGTGCATGACGTGTTTCACGTATCTCAACTCTGTAAGTTTGTTCGAGATGAAACACATGTGTTGGATCATTCGTAGCTGACTGTACGAGAAGACTTGACTTTTGAAGAGAGGCCGATTGCGATTGTGGATCGAAGGGAAAAGTTTCTTAAGAATAAGGTTATCCCTCTCATACTTATTTCTTAGAGTAATCGCTCACATGGAGAGTTAACTTCGGAACGAGAAGATGAAATCCGGCAGAAATTTCCCCATCTTTTCTTATAGGTTTGTTGGTCGTTTATCCCTTTTGTGTTCTTGGAATTTCGAGGACGAAATTCTTTTGTAGTTAGGTATAATGTAACAACCGAGTCCAGTTATACCAATTTCAGTTACCGTATGTGTTGTTTGTGGTGTTCATTTCATTTACCCAGTTTGGTTGCAAATGGTAGTTTACTTTATATTCGGCCCGCTTGCTTGAGCTTGCTGTTTCATAATACCTAGCATCACATATTTTTTTGCATATAACAATTTAAGTCCCTTAAAACAATTTAAAAATACATGTCATGGCCTGCATAGTACCCCTAACCCTGTGGTAGCGTCCTTGCATCGTGTATTCGTCCCATTCAGTGAAACGGACGTGTTTGGATGGCTACGCGCACGTACGTGCATCCGTTCTTAGGGGTAGGCATTTCTGTTACAAAATCCTTTATTTCAATTTTTGGAACTTGCTAATAATTTTCATATTTCAAATTCAAAATTTTGAACCCGACCTGGGCGCTTTTCTGAATTATTTTACATCCCGCTAAAATTCAATTGTTTGAATTTTTAAAATTAATTTTTTTAAATATCTTTCAGTTCAACATAATTTTCTTAAAACGATTTTTAAATCTTTTATAAATTTTTCTTCAACCAACTCTTAACCCCCACGAGCCAATCCCCTTTCTTTGTGCACCGGGCGCCGCGTCTCTTTCTCTCTTTCCCTAAAATCTTTTCTTGGTTTTATTTTAAAATCCTTCACAACCCATTCTCTCTCCCTCCTTAAGAAACCAATCACAAATCTCTTCTCCTTCTCGTGGTCCCCGCATTTTATTTTTCTCAGCCAATCACAAATTTTTTTTATTGTCGCTGGGCCCCACACAAATCCCCTCTCAGCCTTTCCATTTCTCCTTCTCTCTCTCTCTCTCTCTCTTTCTCTCTCCTCTCGCACCTTTCTCTCTCCGCTCATGAATACTGTGCACTCCTCGGATCGCGTCACCGCCTCCCCGCTATACTCACCTCCACCCTTATATTTCTTCTTCTTCTTCTTCTTCTATTCGTTAACCCATGGCGACAGCTCCACCCTAACCCTAGCCGCCTCCTCTGCCTCCTTTTCCCCGACCTCGCCTCAACCCTCGTCTCCAGTGTTATCTCCTTCTCCTCCTCGCCATCTTCTTTTCCTTCTTCCTCCATTCCCGAGGCCTCACCTGCACACCAACAGAGCCCGAGCAACCACCACCCTCACCTCACCGCCGGCGATCCCTAGACCTCGCTGTCACCATTTTCCTCTCCTCCTCTCCCTCTCCCTCTCCTCTACACTTCTCCTCCTCTCACTCACCCCTGCACACCAGAGCACCATCACCCAAACCCTAACTCCTCTAGAACTAAACCCTAGCCTCGCCGGAGTTCCTCCGATCATCGCCGTCGAAGCCATCATTCCTCTGCATATCCAGTGAGCAACTCTTCCTCTTCTCATTCTTTTTCTTTCTCCCATTATTCCTTCTTCTTTCCTTCGATAATTTTCTTTTCTTTTTAATGTTCACTGTTCTTGTGATTGCCGGAATCCGGTCGTGCCGACGACGATCTCGACGACCCAGCGAGCGTACCTGACCCGTGTGATCCCCTTGTATGTTGTTTGGATCTGTTCCGTGTACCGTGCACGCGTCGTGACTTTCTCCGCCGACGTGAGACGTTCCGTATACCCGTTTCTTGACCCGTTGAGGCAAGTAAAACTTGCTACATGCTACTTAATTTATTATATACTCATTTGATTGCACATTAAACCTGTAGTTTAAATTTAATACTATGATTCCCATTTTACTGTTCGATGTCACGTTATATCATTTTAGATTCAAAACTTGAAACCTACCCGTTGCATTTACTTTACTAAACCAAGTAACCACATTTATATTTTAATCACATAATAAATATTTACATAGCCTATGGTACCCTTTCTAAAGTTTACTCTATTGGACACTCGTGTGCATCTTTAAACTGTTTTAGTTATAATTGCATCCATCGAACATATTATACATATCATTGCATCTCTAGATTACTTAATACATATTAACATGATTTTATCATCCACATTCGTTTTACTGTATTCATGGAAGGTTGAAACTATCCCTTAAAGCCAAACTGATAACTGTGCGTCTACATACCTTACTCTGTACTTGATTGCATTTCACATTACGAGTTCCAGCTTGTTGATTATATTAGCACACATACTTGTTCTGTATACCATGTTTATGCTAGTTTGATTATGAGCACCCACATGATATCTTGTACACCCTGACATGACTTGTTACACCTATTACTTGACACGACATGGTACCGTACGACTCTTGATATGACAGGATACTTATATACACTACCCGGCTTGACTTGACGTCCCATGGCTTTACCTGTTACCTGATCTTGCGTCTAATGCCAACAAACCTGTCTTATAGTCCTCACGGACCGTTCCTGTTGTCTATCCAGACACACCTGTACCTGCCTAATCATGTGTTGGCATTAGTGCTAGATTATTTAATACTTGACTTGAACATATATAACATGGGGGTATGGGGAAATCAGTATTGTAACCGAACGTAACTCAAAAGGCCATCCTATTGTTTGTCGTTTTTCCGGGCGTTACCTATTGTTTGCCGTTTTTCCGGGCGTTACGGAATACCTATTGTTTGCCGTTGTTCCGAGCATTACGGAATTACCACCGACGAGTTACGATGAGGATTACATTACTTGGTTTCGAAGACTTTAGAATAGATAACCCCGTAGCACAGTTTAGATATCTATGCACGTCACTTATACTGACACATTCACCATTATATATTCTCATTATATTCATGCTCGTACTCATACCTGCATGTCGTACTACCCCTGTTAATATTATTGCTTGATATCATGATGCTCTAACATCTGGGTTTTGCATGGCCCAGATTCCTTACCTTTGCTGCAGTCTGAGCAGGAGTACTTCAGTCAGCAGGCTGAGCAGTGAGGACTCGTTACTAGTTAGTTCTTTTATTTTCAGTATTTTCATTCCTGATGTGAGCCCGCATTATGGGACATACATTCCAGTTATTCTTGTATTGGATCTTTTACTTCCGCATTATTTTATTCTTGACTCGTTTTATTTGGCTTATGGACATGTGTTAGATAGTTTATTATTGTCCTTGATATCTCTACAGACGTAATAAGACTATGGAAGGATAATTCTTATCCACAGGTAGCATGGTTGGCTATGTTACGTGCCATCTTAGCGTACTCTGGGAAGCGGGACGTGACAATTTTCAAATATTTTATCAAATTTAATGAACATTTTAGTAGAAATTTTTTTTAAGCTTGCACACACATGTGCATGTTAACTAGGGCTTAGTTTGGGTTAAACTATGTTTAACAGCCATGGTAGACTAACCCACCCTTTTTAAGTGAAAATGATTTTAATTAAAGGTGTGTTTTTTTTAAATGAAAAAGAAAATGATTTGAATATGGTTGACTTGGAGGGAGAAAGAGAGAGAGAGAGAAATGGTATGATGGCCTTGCCATGCTTACATTTAATGAAGAGAGAGAGGAGGGGGTTTGACTTGTGTGTTACCATTTCTTTGCCTCTCATTCTTTTCTCACTTCTCTCATTCTCTCACTCACACACACACATAATTACAAGCAGCCCCAGCAGCCTCAGCAGCAGCAGCAACATCAGCCCAAGCAGCAGCAGCTGGCAGGCAGCAGCAGCAGCAGTGAGCAACAGCAACAGCAACAACTCCAGCAGCATCAGCAGCAGCTCCAGCAGCAACAGCAGCACCAAATCTTCTTCTTCTCCTTCCTCCAGCTTCGTAGGGTCGAGAGTGAGGTATAATCTCTGAACCCAACTCCTTTTCTTTGCTTGCATATGTTGTTTTAGCTTCGGTTAGCGAATAGTGTGAGTTTAGAGCTAGTTTTGTGATTTAGGTAAGATTTAAGCTATGTTAGAGTTATTATAGCTTAATCAACCCTATTAAGTGCTAGTGTCGCTGTTTTAGCCTAGTAGTGTCGCTAGATTTAGCTAGATAGCCTTAAGTCGCTAAACTTGAATTTAAATTACGGTTTTGAAACATTTTATAGGATATATAAAATCTGCTGCATTTCTAATCATTTTCTAGCCTAGAAAACACATGCAGAATAGTGTGCAGGCAGTATAGGCTAGTGTGTCGAAACCCGAGCCCATTCCCTCACTTAAGATCCGGCGACCACCCAACCAAATCCGGCGTCACCGGCCCCCCGAAGCTCTAGGTATTTGTGCTCTGTGTAGGGGGGTGTCTGTGGGGATTTTTCTGTGCTTGGTATTGTTTAGTTTTTGTGGTTTAGCAGTGGGTGAAATCTGGGTTGGTTTAGTTAAAGTTTAGTGCTTTTGGTGTTTTGTGGACTTTGATGTTAAAATTGGTGGTTTGGTTAGAGACTAGGATGATTCAGGATGGGTTAAGGTTAGACTAGCTCGTTTATATGTCGTTGGTATCGCTAGATTCCTATAAACACAACTAGTCCCACAGAAATGCCCTCTTGTTGCAAACTTACTATTTTATAACGCTTTTAAACTAAACCTTATGATACATCGAAACTGCTGCTACTAGGAAAGTTTAGTTAGCAAACAAACATATACATTAGCCTGTGAATTGTGTTAGAACCCTAGGGTAGAGACCTGGCCCCCACCCACCGGTTTTGGGCCGGTATGGTACCCCCTTACCGCCGGCCCAATGGTTGGGTTTTGTGTTGGATTTTGGCAGGTAGATGTCTATAGGTAATTTGAAGGGTTTGGTCTTGTTTGATTTTCCTGTTTGTGTTCCAGATTAAATCAGGGACCGTTTACCCATTTCTAGCGTAGCGGGACTTGCGCGACACGTGTTGAGTTGGTTTGCTGTGTATCACAGCGTGTCGCTGTGTGCCATAGCATGTCGCGTTGGGTTTTGGCATATGCATAGACGTTACGTATACACGCGCGTTTAGTTCGCGACGCGAGTTTTCCGTTGAGTTCGATATCGTGTTTTCGCGAGATATTTGCTTATATGGTTTCCTTGTGTAAATTCCAGGTTCACAGACGGGTACGTCAGACGCCGCAAGGAAAAGGAAGCAGGTGGTCGGCTATACTTAGCACGCGACCAGGTGAGTAGATTTAACATCTACGGGGAAATCGCCCGTATGGCGTTAAGCGTCAGGGCGTAATTGGATATTTCAGTTGTATGTGTTCATGTAGGTATACTGTAGTAGCATACCTTCTTGTTGCATATAGAATTGGTAGTATAGAACACTGCACTATCACTAACGGTTCAAGTTGCACGAGCACTATTTTTATGTTACACTCACACCGTTAGTGATTGCCATGACACTTACATTATAGGATTGCTACGAACGATATATCGTCTTTATTCCGCTTCATTGATGATTGTCATGACTTGCTACATATTGGCATATATTCATATCCATACCATGCATACTGTATATTCTCTTTTTGTGCATACCCTCATGGATATATCACTACCTGCGCACATCCACCCTTTATATTCATCTCAGTGCATACATACCTTGATATATCTACACTAGTGCACATGTACATTGTTACACTCACATTGCGTATATATCCATTTGCACATCCATACCTATAAACATACACATGTTACATACATGGATGATATTGACATGATTTAAAAACTAAGGAACCGCATGGGATAATTCAAAACTGGATCTTTAAAGGAGCGGTTTTCCCTTTCTTTTACTCTTAGTGTCATACGACACATTGCATGAATTTACGCATTGAGTTTGGATTTATGTGATTTCTGGATTTGGGAACCGGAGTATTATTTTAAGAAAATACGCACTGTTTTAAAAACCCGGTTTCCCTTGATATGATATTTCAGTGCGTCCACCATGCGTTTTCTCGGTTCTGAGACGTGTGACATGTGAACCCGAATCGAGGAGCTGGACGAGGCCGAGTGCGGGTACATGGTGGACCCGGTATGGTACCCCAGGACGAGAACGGATCTGTCATGCAGTAGGCGATGAGCCTGGCAGTGCGACCACTACCTACTAGTGATTGGTTCGACCTGGCGGTTATCCGGAGGATACTGACCAGAGTCGATAGATGGATACGGGACGATCCGTACTGCCTGGGCCGAAGGCCGATTCTGCAGACGGAGCCCGTGGGTCGACCCGACTGACGGAGCCCGATACTTGAGGATTTGCGTGTCGATGCTGGACACGACGATTTTATGATATTTCGAGTGCCGATGTTGGGCACTCACGATTTATGGGATTTACAGGATTTGAGGGCCGATGAGGACGACGGCGCCTAAGCAAGTTTAATTGGGATTTAGGTGTATTGATAGACACCGATTATTTTGTTTTCCACGTTGACATTCCGTGTAGATGTTATTTATTCCCTTGCTCAGCATTCAGAATTATACATCTCATCATGTATCTGCAATACCTGATAGAGTACCATTTGCTACGCACGAATATTGCATACCCTGCTCATCATATAGGGATGTTATTAGGTCACACTTGTTGCATGATTATTGTTAGTGTATATACCCTAGAGGCCATTACTGTATCATACTAATTTGTATATTACTTAATGGAAGCTTTGGATATTCACCTTGTATAGACAATCTTGCTCAAAATAGTAGTATGCTACTTGGTTTGTTTCTACTTTAATGTGTACATGTGTTTATTTTAGTATATCACCTATACACATTAGTGGAACCTTAAGATCTTTGCTTGATTACCAGCATTGTGATGGCAGTCACAATCGTGGGGGCTGGGTAATCCACAATCACATCCTTATGCAGGTCCCTAGTCGTAGGACTATCGAGACAGGGCATCGATACTCCGGAGTAGACTAGCGTATGCGCTTCTCATCCCAGCAGGGGAGACGGTCTGTCCCACAGCCGTCAGTACGTCGTACTTGAGATAGTATGCAGGTGCTCGTTAGGTTACGAGTACACTGGACAGGACTCGTCGGGAACTGATTGGTTGGTACTATACCTATCGTCAGTTGTCAGTTCTGAGGTGACATGAGTACAGCTAAGTCCGCTGACTTGATACTGTCACTTCGCCTCGAGTGTGTTCCCA
The DNA here is from genome assembly GCA_030015575.1 of Agapanthus africanus. Lineage (NCBI taxonomy): Eukaryota > Viridiplantae > Streptophyta > Magnoliopsida > Asparagales > Amaryllidaceae > Agapanthus > Agapanthus africanus. The sequence goes on along the minus strand of CM057345.1, from coordinate 329,955,178 downwards.
CTGCACTTTGATTACCACCCTACCACGGCTCAAAGGAGTAGTGCAAACAGGTAGTAGTTGGGTGCAGTCCCGAAGCACTTGGAGGCAGTGACGGTTAGACAGGATTCGTCTCTCCCGGTATTGAGAGTTGATATCGCGCTGTGTCAAGGAGAGCCATTACACACAGTCGTCCCTGGCCAGGGCAAGCGAGATATACTGGTAGGTTTCCAGTGTTATCTCAGGGTGTTCTGGGCTACACTCCGACACGACTTGTACCGCTATTAGGGGACTGACGTTTACCGCCCCCTAGGCCCGCCATGCGATATTCTTAGACGAACAGACCGGACTGTACGGAGATTGTCACATTCAGGCTTAGTAGGAGTTCAGATGGGTTTCACCTCGTCCGTCTTCTTATCGGCATCTACCTGGGGGCCGTTACGCATAGCTAGTGCCGCTTGCGGTCTGTGGTTAAACCTACTGCCAGCGTAGTGTCGAGTCTTTATAGTCCCACACAGAGAGCTATTCGCCTTTAGGCAAAAGAGTAGAGCTCGCATGGTTTTGCGACAGGGTTCGGTCACATCCGCACACTTGTGCACGTTTAGCGACCGGCAGTTATTACTAGCGGGCTTTGGTTTAAGCAAGATCCTAGTATACGTTTTGGGATTGGTTTTATCTCAGTTGTATTCGTGTTCCCCGGAACACGGATACGGGTGTGTATGCACAGTTGACAGAGACAGAGGCAGAGGATTCTCGTTAGGGTTGTTGACTGTTGACTTTTGCTTAAACCCTAATGAGAATTAGAAATATGATTAACAATAATATTAATTAAGTATTATAGTGATATAGTTAGGGTTGAAGGGTTGACCTTGTTGACTTGTTGACTTTTGTTGACTGGTTGACTAGGTTGGACTTGTTGACCACTGATTAATCCAAAAAAATTTGTAGTTTACCGTAATCAGAAACGGCGTCGCATGAAGCTAGCCGGTGAATACGGGTCGATCCGCAGGGATGTGTTAGTTTCTGATTTTGTGTTATAACGAGTTGATTAAAATCGTCGTTGGTTTTTTTATCGATTGAGTTTAAGACGAATTTATGTGATGAGAAAGAACTCATTAGGGTTAGGTCGAAGGTAGGTGTGTTGAGATCAATGTGTTCACCTCTTTCAATGCCGTGATTTAAGCTTTTAGGAAAATCACAACAATCAATAGGAAAAGGGATTAGGATGATCGGGAAGAAACAAAGTTTCTTCCTCTAGATCCTTGTCCGTCTTTTCTTATTCATTGATGTGATCTTCATGGACGTCATATAAGTCCGGCCTTTTATACTACGGAACACCGTTACCTTGTAGGTAGGGTGCCGTAGGGGGCGGATCGTATATGTGTGCATGAAGGTTTCGTTTAAAAATAAGTTGACATTGAAGGAGGTGAGAGACACCCGTCTCTCACTCACTCCCTTGTTCCTAACCCTAACGAGCGAGAATTTTACTCGCACATTAGGGAATTATGAGTAAGAATCATTTTTATGTTTTATGATTTAAATAGTTACCTCACGACAGATTAAAAATTAGCTAACTAGTAATTAAATGATTACTAGGGCAAGTAGAACAATTATACTAATGCAGAAATTAAATAAAATTAAAGACTTACGCGAAGAAGATGATGCTCTTGATTTCTCCAACAAATCTCACTTTTATTGAATATAAAGAGGCATACAATTTTTTAGATCTAGATTACAATTTATAAGTAACTAGTGAAGCTAGGGTTACAGACTCTCGTAGACATGAATTTACTGATTTACCCCCTAAAAATCCCAACACATGAAACGACACACCGACACAAGAAGTCGGTGCCGACACGGGTATCATATGGCCGCGGTTCCGCGGCAAATACATGACTTTGGCCGCGGATCCGCGGCCATTTGGTGGGCTGGGCCCACCATCTTTCTGTGCTTGGTTGATCTTCTCTTGGGCTCTCTGTTTTCACTGTTCTTTTCTCTGTTGGGCTTTCTAGTATTCTCCAGATTCTCAGTGAACCTTGTAAGGATCTTTTTGACCGTTTCTCTTGACGTTCGTCTCGGCTTGAGTAGGATCCGTGTGCTGGTTGGTCAAAAGTCCATTTCCTGTATCATCTTTGTCTTTTTCATTGTATTTGCTTCAAAAGTCTGTATCCTGTATCATGTAACAAACGATCGTCAAAAGCACCTGTTTACTTATAAATTGCACAAAAATGGGGCGTATGAATTGCAATATTATGATGTGAACAAATACCCCCAAACTTACCTTTTGCTCGTCCTCGAGTAAATTTATTAGTTTATTCTAACCTAGCCACATTTTCGCAGGGAAACGCGATTGCACTGAGCACGTGCAACAAGCCGTTAAACCTCTAGGTGTCCCTAGTAAGAGGAGTGTTGTCTCCTGAGGGTTTTCAGCGGATACTACCCACAAAATCCTATCAACTTGGTTTCTCGACTTTTGTTCTCCATTTAGGTTTTCTAACAAGGAAATCTATTATCGTTGACCCGCAAATTATCCACCCATATTCTTCACGCTTGCTCATTATTTAACTTAAGATTACACATATCCTGTAGAATTACCTAGCTTTCGGCATTTCTTAAGTTTTCCTTCTAGAGTTCCATCTCCACTTAGGAATTTCTATCAACTCTATTAAAGACACAAGTTCTATTCTTCATTCCTTTCTCTTATCTAAACTCTAATCACATATCCCCACGTGTGTGTAAATATCACCCCTACACTTGGAAATTCAAATCAAGCAATCGTACTCCAACCCATTGTCCAAAGCACTTGTGAGACTTCGCTTTCTCATCCTTCATGCGACTGTTAATACTTCTTGAGGCACCAACAACCGATTACCAGATGCGTTAGCACTTTAAGGCGTACTTCCTAGTTTTGCAACACCCAAGGCTTTTAGCAGTAGCATCTTCGCTAAATATTTTTCTAATTTTTTTTTTTTTTAGCCTTAAGTAATCACAAAAAACAGTGTCCATTTTTTTCTTTATCCACTCTTTTTTTCTTTTTTATTGTGCTAAGGACGTTAGACAAGAGTATTTCAAGGTCTCTTCTACTAATCCAAGTTTCAAGGTGCGTGTTTGTGCAATTTGTAAGGTATACATTTTCAGAATCTAGACTTAAGTTAGGAACTATTTTTCAAACTTATACTCTAATAAGAGTTTTAATACTTTTCCTTCGTTTCGACTTAGCCCAAGAACTGAACCCAAAATTTGCCTATTTCTAAATAACCTACAAAGACATATGCTTTCCACAGTTAAACTTTAAGGAAGGTTATTTTTAGGGTTTTTAATTTGCTAAGTCTAAGATTTAGTTTTTCCTAGCCAGTTAACCTATTTATCAAACTCAAGTCAATTAACCAGAATTGAATACATTAATTTTTAGAATTTTTGAATTTTTTTTCCATTTTTATGGGTTTTTCTGTTTTCTAAATTTTTTTTTTTATGTTTTCAAAATTTTCAAATTTTTATGATTTTTATAAAAATGCAATGCAGAACTTAAATATGCAAAAAGGAAAAAAAATATATACAATATGCTATGCAAAAGATAACTATATACACTACCCTCTCCCCCAAACTTGAGCAAAGCAGTGCCCTCACTGCCCGGCCCCACGTCGCGCTCATGAGCGTGAACGTGATCTCTCCCCCCTAGCCAGAAGTTTCTGGATCCCCCGCTCAATTTCCATCAACCGACGGTCGTGCTCTCGTGCCGATGCCCTAAACTCATCCCGCAAAGAGTCTAATCTCCTCACTGTTCTTCTCATTAATCGTGCATGTTCTTGGGGAGTTAGCTCTTCCCCGCTCGAAGTCGAGCTCGAGCTGGGGGTGTGTGCAGGTATGTTTTCTCCCGGTTCTGTCCGTGTCCAAATATCCGTCAGTCTAGAGTAAGACGACGAGACGCCCTCTAAAAGTGGTCGAACTACGGTACCGTCTATCAAATAAGAGTCAAATTCCTCGGCCGGGAGGAAATAATGGCAGAGTTGGGTCACGAGCATGGGACATGGATAGACACTACCTCGTTTACCCGAACCTATGGAGTATAGCAAAACTGTGCACATGTTGAATCTAGGGTTTTTCGTCATTAAAGTATGAACGACATGTAAGGAAGGGGTGAAAAAGGTTGTGTTGTGAGAACTTCCAAAAATATTGTTTTGTGCCCACCGGCACACAGTTAAAACATTTGCGAAGAGGGTCCGTGCTTGGATCCCCTTGCGCGGTTCTCGCGCACAGTCATTACCCATTAAAGGAATATAATCTTCAAAGCGAAGGGGTTGTTCGTGTGCCGGTACACGTGGTATTAGTGTAACCTCGTGTATCATATCCCTATTAATGCGAATTTCATTATTTTCCCAATTCAGTTTAATATAGCCTAAGTTGTCTAGGCTATTCTCTTCCATTGACTCATAAAATTTGGTAACTAAGCTAGGGACAGCAAATGCAGATCCATGGTTATAGAGGAGGAAATTCCATCCCCTCTGTGCGATTTCGTGTGGGAAGTATGATCCATAGATCTCGTGTGCGAACACCGGTGAGAAATCTCTCTCGTACTGCATTTTGTGGGCCATTTTAAATTTCTACAGTGAAGTATATGTAATAATAGAGAGAAAACAAGAATATGTACCTCCCCTGAAAATTTCAGGGGGAGAAGAGTCGAGACGGCGGCGGATCAGCGGCGGGAGGCGGCGGATGCGGCGGTTGCGCGGCACTCTGGTGGCAGCTCTGCGAAATTTTTCTGGAGGGGACAGGAGGTGGCGGCTAGGGTTTGCTGAAGATGAAATATTTAGGGTATGAGGGCAGGAGGGCTCGGGTTCCATTATATAGGGGGAAAGGGGTGATTTACAAAAAACACCCTCTAAGGTGAGGGTTTTATTTGTAAATGCAGCTATTAATCTGCAAATTTGCAATTAAGTCCGAAAAATATTATTTTTTTTTATTTTTTTATATTATCTTATTTTTATTGTATTTTGGAAATGTACATACAAATGATATACACACCCCCAAACTTATCTGAAATAGTGTCACTGGGAAACAAAGTTTGGGGGTGAAAGCGGAGGAAGATCAATCAGTGTAAAGCGGCTCCTGCAAAAACAGGAGCTCCTCCGAAGGATCCGCAGTGAAGAACGGTTTTAGTCGATGCCCATTTACCTTAAATAAGGTACCGTCTTCAGGGTTCTCAAGATCAACCGCACCGTGCAGATAAACGGTGCGGACTACAAAAGGTCCTCTCCATCTTGACCTGAGCTTACCAGGATGCAAGTGTAACCGAGTGTCATAAAGTAGAACCTGTTGACTAGGTTCAAAAGTTTTTCGTAAAAGGTGTTTATCGTGGAACACCTTGGCTCGGTTTTTAGTAGTTATGGCATTGTCATATGCCTCATCCCTTAGCTCCTCCAACTCATTCAGTTGCAGCTTTCTGTTGCTGTCCGCATCTCCTAAAGACAAATTTAGCTCTTTGATAGCCCAGAAAGCTTTGTGCTCGATCTCCACTGGGAGGTGGCAAGCCTTCCCGTACACAAGCCGGTATGGAGACATACCCAGATCGGTCTTATATGCAGTACGGAAAGCCCATAGTGCATCTATCAATTTAAGCGACCAATCCTTACGGTTTTTAGAAACCGTTTTCTCCAAAATTTGCTTTATTTGCCGATTTGAAACCTCGGCTTGCCCACATGTTTGGGGGTGATATGGCGTTGACAATTTGTGGGTGATAGAATATTTACGCATCAAGGACTCAAAAGTCCTATTGCAGAAATGAGAACCATTATCACTTATAATCGCACGAGGGTGCCCGAATCAAGAAAATATGTGTTCTTTAAGGAATCGAACGACAACTTTATTATCGTTCGTTCGACTGGGCACAGCCTCGACCCACTTAGAAACGTAGTCAACCGCCAACAGAATATACACATTTCTAAAAGAGTTAGGAAATGGTCCCATAAAATCTATACCCCAAACATCAAAAATGTCCACTACCAAAATGGGTTGGAGTGGCATTTCGTTTCTCCGCGAAATCCGGCCCAAATGTTGGCACCGGGAGCAAGTTTTGCAGTATTCAAATGCATCCTTGAAGAGTCGTGGCCAATAGAAACCACACTGCAAAACCTTTTCGGCTGTCTTCTTTGGGCCAAAGTGCCCGCCACATGCTTGATCGTGGCAGAAAGACAGCACGCTCTTGACCTCACTCTCGGGCACACACCGACGAATGATTTGGTCGGAACGGTATTTGAAAAGATAGGGTTCATCCCAGTAAAAATGCTTTACTTGGGAAAAAAATCGAAGCTTATCCTGTTTCGACCAATCATTAGGAATCAGGCCGGTGGCTAAATAATTTACAATATCGGCGAACCACGGTTCGCAAGAAACGGTCAAGAGCTGCTCGTCGGGAAAAACGTCAGAGATTGGAAGATCGAGCGTAGGCGAAGAAGGAAGTCGTGATAGGTGATCAGCTACTTCGTTTTCACATCCCTTTTTGTCTTTAATGACAAGGTCAAATTCTTGCAATAAAAGGATCCAACGTATTAACCTAGACTTAGCATCCTTCTTCGCAAAGAGGTGGCGAAGAGCCGAATGATCAGTATAAACAACGACTGGAGAGCCGATTAAATAAGGCCGAAATTTCTCGAGTGCAAACACAACAGCTAAAAATTCTTTCTCTGTTGTTGTGTAATTAAGTTGGGCCTCATTTAGTGTTCGGCTAGCATAATAAATCACGTGCGGCATCTTATTAATGTGCTGTCCAAGAACAGCGCCAATTGCAAAGTCTGATGCGTCGCACATGATTTCAAAAGGGTGCGTCCAGTCGGGAGATGAGAGGATGGGTGCAGTGATGAGTGAATGTTTTAAAGACTCAAATGCTTCAGTGCATGTGGAGTCAAAAGCGAAGGTCGTGTCCTTGGCCAGTAAGAGGGTCAAGGGTCTAGCAATCTTGCTAAAGTCCTTGATAAATCGTCTGTAGAAACCGGCGTGGCCAAGGAAGGCTCTAATATCTTTGACGCATTTTGGGGGAGGTAGGTTAGAAATAACTTCGATTTTAGCCCTGTCTACCTCGATGCCGTTTTGCGAGATGACATGTCCTAAAACAATGCCCTCTCGTACCATGAAATGGCACTTCTCCCAATTTAATGTTAGGTTCTTATCCCTGCAGCGGGTAAGAACAGCGTCAAGATGGCGTAAACACTCATCGAAGGAGTCGCCAAAGATGGAGAAATCGTCCATAAAAATCTCCAAGAACTTTTCGACCATGTCTGAAAAGATCCCCATCATACACCGCTGAGAATGTAGCGGGCGCGTTGCATAACCCGAAGGGCATGCGACGATAAGCAAAGGTGCCAAAGGGACAAGTAAATGTTGCCTTGTCTTGGTCCTCTTTGGCGATGGGGACTTGATTGTAACCGGAATAGCCATCGAGAAAGCAATAGAATTCGTGCCCTGCCAATCGCTCGAGCATTTGGTCAATGAAAGGTAAAGGAAAGTGGTCTTTCCTTGTAGCGGCATTGAGTTTCCTATAGTCTATGCAGACTCGCCACCCAGTTTGGGTGCGAGTGGGAATCAACTCATTTGCCTCGTTTGCAATGACCGTAATGCCCGATTTCTTGGGCACGACGTGGATTGGGCTAACCCATTGGCTATCCGAGATAGGGTAAATGATACCGCTATCGAGACATTTGACAATTTCCTTCTTAACCGCCTCTTTCATGATGGGGTTGAGGCGCCTTTGTGGATCTCGTGCTGGCCTGGCATCATCCATTAAGTGTATATGATGTTCGACTATGAGGGGACTAATCCCCTTAATGTCCGCCATAGACCAGTCGAAAGCTTGCCGATTATTAAGTAAGACCGTCAAGAGAGCCTTCTCTTGCTCAAGAGCTAGAGAAGTTGATATAATGACAGGTAAGGTCTCATTATCACCTAGATATTCATATTTTAGGTGTGTCGGCAAAAGCTTTAATTCGAGTTTAGGGGGTGAAACAATAGATGGTAACAATGGGGTAGTTGTTTCAAACTCAAATGATTCCATCAAAGGTTCGAACTGAGTGTACGCAATAGTGTCGGATGGTTCTACTAACTCATCCGCAAAAGCAAAAGACTCCAAATCAGGTGATGAGTCTTCGAAGTCGTCGACGAATGTAAAACATTCAAAATCGTTATCCGCCGCGAAAACTGAGTCGGATTCTAGGAGGAACGCACTAGTGGCGTTAACATTGCTGTGGTCGAATAAAAAATTCTCGAACTCACAGTCCTCCTCCGCGATCTCATTGATCGAGCAAACGTCTAGTACGCTAGCATTGGGCTCAGCAGGATGACTTCCCAACTTGAAAATATTGAGCTAAATTGTCATATTGCCGAAAGATAAGTTCATTGAACCCTTACGACAATTGATCACTGCGTTGGAAGTAGCCAAAAATGGTCGACCTAATATAACCGGAATTTGGTTCGGGGGGTTCGCAACAGGTTGTGTATCCATCACTATAAAGTCTACGGGGAAAATGAAATCCCCTACTCTTATTAACACATCCTCCAGCTCTCCCCTAGGATGGGTGATCGACCGGTCAGCCATTTGGAGAGTACAGTGAGTGGGCTTAAGCTCTCCAACGCCCAATTGCTCGTACACAGAATAGGGTAGCAAATTGACGCTCGCACCAAGATCTAATAGTGCTCTATTGATGTTCTTGTCCCCAATTGATATCGAGATGGTAGGACACCCGGGGTCCTTTTGTTTTGGGGGAAGGGAATTTACAAGAGCATCGCTAATAGCACTAGCCACAAAAACTTTCTTTGGCACTTGCGATTTCCTCTAATAGTGCTCTATTGATGTTCTTGTCCCCAATTGATATCGAGATGGTAGGACACCCGGGGTCCTTTTGTTTTGGGGGAAGGGAATTTACAAGAGCATCGCTAATAGCACTAGCCACAAAAACTTTCTTTGGCACTTGCGATTTCCTCTTTTTGGTGCACAAGTCCTTTAAAATTTTGGCATATGAAGGAACTTGCTGAACTGCATCCAAGAGAGGGATGTTTATGCTAACCTGTTTAAACAACTCGACAATCTTTTCCATTTGAGGAGTTGGCTTATTGGATCTCAACCTATTAGGAAAAGGAACATTTTGAAAAGTGGTTGAGTCCAACTTTTGTGGATCAGATTGTCGAGTTGGGACGGTACCTCGTGTAGATGTGTTCGTGTCGTGAGAATTAGGTCCGTTCAAGCTAGAAGAGGTAGAGCCATGTGAAGGATGGAGAATAGGCTCTAAAGAAGAAGATGGTGAAGAAGAAGAAGAAGAAGAAGAAGAAGACCCACCGGCAGGGGTGTCATTGTTAATGCCCACATTGTTCCGCAACACTTTTCCCGATCTCAACGTGGTCACCGCATTCACATTATGATTTTGCTGATTGTGTGCAGCATGTGCGTGACCGGGGTTGGGCAACGGTTGAGACGGGAGTTTTCCTTTTTCGCGCTCGCTCAAAGCTGCATTAAGTTGTGCAATTTGTGCCTCAATAGATTTGATACTCTGATCGTGGGAGGCACTATTTTGCACTAAAGATTGAATAGAAGTCTCAAGTCTTGCTGTAGACTGTGTAGATTGCTTAAGGAATGCATCTAGACTTCTCTCGAGCGAGCTAACCTTATCATTATTAGGTTGAACATAATTGTTTGGCTGGTAAGCATTGTTCGGCACAAAATTGTTCACCTGATTAGGGTAAGGTTGTTGTTGAAATTGTTGCGGTTGATATTGAGTTTGCGAGGGTGCTTGTTGTTGTTGTGGAGGAGGAGGTCTTTGAAAATTATTATTATTTCCTTGGAATTGTTGATTTTGGTTCCAAGCGAAATTTGGGTGACTCCTCCACCCTGGATTATACGTCGAAGAGTACGGATCGTTCCTTTATCGTTGCTGAAATGCAGCATTGACTTGATCCTGTCCTTGAGTGGATGCATTATAAGGACACTCTTCAGTTAAGTGCGATGGATCCGCACAACAAGCACAGACAGTTCGTGGGGGCATAGCAGGGGCAGGAGAAGACGACGAGATTTTGTTCTCGATCGCTTCTAGCTTTTTCGTCAGAGCGGCCATCTCGGCCTTCATAGCAATCGACATCTCTATTTGATGTATGCCTGCCCTAGATTGACCACTAGAAGCTGATGTGGTCTTGGTGCTCTCCCACTGTATTGTCTGCTCACTAAGATCCTCGAGAAACTGCCACGCCTCATCATTAGACTTAGAGAGAAAATGACCTTGACAGATGGTTTCTAGCAACTGCATCGTTGCTGAGTTCAATCCCTCGTATAATGTTTGGTAAAGTTGCCAACTTTCTATCCCATGGTGAGGGCATTGAACTAGTAGGTCCTTAAATCTCTCGAAGCACTTCCAGAATGGTTCGGAAGGAAGTTGTGAAAATTGAATTATTTCATTTCGAATTCTGGCAGTTTTATGGTGAGGATAGAACTTTTTCAGAAAAGCCTTCACAAACTCGTCCCAATTTCTTATGGAATGTGACGCGGTGCTATATAGCCACTTCTCGGCTAGGTCACATAAGGTGAAAGGAATGACCCTTAGTCTTATAGCGTCATCACTCAATTGGGTCGTTTTCATCATAGCGCACACATTTTGGAATTTATTAATAAAGATATAAGCGTCTTCAGTTTCCAAACCGTGAAATTTCGGCAGCATATTGATGAAATGTGGTTTAATCTCAAAATTGTCCCCATTTGCCGGTGGGGGTGAAAGACAGGTGGGTAAAGACGTGCGGATGGGGTAAAAGAGGTCCTGGAGCGCAACTCGGGCGGGCGCTTCAACAGGCGGCTGGTTCGGGTTATTCGCACCTGGTGGAGGTGGAATCATTCCCGTCGGCAAGGTATTATTAGGGTTGAAACCCGACATACCTTCGGTTAAAGAAGTTGAAGGTGAGGGTAAGAAAGTGGACGGATTTTCGACTTCGGTGTCGAAGGGTTCGCTGGTCGGTACCAACGAAACGCGGACTAATCGGGCGTCTGTATCCCTAGTCCAAACTGACATACACTAAAAGGGATAGTGCAGTCAGAAAAAAAAAGAAAAACAGAATGTGGGGGTAAGATAACGTCAGTGAGGGAAAGTGGTGTGGTGAATTTTTAGGTTTTTCTTTTTGCGACAAGTTGCAAGTTTTTGAAAAGTTTTATTTGTTTGTTTTTTTTTAATATTTTTTTATTTGTGTGTGAGTTTTGCAAGGAGGTTTTTGAAAACGGACTCGTGACACAACTGTATCAACCACACATGCACAATCAGGCCTAGATCTAGCGTCGCCTAGGTCTACTAGACAGCTCCTAACTAGGGCTAGAAATAGACCTCAAACCGCTTCTTCACGGACAAATACGGCCAGGTAAGTGGGAAGGAACCACCACTACAGTGGGCCTAATTAATAACCACTAGCCTAGACACCGCAATGTCGGTTAGGATAAACGGCCGATGCCTACCCTAGTCCTTTTCCTATTGAGCTCGCTGTCCTTAGGTCTGAGTCTAATCTTTTTTTAATTAAAGGCGGTCGATGCAAAATGCTTTAGGTGTTTTCTGGGGTCCTGGGAAGGGTGATGAAATCCCCACCCAATCTGAATTTGGTCAAATAGCCCCTTAAGTCCGATTAAAATATGCAAAACAACAATTCACTTGCAATCAATTTTTTTTTAGCGCGGCGCAAAGAAACCTGCAGAAATCTGTTATTTAGAAGGGGGAGAAAGACTTTTTTTATGCAAAGAACCCTGCAGAAAAGTTTACAGTGGAGATATGGAGGTTTCAGAGGGGAGAGAAAGAGATAACTAACCCTAGAAAAATTCAAGCAGTGAGTCCAACAGATGGCCGCGTTTCCGCGGTCTTGGGTACTCCTTGGCCGCGGTTCCGCGGTCTGATGAAGGGATCGGGCTCTGTAAAAATTTCTGCTGCTCTAGGCTGTTAACTCCTCTCTGTTTTTATGTTCTCTTTTCTGTTTTCACCTTCTGTAAAACTCCAGATCCAAAATTCCTTGTCGTTCCTGCAAGATTCAAACGGGAAACCCTTCAAACAGATAAAGATAATGAAAAGAATATTTTTGTATTTTGTATTTTCTGATTTTTTATAATTTTTTCAAAGTTTATATCAACCCGAAATCATACAAAAAGAGAAAATTACGCCATCCCCGGCAACGGCGCCATTTGATTAATCCAAAAAATTTTGTAGTTTACCGTAATCAGAAACGGCGTCGCATGAAGCTAGCCGGTGAATACGGGTCGATCCGCAGGGATGTGTTAGTTTCTGATTTTGTGTTATAACGAGTTGATTAAAATCGTTGTTGGTTTTTTTATCGATTGAGTTTAAGACGAATTTATGTGATGAGAAAGAACTCATTAGGGTTAGGTCGAAGATAGGTGTGTTGAGATCAATGTGTTCACCTCTTTCAATGCCGTGATTTAAGCTTTTAGGAAAATCACAACAATCAATAGGAAAAGGGATTAGGATGATCGGGAAGAAACAAAGTTTCTTCCTCTAGATCCTTGTCTGTCTTTTCTTATTCATTGATGTGATCTTCATGGACGTCATATAAGTCCGGCCTTTTATACTACGGAACACCGTTACCTTGTAGGTAGGGTGCCGTAGGGGGCGGATCGTATATGTGTGCATGAAGGTTTCGTTTAAAAATAAGTTGACATTGAAGGAGGTGAGAGACATCCGTCTCCGTCTCTCACTCACTCCCTTGTTCCTAACCCTAACGAGCGAGAATTTTACTCGCACATTAGGGAATTATGAGTAAGAATCATTTTTATGTTTTATGTTTTAAATAGTTACCTCACGACAGATTAAAAATTAGCTAACTAGCAATTAAATGATTACTAGAGCAAGTAGAACAATTATACTACTGCAGAAATTAAATAAAATTAAAGACTTACGCGAAGAAGATGATGCTCTTGATTTCTCCAACAAATCTCACTTTTATTGAATATAAAGAGGCATACAATTTTTTAGATCTAGATTACAATTTTTAAGTAACTAGTGAAGCTAGGGTTACAGACTCTTGTAGACATGAATTTACTGATTTACCCCCTAAAAATCCCAACACATGAAACGACACACCGACACAAGAAGTCGGTGCCGACACGGGTATCATATGGCCGCGGTTCCGCAGCAAATACATGACTTTGGCCGCGGATCCGCGGCCATTTGGTGGGCTGGGCCCACCATCTTTCTGTGCTTGGTTGATCTTCTCTTGGGCTCTCTGTTTTCACTGTTCTTTTCTCTGTTGGGCTTTCTAGTATTCTCCAGATTCTCAGTGAACCTTGTAAGGATCTTTTTGACCGTTTCTCTTGACGTTCGTCTCGGCTTGAGTAGGATCCGTGTACTGGTTGGTCAAAAGTCCATTTCATGTATCATCTTTGTCTTTTTCACTGTATTTGCTTCAAAAGTCTGTATCCTGTATCATGTAACAAACGATCGTCAAAAGCACCTGTTTACTTATAAATTGCACAAAAATGGGGCGTATGAATTGCAATATTATGATGTGAACAACCACCATCATGACAATGGCTATCATTTGTTTGCATTGATTTTGGCTTGCTTGTTTTGTTCACAAATTGCATTTAATGCAAGTAATGATATTTCCATTTGATATGATAACAATCATCACATAATACTCAATTATCATTTTTTGTTATCATGATTTTAGATTATGAGAAGTTGGATGGAAAAAGTCTTGCTCACTTTTCATTTTGCTTTCTCTCTCTTGAGCTCTCTCATCCTCAAGCTCTCCCTCTTCCACTTGCTCTCTCTCTAGTTCATAGTTCTACTTGTCTCCTGTGTTGAGAAGCAAGAACCATATAGATAAAACCCAAAACACTCCTCTACTCATCCTAGTTCACAAGGCCTAGCAAGCCATGTGTTCTTGTTTCTTCAAGTTTGAAGTAGAAGCCAAAAGGTAGAAGCTTTCGGATGGATCCATCTTCGGCGCGAGGAGACGACGAGGTGAGGGCGATCCGAACACCGCAAGGAGTTGAAGACGAAGGAGTTCAAGTAAGGTATAACCCCCTAACCGAGTAGGTAAAACTCCTAGTTAGGTTGTTAGGTAGTTGTTTAACAAAGATCCGTATTTTGAGTCCATGTTACCACCCTAGAAAAAATCATTTTTCATCATTTCCGCAAGCCCGTAAGTACCGGGAGAGGTAATGTGGACTTACAGTGGTATCAGAGCCTAGTTAAACACTATTTAAGATGTTAGCAAAGTAACTAGAAGTTCGAGCGGAGAAAAAGTCACGAAACACGCCCGAAAAATCAAGTTTCTTTCGATTCTGTATTCTGTTCAAAAAATAATAAATCTGGCACCAAAAATCGACTCAGGCTTTTTAAAATACACCCAAGAAATTTGGTCCACTGGCTCGGTCAAAGCGTCGCGGAACCGCAGCAGGAGAATGCTCCCGCCGCGGATCCGCGGCCGAGTTGACTCGGCCGTGGCACAAATTTCCTGCAGTGTGTTTCTGGGGTTGTTTTGAGATTTTTACAATATGAGTTTTCTGCCCAGATTTTCCAGAAAGCAAAATTTGTTTTTGGGGCTTAAAAATCCGTATTTTGATCGAACTTCTAAAGACTTAAGCTAACGGGTTTATATCTGTGATGTGATATATGTATTGAACGTCTGCTAATCACTATACGTCGATTAGTGGGGGTTATACATATCTGTGATCTGTAATGTTGATGGTATGTGTATATGAATTCATTGGATTGTCGCGGGTGAATAGCCGGGGGCTTGTGAAATGAGAGTTTTCTTTTTCTTTCAATTCATGTAAATTTGTAATTGATTTATTATTATTTATTTGGCCGCACAACCGAGGTGAGGTTGTAGCCGTCATTGTATAATTTCTTTTACTGTTTTTGCTCCTAGGATAGACCCATGGAGAGGGTGCACAAACTACCGGGTACCTCGAAGTGCCGAGTGGCCTACTCACGTCGTTGAGGGAGGTTGCTTCGCTTCGAGTACTTGGCGGGTAGTTTGCCGCACCCATAGGGGTCTTGGGTGGGGTATTGGCTATTCACCGCGACCGTGTAATCCGCTTTCCGTTATAGGTTCGTACAGAATGCGGATTCCTAGTATATCCAATGTGTTCATCTGTGATCTGTAATGGCTATCATTGCTATATATCTATATATGATATCTATTTAGACGTTGCTTATGTTTTGCATTCGCGCTAGTCCAGCCCCCGCTCTGTCGTTAGTTAAGTAACCTAACGGGTAATGACGGGGCCCCGTAGCGAATGCGGATGGCATAAGCGTACGTCATATTTTGGTTGTTTTCTGCAATGGTAGGATTAAATGATGGGACGCATTAAAAATTAATGCAAGAAATTAAACCAAAGTTAAATTCGTTGGAACAATTTCAAAAACCACTCGGTTTCTTTTCAAAAACAACTTTTAAACGCGGAGCTTAAGCCACTCCTTTTAATAGCTATCAAGGTTCCTACGATTATATCAAGTTCACTACGTTTACGGTTTCGCCAAAACCATTCATAGTCCTCCGTCGTTTCGTATGAATATTCAATAGTATTCAAGCTATGTTTGTTGACCTTCGTTAAGGCATAGTGATTGGTAGCTGTTGGGTATTCATATGTAGCGTAGATAGATGCGTAGGTTTGGGACAGTCGTATTACCTTGTTGACCTTCGTCAAGGGTATATACGGGTGGGTTCAAATTAACCTGGACAATGACGGGTAGAACTTGACATGTGACTTTTGATTTGTTGACCTTCGTCAAGGTCATAAGAGCATAGGGCAAAAATCCACATCGGGAGTTTCTAAAGAAACTGAAACTTGCTAGCGCTGCATACCATTTGGAGTGTAATGATTCTAGTAGGATTCCTTCAGTTTTGTCACGCGATGATATTTGGATCCCGATCCTACTGTGAGTATATGCTACTCCTCCGGAACTTTCTCACTTAACGATCAATGCTATAAACCAAGTAGGTGTCTAGAAAGGTGTTAGCGGGGCTACGCCCATAGGGAAAAGAGGTTATTTAATTAAGGAACTTCACGAAAGCGTTGGAAAACCTCCTTCGAAGTACCAACACTGGCCTGGCTGAACAGTTAACTAAGTATTGTACGGTGAGATTGATCCCGACTAATTCTTCCTTTTTGGTTTGAGGAGGGATTCGAGAGACAGTGGGAGCCATCTTGTTTAGATAAATTAAAAACCAATCTAAACTTGCAAGAGCATCAAGCTGAGTGTTTTCTTCTCTCTCTCTTAATTGCAGCGACCCAGTGACCACACATAGGTTACATCTAGATAATTAAATGACTGAATCTTACTGTGATGATTGGCAAAGGTCTGTCCAGATGTCCATTGCCCATGACAAGCTGGGACACCTCTTAACTAATCAAACCCCTGCCGTCTCAGGACCAGTTTCCCCTGTCTCAGATATTGATATCCGTAAGACATCGGAAAAAGACTGTGCGAAAGCCAAGTGCCTCGTGTTAGCCTCAGTTGATGGTGCATACCAGAGGCAGCACGAGAAGATGGACTTAGTTTCTATCTTCCTCCATAACAAAGATTTATATGGAGAGCAATCTCGTATCGCAAGATATGAGACCACGAACGAATTGTTTCAAGCGAGGTTGGCTATCAGGTCATCTGTAGGGGGCAACGTCCTTATAGAGACCAGCTATTTCGAGCTCACAGACCTGAAGACCACGTTGGAGAACGGGTCAGATACTGACTTGATTCCACAGTCTCTACCTTCTACCCTGAAGGAAACCAGGGAAGTAGAAGGAAAGGGATGGGCAAAAGTTTTGGGACTAGATGTAGTAAACGAGGGACGTTCCTATTGTTACGGGAATGAACATTGGCAGAAGGATTGCAGGGCTAGCAAAGCCAGTAGCCAGGATTCGAAGAATGTTGTGGCTTCGGCTTCGGGTGTGTTTGTAGTAGAGAACTGTATGTCAGTTAACCCTACTTCCTGGGTATTAGATACTGGATCAGGATCTCACATCTGTAACTCGTTACAGGCTCTGAGAAACCGTAGGGTTATAAGGAAAGGTGATATGACTCTCAGGGTGGCTAACGGAATGAGCATAGACGCTGAATCCGTAGGGGAATATCATCTTAGACTGACAACTGGGCAGATATTGATTCTGCGTAACTATTTGTATGTACCAGGTGCGACTTGTAATATCATATCTGTATCCTTACTTTCTAAGGAAGGATATGATTTTACTTTTGTAAGCGATGTAGTCCACATCCACCTAAATCAAGTTCTGATTGGGTCAGGTGCATTAGAAAACGGGATATACGTATTAAATCAAGCTCAGATTTTCAGTGTCCAGAACACACTTAAAAGAAAGTCTTCGGAAACAAATCAGGCTTTCTTATGGTATTGTAGACTGGGTCACATTAATGAGACACGATTAACTAAGTTACATAAAGAGGGATACTTGAATCCGTTCGAGTATCAGTCTTATGCCACTTGTGAATCTTGTCTCATGGGAAAGATGACAAAGACTCCGTTCACTGGACACAGAGTAAGAGCGAGCGAGCTCTTGGGACTCATACACAGTGACGTGTGTGGTCCAATGACTATACATGCGCGAAGTGGTTATTCATACTTCATTACTTTTACAGATGATTTCTCTAGGTATGGACATGTCTTCCTGATGAAGCATAATTCCGAAGCCTTAGAGAAATTTTAGGAATACAAGAATGAAGTTGAAAAACAAACAGGCAAAAGTATAAAGACACTGAGATCTGAACGAGGTGGTGAATACTTGAGTGCCGAGTTTCTGGACTACTTAAAAGAGAATGGAATTCTCTCTCAGCGTACTCCTCCATACACACCACAACACAACGGTGTATCTGAAAGGCGGAATCAAACCCTATTGGATATGGTTCGTTCCATGATGAGTAAGGCTGAGTTACCGCAATCTTTCTGGGGTTATGCACTAGAAACAGCTGCATATCTCTTGAACAAGGCTCCAACCAAGACTGTTCCTACCACCCCATATCAGATATGGAGTGGGAAGAAACCCTGTCTTAAGTATCTTATGACATGGGGTTGTCCAGCTTTTGTAAAGAAACAGCATGCGGACAAGCTCGAGGCACGCTCAGTACTGTGTAAGTTTGTGGGATACCCAAAGAACTCCAGTAGGTATCTTTTCTATTCTGCAGAGGAACAAAAAGTTTTTGTTTCTCAGCATGCCCACTTCTTGGAAACTGAATTTTTGGAAAATCAGATAAGTGGGAGCGCAATAGAACTGGAAGAAATTCCAGAACCACAAGCTATTACTGAAAGCTTGGAAGAACCAGAAGTTTCAGGAGAACCGGACATTCCTGCGCCGCTCCGCAGGAGTAGTAAGCAGTCTCATCCGCCCGAGAGATACTATGGTTTTCTCATAGACGGGGATAGAGAGGATTGCGTCATTGATCATGATGAGCCTACTAGCTTCCAGCAAGCCATTCAGAGCGGTGACTCGGTAAAATGGCTAGATGCAATGCGGACCGAGATGGAGTCCATGTACACCAACAAAGTTTGGACTTTGGACTTTGCTCCAGAAAGGGTAAAACCCGTAGGCTGCAAATGGATCTTCAGAAAGAAGATTGGTGTAGATGGGCAGGTTGAAGCCTATAAAGCTAGACTTGTTGCAAAGGGTTTTCGTCAAAGACCTGGTTTGGACTATGACGAGACCTTTTGTCCAGTGGCTATGCTCAAATCCATTCGGATCCTTCTTGCCATTGCTTCCTTCCATAATTATGAGATCTGGCAGATGGACGTAAAGACGGCTTTCCTAAATGGAAATTTGGGAGAGTGCGTCTATATGGATCAGCCGGAGGGATTCATTCAGAGTGGGAGCAGCGGTAAAGTGTGCAAGTTGCTCAAGTCCATCTATGGACTGAAGCAGGCATCGCGGAGTTGGAACATCTGCTTTGATGATACTGTCAAAGAATTCGACTTTATCAAAAACCCAGATGAACCATGCATTTACAGTAAGATCGTAGGGAGAAATGTGGTATTCCTCGTCTTGTATGTGGATGACATTCTCCTAATAGGAAATGATATTCCTATGCTACAGTCAGTCAAAAGATTCTTGTCACAGAGGTTCTCCATGAAGGACCTGGGCAATGCCAACTACATTCTGGGGATCCAGATCTATCGTGATAGATCTAAAAGGATGTTGGGACTTTCACAGTTCAGGTACATCGATACCATACTGAAACGATTCAGTATGGAAGATTCCAAGCGCGGTAATCTACCGGCTTGTCACGGAATCACCCTCTCCAAAGAGATGTCTCCCAAGACTGATTTGGAAAGGGCTCGCATGTCATCAATAACCTATGCATCTGCGGTAGGCTCTATTATGTATGAGATGTTGTGTACCAGACCAGATGTACCATACGCATTAAGCGTTCTAAGCAGGTATCAATCGGACCCAGGGTAGAAGCACTGGATAGCGGTAAAGAACATTCTCAAGTACCTGAGAAGGACTAAGGAGATGTTCTTGGTGTATGGCGGAAAAGACCTCCAGATCGAGGCCTTTGCTGACTCCAGCTTCCAGAGTGACAAGGATGACTCCAAGTCCATGTCGGGTTATGTCTTTACCCTCAATGGAGGGGTGGTTTGCTGGAAGAGCTCCAAGCAGGAAACCGTTGCTGACTCAACTTTGGAAGCGGAGTACAAAGCTGCTTGCGATGCCACAAAGGAAGCTGTCTGGATGAAGAAGTTTCTCGCGGAGCTTCAGGTGGTTCCTACCAGTGTTGATCCAATACCGCTGTATTGTGACAACAATGGCGCTATAGCTTTAGCGAAGGAACCCAGGTCCCATCAGAAGTCCAGGCACATTTTGAGGCGGTACCACCTGATCAGGGAGATCGTAGATTGCCGGGAGATCGAGGTGAAGAGAGTAAATACGGAAGATAAAACTGTTGATCCACTCACAAAGGCTTTACCCATGACTCAGTTCAAGCGGCTGATCGAGATGATAGGTCTTCGATACGCCAGTACATGGCCTTAGTGCAAGTGGGAGATTGTTAGTGTATATGCCCTAGAGGCCATTACTGTATCATACTAGTTTGTGTATTACTTAATGGAAGCTTGGGATATTCACCTTGTATAGACAATCTTGCTCAAAATAGTAGTATGCTACTTGGTTTGTTTCTACTTTAATGTGTACATGTGTTTATTTTAGTATATCACCTATACACATTAGTGGAGCCCTTAGGATCTTTGCTTGATTACCAGCGTTGTGATGGCAGTCACACTCGTGGGGGCTGGGTAATCCACAAGTAAATCCTTATGCAGGTCCCTAGTCGTAGGACTATCGAGACAGGGTATCGATACTCCGTAGTAGACTAGCGTATGCGCTTCTCATCCCAGCAGGGGAGACGGTCTGTCCCACAGCCGTCAGTACGTCGTACTTGAGATAGTATGCGGGTGCTCGTTAGGTTACGAGTACACTGGACAGGACTCGTCGGGAACTGATTGGTTGGTACTATACCTATCGTCAGTTGTCAGTTCCCAGGTGACATGAGTACAGCTTAGTCCGCTGACTTGACACTGTCACTTCGCCTCGAGTGTGTTCCCACTGCACTTTGATTACTACCCTACCACGGCTCAAAGGAGTCGTGCAAACAGGTAGTAGTTGGGTGCAGTCCCGAAGCACTTGGAGGCAGTGACGGTTAGACAGGATTCATCTCTCCCAGTATTGGGAGTTGATATCGCGCTGTGTCAAGGAGAGCCATTACACACAGTCGTCCCTGGCCAGGGCAAGCGAGATATACTGGTAGGTTTCCAGTTTTATCTCTGGGTGTTCTGGGCTACACTCCGACACGACTTGTACCGCTATCAGGAGACTAACGTTTACCGCCCCCCTAGGCCCGCCATGCGATATTCTCAGACGAACAGACCGGACTGTACGGAGATTGTCACATTCAGGCTCAGTAGGAGTTCAGATGGGTTTCACCTCGTCCGTCTTCTTATCGGCATCTACCTGGAGGCCGTTATGCACAGCTAGTGCCGCTTGCAGTCTGTGGTTAAACCCACTGCCAGCGTAGTGTCGAGTCTTTAGAGTCCCACACAGAGAGCTATTCGCCTTTAGGCAAAAGAGTAGAGGTCGCATGGTTTTGCGATAGGGTTTGGTCACATCCGCGCACTTGTGCACGTTTAGTGACCGGGCAGTTTTTACTAGCGGGCTTTGGTTTAAGCCAGATCCTAGTATACGTTTTGGGATTGGTTTTATCTCAGTTGTATTCGTGTTCCCCGGAACGCGGATGCGGGTGTGTATGCACAGTTGATAGAGACAGAGGCAGAGGATTCTCATTAGGGTTGTTGACTGTTGACTTTTGCTTAACCCTAATAAGAATTAGAAATATGATTAACAATATTATTAATTAATTATTATAGTGATATGGTTAGGGTTGAAGGGTTGACCTTGTTGACTTGTTGACTTTTGTTGACCGGTTGACTAAGTTGGACTTGTTGACCACCATCATGACAATGGCTATCATTTGTTTGCATTGATTTTGGCTTGCTTGTTTTGTTCACAAATTGCATTTAACGCAAGAAATGATATTGCCATTTGATATGATAACAACCATCACATAATACTCAATTATCATTTTTTGTTATCATGATTTTGGATTATGAGAGGTTGGATGGAAAAAGTATTGCTCACTTTTCATATTGCTTTCTCTCTCTTGAGCTCTCTCATCCTCAAGCTCTCCCTCTTCCACTTGCTCTCTCTCTAGTTCATAGTTCTACTTGTCTCCTGTGTTGAGAAGCAAGAACCATATAGATAAAACCCAAAACACTCCTCTACTCATCCTAGTTCACAAGGCCTAGCAAGCCATGTGTTCTTGTTTCTTCAAGTTTGAAGTAGAAGCCAAAAGGTAGAAGCTTTCGGATGGATCCATCTTCGGCGCGAGGAGACGACGAGGTGAGGGCGATCCGAACACCGCAAGGAGTTGAAGACGAAGGAGTTCAAGTAAGGTATAACCCCCTAACCGAGTAGGTAAAACTCCTAGTTAGGTTGTTAGGTAGTTGTTTAACAAAGATCCGTATTTTGAGTCCATGTTACCACCCTAGAAAAAATCATTTTTCATCATTTCCGCAAGCCCGTAAGTACCGGGAGAGGTAACGTGGACTTACAATTATTGCTCATCTAGTTCATCATGTAGATGTTATCTATTGGCGTATGTTAGAGTATCGCAGTACGTGTATACTCGCGATTACTTTTATATGTTATCTACTATTCACGAGTTGGCAACTCACCCCCGTTGTACCACTGTGTTTGCCGGTTGCCCCTCGGAGTAGTCGCGGCAGGCTGTTTTCTTGCATCTTTTGACACAGATACCACCGCAGTTGGCGTGCTAGCCTTTTTGCTGATAGGTAGGTTTTGTGCGGTATCTGTTTATTTTCCAGTTGTATACATCGTTGTATCTAGTATTCTCCATCTACTACTTATGTATTGACTTAGAGACCGGTTGTGAGGACGATGTATATTATTGTACTCTGGTGTCGAGCCCGTTGTGAGCCGACTTTATTTATGCAGTTTTATATTTCATGTTGTCTTCACTTAATTTTTTTACTCTTTCTTCGCTACGGCGTCGTATATTATCATTGTGATGATTGTTTCCGCCGTTGGGCATGATTGCTCCCGTTTGGGATGCTTATTTATTATTGTGTATCATTTTACTCATGTACTGCCTTGTACTCGATTTCGGGGCTAGTTTTTACAAAGGGGATGCTGCCAAAATTTTTAAAATAATAACTTGAGTTTTAAAGAATTTTACTAAGTTACTTTAGGTTTTCTAAACATTTTAACAAATGTTTCTATTAAATATTTTAACACTCAATACTTTTAATGGTTTTGATTTCTGGGTTTCGGTTTACTTAGCCGCGTTACGCCTGTAGAAGTTACGTGGTTAAGTGCCGGTCACGGGCCGAACTTTGGGTCGTGGCATCCCTGATCTCATCATAGGACTTAAATACTTATACCCGTTTTGGTTCTAGACTTCTGACTTATATTCTATGAATTTCTCAAAAGCTTCAGACTTGTGTTTCAACGGAAACATGTGTCTGATTCTTGAGAGATCATCAGTGAATGTAATGAATTACAAAGAACCAGTCCTGGCATGTGTAGACAGGGGACCACATACATCATAATTGTAACACCTTAGAATGTGTTTTGTAGCTAATTATATTTTAATGTATGGGTTTTAATAAAAAGTTTACCAAATTAAGTTTTTAATATTTTATCTTATTTTATGAGTATTTTATTAGAATTTTTCTAGGCACACACACACTTGTGCATGTAAACTAGAGTTTAGAGATGGGGTTAGACCATGATTAGCAAGCATGATGGATTAACCCATTCTCTTTAAGCTAATTAACTCTTATTAGGTGTTTTGGGTTAAATAGTATGGTTGTTAATATTTGTTAGTGTATATGCCCTAGAGGCCATTACTGTATCATACTAGTTTGTATATTACTTAATGGAAGCTTGGGATATTCACCTTATATATACAATCTTGCTCAAAATAGTAGTATGCTACTTGGTTTGTTTCTACTTCAATGTGTACAAGTGTTTATTTTAGTATATCGCCTATACACATTAGTGGAGCCCTTAGGATCTTTGCTTGATTACCAGCGTTGTGATGGCAGTCACACTAGTAGGGCTGGGTAATCTATAAGCACATCCTTATGCAGGTCCCTGGTCGCAGGACTATCGAGACAGGGCATCGATACTCCGGAGTAGACTAGCGCATGCGCTTCTCATCCCAGTGTGGGAGACGGTCTGTCCCACAGCCGTCGGTACGTCGTACTCGAGATAGTATGCGGGTGCTCGTTGGGTTACGAGCACACTGGACAGGACTCGTCAGGAACTGACTAGTTGGTATTATGCTTATCGTCAGTTATCATTTCCCAGGTGACATGAGTACAGCTTAGTCCGCTGACTTGACACTGTCACTTCGCCTCGAGTGTGTTCCCACAGTACTTTGATTACTACCGTACCACGGCTCAAAGGAGTCGTGCAAACAGGTGGTAGTTGGGTGCAGTCCCGAAGCACTTGGAGGCAGTGACGGTTAGACAGGATTCGTCTCTCCCGGTATTGGGGGTTGACATCGCGCTGTGTCTAGGAGAGCCATTACACGAGTAGTCCCTGGCCAGGGCAAACGAGATATACTGGTAGGCTTCCAGTGTTATCTCAGGGTGTTTTGGGCTTCACTCCGACACGACTTGTACCGCTATTAGGGGGACTGACGTTTACCGCCCCCTAGGCCCACCATGCGATGTATCAGACGAACAGACCGGACTGTACGGAGAATGTCACATTCAGGCTCAGTAGGAGTTCAGATGGGTTTCGCCTCGTCAGTCTTCTTGTCGGCATCTACCTGGGGACCGTTACGCACAGCTAGTGCCGCTTGCGGTCTGTGGTTAATGTTAGTGTATATGCCCTAGAGGCCATTACTGTATCATACTAGTTTGTATATTACTTAATGGATGCTTGGGATATTCACCTTGTATATACAATCTTGCTCAAAATAGTAGTATGCTACTTGGTTTGTTTCTACTTCAATGTGTACATGTGTTTATTTTTGTATATCGCGTATACACATTAGTGGAGCCCTTAGGATCTTTGCTTGATTACCAGCGATGTGATGGCCGTCACACTAGTGGGGCTGGGTAATCTATAAGCACATCCTTATGCAGGTCCCTGGTCGTAGGACTATCGAGACAGGGCATCGATACTCCGGAGTAGACCAGCGCATGCGCTTCTCATCCCAGTGTGGGAGACGGTCTGTCCCACAGCCGTCAGTACGTCGTACTTGAGATAGTATGCGGGTGCTCGTTAGGTTACGGGTACACTGGACAGGACTCGTCGGGAACTGACTAGTTGGTATTATGCCTATCGTCAGTTATTAGTTCCCAGGTGACATGAGTACAGCTTAGTCCGCTGACTTGACACTGTCACTTCGCCTCGAGTGTGTTCCCACTGTACTTTGATCACTACCCTACCACGGCTCAAAGGAGTCGTGCAAACAGGTAGTGGTTGGGTGCAATCCCGAAGCACTTGGAGGCAGTGACGGTTAGACAGGATTCGTCTCTCTCGATATTGGGGGTTGACATCGCGCTGTGTCTAGGAGAGCCATTACACGAGTAGTCCCTGGCCAGGGCAATCGAGATATACTGGTAGGCTTCCAGTGTTATCTCAGGGTGTTTTGGGCTTCGCTCCAACACGACTTGTACCGCTATTGGGGGACTGATGTTTACCGCCCCCTAGGCCCGCCATGCGATGTATCAGACGAACAGACCGGACTGTACGGAGAATGTCACATTCAGGCTCAGTAGGAGTTCAGATGGGTTTCGCCTCGTCGGTCTTCTTGTCGGCATTACCTGGGGACCGTTACGCACGGCAAGTGCCGCTTGCAGTATTTGGTTAAACCCACTGCCAGCGTAGTGTCGAGTCTTTAAAGTCCCACACAGAAAGCTTTTCGCCTTTAGGCAAAAGAGTAGAGGTCGCATGGTTTTGCGACAGAGTTCGGTCACATCCGTGCACTTGTGCACGTACAGTGTCCGGACAGTTTACACTAGCGGGCTTTGGTTTAAGCCAGATCCTAGTGTACCTTTTGGGATTGGATTTATTCAGTATGCATTCGTATTCCTCGGAACGCGGATGCGGGTGTGTATGCACAGATGACGGGGAGACAGAGGCAGCGGATTCTCATTAGGGTTGTTGACAGTTTACCGTTGACTATTTGACCTTTTGCTCAACCCTAATGAGAATATGATATGTGATTAACTATTTAATTAATTAAGTATTATGGTGACATGGTTGTTGACTTTTGTTGACTTTGTCGACTTGTTGACTTTTGTTGACTTGTTGACTTTGTTGACCGGTTGACTAGGCTTGACTAGTTGACCATCATGATAACCATAGCCATCCTTTCATGGCAAAGACTTTTGCTTGCTTGCTCATTTGTGCAAAACGAGTGCATGAAATGATATGGTTATGGTTGCTTCAACCATCACATAACACTTGATTTGGTATAATGAGTTATGATGGTTTTGGATTATGAGAGGGTGAAAGACAAAAGACTTGCTCATTCTTTCTTGCTCATTCTCTCTCTTGTTCTTGAGCTCTCTTGCTCTTGCTTTCACCCTCTTCCTCTTGCTCCCTCTCTTGACTCTATGGTTCACATATCTCATGAGTTGAGAATCAAGAACCATAGATAAAATCCCACACAAACTCTTCTCTACTCATTCTAGTTCACAAGGTTTAGCAAACCGAGTGAACTAGTTTCTTCAAAGTTCGAAGAAGGAGCCAAAGGTTGGAGCTTTCAGGTGGATCTATCTTCGGCGTACGGAGACGACAGGAAGAAGCCAATCCGGACCACCATCGGAGCTTGAAGACGAAGGAGTTCAAGACAAGCAAGGTATAACCCCCTAACCGAGTAGTTAGAAACTCGTAGTTAGGTTGTTAGTTAGATGTTTAACAAAGATCCGGGTTATAGGTCCATGTTACCACCTCTATAAAAATCGTTTTTTACCAAATTCCGCTTGCCCGAAAGTACCGGGAGAGGTAGCATGGACTTACAGTTAAACCCACTGCCAGCGTAGTGTCGAGTCTTTAGAGTCCCACACAGAAAGCTATTCGCCTTTAGGCAAAAGAGTAGAGGTCGCATGGTTTTGCGACAGGTCGCATGGTTTTGCGACAGGGTTCGGTCACATCCGTGCACTTGTGCACGTACAGTGTCCGAACAGTTTACACTAGCGGGCTTTGGTTTAAGCCAGATCCTAGTGTACCTTTTGGGATTGGATTTATCCAGTATGCATTCGTGTTCCTCGGAACGCGGATGCGGGTGTGTATGCACAGTTGACGGAGAGACAGAGGCAGAGGATTCTCATTAGGGTTGTTGACCGTTGACAGTTGACTATTGACCTTTTGCTCAACCCTAATGAGAATATGATATGAGATTAACAATTATATTAATTAAGTATTATGGTGACATGGTTGTTGAGGGATTGACTTTGTTGACTTGTTGACTTTTGTTGACTTGTTGACTTTGTTGACCGGTTGACTAGGCTTGACTAGTTGACCATCATGATAACTATAGCTATCATTTCATGGAAAAGACTTTTGCTTGCTTGCTCTTTTGTGCAAAATGAGTGCATGAAATGATATGGCTATGGTTGCTTAAACCATCACATAATACTTGATTGATATGAGGTGTTATGATTGTTTTGGATTATAAGAGCCAAATGAGAAAAGTCTTCTCTCATTCTTTCATGCTCATTCTCTCTCTTGTTCTTGAGCTCTCATCTTCCTCCTCTTGCTCTCCCTCTCTTGATTCTATGGTTCACTTGTCTCATGAGTTGAGAACCATGAACCATAGATAAAATCCCATACAAACTCTTCTCTACTCTCTCTAGTTCACAAGGTTTAGCAAACCGAGTGAACTAGTTTCTTCAAAGTTCGAAGAAGGAGCCAAAGGTTGAAGCTTTCAAGTGGATCTATATTCTGCGCAAGGAGACGACGGGGAGAAGCCGATTCGGACGACCATCGAAGCTTGAAGACGAAGGAGTTCGAGAAAAAGAAAGGTATAACCCCCTAACCGAGTAGTTAGCAACTCGTAGTTAGGTTGTTAGTTAGATGTTTAACAAAGATCCGGTTTTTGAGTCCATGTTACCACCTCTAAGAAAATCGTTTTTCACCAAATTCCGTATGCCCGAAAGTACCGGGAGAGGTAGCATGGACTTACAGTGGTATCAGAGCCTAGTTAAACTCTATCTAACATGTTAGTAAAGTAGCTAGAAGATCGATCAAAGAAAAAGTCGCAAAACGAACCCCGGTTTTTAAACTTTTTGTCGATTTTAAAAGTGCTGGAAATTTTTTTTGAGATACACCAAAAATCGACTCAGGGTATTCTGAAGAAACTGCAAAAATTTGACCCCCTAACTCGATCAAAGCGCCGCAGAACCGCGGCCGAGTTGACTCGGTCATGGGGTTTCTTCTTTGCAGTTTGCTCATAGGGGTATTTTGGGATTTTTGGAATATATATTTTCTGCCCGGATTTTCCAGAACGAAAATTTTATTTTTGGGGTCCTGAAAATCCGTATTTTTTGATCGAACTTCTAAAAGACTTTAGCTGACGGGTTTTTTCTGTAATGTGATATTTGTATTGAACGTCTGCTAATCGCTATATGTCGATTAGTGGGGGTTATACAAATCTGTGATCTGTAATGTTGCTGGAATGTGTATATGAATATGTTGGATTGTCGCGGGTGAATAGCCGGGGGTTGTGAGACGAGAGTTTTCTTTTCTTTCAATTCATGTAAATTTGTAAATTGATATAATAATTATTTGTATGGCCGCACAACTGGGTCGGGGTTGTAGCCGTCATTGTATAATTTCTTTTTACTGTTTTTGCTCCTAGGATAGACCCATGGAGGGGGTGCACAAACTACCGGGTATGCCGAAGTGTCGAGTGGCCTACTCACGGAGTTGAAGGAGGTTGCTTCGCTTCGGGTACTTGGCGGGTAGTTTGCCGCACCCGTAGGGGTCTTGGGTGGGGTTTTGGCTATTCACCGCGACCGTGTAATCTTCTTTTCGTTACAGGCTCGTACGAATTGCGGATTCCTAGTATATCCAATGTGTTCATCTGTGATCTGAAATGGCTATCATTGCAATATATCTATATATGATATTATTTAGGTGTTGCTTATGTTTTACAGCCGCGCTAGCCCAGCCCCCGCTCTGTCGTTAGTTAAGTAACCTAACGGGTAATGACGGGGCCCCGTGGCGAATGCGAATGGCATAAGAGTACTTCATATTTTGGTTGTTTTCTGCAATGGTAGGATTAAATGATGGGACGCATTAAAAGAACTAATGCAAGAATATCACGCATTAAAAGAACTAATGCAAGAAAATAAACCAAGTTAAAATCGTTGGAACACTTTCGGAAAACCACTCGGTTCTTTTCAAAACTAACTTTTAAATGCGGAGTTTGAGCCACTCCATTTTTTAAAAGCTATCTCGTTCCATCGATTATATCAAGTTCACTACGTTCACGGTTTTGCCAAAACTATTCGTAGCCCTCCGTCGTTTCACATGAATAGTCAATAGTATTCAAGCTGTGTATGTTGGCCAAAGTCAAGGCATAGTGATTGGTAGCTATTGGGTATTTATGTGTAGCATAGATAGATGCGTTGGTTTGGGACAGTCGTACTGCCATTTTGGCCAAAGTCAAGGGTAGGTACGGATGGATCCAAATTAACCTGGATAATGACGGGTAGAACTTGACATGTGACTTATGATATTTTGGCCAAAGTCAAGGTCATAAGAGCATGGGGCGAAAATCCACATCGGGAGTTTCATAAGTACTGAAACTTGCTAGATTTGCATACCACTTGGAGTGTGATGATTCTGGTAGGATTCCTTCAGTTTCGTCACGCGATGATATTTGGATCCCGATCCTACTGTGAGTATATGCTACTCCTCGGGAAATTTCTCACTAAACGATCAATGCTATAAACCTAGTAGGTGTCTAGAAAGGTGTTAGCGGGGCTACGCCCCCAGGGAAAAGAGGTTATTTAATTAAGGAACTTCGCGAAAGCGTTGGAAAACCTCCCTCGAAGTACCAACACTGGCCTGGCTGAACGGTTAAGCAAGTATTGTGCGGTGGGATTGATCCCGACTAATTCTTCCTTTTTGGTTTGAGGAGGGATTCGAGAAACAGTGGGAGCCATCCTGTTTAGACAAACTAAAAACCATTCTAAACTTGCAAGAGCATCAAGCTGAGTGTTTCTTCTCTCTCCTAATTGCAGCGACCAATCGACATGACTGGACTTAAGTTACTTCTAGATAAAAACATACTGACAGGGCCAAACTACAAAGATTGGCTCAGGAATGTCAAGATGGCAATCACTTACGACAAGCTGGGGTATCTTCTTACCACCAAAGCTCCCCTGTCCCTGGTCCCACTTCCAGCGTCGCGGATAAGGAAATCCGTAAGACTTGGGAGATTGATAGCGCGAAGGCCAAGTGCCTCGTACTTGCCTCTATGGACAATGAACATCAGAGGAGGCACGAGAATATGGACTTGGAATCCATATTTCTTCATACAAAAGAACTGTATGGAGAGCAATCTCGTATCGCAAGATACGAAGCGTCGAAAAAGTTATTTTCGGCAAGGATGGCCGTCGGATCATCAGTAGAAGAACACGTGCTTAAGATGATCGGCTACATTGAGGAGCTCGCGGACCTAGGGACCACATTGGAGAGTGAGCTCTATACGACCTAGTTCTCCAGTCCCTTCCTTCCACTTACGCCCAGTTCATACTGAACTTCAACTTACAAGAAAAAGAAGTTGAACTTTCAGAGCTCCTCAACATGCTGAGGAGCGCAGAGGGCACCCTACAGAAAGGTAGGGAAACATCCACTTTGTTTGTAGGAGGATCATCTTCTTCTAGGTCCAAGGCGAAAGCCAAGGGTAAGAAGAAGAAAGCCCCCGCCAAACCAAGGGGAGGTGTTAGTAAAGTGGATACGAAGGGAAAAACTAAAGCAACAAAGAAAGCGGGAAAGCTTGTGGATAAGGAAGAATGCTTCTATTGTCATAAGAAAGGACACTGGAAGAATGATTGCAGGGCCTGGAAGGCCAGAACACAGGAATTGAAGCAGGTTGCAGCTTCATCTTCAGGTGTGTATGTTATTGGAAACTGTCTTTCAATAAACTCTACTTCCTGGGTATTGGATACCGGATCAGGATCTCATATATGTAATTCTTTGCAGGCGTTGAGAAACCGTACTGTTTTGAAAGCAGGTGACATGACCCTCAGAGTTGCGAACGGAGCTAGCATGGATGCTAAAGCCGTGGGGGACTATCACCTGGGAATGTCAGATGGACATATTTTGGTTTTGCGTAATTGTTTTTTTGTACCCAACGCAACTTGTAATATCATTTCTGTATCTTTAGTTTCTAAAGAAGGTTATGAATTTGCGTTTGTAAGCAATGTTGTAAACATTCACCTTAATCAAGTTCTGATTGGGTCAGGTACATTGAGCAATGGTATATACGTATTAAACCAACCACAGATTTTCAATGTCCAGAATACACACAAAAGAAAGTCTCCGGAAATAAATCAGACATTCTTATGGCATTGTAGACTGGGTCACATCAATGAGAGAAGGTTGACGAAGTTACATACAGAAGGATATTTGAATCCGTTCGAATATCAATCGTATGCCACTTGTCAATCCTGTCTCAAAGGAAAGATGACAAAGACTCCGTTTACTGGACACGGAGTAAGGGCGAGCGAGCTCTTGGGACTCGTACACAGCGACGTGTGCAGTCCAATGTATACACATGCGCGAAGCGGTTATTCTTACTTCATTACTTTTACGGATGACTTTTCAAGGTACGGTTATGTCTTCTTAATGAAACATAAGTCCGAAGCCTTTGAAAAATTCCAGGAATATAAGAATGAAGTAGAAAAACAAACCGGCAAAAGTATCAAGATTCTAAGATCGGATCGAGGTGGTGAATACTTGAGTGCCGAGTTCCTGGACTATTTAAAAGAGAATGGAATTCTCTCTCAGCTTACTCCTCCATACACTCCGCAACATAACGGTGTATCGGAGAGACGGAACCGCACCCTATTGGATATGGTACGGTCCATGATGAGTAACGCTGAGTTACCGCGATCATTCTGGGGGTATGCGCTAGAATCAGCTGCGTACCTTTTGAACCGAGTTCCCACTTAGACTGTGCCTACCACACCATATGAGATGTGGTGTGGGAAGAGGCCCCATCTTAATCACATTAAGACATGGGAAAGTCCAGCTTTTGTAAAAAAGCAGCATGCGGACAAGCTCGAGGCACGCTCAGTACAGTGCAAGTTTGTGGGATATCCAAAGAACTCCAAGGGATATTTCTTTTACTGCGAAGAGGAACAAAAAGTTATTGTTTCTCGACATGCCCACTTTCTAGAACACCAGTTCTTAGAAAAGGAAATTAGTGGGAGCGCAGTAGAACTGGAAGAAATTCCAGAACCACAGACTATTACTGAAAGTTTAGTGGAACTAGAGGGTTCAAAAGAACAGGACATTCCTACGCCGCTCCGCAGGAGTAGTAGGCAGTCTCATCCGCCCGAGAGATACTACGGTTTTCTCATAGACGGGGATAGAGAGGATTGCATCATAGATTATGATGAGCCTACTAGCTTCCAGCAGGCCGTTCAGAGCGTTGACTCAGTAAAATGGCTGGATGCAATGCGGACCGAAATGGAGTCCATGTACACCAACAAAGTATGGACGTTGGACATTGCTCCAGACGGGGTAAAACCCGTAGGATGCAAGTGGATCTTCAAAAGGAAGATTGGTGTAGATGGACAGGTTGAGACCTATAAAGCTAGACTTGTTGCAAAGGGTTTCCGTCAAAGACCTGGCTTGGACTATGACGAAACCTTTTCTCCAGTGGCTATGCTGAAATCCATTCGGATCCTTTTTGCCATTGCTGCCTTCCACGATTATGAGATCTGGCAAATGGACATAAAGACCGCTTTTCTAAATGGAAATTTAGAGGAGTGTGTCTATATGGACCAACCGGAGGGTTTCATTCAGAGTGGGAGCAGCGGAAAGGCGTGCAAGTTGCTTAAGTCCATCTATGGACTAAAGCAGGCATCGCGGAGTTGGAACATCTGTTTTGATGAGACGGTCAAGGAATTTGGCTTTATCAAAAATCCAGATGAACCATGCATCTATAGTAGATTTGTAGCGAGAACTGTAGTATTCCTCGTTTTATAGGTGGATGACATTCTCTTAATAGGAAATGACATTCCTATGCTACAATCTGTCAAGGGGTTCTTGTCGCACAGGTTCTCCATGAAAGACCTGGGTGATGCCTCATACATCCTTGGGATCCGGATCCATCGTGATAGATCTAAGAGGATATTAGGACTTTCACAGTCCAGGTACATCGACACCATACTGAAAAGATTCAGTATGGAAGATTCCAAGCGCGGTAACCTACCGGCTTGTCACGGGATCACCCTCTCTAAAGAGATGTCTCCCAAGACTGATTTGGAGAGGGATCGCATGTCTATTATACCCTACGCTTCTGCGGTAGACTCTATAATGTATCCGATGTTGCGTACCAGACCGGATGTAGCTTATGCACTGAGTGTGGTAAGCCGGTATCAGTCAAACCCTGGGGAGAAACACTGGATAGCGGTAAAGAACATTCTCAAGTACCTCAGAAGGACTAAGGAGATGTTCTTGGTGTATGGCGGAAAAGACCTCCAGATCGAGGCCTTTGCTGACTCCAGCTTCCAGAGTGACAAGGATGATTCCAAGTCCATGTCGGGTTTTGTCTTTACCCTCAATGGAGGGGCGGTGTGTTGGAAGAGTTCCAAACAGGAAACCGCTGCAGACTCGACAATGGAAGCGGAATACATCGCTGCATCTGATGCCGCAAAAGAAGCTGTCTGAATGAGGAAGTTCTTGAAAGAGCTTCAGGTGGTTCCGTCCATTGTTGATCCAAGACCTCTGCATTGCGACAACAACGGGGCAATAGCTTTAGCGAAGGAACCCAGGTCCCATCAGAAATCCAGACACATCTTGAGGCGGTATCACCTGATCAGGGAGATCGTGGATCGCCAGGAGATCGAGGTTCGGAGAGTCGCTTTAGAAGATAACACTGCAGATCCATTCACCAAGGCCTTGCCCTAGACTCAGTCTGAGCGGCTGATCGAGATGATAGGTCTTCGATACGCCAGTACATGGCCTTAGTGCAAGTGGGAGATTGTTAGTGTATATGCCCTAGAGGCCATTACTGTATCATACTAGTTTGTATATTACTTAATGGAGCTTGGGATATTCACCTTGTATATACAATCTTGCTCAAAATAGTAGTATGCTACTTGGTTTGTTTCTACTTCAATGTGTACATGTGTTTATTTTAGTATATCGCCTATACACAATAGTGGAGCCCTTAGGATCTTTGCTTGATTACCAGCGTTGTGATAGCAGTCACACTAGTGGGGCTGGGTAATCTATAAGCACATCCTTATGCAGGTC
Organism: Agapanthus africanus; assembly: GCA_030015575.1. NCBI lineage: Eukaryota > Viridiplantae > Streptophyta > Magnoliopsida > Asparagales > Amaryllidaceae > Agapanthus > Agapanthus africanus. The sequence continues at coordinate 329,921,136 of CM057345.1, read as the reverse complement.
CCTGGTCGCAGGACTATCGAGACAGGGCATCGATACTGCGGAGTAGACTAGCGCATGCGCTTCTCATCCCAGTGTGGGAGACGGTCTGTCCCACAGCCGTCGGTACGTCGTACTTGAGATAGTATGCGGGTGCTCGTTGGGTTACGAGTACACTAGACAGGATTCGTCGGGAACTGACTAGTTTGTATTATGCCTATCGTCAGTTATCAGTTCCCAGGTGACATGAGTACAGCTTAGTCCGCTGACTTGACACTGTCACTTCGCCTCGAGTGTGTTCCCACTGTACTTTGATTACTACACTACCACGGCTTAAAGGAGTCGTGCAAACAGGTGGTAGTTGGGTGCAGTCCCGAAGTATTTGGAGGTAGTGACGGTTAGACAGGATTCGTCTCTCCCGGTATTGGGGGTTGACATCACGCTGTGTCTAGGAGAGCCATTACACGAGTAGTCCCTGGCCAGGGAAAACGAGATATACTGGTAGGCTTCCAGTGTTATCTCAGAGTGTTTTGGGCTTCACTCCGACACGACTTGTACCGCTATTGGGGGACTGACGTTTACCGCCCCCTAGGCCCGCCATGCGATGTATCAGACGAACAGACCGGACTGTACGGAGAATGTCACATTCAGGCTCAATAGGAGTTCAGATGGGTTTCGCCTCGTCAGTCTTCTTGTCGGCATCTACCTGGGGACCGTTACGCACAGTTAGTGCCGCTTGCGGTCTGTGGTTAAACCCACTGCCAGCGTAGTGTCGAGTCTTTAGAGTCCCACACAGAAAGCTATTCGCCTTTAGGCAAAAGAGTAGAGGTCGCATGGTTTTGCGACAGGTCGCATGGTTTTGCGAAAGGGTTCGGTCACATCCGTGCACTTGTGCACGTACAGTGTCCGGACAGTTTACACTAGCGGGCTTTGGTTTAAGCCAGATCCTAATGTACCTTTTGGGATTGGATTTATCCAGTATGCATTCGTGTTCCTCGGAACGCGGATGCGGGTGTGTATGCACAGTTGACGGAGAGACAGAGGCAGAGGATTCTCATTAGGGTTGTTGACCGTTGACAGTTGACTATTGACTTTTTGCTCAACCCTAATGAGAATATGATATGTGATTAACAATTATATTAATTAAGTATTATGGTGACATGGTTGTTGAGGGATTGACTTTGTTGACTTGTTGACTTTTGTTGACTTGTTGACTTTGTTGACCGGTTGACTAGGCTTGACTAGTTGACCATCACGATAACTATAGTTATCATTTCATGGCAAAGACTTTTGCTTGCTTGATCTTTTGTGCAAAATGAGTGCATGAAATGATATGGCTATGGTTGCTTAAACCATCACATAATACTTGATTGATATGAGGTGTTATGATTGTTTTGGATTATGAGCGCCAAATGAGAAAAGTCTTCTCTCATTCTTTCATGCTCATTCTCTCTCTTGTTCTTGAGCTCTCATCTTCCTCCTCTTGCTCTCCCTCTCTTGATTCTATGGTTCACTTGTCTCATGAGTTGAGAACCAAGAACCATAGATAAAATCCCATACAAACTCTTCTCTACTCACTCTTGTTCACAAGGTTTAGCAAACCGAGTGAACTAGTTTCTTCAAAGTTCGAAGAAGGAGCCAAAGGTTGAAGCTTTCAGGTGGATCTATCTTCGGCGCAAGGAGACGACGGGGAGAAGCCGATTCGGACGACCATCGAAGCTTGAAGACGAAGGAGTTCGAGAAAAAGAAAGGTATAACCCCCTAACCGAGTACTTAGCAACTCGTAGTTAGGTTGTTAGTTAGATGTTTAACAAAGATCCGGTTTTTGAGTCCATGTTACCACCTCTAAGAAAATCGTTTTTCACCAAATTCCGCATGCCCGAAAGTACCGGGAGAGGTAGCATGGACTTACAATATTAAATGAAAAATGAATTTTAAAAAGAAATTGAGAAAGGTTTTAATATTGGTTTGAATTGTTGACTTTGGGAGAGAGAGAGAGAGGGAAAGCATGGGGCAACATGACATGAGCCATGCCCATTTAATGAAGAGAGAGAATAAGAAGGGGTCTTTGTTGTTTGTTCTCATTTCTCCCTCTCATTTCCTTGCTCTCATTCTCTCACACTCTCACAACACACACACCCTCACAGCAGCAACTTCAGCAACTGCATCATCATCTTCAGCAGCAGCCTCAGCATCAGCAACAAGCAGCAGTGACCACAACAACAACAACAGTAGCAAGAGCAGCAGCAGCAGGAGCTTCAGCAGCAACAAGAGGAGCAAGTAGTAGCTGCAGAAGCAAGGAAACAACAACCTCAGCATCAACAATAACAACAACACAGATAGCAGCAGCAGCCATCATCATCATCAGCAGAATCTGCAGCTGTAGCAACAGCAGCCCCAGCACTTGCAGCAGCTCCATTCACTTCTTCACCTGCTTTCTAGGGTTCTCTAGGGTATAATTTCTTAACCCAATCTCCTAGTTGCTTAGTTTATGTGTTAATTGGTGTCGGTTAGTGTTAATTAGCTAGTTTAGTGCTAATTATGGTGTTTTGTGTGGACTTTTGGATAATTGATGATTGTGTTGGTAAACCCTACCTATTTTAGTATTATTAAGGTCACTTTAACTGGGAATTTCCCTGGATAACACAAAAATACCATAAGGTTTCCTTTTTAGTGCGAATTGTCATTTTTATACGATATATTGGCAATCTGTGATCTGCTTTTGACCTGGGGCCTTCAGAAGAAAATTGAGGAAACTGGAACATACTTGTTAGGTCTAGAATACACCACTAGAACACGAGCTCTTATCTCCAAACCCAGGCCGCAATTTTAATCTTATTAGCCGCAAATTGCGGCCATGAGGGGGTGTTAGGTCTTGGGGTTTTGTGTAGGGTACTCTGCAGTGTATTTTAGTGTTTTGGCATGTCTAGTTTTGTAAGATTTGGTCTGTACGAAAATCTGGGACTATATATCGTATTTGGTGTTCGTTGTGTTTGCGCGATACGTGAGAGGGTTCTGTGATCCAGCGTATCGCGGCGTGTCGTGATGGTTTTAGACGCGTATACACACGTTTTAGCGTATCGTGCACGCGCATTTAGTTCGCGATGCGAGTTTCTCGTTTTGGTTCGATATCGCGTTTTGCGGAATATTTGGCTTATATGTGATTTCCTTGTCTTATTTACAGGTTTGCAGGCAGGGACTACGGACACTGCTATAGGGGGGAGCAGATGGTAAGATTCACCTAGCGTGGAGTGTAGGTGAGTAGATTTAATATCTACAGGGGAATCGCCCGCATGGCGTTATGCGTCTGGGCTAGGATTCTAATACTTGTCGCATATTCAACGTCATTGTTAAAATTACGCCTTTAAATTATTTCCTTGAAATAGTTATACTGTGACTAGCAGCCGTAGGACACTGCACATATTATTGACGGTTCATGTTGCACGAGAACGGATTGTACGCTACACACACACACCGTCAATAATTGACATGTCACACACAAACCATTATAGACATTATATTGCTTGGTTAGGGACCTTGTGACATTGATTCGTACTGCTTATCTCATATGACATTACCATACCTATATACCTATAGAGTATCGTACCATTAGTGATAGGCACACATACCCTTTACGATACATCTACCGGTATATCTTACTCATATTCTTCTTATACCCAGGGGGGTATACGACATCAGTTCTTATAGATAGATACCTATACATTGCTATACCTGTATGTTACACACATATTCAGTTGCAGTTACATATTTACCTTTACTGATGTTACTTAGCTGTACCTTATTGGTTTCGCATACATCTGGTTTCAGCTACATATTCTCATTATATGCTCGCATTTCAGATATATCGTATATGTTTATTCCTGGATTGCGCATTATTATTTGGGTTTTACATGATGTTTTCTGGATTTGGGAACCGTGGGAGTTCATGAAATTATGCATACAATGAAAAACCCGGTTTCCTTGATATGATATTTGCGCATCCACCATGGGTTTTATCGGTGCTGATTATATATACCCCTATGAGGAGGCGTCGAGATCGTAGAGGGTACATGGTGGGGCCCGGAGTTACCCCGGGGCAAGAAAGGGATGTCGATGTGCTATGAGCCGATGAGCCCGGCAGGGGAACCATACCATCCGGTGACAGTACCAATGACTCGGCGGGGGTCATGGAGACACCGTTGGGAGTCATGCACGTATGCATACGTCGAAAGGCGAGGGTCAGAGCTAGGCACTCGTGCTTTCGGGACAGCATATGATACGTACCTATCAGGATTTCTGTGTCGATACATGGCACATTGTTTTCATGATATTTCTTTTAAACACCTTTGTATATATAACAGGGGATTAGCCGTTGTTATATATACCCTTACACCAACATTAGTGGAATGGGACGCTAATATATGTGTATTTCCCCCATCATATTTATTTCTGCAAATATATATATATACCTTTAGGATGTTAGAAACTTACTTGAGATTTGACTTAGGATATAGGTGATTCATTGAGATTGGATATTGGAAATGAAAGAGATTGTTGATTTGTACATTCGAGAAATAGGAGAGCTATTCGATATTGTACATTGAGGTGATGTGAGACCTATATGATGTGAGAGCCCAGTTTGGGGGCTGATTTGAGGAATTTTGGATTTGAGTGTCTTGATGGATTATGATCCTACCACGATGTCAGGTTTCCGTGGAAATAACATATTCCACCCCATACCTCACACTTATCTATTTTATGCACAGTTTTATATATTGGTAGTACCTGTTAGTGTACCCTTATGATAGTTGCATATTTACATTCTCATATCCCTATTGCATGGTTATTGCATATTATTGTCATGTTACTATTGCTTCACATATTGATTGTACCTGCTATTGTACTTTCCTTTATTCAGCATTTGCATGACATGTTATTACTGTAATCTCTTAGATTCATGCTGTACGTACGTTCCTGCGATTACCTGCATATGTTATCTATTATTCACGAGTTGGCAACTCACCCCCGTTGTGCCACAGGTGTTTCAGGTTGTTCCCCAGAGTAGTCGAGGCAGGCTATTCAGTTATTCCGCTATCATCTTTTGCTACAGATACCGCGTCAGCTCACAGTACTATTTTGCGTAGGTGGGTTTTGGTGGTTATCTGTATTTTGTATTGTACATTCGTTGTATCTTGTACTCTCCATCTACTATTATGTTGTTGACTTAGAGACTCGGTGAGGACGTTACTGTATATTATTGTGGATTTATTGTCTTTTATATACAGCTTTCTCTCTATTGTCTTTATTCTTCGCTACGGCGTCATATTTTTGTGTTGTATTCATCTTGGGTTAGTTTTTTTACAAAGGGGCGTTGCCAAAATTTTAAAGAAATAAAGTAGAACTTTTAAAGAATTTGGGTTGCGATTTCAAATGTTTCAAAAACTTATATTGTCTTTTCCGTATTTTTATGGTTTAGATTTCTGGGTTTTGGCTTTCTTTTACTTCGTTACGTCTTAGGGCGTTGCGTAGTACTAGGGCCGTCACGGGCCAATTTCGGGTCGTGACAAAATTGATATCAGAGCGCTAGGTTTTACCTTTCGGAGTGTAGGATGACCTTAGTATGATGGAGTAGGTAGCTTAAGCAAAGTAACGTAGTGTGTGTATGTCTACAGCATACCCACGATGCGTTACTTCACCTAAAGTGACCTAAGTACAATTTTCTTGAATTTCCTTCCTTGATGATTCGATTCCTTATTCTCATTGAATCTTATATCTATTTATAGCCTTGCCGCCGATAACTATGGGGACTCAGAGTGATGCAGCGAGGGCCGAGGTCAGAGTTGGCTCGGGTGAGACGAGTACTGATCAGGATGGCACTCTAGTTGCACAGGTGCAGACGGATCAGCCTATGACCTATACTATTGATAGACTTTTGGTAGAGATGCAGGACTTCCGCCAGACTATGAGTTCATTGGTTGATGTCGTTCGGGAGCTACGACAGGAGGTTGTCACCCATGTTACTCAGTTGTCACTTGCGATCAGCATGAAGCAGTCCGTCACCTACATAGCACCAGTGGTTGCAACTCCAGTTGATGAGGCGCATATTTCAGAGGCTCAGAGAGTTCCAGGACAGTGGAGGACTCGTACCAGTGTACCAGCCCAGAGACAGAGGTTTGGTCATCGAGACAGATTTCGTGGCCGCCGCGGGAGTAGCAGAGGCTTAGGACGAGGACAGTCGTTCAGCTCTCATCCCCAGGATGGTCAGCAGTCAGCGTGTGGATGTTTTCGATGCGGGAGCCTTCAGCACTTCGTCAGGGATTGTTCCTTAGCACCTCGTCATGATCGTTTTCAGAGGAGCCGTGGACGTGGAAGATTTGCTCAGAGGGCTCAGTCTACCAGAGAAGTTCATCCAGCTGCGAGTAGAGGGCAGACACAGGAGTTTGCTTCTACTCATCGGGATGCGCAGACGTCCAATGCAGAGTCTTCAGGTATCCTTATTTCGCATGTTCTTTTGATGTGTTCATTGTTTTTCATGCTTGTACCGTGGTTGGGTAGATTAGTCGTAGTTGTGCTAACTTCTGTCAGCGATTCTTTTGTTGCGCGACACGTATTCAGTTGTGTGCCAATCGGATAGGAGATAGAGATTCGTCCATCGTTTCGATCCTTCTAGAGATGTTGGATTCGACGTTCTCCTGGGCACGGACTGGTTAACTACGTGTTAGGCGTCTGTGGACTACCGCGAGGAAACAGTCAGGTTTGTTTTCCCGGCAGGTCAGTTCTTGTTGTGCAGGTGGATAGTGGTGCCGCCTCTCACAGCTTGAATTCAGCCTTTTTCGCTAGTCGGCTTTTAAGGAGATGTCGTGGATTCTTGGCGTTCATTCGTGATACCGGAGCCACAGTTAGGATTGTTGGACCGGGTTCCTTTCGTGCGAGAATTTTCCGACGTTGTCCCGGATGAGCCGGCAAAGCTTGGGAGCTAAAGGATCAGCTGCAGAGTTGTTGTATGGGGCGTTTTGTGCGTCTAAGTGTTTCGCTCTTGGAAGCTCCTATTTCTGTTTGTCAAGGGGGAAAGACGGCAGTTTAGGGTTGCGTATCGACGGATCGTTAATTGAACTGGCTTATGGTGCGGATAGGTATCCTTCACCTCGCCGTGATGATTTCTTCGATCAGCTCTACAGTGCGAGACATTTTCTAAGTTTGCTTGGGATCAGGTCATCATTATTGCGATTCGGAGTGACGGCATTGCGAAGACTGCCTTGTGCGTGCTACGGGCTTTGTGTGTTTTGGTGAGTCATTGGATTCACTGATGCCCTAGCAGCATTCGTTGATATGATGAACCAGATTTCTTCAGGCCGTTCCTCGACCAGTTTTGTTGTGTTATTTACGACATTCTGGCCTATTTAATGTGTCTTGAGGGACAGTAGTAGCACTTGAGGATTTGTTATGCAGATACTGGGAGAGTACCAGCAGTTTGCTAAATTCTCGGAGTGTTTCTTCAGGCTTGTTTTGTGCCGACTCCTAGGTCTTGTAGTCACGGGAAACGGTTTCGTATGGTTCCGAGGGAGATCGTGGCCGTACAGCTTAGGTCCAGACATGTGTGCAGGACGGAGATCCACAGATTGTTGGGCTTAGAAGGTTTTACCGCCGTTTCATGCAGGATTGCTAGAGTAGTGCTGCACTGTCGACTGAATGGACCGGAAGGGAGGTTTCTTTTCTGTGGACTGAGGCATGTGTACGGAGTTTTCGGCAGTTGGAGATTCGGTTAACAAATGCATCAGTTCTTTCTTTGCCTTTGGTTCGGGTGACCTTGTTGTTTAACTGTGATGTTTCTTGAGTGGGGCTCAAGTGTGTACTGAGGTGACACTATAGAGTTATCGCTTTTGCTTCCCTACATTTGGAAGAAGTACGAGAAGGATATTCCACTCATGATCTGGAGATGGCCGCGGTGGTTTTGCGTTGGAGATTTGGAGACACTACTTGGTCGAGACTCGTGTCAGATTTTCCACGGATCACCAGAGCTTAATGTACATCTTCCAGCAGCGGATTTGGAGTGTTGTTATAGTCTTCTGCAGATTTACAGTTCTTGTGTGATCGTTGAGTATAGCTTAAGTTCGTCTCTACGGAGGGGACAGCTTGGTCATGTCCGCACCCGACCAATTTCCTTAAATCGTTTTCGCGAGACACTACCCGCCGATACTCGTTCGTCAGTGATACTTAAGCATACTCGGCTGGGTAATGATTCGGAGATCTTGATTTGTGACAATGGTGTGCTAAGTTAGGGACGCGTTTGTGTACCTGGTATCATCGGGTAGAGACGTGTAATCCTAGAACATGCACATATGTCAACTCTCTATATGCATTCAAGTTCCACCAACATTTAACGTGACTTGTGAGATAGTTACGGGTGGACAGAGATGTAAAGAGAAGTTTCAAGTTTCGTTTCAAGGTGTCTGTCTTGTTGTGTGCTTGGGTCGAGCATCTGAGGCCGGCTGGAGAGTTGCAACCTTTTACCGTTACGAAGTAGGAGTGGGAGCAGATCTCCATGAATTTCGTTATGGTTTCTGTTAGTTATATGTATGCCCTAGAGGCCATTACTGTACATTGGATGTATATTGTAGTGGATGCTGGGACATATATAGGTAGGACTTTCTTGCTCGACATGATAGTATGCTATCTGGTTGCTCTTTGTCTTAACATGTATACTTTCTGTCTCTCTGATTACATGTTGATAAAGCCCTTAGGATGAGTACTCGACTTCCAGGACTATGATGCAGATCATACTAGTGGGGCCTGGATAGTCAATGAGTACATCCTTCTATTAGTTATATGTATGCCCTAGAGGCCATTACTATACATAGGATGTATATTGTAGTGGATGCTGGGACATATATAGGGAGGACTTTCTTGCTCGACATGATAGTATGCTATCTGGTTGAACTTTACCTTAACGTGTACACTGTTTGTCTCTCTGTTACATGTTGGTAAAGCCCTTAGGATCTGTACTTGACTACCTGGACTATGATGCGGATCATACTAGTGGGGACATGGTAGTCCATAAGTACATCCTTCAAAGTCCCTAGTCGAGGGTGTATCGAGACGGGGCATCGATATACCAGAGTAGACTAGCGTGTACCTTCTCGACCCATGTAGATGGGCGATGGATGATCCCATATCCATCGGTGTTTGACATCAGAGATGATATACGGGTGCTCAGTAGAGACTGGGTACACTGGACGGACTCGCCGAGAACTCCCAGATGGTATTATACCTCACGTCAGATGGCAGTTCTCTGGTGACACTGGTACAGAGTAGTCTGTTGACCCGAGATCGTCATAGAGTCTTGTGTGGTTCCCACTGTACTTTGATTTCCATCTTACCACGTCCAAGAGGGCGTGCAAAACGGTGGTTTTTGGGTACAGTCCCGAGTCACATGGAGGCAATGAGCGATAGGAGGGGATTCGTCTCTCCCGGTATATGGGGGTTGATGTTGCGCTGTGTTCGATTGGCTATAACAGGAAATCCCTGGCCAGGGTTGCTGAGATTTACTGGTAAGTGTTACCAGTAGTTTCTCGAACAGTTATAGACCTCATATCGACACGACTTATTGAGCTATTGGGGTCTGACGTTTACCACCCCTAGGCGAGATATGCGACATATCAGACGATCAGACCGGACTGTACGGTAGTGTTACTGGACGGATTCACTGGAGTGTGAGCGGGCTTGCTCGTCGATCTTCAGATCGCTCAATACCCGGGTGGCCGTTACGTTTAGCAGACCGCTTGCGGCTTGTGGATGCTTGATATGATCATCATCCGCTGCCGGCGTATTGACGAGTCTTTAGAGTCCTACACAGAGGTTTCCTGGCTCAAGCGAAACGAAATAGGAGCGCATATGAGATATGTGCGGGACCGAGAATAATGCGTGTATGTGATACCGTATTCTATTCTCGCGATGTGACATTGATCGGTTATATGTGATATAGCCGGGTTATCGGATCAAGTGTTGATTCGATAAGATGTTACTAATGATACCGGTCGGTTATGTGCGCATGACCGGATCATTGAATCAAGTGTTGATTTAATGATTTAATGCATATTTATATATTTGATATATTACTTTGCGTTAACTAGTATTGGTTCACTTTATATGGATTTTCTCACTTGTTATGTGCATATTGTATATGTGATATACATTTGTACATTTGCTTGTATCATGTTTGATGATACATGATTGTTTAAGTGTAAGTTAAGAATAAACCATGGTTATTTATATGATTAGGGTTTTATTTCCTTTTCTTATTTATTTATCTATTTATTTATTTTGGAAATAATTAGAAAAGGCATAAGAAGAAAATGGTGGCTATTTTTGTTTCATATTGAAGCTTCTTGAAGACTTTGACCTAGTGACCATTTTGTTCTTATCCTTAACCCTAACCATTACATTAACCATGGTCTTTTCTCTACACTTAACTAGGGTTGAAGATATGATAAGTATTGATTTACTTATTCATTTTTCTATTTAACTTATCATATCATCTTTCTTCTTCTTCTTCATTCTTCAAGTGAAGAAAAGCAAAGTCCATCAATGGTGATTGTTGGATATGAGTGAGAAATCCAATTCTAAAGTTAACCCACTTCCTATTTCTTCATCCTCTACCTCTTGCCAAGTAGTAGAGTGTGTTTCCTTCACAAGATTTTAGGGTTTGGTGAAGGTGGAGCTTGATTCATCGATGCCTCGACGTAGATCATCTTCGGCATGGACATCGACGACCTAGCTTGCCCATTCTCCGACGAAGCCGATCTTAGAGCCCAGATTTGATTTGGACAGCGGAGACGACCCCCTTGCGGAGCCGTGGAGGTGGAGGACCGGATCTACAAAGGTTGTATTTCCGTATTCTCAGTAGTTAATTGTTAACTAGTTCTTGTTCGCCTAGACATCTAGTTATCGATCCGTACTTTAGGGTTTGTAGGCACCATATTTTTTGAAATTGCCATGGTTGATGGCTTGGGAGACCTCACTAGTGTGCCTAGGAACCCTGCAGTGGTATCAGAGCCAAGCTAGAGCCTTAGGCGAAGTCCAGACGGAAATTGAAGTCCGATCGAACCGAAACCATACCCGGAAAATTGCTCTCTGTCCATTTTTTAAAATCTGGTATTTTTCCACATTAAAAATATTCAGAAAAATCAGCAGGTGAATATATGAAATACTGTGAAATTCGTGCACATAATTCCTTCATATTGCCGCGCTTCCGCGGCACGAGCTAGCCTCGTGCGGCGGTTGCGCGGCGGTACGGCCATTTTGTTCAGTACTATTTGCACAGTATCTCATAATTATTAGTTCTGGTATTCCTGGGTATTTTTAATATTTATTTCAGAGTTGAATTTTTCTGAGTAGTTTTGGGGATTCGGTATTTCGATCGGGATATCAAATTTTGTCTGTGTGGCTTTCCGGATAAATTTTAGAATATGTTAAAAAGTTCGACCGGATATAAATACCCAACTTTTCCCCTGTCGGGAAATTTCCAAGTATTGGATTTTTCCGTAGTTTAACGACGTTCTAAGTAGTGCAAGTAACGCGATGGTCCCTCTAGAAGACACAAACCTTAACTCGATTATGTGACCGTCTTGAACTGCCCTTTGAACCTTCGGGTTTGGGGCAGTACGGCGTGCCACATGTGAGGCGTTGGCTTGACCCTTCTACGGCTGGACCATTGGTACTGAGGTACGAACGGAATGTTGTTAGACTTATTTCATGTGTTGATCTGTATCGGGAAAACTTGGGTGTTCGATTGTTCGATCGAAAAGTTTAACATTTTCTGTTTATCTGGAATGGGATACAATAATTGGAATTCACAAGAAGTTATGTGATAACTAAATGAATGTTATAAACACAGCAGTTTAGTCTCACTTGATCGGTTGCCACGGAATTTTGATGTGATCAAAAGTCCGTCGCAATCACGTAGCGTACGCGGATACTCGCCGGGTAAACTTAATAGACAGCCTCACCCCATAGCCTAGACCAAGTGACTGTAGGAGAACCCCGTCGCCGAAAGCATCCGTACGGGTGCTCGCGGTAGCGGTGTTCCGCCTTGGTGCACTTCGTCGACGGTATCAGGGGTGCGGCCGTCTACTTAAGTTTACGACGAGTATTCGATCAGACTGTCGGGAATCTTGTTGAATTGCCCGACTTGATATTGAAAAGAGTTTTCGATTTTGAGACTAAAATGCGGGGTTTATAATTGTTAGGCATGCGATGTCTAAGTAATTCATTTGATTAGGCATGCGATGTCTATGCAGATTGCGGATTCCAACTGTTGTAGTTTTACACTTTCTTTTCTGTGACCGTAAGTGTAATATGTGATATCGCCGGTTTCGTTGCTATATGTCAACGACAATTGGGATGGACATATTTACTTACGTTGATGACATGTGATGTTATGTGTTGCTGGATATGTTATATTGGATCGTCGTGTTTGAATAGCCGGGGGTTTTTATGTGAGATGAGTGTTTTTCATTTTCATTCATGTAAAAACTTGTATGTAATATTCTTTTATTGGGGCGCTTCCAGGTTGCGGAAGTAGTCATCGTTTGTATATTATTTTCTTTTCCGCACTAGGATAGACCCAAGGAGGAGGGCACAAGTAACCGGGTTCTGGAGTCCAGTGGGAGATCAACTCGAGGAGTCGAGTCCGGGTCTCCTAACTCTAGAATTGGCAGGGTTGCTTGCCGCTCTCGTAGGGGTCTAGGGGTGTGGGTTTGGCTATTCATCACGACCGTGGAATCCGTGTTTTATACTGGCTCGTATTGAAAACACGGACGTCCTAGTATATCCAATATTTCATATGATTCTTCTGCTGCGATATCTGTGATGAGATCATGTGATGTTTCTGTGATGGATATAGTATATAGTATATATGATATATTATATAGACGTTACTTATGTTTTACACCCGCGCTAGCCCTGCCCTGCTCTGCCGTTAGTTACCTAACCTAACGGTGCACGAGGGGACATCGAGGCGAATGCGGATGGCATAAGTGTACGTCATATCTATCTGTGATGTTTAGGTACTTAAATGATGGGACTTCATTAATGTGATTAATGAAATTAAAAGAAACCTAAGATGTTGTAGAATCGAATTTCAAAATAAAACAGGTAGCTACAGTTCTTGCTTTGCACAGCGGTATATGCGATATATCCTGCACCTTATTCGATGAGGAAAGGACCGAGATCCCTTCACCGGGAGTGACTCCTTTAGCAATAACTGGCAGATGCTACACACTCGGTTTGTCTTTTGATGGCTTTTAAAAGTTTTTGCTTTGCACAGTGATATATATGATATATCCCGCACCTCATTCGACGAGGAAAGGACCGACGATCCCTTCACCGGGAGTGACTCCTTTAGCAAAACTAGAAAAGCCTCAAAAACACTCCATTTCAAAATTCATTCGATCCTACAACGATATAAAGTTCATTACGCAAAAGGTTTTCTTAAAAACCTGTCGTAGCCCTCCGTCATTTCAGATAGGTAATAGTTAGTATTCGTGCTGCGTTTGTTGACTCAGTCAAGGCGTAGTGTGCGGTAGCTGATTATTGTTTATCTGCAAAGCATATGATGCGATTGGATTAGGGTAGTCGTGCGGCCTTGTTGACTCAGTCAAGGGTCGTGCGGGTGGGTTTAATTCAATCGAGAAATGACGGGTTGAACTTTACTTGTGGTCTATGATTTGTTGACTCAGTCAAGGTCATAGGTCGCTTGGGGCAAAATATTATCGGGAATTTCAAGTGTTGAAATTTGCAATGAGATTGCATACCTTCTATGAGATAGTTGGATCCCGATACCCACTGCGAGTAAGAGTTACTCCTGGGAGAGTTTTATACATTACAATTAGCCGATCAAGTAGGTGTCTAGAAAGGTGTTAACGAGGTTACGCCTCTGGGAAAACGAGGTTTACAGTAATTAGGTTCGTGCGAAAGCACGGGGGACCTCCCTCAAAGTACCGACACTGGCTTGGCTGAAAGATTGGCGAACTTGTAGTGTGTAATTAATCCCGGCTAGTCTTTCCTTTTAGGGTTTGAAGGAAGATTTGATAAAAAGCAGTGGGAGCCATCCTGATTAGATAAAATTATAACCAATCTATTCTTGCAGAGCGCACGCTGAGTGTTTTCTTCTCTCTCTCTCCAGGTAGCGACCATATCACGCCTTAATCAAGATAATAATACGGATTATTGACCGAACCCGCTTGTTATACTGAGCTGGGGAACGTTGGTCCCGCTCCAACTTATAATTGTTATAAGACAGAGCAGGAAATTGGGGAATACCAGATTTCCCGTGCCGCCCAAACGAAGAGAGTGCATGCTGATGAATCATCTTCGGGTGTGTTCATTATACAGAACTGTTTCTCAGTATCCTTTACGTCCTGGGTATATGATACCAGATCAGGATCCCAGATATGTAATATGTTACATAGGGCTACAGAAAGGTAGAGAACTGAGAACGGGTAATAAGTTTCATGAGGCAGAAAACGGGGCAAATGTTGCAGCCAAGTCTGTTGGTCACTGTCACCCTGTATACCAATACATTGATTCTGAACGAATGTTATTAGATACCGAACCTGATATACAAAATCATATCAGTCTCTTTATTAGTAAAGAAACGATAAAATTTTGTATTGATGGATAATGTTTTGGACATTTCCTATATCAAAAGTTGATCGGTTCAGGCACGTTATCTAAAAGCATTAATGTTCTAAATCAAATCACAGTTCTTACTATATGGAACACACACAAGAGGAAGAGTTCAGAAATGAACGAATTCTTCTTGAGGCATTGTAGACTAGGTCAGATCAATGCGACCCGACTGGCTAGAGTTACATATAGATGTATATTTAAATTAGTTTGAATTTACATCTTGTGAAACTCGCCAGTCATGTCACAAAGATAAGATGACCACAGCTCTGTTTATTGGAAATAGAGAAAGAGTTAGTAAACTCTTGGGACTGATACATGTTGATGTATGTAAGGTCCCCTGTCTACAAATGCCAGGACTGGTTCTTTATACTTCATTACGTTCTCTGATGATCTCTTTAGATTCAGACATATGTTCCTGTTGAAACACAAGTCCGAACCTTTTGAGATATTCACAGAATATAAGTTAGAAGTAGAGAACCAGAATACGGGTATAAGTATTATGTCCTATGATGAGATCAAGGAGGAGAATACTTGAGCACAGAAATACTGGACTATTCTAAAGGAGAATGAGATTCTCTCTCAGCATTACTCCTCTGTATACACCATAGCACGATGGTATATCGGGACGGAGCAGATACACCCTATTTGATAAGGTGTGCTCTATGATGAGTACTACTGAGTTACCTATTTCCTTTTAGGTGTTATGCACTTGAGAAGCTGCATACCTATTGAATAGGGTTCGAATCAAATCAGTTACCTACCATTTCATATATGATATGGAAAGGGAAGAGCCCATATCTTAAGTTAGTTAAGATTTGGGGTTGACCGGCCTATGTCTGAAAGCAAAATCCGGACAAGCTCGAGGCAAAGTCTGTAATGTAGAACTGGAAAGGTTCCAGCTATACAAACTACAGCTGATGATTTGATAGAACCAAAGTATTCAGTAGATACCAACGAACCTCAGCCTCTCCGCCGATCTAGTAGGGTTCCTTACCCACCTGAGAGATACTTCGGTTTCTCTATGACAGTGGGAGCGAGGATTGCATCATGAGATGATGACCCAACTAGCTTCGAGCAGGCCATCAGGAGTAAGACTCTGTAAGAATGGCTGGATGCTTAGAGATCTGAGATGGAATCCTTATACACCAACAAAGTATGGACTTTAGTTGCTATATCTGAAGGGTTAAATCCCCATCAGGAGCAAGTATATCTTGAGAAGATTACTTGGTATAAATGGAAAAGTTGAGACTTTCAAAGCTAGACTTGTTAAAGGTTTTTGTCAAAGACCAGGCGTGGATCATGATGATACCTTTTCAAGTAGCTATGCTTAAGTCCATCCAGATCCTACTTGCCACGGCTACATACCATGACTACGATATCTGGTGGTTGGGTGTCTTGACTGCTTTTCTAAATGATGATTTAGAAGAGAGCGTCTATAAGTACACAGCCAGAGGGCTTCGTAGACAGTGGGAGCAGCGGAAACGTGTGCAAGATGCTTTATAGGATAAAGCAGGCATCGCGGAGTTGGAACATCTGTTTTGATGAATTAGTCAAAGAAGTTGACATCATCAAAATGGTAGATGAACCTGGTATAAACAAGAAGGTAGTAGGGAGTATGGTGACGATCCTCGTAGAGTACGTGGATGACATACTATTGATAGGGAAGGAGTTTCCTATGCTACGCTCGATCAATCTCCGCTTATCACTATGATTCTCTATATAGGATCAAAATGATACCTCCTAAATCCTGAGTTTTGGATCTATGAGATAGATTTAAATGGATGTTAGGATTCTCACTAGTTGTAGTGAGATGGTATCAATCGATCCTGGGGAGAATCACTGGAAGTGTTCCAGGGTGATAAAGTCGACTGAATGTCAGTCACAGGCATTGTCTTTACCCTAAGTAAAGGGACGGTATGTTGGAAGAGTTCCAAGCTAGATACCGTGACATACTAGACGATAAAGGCAGGATACATCGCTACTTAAGATGCTACCCTAGAAGCTGTTTGGGTGTAAATTGGTTCATGAGATGAACTATGTTCCTACCATTGTGAGACAATGGAGTTGTGGCTTATGCCAAGGAACGCCGGTCCCATCAGTGATCCAGACATATTCTAAGGCAGTATCACTTGATCATGGAGATGGTTGATCTCCAGGAAGATCGAGGCAAGGAGAGTAGACTCAGAGGACAACACAGCGGATCCACTCACAAAGGCCTGTTCCCAGAGAGAGACTTTTATGGGATGGTTGAGTATAAGATACTGCAACCACTGCTACAGATGGCCCTAGTGCAAGTGGGAGATTGTTAGTTATATGTATGCCCTAGAGGCCATTACTATACATAGGATGTATATTGTAGTGGATGCTGGGACATATATAAGGAGGACTTTCTTGCTCGACATGATAGTATGCTATCTGGTTGAACTTTACCTTAACGTGTACACTGTTTGTCTCTCTGTTACATGTTGGTAAAGCCCTTAGGATCTGTACTTGACTACCTGGACTATGATGCGGATCATACTAGTGGGGACATGGTAGTCCATAAGTACATCCTTCAAAGTCCCTAGTCGAGGGTGTATCGAGACGGGGCATCGATATACCAGAGTAGACTAGCGTGTACCTTCTCGACCCATGTAGATGGGCGATGGATGATCCCATATCCATCGGTGTTTGACATCAGAGATGATATACGGGTGCTCAGTAGAGACTGGGTACACTGGACGGACTCGCCGAGAACTCCCAGATGGTATTATACCTCACGTCAGATGGCAGTTCTCTGGTGACACTGGTACAGAGTAGTCTGTTGACCCGAGATCGTCATAGAGTCTTGTGTGGTTCCCACTGTACTTTGATTTCCATCTTACCACGTCCAAGAGGGCGTGCAAAACGGTGGTTTTTGGGTACAGTCCCGAGTCACATGGAGGCAATGAGCGATAGGAGGGGATTCGTCTCTCCCGGTATATGGGGGTTGATGTTGCGCTGTGTTCGATTGGCTATAACAGGAAATCCCTGGCCAGGGTTGCTGAGATTTACTGGTAAGTGTTACCAGTAGTTTCTCGAACAGTTATAGACCTCATATCGACACGACTTATTGAGCTATTGGGGTCTGACGTTTACCACCCCTAGGCGAGATATGCGACATATCAGACGATCAGACCGGACTGTACGTTAGTGTTACTGGACGGATTCACTGGAGTGTGAGCGGGCTTGCTCGTCGATCTTCAGATCGCTCAATACCCGGGTGGCCGTTACGTTTAGCAGACCGCTTGCGGCTTGTGGATGCTTGATATGATCATCATCCGCTGCCGGCGTATTGACGAGTCTTTAGAGTCCTACACAGAGGTTTCCTGGCTCAAGCGAAACGAAATAGGAGCGCATATGAGATATGTGCGGGACCGAGAATAATGCGTGTATGTGATACCGTATTCTATTCTCGCGATGTGACATTGATCGGTTATATGTGATATAGCCGGGTTATCGGATCAAGTGTTGATTCGATAAGATGTTACTAATGATACCAGTCGGTTATGTGCGCATGACCGGATCATTGAATCAAGTGTTGATTTAATGATTTAATGCATATTTATATATTTGATATATTACTTTGCGTTAACTAGTATTGGTTCACTTTATATGGATTTTCTCACTTGTTATGTGCATATTGTATATGTGATATACATTTGTACATTTGCTTGTATCATGTTTGATGATACATGATTGTTTAAGTGTAAGTTAAGAATAAACCATGGTTATTTATATGATTAGGGTTTTATTTCCTTTTCTTATTTATTTATCTATTTATTTATTTTGGAAATAATTAGAAAAGGCATAAGAAGAAAATGGTGGCTATTTTTGTTTCATATTGAAGCTTCTTGAAGACTTTGACCTAGTGACCATTTTGTTCTTATCCTTAACCCTAACCATTCCATTAACCATGGTCTTTTCTCTACACTTAACTAGGGTTGAAGATATGATAAGTATTGATTTACTTATTCATTTTTCTATTTAACTTATCATATCATCTTTCTTCTTCTTCTTCATTCTTCAAGTGAAGAAAAGCAAAGTCCATCAATGGTGATTGTTGGATATGAGTGAGAAATCCAATTCTAAAGTTAACCCACTTCCTATTTCTTCATCCTCTACCTCTTGCCAAGTAGTAGAGTGTGTTTCCTTCACAAGATTTTAGGGTTTGGTGAAGGTGGAGCTTGATTCATCGATGCCTCGACGTAGATCATCTTCGGCATGGACATCGACGACCTAGCTTGCCCATTCTCCGACGAAGCCGATCTTAGAGCCCAGATTTGATTTGGACAGCGGAGACGACCCCCTTGCGGAGCCGTGGAGGTGGAGGACCGGATCTACAAAGGTTGTATTTCCGTATTCTCAGTAGTTAATTGTTAACTAGTTCTTGTTCGCCTAGACATCTAGTTATCGATCCGTACTTTAGGGTTTGTAGGCACCATATTTTTTGAAATTGCCATGGTTGATGGCTTGGGAGACCTCACTAGTGTGCCTAGGAACCCTGCACCTTCATTGTTCCTAGTCGTGGGAATATCGAGACGGGGCATCGATATTCCAGAGTAGACTAGCGTATATCTTCTCGACCCATGTGATGGGCGATGGATGATCCCATATCCATTGGTGTTTGACATCAGAGATGGTATACGGGTGCTCAGTGGAGACTGGGTACACTGAACGGACTCGCCGAGAACTCCCAGATGGTATTATACCTCACGTCAGATGGCAGTTCTCTGGTGACACTGGTACAGCTCAGTCTGTTGACCCGAGATCGTCATAGAGTCTTGTGTGTCTCCCACTGTGCTTTGATTTCCACCCTACCACGGCTCTACTGAGTTGTGCAAACAGGTGGTTTTTGGGTACAGTCCCGATTCACATGGAGGCAATGAGCGATAGGAGGGGATTCGTCTCTCCCGGTATTGGGGGTTGATGTTGCGCTATGCTCGACTGGCCATAACAGGAAATCCCTGGCCAGGGTTGCAGTGATATACTGGTAAGAGTTATCAGTAGTTTCACGAATGTTATGAACCTCAAGTCAGCATGACTTATCGAGCTACTGGGGTCTGACGTTTACCACCCCTAGGCGAGATATGAGACATATCAGACGAACAGACCGGACTGTACGGTAAGTGTTACTGGTTGGATTCACAGGAGTGTGAGCGGGCTTGCTCGTCGATCTTCTGATCGCTCAATACCCGGGTGGCCGTTACGTTTAGCAGACCGCTTGCGGCTTGTGGGTGTTTGATATGATCATCATCTGCTACCGGCGTATTGACGAGTCTTTAGAGTCCTACACAGAGGTTTCCTGGCTCAAGCGAAACGAAATAGGAGCACATATGGGATATGTGCGGGACCGAGAATAATGCGTGTATGTGATACCGTATTTCATTCTCGCGAGGAATGTATCGATTGGTTATATGCGATATAACCTAGTTGTCGAATCAAGGATTGATTCGATAAGCCGATACATATGATACTAGTCGGTTATATGCGATATGACCGGATCGTTAAATCAAGTGTTGATTTAATGATTTAATGTATAATTATATATTTGATATATTACTTTGCATTAACTAGTATTGGTTCACTTTAAATGGATT
This sequence comes from Agapanthus africanus, assembly GCA_030015575.1. Classification (NCBI taxonomy): domain Eukaryota; kingdom Viridiplantae; phylum Streptophyta; class Magnoliopsida; order Asparagales; family Amaryllidaceae; genus Agapanthus; species Agapanthus africanus. Next base: position 329,900,854 of record CM057345.1, on the reverse strand, counting down.
TTCTCACTTGAATTGTGCAAGTTGTATATGTGATATACATTTGTGCACATGATTGTATCATGTTTGATGATACATGTTTACTTGGTTAAGTGTAAAGAATTAAACCATGGTTAAGTTTATGATTAGGGTTTTCTTTTTTCTTATCTATTTATTTATTTATTTTTGGAAAAAGATGAGAAAAGAATGGTTGCTATTTTTGTTTGCTAGTTGAAGATTCTTGAAGCTTTGAATTAGTCCACCATTCTTGTCTTATACTTAACCCTAACCATTCAAGTTAACCATGGTCCATTCTCTACAATTAACCAAGGGTTAATACATGATAAGTATTGATTTATTTATCTAATAATTCAACACTTAATATATCTTCTTTTTCTTCTTCATCTTCTTCTTCCATGAAGAAAAACTTGCTACTCCAATGGCAAGTGATGAAAACTAGTGAGAAATCCAATTCTAAAGTGAATCCATATCCTATTTCTTCATCCTCTACCTCTTGCCAAGTAGTATAGGGTGTTTCCTTCACAAGTTTTCTTGACTTGGTGAAGTTGGAGCTTGATCTAGCGATGCCTCGACGTAGATCATCTTCGGCATCGTCGTCGATGACCTAGCCCGCTTTTTCTCCGATGAAGCCGACGCTAGAGCCCAAGATCCGATTTGGACAGCGAGGGGACTTCATCACGGAGCCTAGGAGGTGGAAGACCGGATCTACAAAGGTTGTAGCCCCTTCCCTTTAGCTATATTTCCGTTTACTTGCTTGCATCGCCTAGTTTATCTAGTTAACGATCCGTATTAGGGTTTGTAGGCACCCGTAAAATTTGAATTAGCCATGTTTGATGCCTTGTGAGACTTCATTAGTGTGCCTAGGAACCCTACAGTTTCTACCCAAGTTTAGTCAGGGTGTGACTCCATTCAGAGTCTTGTCGTCCGGTTATACTCAGTTTGCTCAGTTGTTCTTTTTTTAAGTGGTGTGTTTGTTTTGATTGTTGTCAGCAGTCGGGGATCGTCACTCGCCATCGTTAGGGTTCTCCTTCGATAGCCGTTATCAGGAGACACTCCAATTGGCCACCCTTAGTCTTAGGGGTTAGGACATGTCGATCACCAGTCTGTTGTTTTTCTGACTCTGCTTAAGTAGGACTTTGGACCCCAGCTATGTCTAGAGACTTTGGAGATAGTCCAGTTGTGTTAGGTCAGGATGGAAATTATCCATTGCGAACTGAGGTCTTATGACGACTGTGTTGGTCATAGACTCGAGCTCGCAGGGGCAGATCATGTATTCCTACGGACTTTTCCGATGAATGACGTGTTGGATTGTGGGGAGCTTGTCCCAGGATTTAGGTCCTTCTGAGATCCTATAAGCGAGTTAGTTTCGTTGCCTTTAATTTGGCACTTCCACCCAGATTATTAGATTTTCACCCCGTATTCCTTGTGATGATACTCTACAATTACCTTCTTGACCTTTCTCACATGATTTAGCACCAGACCATCTAGCTTGGACGCGATCTTTCGTTCACCAGCAGCCAATTGTGTTAATGGCTCAGCAGGTGGAGGAACATCGGTCAAGGGTCTTGCTATCTGTGGAGGGTTTTCTTGGACGTAGCCGTATAGTGAGATAGTCACTTGGGAGGCTGCGAGCGAGATTTGAGGATTTCAATCTTCTCTTTGAAGGTACGCGTAACAGTATATTTTTAAATTCGGGGACGAATTTCTTTTAAGGGGGGGAGATTGTAACACCTTAGAATGTGTTTTGTAGCTAATTATATTTTAATGTATGGGTTTTAATAAAAAGTTTACCAAATTAAGTTTTTAATATTTTATCCTATTTTATGAGTATTTTATTAGAATTTTTCTAGGCGCACACACACTTGTGCATGTAAACTAGGGTTTAGAGATGGGGTTAGACCATGATTAGCAAGCATGATGGATTAACCCATTCTCTTTAAGCTAATTAACTCTTATTAGGTGTTTTGGGTGAAATAGTATGGTTGTTAATTTTAAATGAAAAATGAATTTTAAAAAGAAATTGAGAAATGTTTTAATATTGGTCTGAATTGTTGACTTTGGGAGAGAGAGAGAGGGAAAGCATGGGGCAACATAGCATAAGCCATGCCCATTTAATGAAGAGAGAGAATGAGAAGGGGTCTTTGTTTTTTGTTCTCATTTCTCCCTCTCATTTCCTTGCTCTCATTCTCTCACACTCTCACAACACACACACCTGCACAGCAGCAGCTTTAGCAACTGCATCATCATCTTCAGCAGCAGCCTCAGCATCAGCAACAAGCAGCAGTGGCCACAACAACAACAACAGTAGCAAGAACAGCAGCAGCAAGAGCTTCAGCAGCAACAAGAGGAGCAAGTAGTAGCTGCAGAAGCAAGGAAACAACAACCTCAGCATCAACAACAACAACAACACAGATAGCAGCAGCAGCCATCATCATCATCAGCAGAATCTGCTGCTGTAGCAACAGCAGCCCCAGCACTTACAGAAGCTCCTTTCACTTCTTCACCTGCTTTCTAGGGTTCTCTAGGGTATAATTTCTTAACCGAATCTCCTAGTTGCTTAGTTTATGTGTTAATTGGTGTCAGTTAGTGTTAATTAGCTAGTTTAGTGCTAATTATGGTGTTTTGTATGGACTTTTGGATAATTGATGATTGTGTTGGTAAACCCTACATATTTTATTGTAATTAAGGTCACTTTAACGAGGAATTTCCCTGGATAACACTAAAATACCATAGGGTTTCCTTTTTAGTCTAAATTGTCGTTTTTATACGATATATTGGCAATCTGTGATCTGCTTTTGACCCGGGGCCTTCAGGACAAAATTGAGGAAACTGGAACATACTTGTTAGGTCTAGAATACACCACCAGAACACGAGCCCCTATCTCCAAACCCAGGCCGCAATTTTAATCTTATTGGCCGCAAATTGCGGCCATGAAGGGGTGTTAGGTCTTGGGGTTTTGGGTAGGGTACTATGCAGTGTATTTTAGTGTTTTGCAATGTCTAGTTTTGTAAGATTTGGCCTGTAGGAAAATCTGGGACTAAATATCGTATTTGGTGTTCGTTGTGTTTGCGCGATACGTGAGAGGGTTCTGTGATCCAGCGTATCGCGATGGTTTTAGACGCGTATACACACGTTTTAGCGTATCGTGCATGCGCGTTTAGTTCACGACGCGAGTTTCTCGTTTTGGTTCGATATCGCGTTTTGCGGAATATTTGGCTTATATGTGATTTCCTTGTCTTATTTGCAGGTTTGCAGGCAGGGATTACGGACACTGCTACAGGGGGAGCAGATGGTAGGATTCACCTAGCATGGAGTGTAGGTGAGTAGATTTAACATCTACAGGGAAATCGCCCGCATGGCGTTATGCGTCTGGGCTAGGATTCTAATACTTATCGCATATTCTATGACATAGTTAGAATTGCGCCTTTTCTTTATTTCCTTGAAATAGTTATACTGTGACTAGCAGCCGTAGGACGCTGCACATATTATTGACGGTTCTTGTTGCACGAGCACGGATTGTATGCTACACACACACCGTCAATAATTGCCATGTCACACACAAACCATTATAGACATTATATTGCTTGGTTAGGGACCTTGTGACATTAATTCGTACTGCTTATCTCATATGACATTACCATACCTATATACCTATAAAGTATCGTACCATTAGTGATAGGCACACATACCCTTTACGATACATCTACAGGTATATCTTACTCATATTCTTCTTATAACCAGGGGGGTATACGACATCAGTTCTTATAGATAGATACTCATATATTGCTACACCTGTATGTTACACACATATTCAGTTGCAGTTACATATTTACCTTTACTGATGTTACTTAGCTGTACCTTATTGGTTTCGCATACATCTGGTTTCAGCTACATATTCTCATTATATGCTCCCATTTCAGATATATCGTATATGTTTATTCCTGGATTGCGCATTATTATTTGGATTTTACATGATGTTTTCTGGATTTGGGAATCGCGGGAGTTCATGAAATTATGCACACATTGAAAAACCCGGTTTCCTTGATATGATATTTGCGCATCCACCATGGGTTTTATCGGTGCTGATTATATATACCCCTACGAGGAGGCGTCGAGGCCGTAGAGGGTACATGGTGGGGCCCGGAGGTACCCCGGGACAAGAAAGGGATGTCGATGTGCTATGAGCCGATGAGCCCGGCAGGGGAACCATACCATCCGGTGACAGTACCAATGACTCGGCGGGGGTCATGGAGACATCGTTGGGAGTCTTGCACGTATGCATACGTCGAAAGGCGAGGGTCAGAGCTAGGCACTCGTGCTTTCGGGACAGCGTATGATACGTACCTATCAGGATTTCTGTGTCGATACTTGGCATATTGTTTTCATGATATTTCTTTTAAACACCTTTGTATATATAACAGTGGATTAGCCGTTGTTATATATACCCTTACACCAATATTAGTGGAATGGGACGCTAATATATGTGTATTTCCCCCATCATATTTATTTCTGCAAATATATATATACCTTTAGGATGTTAGAAACTTACTTGAGATTTGACTTAGGATATAGGTGATTCATTGAGATTGGATATTGGATATGAAAGAGATTGTTGATTTGTACATTCGAGATATAGGAGAGCTATTCGATATTGTACATTGAGGTGATGTGAGACCTATATGATGTGAGAGCCCAGTTTGGGGGATGATTTGAGGAATTGTGGATTTGAGTGTCTTGATGGATTGTGATCCTACCATGATGTCAGGTTTCCGTGGAAATGACATATTCCACCCCATACCTCACACTTATCTATTTTATGCACAGTTTCATATATTGGTAGTACCTGTTAGTGTACCCTTATGATAGTTGCATATTTACATTCTCATATCCCTATTGCATGGTTATTGCATATTATTGTCATGTTACTATTGCTTCACATATTGATTGTACCTGCAAGTGTACTTTTCTTTATTCAGCATTTGCATGACATGTTATTACTGTAATCACATATCTTAGATTCATGCTGTACGTACATTCCTGCGATTACCTGCATATGTTATCTATTATTCACGAGTTGGCAACTCACCCCCGTTGTGCCACAGGTGTTTCAGGTTGTTCCCCTGAGTAGTCGAGGCAGGCTATTCAGTTATTCCGCTATCATCTTTTGCTACAGATACCGCGTCAGCTCACAGTACTATTTTGCGTAGGTGGGTTTTGGTGGTTATCTGTATTTTGTATTGTACATTCGTTGTATCTTGTACTCTCCATCTACTATTATGTTGTTGACTTAGAGACTTGGTGAGGACGTTACTGTATATTATTGTGGATTTGTTGTCTTTTATATACAGCTTTCTCTCTATTGTCTTTATTCTTCGCTACGGCGTCATATTTTTGTGTTGTATTCATCTTGGGTTAGTTTTTTTACAAAGGGGTGTTGCCAAAATTTTAAAGAAATAAAGTAGAACTTTTAAAGAATTTGGGTTGCGATTTCAAATGTTTCAAAAACTTATATTATCTTTTCCGTATTTTTATGGTTTAGATTTCTGGGCTTTGGCTTTCTTTTACTATGTTACGTCTTAGGGCGTTGCGTAGTACTAGGGCCGTCACGGGCCAATTTCGGGTCGTGACAATAATGTATCAGTCCCAAGGGTTCACTAACTCTTTCTCTGTTTCAAGTAAACGGAGCTATGGTCATTTTATCTTTGTGACATGACTGGCAAATTTCACAAGATGCAAATTCAAACTGATTTAAACATGCATCTTAATGTAACTTAGCTAGTCGGGTCGCATTGATATGACCTAGTCTACAATACCACAAGAAGGATCATTCATTTCTGAACTCTTCCTTTTGTGTGTGTTCTTTACGTTAAGAACTGTGGTTTAATTTAGAACTATATGTCATTAGATAACGTGCCTGATCCGACCAACTCTTGATATAGGAAATGTTCAAAACATCATCCAACAATACAAAATTATATCCTTCTTTAGTAAATAAGGAGACTAATATAATGTTGTATATCAGGTTCGGTATCTAATAACGTTCGTTCAGAATCAATGTATTTGATAATACAAGGTGATATTTGCCAACTGATTTGGCTGCAACAATTGCACCATTCTCTATACTTAGAGACATATCACCCATTCCCAGTTCTTTACCTTTCTGTAGCCCATATAACAGATTATATATGCAGGATCCTGATCCGGTATCAAATATCCAAGACATAGAGGATACTAAGAAATAGTTCTCTGTAATGAACACACCCGAAGAAGATGCATCAACAGGCACTTTCTTCATTTGGGCGGCATGGGAATCCTGGCAATCCCCTATTTCCTGCTCGGTCTTTATAACAATTATAAGGTGGAGCGGGACCAATGTTCCCCATCTCAGTATAACAAGCGGGTTCGGTCAATACATCCATATTATTATCTTGATTAAGGTGTGACATGGTCGCTACCTGGAGAGAGAGAGAAGAAAACACTCTGCGTGCGCTCTTGCAAGATTAGATTGGTTATATATTTTATCTAATCAGGATGGCTCCCACTGTTTTTATCAAATCTTTCTTCAAACCTTAAAAGGAAAGACTAGCCGGGATTAATTACACTCTATAAGTTCGCTAACCTTTCAGCCAGGCCAGTGCCGGTACTTTCAGGGAGGTTCTCCATACTTTCGCACAGACCTAATTAAAATAAATCTCGTTTTCCCAGGGGCGTAACCCCGTTGACATATTTCTAGACACCTACTTGATCGGCTAATTGTAATATGCAAAACTCTCCCAGGAGTAACAATTACTCGCAGTGGGTATCATGATCTAATTATCTCATCGAAGGTATGCAATCTCATTACAAATTTCAACACTTGAAACTCCCGATAATGGTTTTTATCCCTAGCACTTATGACCTTGACTATAATCAACATATCATAAGAACTAGTCAAGTTCTACCCGTCATTTCTTGATTAATTAGATCCACCCATATGACCCTTGACTATAATCAACATAATCACATGACTGTCCTAATTAATCGCATCATATGCTGTGTAGGAAGACATCACTTAGCTACCGTACACTACGTCTTGATTTTGATCAACATACGCAGCACGATTACTAAGTACTCTACTTCCTAAAATGACGGAGGGTTGTCGATGGTTTTTATGAAAACCTTTAACGCTTTGAACTTGATATCGTTGCAAAATCAAATGGTTTTAAAAGAAGTGGCTTAAGCTCCGCTTTTTGAAACTTTTCTTTTTCGTAAAAAGCCGAGTGGGTTTCAAATTCGATTCTACAACATCTTTAGGTTTATTTTCTTTCATTAACCACATTAATGAATGTCCCGTCATTTAAGTTATCTAAACATCACAGATAAATACAACGTACGCATATGCCATCCGCATTCGCCATGAAGTCCCGTCATGCACCGTCAGGTTAGGCAACTAACGGCAGAGCGGGGCAGGGCTGGCGCGGGTGAAAAACATAAGCAACGTCTATAATATATCATATATATTATATATAGTATTTATCTCAGAATATAAAGTGATCATATCACAGAAAATCAGCAGCAGAAGACTACATATGAAATATTGGATATACTAGGATTTCCGTGTTTTAAATTAAGCCAGTATAAAACACGAATTCCACGATCATGATGAATAGCCAATCCCACATCCCAAGACCCCTACGAGAGAGGCAAGCAACCCTACCAATTCAAGAGTTAGGAGGCCCGGACTCGGCTCCTCGAGATGGTCTCTTACTGGACTCTAGAACCCGGTTACTCGTGCTCCCCTCCTTGGGTCTATCCTAATGCGGAAAAGTAAATAATATACATCAAATTGTGACATCTTACTCAACCCGGAAGTGCCCTAATCAAAAAATATTACATACAACTTTTTATATGAATGAAAAAGAAAAACTCTCATCTCAGATAAAAACCCTTGGCTATTCAAACACGACGATCCAATATAACATATCATAGCAACACATAACATCACATGTCATCAACGTAAGTAAATATGCGTATCCCAATTGTCGTTGACGTATAGCAACGAAACCAGCGATACACCACATATTACACTTACGGTCGCAGAAAAGAAAATGAAAACTACAACAGTTGGAATCCGCAACCACCTTAGACATCACAAACCCGTAATATCTCATATTCCGGATTTCATGCCAAACAATATGAATTCCTTATACATTGCATGCCTAACAATTATAAACCCTGCATTTTAGTCTCAATTGAAAACACTTTTCAATAACAAGTCGGGCAATTCAACAAGATTCCCGACATCCTGATCGAATGGTCATCGGAAACTTTAGTAGACAGCCGTACCCCCGATGCCGTCGACGAAGTGCACTTAGGCGGAACACCACGGCCGCGAGCATCCGGACGGATGCTTTTGGCAATGGAGTTCTCCTACATTTACTTGGTCAGGGCTATGGGGTGTGGCTATCTAGTAAGGTTACCCGGCGAGTATCCGTGTACGCTACGTGATTGCGACGGACTTTTGATCACATCAAAATCCTATGGCAACCGATCAAATGAGACAAAATGGCTAGATTTATAAAATTCAAATATTGTGGATTCCATGTATTGTATCCCATCACAAATATCCGGACGACGTTAAACTTTTCGATCGATTAATCAAAATCCAACAATTCCCCGAGAGCTCAACACTTGAGCATGGTTTATAAATACCCAGAATCATGCCACAACACCTATGGACCAACTGTAGAAGGGCAAACCCAAGCTTCATTAATGGCACTGTGAAAATGCCGCAAACCCTAAGGTTCAAAACCGATTCCATGGTCATTATATCGAGTTAGGGTTTCATTCTTCTAGAGGGTCCACAGAATGACTTGCATGATTTTCCGTATACCTTAAACTTGGAAAAATGGGTTTTTGACAATCGTTCGAACTTTTTGACTACGCCTAGATAACATGTGAAAACCCGAAACCATGTTAAAGTACAAATACGAAACACTCCGAATAGCCTATACAGTATGACCACATCATATGCAATCACAGAAAAAACAAGCAACACCTGAAGAACCAAAACCCAGAGCCTGGAACAATACAAAAATTTGAAGCCCAAAATCCTTAACTTGGCCAAGGAGCTCGGATTTTTAGGGCTTGTGGCCGGCCAAAGTTTGTCAAAATGGGACCAAATTTTGGTAGTGTTCATGTTGTATCTCATACATCATTCTGCAGTTGCAAAAAAAAATTTTTATAAGCCATTTAAAAATCGACAGAAACTAGGTTTCGATGTTTCAGGTTTCAGAGTAGTTTCGGTTTCGTAATCTAACAAATATCGTCTAATACTCTAGCCCGGCTCTGATACGACTGTTGGGATCCCTTAGCACCCTACTGGGTATTCAATGCATCAAGCATGCCAATTTCAAAAATTCAAGAGTGCTAAAGAACCCTTAACTAGGATCTGACTAGAGTAATTAGACAAACTAAACATGTAATCAAACATTACAAGTAAGTGAACAGAGAATACAACCTTTGTAGACCGGTCCTTCACTTCTAAAGCTCCGTGTAGTAGTCCCTTCACTGCGAGTAGGGATCTCCCGAACTCTAGTATGGGTTCCTTTGGAAAAATGAAAAAGCTTGCTCAAAGTCTTCGAGGCTGAAGATGATCTACGTCGAGGAGACTCAAACCCAAGCTATCTCTTCACTAAGTGATGAACTTTGTGATGAAAACACCTTAAAAAAAATGGCTAATAGTAGAGGATGATAAAGTAGGAATTTTGCTCACTTTAGATTTATTTTTCTTACTCATTTTCATCACCTCACACGAAGCTTGAAAGCTTGAGGAAGGAGATGAAGAAAACTCTCATGGATAAAAATCAAGTAAATAATTGCAACCATGGATGAGTAAGTATTATATACTAACCTTTGTAGAGACTTAACCATGGCTAATTATAATGGTTGGGTTAATAAATATCTTAAGTAAAACAAAACAAGTGGACTTGGTCAAATGACCTACAAGCATCCACAAGCATATAAGCCATGACAAAATGTGTAACATTTCAGAAAATATAAAATATTATTTTTGGAATTTAATATTAAAATAAAATATCTCGCGAAAACTACCCGATTTGCGAATTTGGAGTTTTCGTAAAATGGTATAAATATATACCAATATTTGTGAAATAATTGGAGATTAAAATGATTTATTCATTTAAAAATATATTTATCGGATTTGGCATTTTTATAATTAATTATATGCAGTTTAAATAAAAAAAATTGATTAGTGCATCACTAATCGCAATTAGGCCAAATCCGTGTTTCTACAATTTTCCATGGTTAGTACACCATGACATGTTACTTGTTGTTTCATTTGCATTTGTAATATTTGGTTTTATTATTGTGAGAAGAAAAGAGAAAAAGAAAGAAAAAAAAGTGAATTATTCGAGAGAGAGAGAGAGTGGGGCATAGCTTTAGTGATTTAGAGGGTGAGAATAAGAGAGAGTGAGGGTAGGAGATAGAGAGAGGCTGCCCTCATTCATTTTCCTTCATGGTTCCTTCATCTTCTTCCTCCTCATCTCCTTCCTCCTCCACCACCACCTCCAAGTATCATCTCCATTTCTTCACCAAAACCCTACACCCTCTCATTAAAAATGATCCCCACCTCATCCTCAACACATTGGACCTTACAAGTTTGGATTTTGGAGACTTTAGGAAGCTAGGGTTTTTGCTTAAGTTACATCCATGAGGTATAATTCCTTTCATTTAGCTTAGTTTTAGTTTCTTGCACCCTAGTTTAGTTTAGAATGTGATTTGGTTAGGGTATGTGATGTTTGGAAAATTCAAGGGAAGGATTGGGTGATTATGTGGACTTATAATCTGTAGTGGGTGTTTACTTAACTCCTAGTGGTGTTTTTACTGGCCAAGACCAAAGATTAGCACCAAAACACGAAGTTAGAATGTCCCGATATCGGCTATTTGACAGATTTTGAGAGTATATAGGAATCTGGAGTGACCCGAGACCACTATAATTTAAGTTGCCATTACAGAGATGTGTGCAGGTGATTTAAAGCATAACCTAAAGACCCGAGACCCCAACTCAACTATCTGGCCACAGATTAATTCATGGTGGCCGCAAATTGCAGCCACATTAGAGTGGAAATTGGTGATTTTTGGTCAGTAGTCTTGTTATCTGATATCTAGACTAACCCTGTATGCAAAATTCCCTAGTTTGGCTTAGGGTGAATCTAAGATTGGTTTTCCTAGGTTGCTGTTTTCGTGTTTTGCGATTCTAAAACTTGGGTTTTGGTATTTGATATTGTATTTGGTCGTTGGATGTTTGTACATCAACGACGAGGGATAATTGGTTGTTTTTGCATGCGTAGGCTATAGGTTCTAACTTATGAGCGCACCGTATGACCTATTGGTTTTCCGAACTTTATTGTAATAGCATTGCGACTGTGTATTTATTGTATGTACCTTCACGTAGATTCCGAGACGACGAACCACATCGACTACGGCTGAACAAGGAGTTCCGCAGGTGAGTAGATTTATATCTACGGGGGAAGTCGGGTGGATGGCGTATAGCACCCCCGCAAGTTTTGATGGAAACCGATATATAAAATATGGTTAAGGAAACCTATATTAGAAAACTATAGATATGGTTAAAAAGATTGTTAGTGATGATATGAATGATTGAATATATATATCGAGATATGAGATGAAAGCTATAGGGATATGACTCTTTGACATGATAAGATAGAAATGATGTCTCGAATTGATATATAAGGATATGAAAAGTGAATGTGAATCACGATATATAGATATATAGTTGCACGAGATTAACTATGAGATTTAGAGTATCATTCCATGAGATTTATAAGATAGAATGTATATGTAAAATGACTTGATATGAGATATTGATGTGATGAAAAGAGTATATAATGAGATATGATGACTAGGTTTGATATGTCGTTATACGGATGCGAGTCAATATGTGATAATTGATACCTTTGCCGGTCCCATGATATGAGATTGATACGGATGTGACCTGGGATATAGGTATATAGATATATATATATATAATGCTGTGAATCATGAGTGATATGCAGTACGAGACGTTAAGTCCGTACCCTCATTGTCATATAGGTTGATAGGATCCCTAATTGTTTAACGCCGCCGTACGATGGATTACCGTACGTGATGAGCTTTACCTGATGATTGATCCATACCCTTGACTAGAGGATGCCGTACGAAGGATTATACCGTACGTGATGTTATGAGGATGGATGCCGATTGATAGATTCACCGACTCGGATATGTGATAGAGGCGTATACCTTATAGCATTGCGCTCACGATTTACTTTATGCTACGTTCATGACATTCTCATTGCATTACATATACCTGTGCTAGTACACCCACACAATTATCGATGATGCGTATGTTACACTTACACAGATTACCGGCTCACACACTTTCATCATCGATAATTGCTATGTCACTTAAACAGTAGAATTGCCACATCATGCTATGATATATTGCTATGCTCACATCATTATGCTATGTTGCATGATATACTTGCTATGTTCACATCACTATACCTTGTCGTATGATATATTTGATATGCTCATATTTCTGTTCCATGTTTGTATACATCATGCTTTACGATATATGCATTGAGATGCTGTTTTCATGAGATTCTGGATTTGAGAACCGTAGTTATATTTCAAAAGAAAGTATGTACTGTTTTAAAAACTCGGTTTCTCTTAATATGATATTTCGAGACGTCCACCATTTGTTTTCTCGGTTCTGAGAGTGGCATATGAAACCTGATTCGAGGAGCGGTAGGCACCGCCTGCGGGTACATGGTGGACCAGGTGAGGTACCCCGGGGCAAGAAGACTCGTATTGTTAGGCGGTGAGCTTGGCAGGGGAGCACTACCTACCGGTGATATTATTGGGCTCGAAGGTTATCCGGAGGATACCGACCGGAGCCGTGAGATGATACCGGCCGATCAGGACTGACGGAGCCCATGGGTCGATCCGGACTGACGGAGCCCGAGATATTGATATGGGTTGATCCGACCGACGGAGTCCGAGTTATTGATATGGGCCGATTCGGACTGACGGAGTGTCACGACCCGAAATTGGCACGTGACGGCCCTAATACTACGCAACGTCTACAGGCGTAACGTAGTAAAAGAAAGCCAAAACCCAGCAATCAAAACCATCAAAAGTGATAAGAAATAATAGCATTTTCAAACTCTTTGAAATCTTAACCCAAATTCTTTAAAAGTCCAATTTATTTCCTTTAAAATTTTGACAGCACCACCTTTGTAAAACAAGCCCCCAAAATGGGTAAAACATAAATATAAAGTAATGCATCCCCAATGGGAGCAAATCCACGCCAAAAGGCGGAAAACAACCACCACAACAGATATACGATGCCATAGCGAAGAAACAGACGATATAAATAAAACTGCATAAAATCTCCAAGTCACAAAAAAATATAAAATATCGTCCTCACATCAAGTCTCTAAGTCATACATGATAATGGTAGATGGAGAGTACATGTTACAACGAATACACAACCAGCAATATTGGATAACCGCAAAACCTACCTAAGAAAAACTGCACACTGTTAGGCGAAGCGGTATCCGCAGTAAAGATGATACGATGGATGAAAATAGCCCTGCCTCTGACTATCCTGAGGAACACCTGCAAACCACTGTGGCACAACGGGGATGAGTTGCCAACTCGTGAATAGTAAATAACATATGCAAGTAATCGCGAGTATGCACGTACAGCGCGAAACTAACATAAGCATTTAATAGCAATGAATAATCAAATTTAATGCATCAGTCATGAAAGGTACGCTAGCAAGTACTACTAATACATGAAGCAGTGCATAAACAATAAATGTGGAGTATGGAATAAAACATGTCATTTCCATGGAAATCCTAACCTCGTGGTAGAACCAAAATCCAACAAGACAATCAAATTCCCAATTTCCACAAATCAACCCCCAAATTGGTTCTCATATCATGTAAATCTCATATATCCTGAATGTCCAACATCAAGTAGATCTCACATATTATGTATGTCCAATATCAGTATATCCCACATATCCTGTGTGTATAATATCAGTATATCCTACATATCCTTTGTGTACAATATCAGTATATCCCACATATCCTGTATGCACAATATCAGTATCAAGTAAGTTTCATATAAGGTGAGTGTCTAACATCGACACCCAAAACATCATGAAACAAATGTCAAGTATCGACACAGAAATACTGATCTATCAGGTGCTTTCACCACGACTGGCCCCCTGATAGGTACGTATCATACGCTATATCGAACAGCCCGAGTGCCTAGCTCTGACCCTCGTCTCTCGACGTATCCATACATACATAACTCCCGTCGGTATCCCCACGGTAACCGCCGAGTCATTGGTAATGTCACTGGAGTGTATGGTTCCCCTGCCAGGCTCAATCGGCATGGTCCATCAATCTTCTTGCCCCGGGGTACCTCCGGGCCCCACCATGTACCCACAGACGGTGCTTACCGCTCTTTGAATTGGGTATATAATCAGAACCGATAAAACTCATGGTGGCTGCAGAAATATCATATCAAGAGGAACCGGGTTTTTCAAATAATGCATAATTTCATGAAACAACCACGGTCCTCAAATCCAGAAAACATCAAGTAGTGAATACGTATGAATGAATGAATCAATACACACATATTAGCGTCCCATTCCACTAACATGTGTGTATAGGCATATATAATAGCGTCCCATTCCACTGTTATATATACATAGCAGTAAAATTATCAGAGACATCATATGACATGTTTGATGTAGTATATGCAACATGGAACAGTATTATGAGCATATAAAGGAAAACAACTATTTAACTGCAATAATAAAGACAGGTGAACATGCAGCTATAACAAGGTATGCGTAACCATATCGGTATAGCAAGATATGTGTGTCCATATGTAAGTATGTATGATGTCGAAGTATCAGTAGCAAGATGCATCTCTATGTCTATCCATAATATCCTCCATGTATATGTAGCTATGTCTCATATGTGTATATACCAATCACTAATGGTACACTACTCTATAGGTATATGGTTAACTAGCATGTAAACATGCCAGGGCATATGTGTAAGCATGTAGGTATACAGGTATGCTATAAGTCATATGCATAAAGAAATATGAATCAATGTTTCAATGTCCCTAACCAAACAATATCATTTCTATACGTGGATTGTGCGTGACATGGCAATTATTGACGGTATGTGTAGCATACAAACAGTGCTCGTGCAACATGAGCCGTCAATAACAGTGCAGTGTCCTAAGGATACTAGTCCAAGCACAACACTTAACTAAGTAGTAGGGTGAATGTGCAATTCTATATATGCAATAGAATATGTGACAAAACATAATGTTTCTAGCCCAGACACATAACGCCATGCGGGCGATTCCCCTATAGATGTTAAATATACTCACAAACGCTCCTGGATAAGTGAAGCCAACCACTTGTTTCCCTTCGTTGCAGTGTCCGAAGTCCCCGCCTGCGACTCTAAAACCACAAAACGATAACACAAGTATAAATTAGTAAACGACCAAAAACACGAAAAAACTACGTTTTAATGACACACCAACTCCAAACCAACTCCCAAGTGTTCGTATTGTGGCTAATGTATGTAGCGACACGACGAAAGCAACTCAAGAGCAAAACCAGCACGAAGTGCACGGACCGTGTCGGATAACGTATCGCTCGTAGTCGTATCACTAGAAACTACCTAGGTGATCCCAGATTCCGTATACAGAGAAAACTCAACAACTAAACAAGACCAAAAACACCAAAATCATTGCAGACACCTACCCAGAAAAACCCACGCCCCAACTCCATCCCCGAGCCGAGGTCGCCGGAATTCCCTTCATACGTCATCGGCCCTGGCCGGTGGGGTGGGTCTCGTGTCTCAGGTGGGGTCTTAAGTTCACTGGTACATCACTAAAATTTTGTTTGATTTTTCTGTAAAATCTCGGGGTCACAGCAAGTCACAGATATCACATATCGACACTAAAAATACGATATTTCTCACAAAACTAAACTTTAACCAATTTAAATTGAAACTAACTAGCCACATAACACAAAAACTATAAAAAGAACAGATAGGGATCATTACCTAACCAAAAGAACTAAAGGATCCTAGCTAGCAAGCTCCTATGCATCCAAGAGGCAAAAACCAAGAAAAGATGTGATTTTTGTGAGGTTGGAAGAGATTTTGTGATGGATTTGTGTTGGAAAAGATAGTGTTCAGTTTGAGTTGAGGAAATGAAAGAATAATGCTAAAGGAAATAAGTGAGAAAGAATTAGAAAAAGAAATGATAAAGAGAAAGAGAGAGGTGAATGCACCTTGCATTAATTTTCTCATTAATGCTTTCACACACCATCATTAGCCACCATGCCACCTCTCTTCAAAAAGAATATCCCTCTCTCTCTCTCACAACAATAATCAAGAGGACTAGGGTTACAGTTTAAGCAAGGAATTAGAATTAACTTTAAGTGTCATAGTTGCTAATACTAGTTTAGCACAAACAAACCCTCACTTTTACGTGCACACGTGCGTGCATGCCCATAACAAATAATATTAAAATAATAATTAAATGTTATAAAATGTGAGGAATCCGAATTGGTAAACTTTTTACAGTAAACCCGCCTTACCGTCTAAACCAACACTAACCGAAATCTAAGGCGTTACAATCTCCCCCTTATAAAAATTCGTCCCCGAATTTAAAATTCTCACTAAGCGTACCTTCAAAGAGATGAGTACACAACTCTCAAATCTCGCTCGCAGCCTCCCAAGTGACCACTTCACCATATGGCTACGTCCAAGAAAACTCTCCACAGATGGCAGACCCTTGACCGAGGTTTCTCCACCTGCCGAGCCACTTACACAATTGGCTGCCGGTGAACGAAAAGATCGCGTCAAAGCTAATGGTCTGATGCTGAATCATGTGAGAAAGGTCATGAAGGTATTTTCAAAGTATCGACACCAGGAATACGGCGTGAAAACTCAATAATCTGGGCGGAAGTGCCAATTTAAAGGCAACGAAACTAACTTGCTAAAAGGATCTCAAAAAGACCCACAATCCTGGGATAAGCTTCCCAAAACTCAACACATCATTCATCGGATAATCCTTAGGAATACATGATCTCCCACTGCTAACTCAAATCTGTGACCACCACGATTGGCATATGACCTCTGTCTGCACTGGGCTACCCTCATCCTGACGTGAACCAACTAGATCATCTCCGAAATCTCTAGACTAGCTGGGGTCCAAAAATCCAAATCTCGCAGAGTCAGAAAACAGAATGGCGATCGACACAACCTAAAAACTGTAGGGTTCCTAGGCATTCTTGTGAGGGTTCATAAGGCATCAACCATGCCCGAATAAAATTTTAGACGTGCCGAACAACCAAAAGACGGGATCTTTGCTAGATTATTAGGGTTAAACATGCAAGTAAAAATCTTTACAACTAAGTGTGAGGGATTACAACCTTTGTAGTCCGCTCCTTCGCTTCATAAGATCCGAGTAGAAGTCCCTTCGCCGCGATCCACGATCTCCCGAAGCCAAGAGAGGCTCCACGACTCGAACGATCCATGCTAGCTTGTAGTGTTCCTTTTCTCCGATGATCTACGTCGAAGTTGCTATAACTCAAGCTCTCTCACTCTAATGAGGTGAACACCCTAATCTAATTGGCTAGATTAGATGAGGATGATGGAGTAGTATTTATATTTTCTTTTTATATCAAATTCTCACATGAAAACATCACAAAAGGAAAACCTAGTAAGCTTTCTCAAAGCTCAAGGTTGAAGATGAAGATGAAAAATGAGATAAACCTTTTGTGATGAATAATGAAATGAATATATGAATAATAATGCAACCATGGTCAAGGATAACCCTTGTAGAGAATTAACTAGGGCTAGTGTTTGGTTGGGTTAAAGAATGAGTCATGAGAAAATATCAACAATAATATCTTAACCATGACAAAAGAAATTTCTTCTAAAAGGTGCAAGAAGAAACAAACCCAAATCAAACCCTAACCTTTTTTAATCTCCACTAAACATGTTTCATCATTAATCATATCATGTTACAATAATATATATCACATATATATTATATATTTGTAACAAAAGAAAATAATACAATTAACATGTATCGCATATATATTAATGTATTACCCGGTGAGAAAATGAAATAATAAAGCGAGCCAATATTAGATAATGTAATACAATATATCATATATATTATTATACATTAAATCATCGAATCAACACTTGATCCGACAATCCGGCTATATCGAATATAACCGACTAATATATCATGTACCGATTCATCGAATCAACACTTGATCCGATGAACCGGCTCATATCTAAATATCGCGAGAATATAATACGGTATCTCATATCGCATTATCCTCGGTCCTGCACATATCACATATGTGCCCCTACTCCGTTTTGTCTGAGTCAAGAAACCTCTGTGTAGGACTCTAAAGAATCGTCAATACGCCGGTAGCAGGTGATGATCATATCAAACACCCACAAGCTGCAAGCTGTCTGCTAAACGTAACAGCCACCAAGGTATTGAGCGATCAGAAGATCAACAAGCTAGCTTGTCCATTCTCCTGTGAATCCAATCAGTAACACTCCCGTACAGTCCGGTCTCTTCGTCTAATATGTCGCATATCAAGTCTTAGGGGTAGTATACGTCAGACCCCAGTAACCGATAAGTCATGTCGATGTAAGGGTCATAACGGGTCGAGAAGCTACTGGTAACACTTACCAGTAAATCTCTATATCATCCCTGGCCCGGGACTTCCAGTTATAACCAATCGAGCACAGCACAACATCAACTCCCTATACCGGGAGAGACGAATACCCTCCTATCGCTCATTGCCTCCATGTGATTCGGCACTGCACCCATACACCATCCTTAATGTCAAACACCGAAGGATATAGGATCATCCATCGCCCATTATATGGGACAAGATGCGTATACGCTAGTCTACACTGGTGTATCGATGCCCTGTCTCGACACACCCTCGACTAGGAACAGTTTTAGGATGTACTCATCGACTACCGTGGCCCCACTAGTATGATCTCATCATAGTCCCAGCAGTCGAGTACATATCCTAAGGGCTTTATCAACATGTGAGAGAAAAACAGTAAACCAATACAAGTCAACATGTTAAGATAAAGTGAAACCAAATAGCATACTATCATGACGAGCAAGAAAGTCATCTCTATATATATCCAAGCATCCATTATAATATACATCATATGTACAACAATGGCCTCTAGGGAATATACATAACTCACAATCTCCCACTTGCACTAAGGCCAGCTGTTGTAGTATTTCATACCTAGCATCCCGAATAATCTCTCAAACTGTATCTGGGGAATGGCCTTCGTGAGTGGATCCGCAGTGTTGTCCTTCGTATCTACTCTCCTGACCTCGATCTCCCGGCGATCGAATATCTCCCTAATCAGGTGATACCGTCTCAGAATATGTCTGGACTTTTGATGGGACCTGGGTTCCTTGGCCAAAGCCACAGCTCCATTGTTATCACAATACAGAGGTATTGGATGCTCAATGGATGGAACCACACCAAGTTCACTAATGAACTTCTTTATCCAGACAGCCTCTTTGGCAGCATCGTTGGCAGCGATGTATTCAGCTTCCATCGTCGAGTCTGCAACGGTATCCTGTTTGGAACTCTTCTAACACACCGCCCCTCCATTGAGGGTAAAGACAAATCCCGAGTGCGACTTAGAGTCGTTTTTATCACTTTGGAAGCTCGAATTGGTAAAGGACTCCACCTGGAGTTCTCCGTTACCATACACCAAGAACATCTCTTTAGTCCTTCTCAAGTACTTAGGAATGTTCTTCACAGCTATCCAGTGACTCTCTCCTGGATCTGCTTGATACCTACTCACTACACTTAGTGAGTATGCTACATCGGGTCTGGTACATAGTATCGCATACATGATAGAGCCTACTGCCGAAGCATAGGGTATCCCTTGCATGCGAGCTCTCTCCAATTCAGTCTTGGGAGACATCTCTTTGGAGAGAGTGAGTCCAAAGATCGTGGGTAGGTTCCCACGCTTGGATTCTTCCATACTAAACCTCTTTAGTATGGTGTCAATGTACCTGGATTGGGAAAATTCCAGTATCCGTTTAGATCTATCTCTATAGATCATTATTCCCAATATGCAGGAGGCATCACCTAGATCTTTGATTGAGAATCTTTGTGATAAGAAGAGCTTGACTGATTGCAGTATAGGAACATCGTTTCCTATCAAGAATATGTCATCCACGTACAATACGATGAATACAACCTTACTCTCTTCAACCATCTTATAAATACAAGGTTCATCTATATTTTTGATGAAGTCAAACTCTTTGACTACAACATCAAAACAGATGTTCTAACTCCGCGATGCTTGCTTTAACCCATAAATGGATTTAAGCAGCTTGCACACCTTTCCGCTGCTCCCACTATATACGAAGCCCTCTGGCTGAGTCTTGTACACGCACTCTTCTAAATCACCATTTAGAAAGGCGGTCTTAACATCCATTTGCCAGATTTCGTAGTCATCGTATGCAGCAATGGAAAGTAAGATCCGGATGGACTTAAGCATAACCACTGGAGAAAAGGTTTCGTCATAATCCACACCTGGTCGTTGACGAAAACCTTTTGCAACAAGTCTAGTTTTGAAAGTCTCAACTTTTCCATTTACACCAATTTTCGTTTTAAAGATCCACTTGCTCCCAATGGGTTTTACCCCTTCAGGAGCATTTTCCAAAGTCCATACTTTGTTGGCGTACATGGATTCCATCTCAGATCGCATTGCATCCAGCCATATCTTAACACAAAACAAAAAGAAACCTTCTAGGAGGTTCATGAATGAACTAACCCAAATCAAACCCTAATCTTATTTAATCTCCACTAAACATGTTGCATTAGTAATCATATCATGTTACAATATTATATATCACATATATAATATTTATTGTAACAAAATAAAATAATACAATTAACATATATTGCATATATATCAATGTATTACCCGAGTGAGAAAAAAAATCTTTTAGTGAGCTAATATTAGTTAATGTAATTTAATATATCACATATATTATTATACATTAAATTATCGAATCAACACTTGATCCGACAATCCGGCTATATCGAATATAACAGACTAATATATCATGTACCAATTCATCGAATCAACACTTGATCCGATGACCTGGCTGATATCAAATATCGCGAGAATATAATACGGTATCTCATATCGCATTGTCCTCGGTCCTGCACATATCACATATGTGCTCTTACTCCGTTTTACCTGAGTCAAGAAAGCTCTGTGTAGGACTCTAAAGAATCGTCAATACGCCGGCAGTAGGAGATGATCATATCAAACACCCACAAGCTACAAGCGGTCAGATAAACGTAACAGCCACCCAAGTATTAAGCGCTCAGAAGATCAACAAGCAAGCCTGTACATTCTCCTGTGAATCCGATCAGTAACACTCCCGTACAGTCCGGTCTCGTCGTCTGATATGTTGCATATCTCGCCTAGGGGTGGTAAACGTTAGACCCCAGTAGCTCGATAAGTCGTGTCGATATGAGGTCTATAACAGTTCGAGAAACTACTGATAACACTTACCAGTAAATCTCAGCAACCCTAGCCAGGTATTTCCAGTCATAGCCAATCGAACACAGCACAACATCAACTCCCTATACCGGGAGAGACGAATCCCCTCCTATCGCTCATTGCCTCCATGTGATTCGGGACTGTACCCAAAAGCCACCTTTTTTCACGCCCTCTTGGACGTGGTATGATGGAAATCAAAGCACAGTGGGAATCACACAAGACTCTATGACGATCTCAGGTCAACAGACTATTCTGTACCAGTGTCACCAGAGAACTGCCATCTGACGTGAGGTATATTACCTTCTGGGAGTTCTCGCCGAGTCCATCCAGTGTACCCAGTCTCTACTGAGCACCCGTACACCATCCTTGATGTCAAACACCGATGGATATGGGATCATCCATCGCCCATCATATGGGTCAAGATGCGTAAACACTAGTCTACTCTGGTGCATCGATGCCCTGTCTCGATACACCCTCGACTAGGAACAGTTATAGGATGTACCCGTCGACTACCGTGGCCCCACTAGTATGATCTCATCATAGTCCCAGTAGTCTAGTACATATCCTAAGGGCTTTATCAACATGTAACATAGAGACAACCAGAGTACATGTTAATATAAAGTACAACCAGATAGCGTACTATCATGTCGAGCAAGAAAGTCCTCCCTATATATGTCCAAGCATCCATTACAATATACATCGTATGTACAGTAATGGCCTCTAGGGCATACATATAACAAACAATCTCCCACTTGGACTAGGACCATCTGTTATGGTATAACATACCCAATAATTAGCCGTGGTTGAAGTATCTCATACTCAACCATCCCATAAAAGTCTCTACTGGGAAAAAGGCCTTTGTGAGTGGATCCGCGCTGTTGTCCTCTGTGTCTACTCTCCTAACCTCGATCTCTCTGGAGATCAACCATCTCCATGATCAGGTGATACTGCCTAAGAATTATATCTGGATTTCTGATGGGTCGGTAGTTCCTTGGCTAAAGCCACAACTACATTGTCATACAATGGTAGGAACGAAGTTCATCTCATGAACTTATATATATATCCAGACTGCCTCTTTGGTAGCATCCTTGGTAACGATGTATCTTGCCTTTAATCGTCTAGTAAATCACGGTATCTAGCTTGGAACTCTTCCAACATACTGATTGAATTCTAATTCCGGTGTGTATGTTTAGAAAATTGTATAGAAATCGCAACCAAAGAATTTTTTGACCGCAATCAATAACGGTATCGATTGTAGTGCGTTAGTAAGTGCGGATCGTCCACAGGGAAAGCGTAATCATTCGTATTTCGAATAGATGAGTCGAAAATTTAAAGAAATGAAAAGAAAGAACAATTCATGATTTGTGAAATGAAGTTCAAGAATTAGAAAAATCTAGTCTAAATCAAGAAACATTAAAATCAAGAATTGAGAATTTGTGATGATTTCCAAATCAAATATCAAGAATCGAAGTGAGGCTCGTAGGAATCGATCGGATCTATAGATTTGATGAAATCAAGCGATTACATATTCTTATCCATCGATGAATCGATACTAGATCGATGATGATCAATGAGAATTAGGGATTTCTTGCGGAAACTAACGTTTCATCATCTATCCCTTGTCCCTTCGTCGATATCATTCACATTCTAGCCTCTAGCAAATTCAAGAATCGATCGTGGATCCCTAATTTTGAGCGATCACAATCAAGAAAGCGTCGCATCGAAACTAGGTCGTCGATTCTTCAATTTGCTAGGGTTTACAAACTCGTAGGACTTAAGAATCGTTTTAAGACTTATTACATCATCATTCTATTGATCGTCTCGACTCCTTTACGAGCGGAGTTTTACTCAAACATCACAATAAGAACCACAATCACAAATTGAGATCGAATCATGATGCAAGAAATTAAAGAAAGCAAGATTAAAGAATTTCACCTTTTATTTATCAACAATTCCGTTACAATTCGCTCAAGAACTACAACAGGAAGAACTCGATCGTAGATTTGGCTTCGCTCGTCTCCTTGAGTCGCGGATCGGCTTGGATCACTTGCTCGATTGAAGATCGGCTCCACTCCTAAAAGGTTGAAGGCTTCTTGCTTGATTTGGTACTCAGGATCTTGAATTTGGCTTTGGAATTTGAATTAGGGTTTGAGGCACAAGTTATGTCACTCAACTTGTGGGTGGAAGATGAAGAAAGGAGAAGAAGTCGAAGACCCTTAACCCTAGATCTAGGTTTTCTTTTATAAGCCATCCAAAACCCTAGATCTAGAATTCAAATTTCAAATTTCCCTCCAAAAGTTTGTTAGAGAGAGGCTTCTAGAAATAGTTTGTTAGAGGGATGCTTCTAGAACTAGGTTGTTAGGCCGAGCCTTCTAGATGAAGCCACGTAGAGTTTCTGGAGAGTTCTGGAAGCTTGGCCGTTAGAAATAAGCACATGGGAAAAAATAGCTCCGCTGATGACGTCATAGTGCCGCGGATCCGCGGCACGTGCCAGCTCAGGCCGCGGATCCGCGGACACATGAGGCCTTCTGTAAGGGATTTTTTGTGTGATGCTTCCTCTGGACATAATGGTATTTTCCTGATATGTTGAATTTTATATTTCATTCTTTATAAATGCCAGATCAGAAAGCTTAGACTTGGCGCATCTTTTATCAGCACTTTGACAATTTTGGCTCGGTTCCTGGAGTTTCCTGCACAGACTTCGAACAAGTGTTGCGCTACACAAGAATGATGCGATACCATGATAAACACACAATTTCCCTCAAAATTCCGGTTTTAGAGTATAACACAGGTAATTTGGTATTATACGGCTGTTTTGCTAATATGTGCTATATGCAAACCGAACACTACTAGATGAGTGCAAATGATAGGGAAATTGACGTGTTAAAAATACAATATTTTCGACTGATCTCATACCATCCCTCCACTGAGGGTAAAGACAATGCCTGCGACTGACATTCAGTCGTCCTTATCACCCTGAAACCTTTCCAGTGATTCTCCCCAGGAGCGATTGATACCATCTCACTATAACTACTGAGTATCCTAACATCCAATTAGATCTAACTCATAGATCCAAAACCCAGGATCTAGGAGGTATCACTTTGATCCTATATGGAGAATCCTTGTGATAAGCGGAGATTGACCGAGCGTAGCATAGGAAACTCCTTCCCTAGCAAGAGTATGTCATCCACGTACTTTATGAGGATCATCACCATACTCCCTACTACCTTTTTGTATATACAAGGTTCATCTACCATTTTGATGAAGTCAAACTCTTTGACTACCACATCAAAACAGACGTTTCAACTCCGTGATGCCTGCTTTATCACATAAAACAACTTGCACACGTTTCCGCTGCTCCTACTGTCTACGAAGCCCTCTGGCTGTGTACTTATAGACGCTCTCTTCTAAAACATAATTTTAAAAAAGCAGTCATGACACCCAACCGCCATATATCATAGTCATGGTATGTAGCCGTGGCAAGTAGGATCTGGATGGATTTTAAGCATAGCTTTGAAAGTCTCAACTTTTCCATGTACACCAAGTAATCTTCTCAAGATATACTTGGTCCTGATGGGGATTTAACCCTTCAGATAAAGCAACCAAAGTCGACACTTTGTTGGTGTATAAGGATTCCATCTTAGATCACTAAGCATCCAGCCATTCTTACAGAGTCCCACTCCTGATGGCCAGCTCGAAACTAGTTGGGTCATCATCTCATGATGCAATCCTCGCTCTCACTGTCATAGAGAAACCGAAGTATCTCTCAGGTGGGTAAGGAACCCTACTAGATCGGCGGAGAGGCTGAGGTTCGTTGGAACTATTGAATCCTTTGGTTCTACCAAATCATCTGTTGTAGTTTGTATAGTTTCCAGTTCTACCTCATGACCAATAATTTCTTCACAAGAAATTCCCTTTCACAAAGGTGGCATGCTGAGAAACAAAACTTCTTTTGTTCCTCGGTTTTAGAAGATATTCCCTTGCAAATGCTTGGGATATCCAACAAACTTCCACAGAACCGATTTTGCCTCGAGCTTGTCCGGATTTTTCTTTTTAGGCATAGGCCGGACAACCCCAAATCTTAATACACTTAAGAGATGGGCTCTTCCCATTCCATATCATATATGAAGTGGTAGGCAACTGATTTGATTGGAACCCTATTCAATAGATATGCAACTTCTCAAGCGCATAACACCCAAAAGAAAATAGGAAACTCAGTAGTACTCATCATAGAGCACACCATATCACATAGGGTGCTATTGCTCCGCCCCGATACACCGAGGTGCTGTGGTGTATTCGGAGGAGTAATGCTGAGAGAGAATCTCATTCTCTTTTAGAATAGTCCAGGAATTCCGTGCTCAAGTATTCTCCTTCCTGATCTCTTCAAAGAATATAATACTTATACCCGTTTATGGTTCTCTACTTCTAACTTATATTCTGTGAATATCTCAAAAGCTTCGGACTTGTGTTTCAACAGGAACATGTGACTGAATCTTGAGAGATCATCAAAGAATGTAATGAAGTACAAAAAACTGATCTTGGCATGTGTAGACAGGGGACCTTCATACATCAGCATGTATGAATCCCAAGAGTTCACTAACTCTTTCTCTGTTTCCAATAAACAGAGCTATGGTCATCTTATCTTTGTGACTTGACCGGAAAGTTTCATAAGATGTAAATTCAAACTAATTTAAATATGCATCTAATTGTAACTTGGCTAGTCGGGTCGCATTGATATGATCTAGTCTACAATACCTCATGAAGGATTCGTTCATTTCTGAACTATTCCTCTTATGTGTGTTCTGTATAGTAAGAACTGTAGTTTGATTTAGAACGTCAATACTTTTAGATAACGTGCCTGAACCGATCAACTCTTGATATAGGAAATGTTCAAAACATTATCCAACAATACAAAATTATATCCTTTCTTTATTACTAAAGAGACTGATATGATGTTATATACCAGGTTCGGTATCTAATAACATTCGTTCAGAATCAATGTATTCTGGTAATACAGGGTGATAGTGACCAACAGACTTGGCAGCAACACTTGCACCGTTTCTATCTTATGAAAGTTATCACCCGTTCTCAGTTCTCTACCTATCTGTAGCCCATGTAACAAATTACATATGTGGGATCCTGATCCGGTATCAAATACCTAGGACGTAAAGGATACTGAGAAATAGTTCTCTGTAATGAACACACCCGAAGAAGATGCATCAGCATGCACTTTCTTCGTTTGGGCGGCACGGGAATTCTGGTAATCCCTATTTCCTGCTCTGTCATATAACAATTATAAGTTGAAGTGGGACTAACGTTCCCCAGCTCAGTATAACAAGCGGGTTCGGTCAAATACATCCGTATTATTATCTTGATTAAGGCATGGCATAGTCGTAACCAGGAGAGAGAGAGAAGAAAACACTCAGCGTGCGCTTTTATAAGATTAGATTGGTTATCAATTTATCTAATCAGGATGTCTCCCACTGTTTTAGTCAAATCTTCCTTCAAACCCTAAAAGGAAAGACTAGCCGGGATTAACTACACCCTACAAGTTCGCCAATCTTTCAGCCAGGCCCGTGCTGGTTCTTTAAGGGAGGTTCCCCGTTCTTTCGCACTGACCTAATAAAAGTAAACCTCGTTTTCCCAGGGGCGTAACCCCGTTGACACCTTTCTAGACACCTACTTGATCGGCTAATTGTAATGTGTAAAACTCTCCCAGGAGTAACTCTTACTCGCAGCGGATATCGGGATCCAACTATCTCATAGAAAGTATGCAATCTCATTGCAAATTTCAACACTTGAATTTCCCAATAATATTTTACCCCTAGAGTCCTATGACCATGACGGAGGTCAACAAATTATAGGCTGCTAGTCAAGTTCTACCCGTCATTTCCTGATTGAATTAAACCCACCCGCATGACCCTTGACGGAGGTCAACAAGGCCGTACGACTACCCTAAAACAATCTGCATCATATGCATAAGCAGATAAATCCTAGTCAGCTACCGCACACTACGCCTTGTCGGAGGTCAACAAACGTAGCACGAATACTAAGTAGGACTTATCTGAAATGACGGAGGGCTACGACAGGTTTTTGAGAAAACCCTTTGCGTAATGAACTTGATATCGTTGTATAATCGAGTGATTTTAAATGGAGTGTTTTTTAGGCTTTTCTAGTTTTGCTAAAGAGGTCACTCCCGGTGAAGGGATCGTCGGCTCTTTCCTCATCGAATAAGGTGCAGGATATATACCACTATGCAAAGAAAAATCTATAAAAGCAATCAAAAGACAAACCGAGTTTGTAGCATCTGCTAGTTTCACTAAAGAGGTCACTCCCGGTGAAAGGATCTCGGATCTTTCCTTATTGAATAAGGTGCTGGATGTTCTACAAGGAACACCGCTATGAAAAGAAAGAACTAGAGCTACCAGTTTTTAAACAAGTTTCTACAACATCTTAGGTTTCTTTTATTTCATTAATCTCATTAATGAAGTCCCATTTTATTATGCTTCACTAGCATCACATTTGAAACGAAATCTGCAATATAACATTTATCTCATATATATAATATAAACATTCGTCTCAGACAGTAATATGATCTCATCACAGAACATTGCAGCAGAAGAACATATATGAAATATTGGATATACTAGGACGTCCGTGTTTTAATACGAGCCTGTATAAAACACGGATTCCACGGTCGCGATAAATAGCCAAACCCACATCCCTAGACCCCTGCGAGAGCGGTAAGTAACACTGCCAATTCTATGGTTAGGAGACCCGGTCTCGACTGTAAGTCCACGTTGCCCATCCCGGTGCTTGCGGGGAGGCGGAAAACGGAATAAAAATTGGATTTTTATAAGCTTAGGCAACATGGACTAGAGCTAGAAGGATCTTTGCTAAACAAAAACTTGCTAAAGCTAACTAGTAACTAGCTAAGTGCTAGAAAGGTTATACCTTGGGCTTTAAGTCCTTCTCTCCTTGCTCCTTGGAGTGGTGGAAGGAGGTCACCTTGGTCGTCTTCTCACGTCGAAGAAAGATCCACCCGAAAGCCTCAACCTTTGGCTTCAACTCCAAGCTAGAAATAACTAGGGTGCAAGAAGTGCTAGTCCTTGAATCCTAGATGAGAGTAAAGATGATCAAGAGAGGGTTTTTCTCAAGCTCAAGTGTTTCTCAACACATGAGAGGGAGAGAGCTTGAGGGAGAGGAAGAACAAGAGAGAGAAAAGATATGATAGAATGAGAATAATATGAACCATTCTCACTAATATGTGTATATTATTTTAATTAAATAATTAGCTAGATAATTGTCATGGTTAATCATGACATGACCATTATCATTTCAATTTGCAAGGATCAAAAAGCATCTTCCAAAAGAAATGATGATGGTCAAAGTGTCAACCTAGGTCAACAAGTCAAGGAGGTTAAATGGTCAACAACCATAACCATGCACAATTATCAAACTAATTATCAATTAACTATAACACACACATAAGCATTAGGGTTAATAAAATGACAATAGCCATTAACCCTAAACAAGGTCCTCTCCCACAATCTCAAGCAACTGTGCATACGCACCCGCATTCGTGATCCGAGGAACACGAATACAATGAGAAAAACCAATCCCAAATCATATACTAGGATCCGGCTTAAACCAAAGCCCGCTAGTATAAACTGTCCGGACAGCAAACGTGCACAAGTGCGCGAATGTGAACGAACCCTGTCGCAAAACCATGCGACCTCTACTCATTTTGCCAAATAGTGAATGGCTCTCTGTGTGGGACTCTAAAGACTCGACACTACGCTGGCAGTGGGTTTAACCACAGACCGCATGCGGCACTAGCTGTACGTAACGGTCCCCAGGTAGATGTCGATAAGAAGACTGACGAGGTGAACCCCATCCGAACTCCTACTGAGCCTGTATGTGACAATCTCCATACAGTCCGGTCTGTTCGTCTGATACATCGCATGGCGGGCCTAGGGGGCGGTGAACGTCAGTCCCCTAATAGCGGTACAAGTCATGTCGGAGTGTAGCCCAGAACACCCTGAGATAACTCTAGAAACCTACCAGTATATCCCGCTTGCCCTGGCCAGGGACTACTCATGTAATGGCTCTCCTGGACACAGCGCGATGTCAACCCCCAATACCGGGAGAGACGAATCCTGTCTAACCGTCACTGCCTCCAAGTGCTTCGGGACTGCACCCAAAAACTACCTGTTTGCACGACTCCTTTGAGCCGTGGTAGGGTAGTAATCAAAGTGCAGTGGGAACACACTCGAGGCGAAGTGACAGTATCAAGTCAGCGGACTAAGCTGTACTCATGTCACCTGGGAACTGATAACTGACGATAGGTATAATACCAACCAACAGTTCCCGACGAGTCCAGTCCAGTGTACTCGTAACCTAACGAGCACCCACATACTATCTCAAGTACAACGTACTGACGGCTGTGGGACAGACCGTCTCCCACGCTGGGATGAGAAGCGCATACGCTAGTCTACTCCGGAGTATCGATGCCCTGTCTCGATAGTCCAACGACTAGGGACCTGTATAAGGATGTGCTTATAGATCACCCAGCTCCCACGAGTGTGAGCGCCATCACAACGTTGGTAATCAAGCAAAGATACTAAGGGCTCTACTAATATGTATATCAGCGATATGCTAAAAGAAACACATGCACATATTAAAGCAGAAACAAACCAAGTAGCGTACTACCATTTCGAGCAAGATTGTATATACAACTGTGAATATCCCAAGCTTCCATCAAGTAATATACAAACTAGTATGATACAGTAATGGCCTCTAGGGCACATACACTAACATCGACTCCTCGAGATGGTCTCCCACTGGACCCTAGAACCCGGTTACTATTGCTCCCCGCCTTGGGTCTACTTAATGCGTAAAAGTAAATAATATACAATGGTGACAACATCCTCAGCCTGGAAGTGCCCCAATAAAAGAATATTACATACAATGAATTTTACATGAATGAAAAAGAAAAAAAAAACTCCCATCTCACATAAAACGCCCGGCTATTCAGAACAAGACGATCCAATATAACATATCACAGCAACACATAATATCTCATATTATCAACGTAAGCAAGTATGCGTATCCCAATTGTCGTTGATGTATAGCAACGAAGCCGGTGATACACCACATATTACGCTTACGGTCACAGAAAAGAAAGTGTAAAACTACAACAGATGGAATCCGCAACTTCCTTAGACAT
Source organism: Agapanthus africanus (assembly GCA_030015575.1). Classification (NCBI taxonomy): domain Eukaryota; kingdom Viridiplantae; phylum Streptophyta; class Magnoliopsida; order Asparagales; family Amaryllidaceae; genus Agapanthus; species Agapanthus africanus. The sequence continues at coordinate 329,869,921 of CM057345.1, read as the reverse complement.
CTCATGCCTAACCGAATGAATTCCTTAGACATCGCATGCCTAACAATTATAAACCCCACATTTTAGTCTCATTATCAAAAACTCATTTCAATATCAAGTCGGGAAATTCAACAAGATTCCCGACATCCTGATCGAATGTTCGTCGCAAACTTTAGTAGACAGCCACACCCCCGGATGCCGTCGACGAAGTGCACTAAGGCGGAACACCACTGCCGCGAGCACCCGAACGGATGCTTTTGGCGACGGGGTTCTCCTACAGTCACTTGGTCGGGACTATGGGGCGCGGCTATCTATTAAGTTTACCCGGCGAGTATCCGCGTACGCTACGTGATTGCGACGGACTTTTGATCACATCAAAATTCCGTGGCAACCGATCAATTGAGACTGAACTGCTAGATTTATAACATTCAAATTAGTTATCTCATAACTACTTGTGGATTCCAAATATTGTATCACATTCCAGATAAATAGACAGTGTTAAACTTTCCGATTGAATAAACAAACACCCAAGATTTCCCAAATAGCACAACACTTGAGCGGAGTACAAAAAATATCCATCACATGCAACAGTACCAATGGTGCAGCCGTAGAAGGGTCAAGCCAACGCCTCATATGTGGCAACTCCGTACTGCCCCAAACCCTAAGGTTCAGAGGCAGTTCAAGACGGTCACTTAATCGAGTTAAGGTTTGTTGTCTTCTAGAGGGTCCACCATGTTACTTGCATGATTTTCCGAAAGTTTCAAACTCGAGAAAAAATCCAACTTTTTCCGACAGGGAAAAAATGAGTTATTGATATCCTTTCGAACTTTTTAACAGGTTCTAAAAATTAGCCGGAAAAACTAAACGAACTTAAATTATCCGATCGAATCAACGAGTCCCAATACAACCCAGAAAACTCAACACCTGAGTATAATTAAAAATATCCAGAAGCATCAGAAAACACATAAGGACGTTACTGTAGAAAATTGAAACTCTAACTCTCAATTCTTGCCGTGGAACCGCCGCCAGTACCCCAGTTTGGCCGCGGTTCCGCGGCGCTACAATGGAGTTAGGGTGTCGTTTTTCACATGTCTCCATAGAATTCCCTGCTGATTTTTTAAGTATTTTTAATATGAAAAAATCAACATTTTAACAAAATTTCCAGAGAAGGGTATGTTTTGGGGTTTCGGGGTTCGATAGGACTTTAAACTTCGCCTAGACTTCGCTTAAAGCTCTATCTTGGCTCTGATACCACTGTAGGGTTGCTAGGGATACGCACAAGGGTCAACGAGGCATCAACCATGCCTGATTTAAAATTTAGCCGTGCCGAACAACCGAAAGCCGGATCTTTAAACTAGAGATTAGGCAAAAACAAGTATGTTAAACACTTTAACACAAAGTGAGAGGGATTACAACCTTTGTAGATCCGGTCCATCACTTCTTAAGCTCCGTGTTGAGGTCCCTTCGCTGTGATCATCGTGTTCCAGACTCTCGAGAGGCTCCACGAAGAGAAAGATGCAAGCTTGCTTCCAATCTTCGATAACAAAGATGATCTACCTTGAAGTTTCATTAACACAAGCTCTCACTCACTAAATGAAGTGAACACTCTTATCTAAAGGGCAAGGGTAGATGAGGATGATGAAGTAGGATTTTTTCTCTCATTTATTTTCATATTCTCACTCATTTTCATCACTTAGGAAAAACCTAGAAAGCTTTTCATGAAGCTCAAAGATAAAAAAGAAGAATAGTAATTCTTTTGTGATGAATAATGAAAGGATAATAATGATGAATAATACAACCATGGTTAAACAAACCTTTGTAGAGATTTAACTAGGGCTAGGGTTTGGGTTGAGTTAAAGATGAGTCATATGAAAATATCTTAACACAAAACAAAAAGAAACCTTCTAGAAGGTTCATGAATGAACTAACCCAAATCAAACCCTAATCTTGTTTAATCTCCACTAAACATGTTGCATTAGTAATCGTATCATGTTACAATATTATATATCATATAAATAATATTTATTGTAACAAAATAAAATAATACAATTAACATATATCGCATATATATCAATGTATTACCCGAGTGAGAAAAAGAATCTTTTAGTGAGCTAATATTAGTTAATGTAATTTAATATATCATATAAATTATTATACATTAAATTATCGAATCAACACTTGATCCGACAATCCGGCTATATCGCATATAACAGACTAATATCTCATTTACCGATTCATCGAATCAACACTTGATCCGATGACCCGGCTGATATCAAATATCGCGAGAATAGAATACGGTATCTCATATCGCATTATCTTCGGTCCTGCACATATCACATATGTGCCCCTACTCCGTTTTACCTGAGTCAAGAAACCTCTGTGTAGGACTCTAAAGAATCGTCAATACGCCGGCAGTAGGAGATGATCATATCAAACACCCACAAGCTGCAAGCGGTCAGCTAAACGTAACAGCCACCAAGGTATTGAGCGCTCAGAAGATCAACAAGCAAGACTGTACATTCTCTTGTGAATCCAATCAGTAACACTCCCGTACAGTCCGGTCTCGTCGTCTGATATGTTGCATATCTCGTTTAGGGGTGGTAAACATTAGACCCCAGTAGCTCGATAATTCGTGTCGATATGATGTCTATAACAGTTCGAGAAACCACTGATAACACTTACCAGTAAATCTCAGCAACCCTGGCCAGGGATTTCCAGTCATAGCCAATCGAACACAGCACAACATCAACTCCCAATACCGGGAGAGACGAATCCCCTCCTATCGCTCATTGCCTCCATATGATTCGGGACTGTACCCAAAAGCCAACTTTTTGCACGCCCTCTTGGACGTGGTATGATGGAAATCAAAGCACAGTAGGAATCACACAAGACTCTATGACGATCTCGGGTCAACAGACTACTCTGTACCTGTGTCACCGGAGAACTGTCATCTGACGTGAGGTATAATACCATCTGGGAGTTCTCGGCGAGTCCGTCCAGTGTACCCAGTCTCTACTGAGCACCCATACACCATCCTTGATATGAAACACCGATGGATATGGGATCATCCATCGCCCATCATATGGGTCAAGATGCGTATACGCTAGTCTACTCTGGTGCATCGATGCCCAGTCTCGATACACCCTCGACTAGGAACAGTTATAGGATGTACTCATCGACTACCGTGGCCCCACTAGTATGATCTCATCATAGTCCCAGTAGTCGAGTACATATCTTAAAGACTTTATCAACATGTAACATAGAGACAACCAGAGTACATGTTAAGATAAAGTACAACCAGATAGCGTACTATCATGTCGAGCAAGAAAGTCCTCCCTATATATGTCCAAGCATCCATTACAATATACATCATATGTACAATAATGGCCTCTAGGGCATACATATAACTAACATAAGCTACGTACTCCATCATACCAAGGTCATCCTACACTCCTAAAGGTAAAACCTAGCGCTTTGATACCAACTTTGTCACGACCCGAATTTGGCACGTGATGGCCCTAATACTACGCAACGTCTACAGGCGTAACGTAGTAAAAGAAAGCCAAAACCCAACAATCTAAACCATCAAAAGTAATAAGAAATAATAGCATTTTCAAACTCTTTGAAATCTCAAACCAAATTGTTTAAAAGTCCAACTTATTTCCTTTAAAATTTTGACAACACCTCCTTTGTAAAACAGGCCCCCAAAATGGGTACAACATAAATATAAAGTAATTCATCTCCAACGGGAGCAAATCCACGCCAAAAGGCGGAAAACAACCACCACAATAGATATACGACGCCGTAGCGAAGAAAGAGACGATATAAATAAAACTGCATAAAAACCTCCAAGTCACAAAAAATATACAATATCGTCCTCACATCAAGTCTCTAAGTCATACATTATAATGGTAGATGGAGAGTACATGTTACAACGAATACACAACCAGCAACATTGGATAACCGCAAAACCTACCTAAGCAAAACTGCACACTGTCAGGCGAAGCGGTATCCGCAGCAAAGGTGATACGATGGATGAAAATAGCTCTGCTTCTGACTATCCTGAGGAACACTTGCAAAACACTGTGGCACAACGGGGGTGAGTTGCCAACTCGTGAATAGTAAATAACATATGCAGGTAATCGTGAGTATGCACGTACAACGCGAATCTAACATAAGCATTTAATAGCAATGAATAATCATATTTAATGCATCAGTCATGAAAGGTACGCTAGCAGGTACTAGTAATACATGAAGCAGTGCATAAACAATAAATGTGGAGTATGGAATAAAACATGTCATTTCCACGGAAATCTTAACCTCGTGGTAGGACCAAAATCCAACAGGACAATCAAATTCCAAATTTCCCCAAATTGGCTCTCATATCATGTAAACCTCATATATCCTGAATGTCCAACATCAAGTAGATCTCACATATCATGTATGTACAATATCAGTATATCCCACATATCCTGTGTGTACAATATCAGTATATCCCACATATCCTGTGTGTACAATATCAGTATATTCCACATATCCTGTGTGCACATTATCAGTATCAAGTAAGTTTCATATAAGGTGAGTGTCTAACATCGACACCAAAAACATCATGAAACAAGTGTCAAATATCGACACAGAAATACTAATCTATCAGGTCTTGTTAACACGACTGGCCCCCTGATAGGTACGTATCATACGCTATATCGAACAGCCCGAGTGCCTAGCTCTGACCCTCGTCTCTCGTCGTATCCATACGTTCATGACTCCCGTCGGTATCCCCACGATAACCTCCGAGTCATTGGTAATGTCACCGGGGTGTATGATTCCCCTGCCAGGCTCAATCGGCATGGTCCATCAATCTTCTTGCCCTGGGGTACCTCTGGGCCCCACCATGTACCCGCAGACGGTGCCTACAGCTCCTCGAATCGGCTATATAATCAGAACCGATAAAACTCATCGTAGCTGCAGAAATATCATATCAAGAGGAACCAGGTTTTTCAAATAATGCATAATTTCATGAAACAACCACGGTCCTCAAATCCAGAAAACATCAAGTAGTGAATACATATGAATGCATGAATCAATACAAACATATTAGCGTCCCATTCCACTGTTATATATACATAGCAGTAAAAATATCAGAGAACATCTTATGACATCTATGAATGTAGTATATGCAACATGGAACAGTACTATGAGCATATAAAGGAAAACAACTATTTAACTGCAACAATAAAGACAGGTGAACATGTAGCTATAACAAGGTATGCGTAACCATGTCGGTATAGCAAGATATGTGTGTCCATATGTAAGTATGTATGATGTCGAAGTATCGGTAGCAAAGTACATCACTATGTCTATGCATAATATCCTCCAGGTATATGTATCTATGTATACCAGATGTATATGTAGCTATGTCTCATATGTGTATATACCTATCACTAATGGTACACTACTCTATAGGTATATGGTTAACTAGCATGTAAACATGCCAGGGCATATGTGTAAGCATGTAGGTATACAGGTATACTATAAGTCATATTCATAAAGAAATATGAATCAATGTCTCATTGTCCCTAACCAAACAATATCATTTCAATATGTGGGTCTTGTGTGACATGGCAATTATTGACGGTGTGTGTGGCATACAAACTGTGCTCGTGCATCATGAGCCGTCAATAATAGTGCAGTGTCCTAAGGATACTAGTCCAAGCACAACACTTAACTAAGCAGTAGGGTGAATGCGCAATTCTATATATGCAATAGAATAGGTGACAAAACATAATGTTTCTAGCCCAGACGCATAACGCCATGCGGGCGATTCCCCTGTAGATGTTAAATCTACTCACAAACGCTCCTAGCTAAGTGAAGCTAACCACTTGTTTCCCTTCGTCGCGGTGTCCGAAGTCCCCGCCTGCGAACCTAAAACCACAAAACGATAACACAAGTATAAATTAGTAAACGACCAAAAACACGAACAAACTACGTTTTAACGACACACCAACTCCAAACCTACTCCCAAGTGTTCGTATTGTGGCTAATGTATGTAGCGACACGACGAAACCAACTCAAGAGCAAAACCAGGACGAAGTGCACGGACCGTGTTGGATAACGTATCGCGCGTAGTCGTATCATTTGAAACTACCTCGGTGATCCCAGATTCTGTATACAGAGAAAACTCAACAACTAAACAAGACCAAAAACACCAAAATCACCGCAGACACCTACCCATAAAACCCACGCCCCAACTCCATCCCCGAGCCGAGGTCGCCGGAATTCCCTTCATACGTTACCGGCCCTGGCCGGTGAGGTGGGTCTCGTGTCTCAGGTTGGGTCTTAGGTTCACTGGTACATCACTAAAATTTTGTTTGATTTTTCTGTAAAATCTCGGGGTCACAGCAGATCACAGATATCACATAGCGACACTAACAATACGATATTTCTCACAAAACTAAACTTTAACCAATTTAAACTGAAACTAACTAGCTACTTAATACAAAAACTATAAAAAGAACAGATAAGGATCATTACCTAACCAAAAGAGCTAAAGGATCCAAGCTAGCAAGCTCCTATGCATCCAAGAGGCAAAAACCAAGAAAAGATGTGATTTTTGTGAGGTTGGAAGAGATTTTGTGATGGATTTGTGTTGGAAAAGATAGTGTTCAGTTTGAGTTGAGGAAATGAAAGAATAATGCTAAAGGAAATAAGTGAGAAAGAATTAGAAAAAGAAATGATAAAGAGAAAGAGAGAGGTGAATGCACCTTGCATTAATTTTCTCATTAATGCTTTCACACACCATCATTAGCCACCATGTCACCTCTCTTCCAAAAGAATATCCCCCCTCTCTCTTACAACAATAATCAAGAGGACTAGGGTTAAAGTTTAAGCAAGGAATTAGAATTAAGGTTATGTGTCATGGTTGCTAATACTAGTTTAGCACAAACAAACCCTCACTTTTACGTGCACACGTGCGTGCATGCCCATAACAAATAATATTAAAATAATAATTAAATGTTATAAAATGTGAGGAACCCGAATTGGTAAACTTTTTACAGTAAACCCGCATTACCGTCTAAACTATAACTAACTGAAATCTAAGGCGTTACACGGAGCCCGAGAGCCGATCCGGACTGACGGAGCCCGAGATATGAGGATTTACGTGTCGATGCTGGACACGGGTTTCATGATGCTTCGAGTGTCGATGTTGGACACTCAGGTTCCATGATGTTGTTGTGTCATTGATGGACACACGTTGATTTATATCATCATATTTTCATGCATATGCTTTCATGATATTTACATGCATGATGTTGTTGTGTCATTGATGGACACGTAGCTGTTATCCACATGCTGATAGGCATTGATTATATTGTTGGCACATATGCAGATACGGTCACCCTAGATATCATAGTATTACATTTATGATATAGTTGACATAGGAAATCGTTGTTTAATTCGATTTCTACATGATGATGTTTGTTAGTTATACGTATGCCCTAGAGGCCATTACTCTACATACGATGTATATTGTAGTGGATGCTTGGACATATATATGGAGGACTTTCTTGCTCAACATGATAGTATGCTATCTGGTTGCTCTTTGTCTTAACATGTACACTGATTGTCTCTATGTTACATGTTGACAAAGCCCTTAGGATGAGTACTTGACTACCAGGATTATGATGCAGATCATACTAGTGGGGACAGAGTAGTCGGTAAGTACATCCTTCAAATGTTCCTAGTCGTAGGTGTATCGAGGCAGGGTATCGATATACCAGAGTAGACTAGCGTGCAGCTTCTCGACCTATGTGGATGGGCGATGGATGATCCTATATCCATTGGTGTTTGACATAAGAGATAGTATACGGGTGCTCAGTAGAGACTGGTTACACTAAACGGACTCGCCGAGAACTCCTAGATGGTATTATACCTATCGTCAGATAGCACTTCTCTGGTGACACTGGTACAGGTTAGTCTGTAGACCCGAGATCGTCATAGAGTCTTGTGTGATTCCCACTGTGCTTTGATTTCCACCTTACCACGTTCAAAAGAACATGCAAAACGGTGGCTTTTGGGTGCAGTCCCGAATTATAAGGAGGCAATGAGCGATAGGAGGGGTTTCGTCTCTCCCGGTATTAGAGGTTGATGTTGCGCTGTGCTCGATTGGCTATAACAGGAAGTCCCTGGCTAGGGATGGTTCAGAGATATATTGGTAAGTGTTATCAGTAGTTTCTCAACCCGTTATGAGCCTTATATCGGCACGACTTATCGAGTTACAGGGGTCTGACGTTTACCACCCCTAGACGAGATATGCGACATATCAGACGAAGAGACCGGAATGTACGGTAGTGTTAATGATTGGATTCACAGGATATGAGCAGGCATGCATGCTGATCTTCTGATCGCTCAATATCCGGGTGGCCGTTACGTTTAGCAGACCGCTTGCGGCTTGTGGGTGTTTGATATGATCATCACCTGTTACCGTCGTATTGACGAGTCTTTAGAGTCCTACACAGAGTTTTCCTGGTTCAAGCGAAACGGAGTAGGAGCACATATGTGATATGTGCGGGACCGAGATTAATAAGATATATGATACCGTATTCTATTCTTATGATATGTGACATCGGTCGGTTATATGTGATATAGCCAGGTTATCGAATCAAGTGTTGATTCGATAAGTTGTTACATATGATATTAGTCGGTTATATGTGATATAGCCGGATTATTAAATCAAGAGTTGATTTGATAATCTAATGTATAATTATATATATTTGATATATTAATTTACATTAACTAGTATTAGCTCACTGAAGATTTCTTTTCTCACTAGATTTGTGCACATTGTATATACGTGATATATATTAGTGCACAAGGTTTTGTGTCATGCTTGATGCCACATACAACTTGGGTGTATGAGACTTATACCATGCTAAAGATAATCCTAGGGTTTTATTTATCAAAGTAAACTACAAATTATGTGGAAATTGGACAAATGGTTGAAGCTTGGAGAAACTTTTGGAACCATTGACCAAGTCCACTAATTTGTTTTTAATTAGATATTTGTTAACCTAACCTATTATCATTAGCCTTAGTTTAGTCTCTACATGGGTTAGTATATGACACTAACTCACCCATGGTTGCCATTCACTCTTTCATGAGTTCATTCTTCTTCTTCTTCTTCATCAAAGAAAAAGCTCACTAGGTTTTTTCTAAGTTAAGAATTAGTGTGAGAAAAATAAATCTAAAGTGAGCAAAATTTATACTTCATCATCCTCTACTACTAGACATTTAGTATAGCGTGTTTGCTTCACTAATTCCACAATTAGTGAAGGGGTAGCGTAGGTTAGTATCTCCTCGACATATATCATCTTCGGGCTCGAAGATTTCGATGCAAGCTTGTTCATTTCTTCATGGGAGCCTCTCTAAAGTCCGGGAGTTCATGATCGCAGCGAAGGGACTATTAAATGGAGCTATTGAAGTGAAAGACCGGTCTACAAAGGTTGTATTCCTTGTTCACTTTAGTTGCACAGTGGTTTGCATTCGATTCGTCGCATTTTCTAGTATACGATTCTAGGTTAGGGTTAGCTAGAACGGAAATTTTTTTAAATTGGCATGGATGATGCTTCCCGAAACCTTGCTGCCGTGCTAGGCAACCTTGCAGTGGTATTAGAGCCATGCTAGAAAATTAGACGGATTTTGTTAAGATTACGAAACCGAAATATTTCGAAACTTGCAACACGAAACCCTAGTTTCTGTCGATTTTAAAAATCCCTCCAAAATTTTTTTAAACAACTGCAGAATGTTGTATGAGATGCAACATGAACACACAAGAAAATTTAGCCCATCTCGCCGAATTTTGGCCGAGCACAATGAAGTTTTTTCCGAGCCGGCCGGCCAAGTAGTGGGTTTTGGAGTTGAATTTTTTGGTGTGTTCCAGAATCTGGGTTTTGGTGTTTCAGGTGTTCTTTGTTTTTCCTAAGTTTGCATGTGATGTGATCTTACACTATAAGCAATTCAGAGTGTTTCGTATTCGTAGTTTTAACAATGTTTCGGGTATTCACATGTTGTCTAGGCGAAATTAAAAAGTTCGAACGATTATCAAAAACCCATTTTTCCAAGTTTAACGTATTCGGAAAAACATGCAAGTAATTCTGTGAACCCACTAGAAGAATGAAACCCTAACTCGACATAATGACCATGGAACCGCCTTTTGAACCTTAGGGTTTGCGGCAGTTCCGCGGTGCCATTAATGAGGCTTGGGTTTGCCCTTCTACGGATGGTGCATAGGTACTGTGGCATATTCTGGGTATTATTAAACTGTACTCAAGTGTTGAGCTCACGGGAAATTGTGGTACTTTGATGAATCGATCGAAAAGTTTGATGTCGTTTGGGTATCATGTGATGGGAGACAATATTTGGAATCCACAAAAATAGTTATGAGATAACTAGTTTGAATTTTAAAAATCTAGCAGTTTAGTCTCGTTTGATCGGTTGCCATGGGATTTTGATGTGATCAAAAGTCCGTCGCAATTACGTATTGTACGCGGATACTCGCCGGGTAACCTTATTAGATAGCCACGCCCCATAGCCCCGACCAAGTGACTGTAGGAGAACCCCGTCGCCAAAAGCATCTGTTCGGGTGCTCGCGGCCGCGGTGTTCCGCCTTAGTGCACTTCGTCAACGGCATCGGGGGGTGCGGCCATCTACTAATGTTTCCGACGAGCATTCGATCAGGTTATCGGGAATCTTGTTGAATTACCCGACAGGTTATTGGAAAGTGTTTTCAATATCGAGACTAAAATGCGGGGTTTATAATTGTTAGGCATGCGATGTTTAAGGAATTCATTTGGTTAGGCATGAAATCCAAAGTATGTGATACATTGGTTTTATATTGTCTAAGGTGGTTGCGGATTTCAATTGTTTTGGTTTTTCACTTTCTTTTCTGCAACCGTAAGTGTAATATGTGGTGTATCGCCGGTTTCGTTTCTATACGTCAATGACAATTGGGATACATAAATTTACTTACGTTGATAACATGTGATGTTATGTGTTGCTGTGATATGTTATATTGGATCGTCGTGTTTGAATAGCCGGTTTTTTTTTTGTGAGATGAGAGTTTTTCATTTTCATTCATGTAAAAACTTCTATGTAATATTCTTTTATTAGGGCACTTCCGGGTTGATGAAGATGTCACCGTTGATGTATATTATTTACTTTTCCGCATTAGGATAGACCCAAGGCGTGGAGCATAAGTAACCGGGTTCTAGGGTCCAGTAGGAGACCATCTTGAGGACTCGAGACCGGGTCTCCTAACTCTAGAATTGGTACGGTTTCTTTCCGCTCTCGTAGGGTTCTAGGGATGTGGGATTGGCTATTCATCATGACCGTGGAATCTGTGTTTTATACAGGCTTAATTTAAAACTCGGAAATCCTAGTATATCCAATATTTCATATAATGATTTCTGCTGCGATATTCTGTAATGTGATCACTGTATATATTGAGATAGATACTGTATATAGTATATGTGATATATTATATAGACGTTGCTTATGTTTTACACCCATGCTAGCCCTGCCTCGCTCTGTCGTTAGTTACCTAAGCTAACGGTGCATGACGGGACATCGTGGCGAATGTGGATGGCATAAGCGTACGTTGTATTTATCTGTAATGCTTAGGTAACTTAAATGGTGGGACTTCATTAATGAGATTAATGAAAGAAAAAAAACCTAAAGATGTTGTGGAATCGAATTTTCAAAAACAGGTAGCTCTAGTTGTTGCTTTGCATGGCGGTATTCCTTATAGAATATCCAGCACCTTATTCGATAAGGAAAGAGCCGAGATCCCTTCACCGGGAGTGACCTATTTAGCAATAACTGGCAGATGCTACAACCCTCGGTTTTGTCTTTTGATTGCTTTTTTAGTTCTTGCTTTGCATAGTGGTATTGTGAGTATCCTGCACCTCATTCGATGAGGAAAGAGCCGAGATCCCTTCACCGGGAGTGATCTCTTTAGAGAAACTAGCAAAAGCCTTAAAAACCCTCCATTTAAATCATTTGATTCTACAACGATATCAAATTCATTAAGCAAAAGGTTTTCTTAAAAACCTGTCGTAGCCCTCCATCATTTCAGATAAGTACTTCATAGTATTGGTGCTACGTTTGTTGGATTTCGTCAAGGCGTAGTGTGTGGTAGCTATTAATGCTTATCTGCAAAAGCATATGATGCGATTGAGTTAGGGTAGTCGTGCGACTTTGTTGGCTTTCGTCAAGGGTCGTGCAGGTGGGTTTTATTAAATCATGAAATGTATGGGTTGAACTTGACTAGCAGCCTATGGTTTGTTGGCTTTCGTCAAGGTCATAGGATGCTAGGGGAAAAATATTATCGGGAATTTCAAGTGTTGAAATTTGCAATGAGATTGCATACCTTCTATGAGATAGTTGGATCCCGATACCCACTGCGAGTAATTGTTACTCCTGGGAGAGTTTTACACATTACAATTAGCCGATCAAGTAGGTGTCTAGAAAGGTGTTAACGGGGTTAAGCCTCTGGGAAAACGAGGTTTATTTTCATTAGGTCCGTACGAAAGCACGGGGAACCTCCCTCAAAGTACCGGTACTGGCCTGGCTAAAAGATTGGTGAACTTGTAGGGTGCAATTAATCCCGGCTAGTCTTTCCTTTTAGAGTTTGAAGGAAGATTTGATAAAAACAGTGGGAGCCATCCTGATTAGATAAATTAATTACCAATCTAATCTTACAAGAGCATACGCTGAGTGTTTTCTTCTCTCTCTTTCCAGGTAGCGACCATGTCACGCCTTAATCAAGATAAAAATACGGATGTATTGACCGAACCCACTTGTTATACTGATCTGGGGAACGTTGGTCCCGCTCGAACTTATAATTGTTATAAGACCGAGCAGAAAATAGGGGATTAACAGGTTTCCCGTGCAACCCAAACGAAAAAAGTGCATGATGATGCATCTTCTTCGGGTGTGTTCATTACCGAGAAATGTTTTTCTGTATCCTCTACGTCCTGGGTATGTGATACCAGATCAGGATCCCGCAAATGTAATATGTTACATGGGCTACAGATAGGTGGAGAACTGAGATTGGATGATATATCTCTAAGTGTTAGAGAATGGTGCAATTGTTGCAGCCAAGGTGTTGGCAGTTATCACTCTGTATTACCAAATACATTGATTCTGAACGAATATTATTGTAACGTTTCTGAAATCGTTATGCGAATTTTTCCGTTTTAGGGTAAAATAGTCGGTATTTTCCGTTTTGACCCGATTCTGATCAAACCTCTGTACAGACTTGACTGCACCTAGTTTAACTAGAATAGTGCTAGTGCGCGGGCTTTAGGGGTCAATTGGATGTTTTGGTTCACATAGAATTTTTTCCTAATTAAAATATTATTTTAATGTGTTATTTATGCACTTAATTAAAGGTTAATGTGAGTGTATCATTTTTTGGCCACTATTTCCTTCATTCATGCATCTTGGCCGAATCTTCTAGTAGGGTATGGGTTTCTTTTGGCTTGAGTGAGTCATTGTTCTCATTTAATGTAAGCATGATTTAAAGATGAGGTGTTTTTGCATTGAATTCCTTTTGTATTTGCAAAGATATTTGTTTTGTGATAAGGATTGGATATTGTCACCACGTGGTGTTGTGGTCACCCCCTCTCAATTTCCCAATGAGCTTTGAAGTGGCCGGCCCCACTTGTTTTGAGAGTTGATATATTTATCTATGTTGATTAATACATTTTCTCACTTCATCATCTAATTCCTAGTGAACCAATTCCTTCATTATTTTTTTTGTGGCCGAGCACAAATTCTGCCCCATCTTGGCCGAGCCTAATTTTTTTCGTGAGAAAATTTGTTGCTTGTATTTTCAAAGCTCATTTCACTTCACAACACCAAATTCAATTCATACCCATTTTCCTTAAGCTCAAACTAGCATAGATATTCTTTAAAGAAATGATTTTTGGAGGCAAATGATGATGAATCTAGTTGCTTTGGTGTGTTCTTGAGAGGTATAATTTCAAATCCAAATCTTTAATTTGTTGTATTAAATCACTTAGCTAGCTAATTAATTGATTAATATAGCTTTAAACTCATGTTAAATTCATTCATGATACTTATTATGAAATCAAGTTAGGGTTTTGATGTTTTTAAGTGGTTAAGCTAGATATGTAGACTTGGAAAACTTAAACAAGTTGTGAAAATGATATTTGCTATTTTTCCTAATTGTCTTTTAAGCATAATCGTAAACTAGGTTTTTCTAAATCATTTTTGGGTAAGATTAAAATTATGGAATTGATTTGGATAACTAAGTTATGCTAATTTATGTTGTTGGAAATCGCTAGAATTGTTAAATTTTTAGCTTTGTGTTAAAATGAGCTAAATTGATATAAACTGCTTACTAGGTTTTTGGTAAAAATTAGACGTGGGTTTTAATGGACGTGGTGATGATGTATATATATTATTATCTATGATAATTATATGTGTTGTGAATGAGTATTGGTGCGTTTGGATTTTTGGCGTAGTAGTTTTCATGTATAACGACCCTAGTTAAGGTTTTGGCTATGTTTCTTCGGTATTTGGATTCTTGGTTTTGAGTTATGGTATTGTATTTGGTCGTTGGATATTTGTACGTCAACGACGAGGGTCGTTTGGTTGGTTTTGCATGTGTAGGCTATAGCTTCTAACCTATGAGCGCACCGCATGCCGTAGTGGATTTCGAAACTTGATGTTAATAGCTTTGCGATTTTACATTGATTGTAGGTTTCTTCGTGTGGATTCTGAGACTATGAAGCACATCGACTTCGGCTAAGCGAGGAGAATTGTGGTGAGTAGATTTAACATCTACAGGGGAATTGCCCGCATGGCGTTATGCGTCAGGGCTAGATATGATATGATATTAGCCGCATGTTACATTGCACATATAAAGATTGTGCATAAAAATTCATTGCATATTATTACTTGTTGTGCTTAGACTTGTACCCTTGGACACTGCACTATTGTTGGCGGTTCAAGTTTCACGAGCACTGATTGTATGCCACCCACACCGTCAATAATTGCCATGACACGCACAACACCTATGCATACATGATATTGTATGGACAAGGGACTTGGGACAAAATCCTTATTTTTATTGTGCATATGACATATAGCATACCTGTATACCTACATGCTTACACATATGCCTTGACATGCCTACATGCTTACACATATGCCTTGACATGCCTACATGCTAGTTATCTATATACCTACATAGCATTGTACCATTAGTGATAGGTATATACACATATGAGACATAGCTACATGTACATCAAGCGTACATACTTGTACATATACCTGGAGGGTATTACGTCATTAGTGATAGGTATATACACATATGAGACATATCTACGTGCAAATCATGCATACATACTTGTACATATACCTGGAGGGTATTACATCATTATTGATAGGTAGAAACACATACCTTGCTATGCCGATGTGGTTACATATACCTGGCTATAGCTACATGTTCACCTTTATTTGATTTTGTATGGACTTGAAGAAATTAGAAACCGCATGATATATAATAACTTGTTGCAGTTAGATAGCGTTTTTTCCTTCATATGCTCACATTACCGTTTTATGTTGCATATGTTATATTCATGGATTTTCGCATTGAGATATGGATTTCACATGATGTTTTCTGGATTTGAGGACCGTGGTGGTTTCATGAAATTATGCAAGTATTCTTATTCTTTACTTAATATTTGGATGCATCGACTCAGAGATTTATTTTAAACCGATACGGGATCGAGATTGTCGATGTTGGGGCTCTTAAGATTCGGAGGACGTATATACCGATACGTGGAACACAAGTGTCGAGGTGAGACACTTGGGTTTCGTGGAACATAGAGATATCATAAAACCGATACATGGATCATGGGTGTCGATACCGGACACTTACGATTCGAGGAATGTATGAATATGAGAAACACCGATACGTGGATCACGGGTGTCGATACCGGACACTTATGGTTCGAGGAACGTATGGATATGAGTATTTATGTGTCGATGCTAGACACTTGTTTCCATGATATTTTTACTCCTAAGTATATATAACAGTGGAATGGGACGCTGTTATATATGCATATATATATGTATACATATCTAATTTATATACATCATCATAATGATCTTGTAAATATTCTTATTCACGATATGAGGGCCGATGTTATGGCCGATATGAGGGCCGATATTATGGCCGATATGACGGCCGATTTGAGAAAATTGGGATTTGGATTATCTAGATGGACACTGGTCCTGCCACGATGAGGATTCAGTGAAGATGACATGTTTTATCCCATACCCCGCATTTACATTATATGCATTGCTTCATATATTTATAGTACCTGATAGAGTACCTTTCATGATTGTTGCATATACATATTACCATTTATTGTTTCATGTATTAGTTGTACCTGATAGAGTACCTTTCATGACTGTTGCATACATATGGCCATTTATTGCTATCAGCTAGCATGTGATAGATTAGCGCAGTACGTGCGTACTTGTGATTACCTGTATATGTTATTTACTACTCACGAGTTGGTAACTCACTCCCGTTGTGCCACAGTTCTTGCTGGTGGACCGCATGGATCAGTTGTGGCATCGCTGGCACACAGCTACTTTCGGGTGACTTGCTTTTGGTAGGTGGTACATGTTGGATCGTGCCCCTCTTGTATTTGTCATTCATATTGTATCTAGTCACTCCATCAAATCAGAAACTAGTAATTGTATATGTTGCAGACTTAGAGGACTTGTAGTTGCGAGACTTGAGCGATGGATTTTTTGTTCGCTTTTGGGGTTGATATCTTACTTTACTTTATTTTCTTATGTGGATATTCGTCGTTGGGCGTCGTATACTTGTTATTTATACTTGTGGTGGCTGTTTCCGCCGTTGGGCATGATTTGCTCCCGTTTGGGATGCTTTATTTATATTCTGTATTGTACCCGTTTTCAGAGTTAGTTTTTACAAGGGAGGTACTGCCCCAATTTTCAAAAGACAAAACAAGATTTACTATACCTTTATTTCAAAGCTTCACCTTTTTATTTCATAAAAAGGTTTAGATTTTTGGGTTTCAGCTTACTTTAATTACGTTACGCCTGTAGACGTCGCGTGATTTAAGTGCTGGTCGCGAGAAAATTTTTTGGGTCGTGACAAAGTTGGTATCAGAGCGCTAGGTTTAACCTTAGTTCGAGTCTAGGTTTGACTATGTGAGGTCTAGGGCATATATATTTTGGAACCTAGGCTTGACCTTACGGAACTTAGACCTGAACAGGGGGGTGTTAGACCCGAACTTTCGTTTCTTAGGCTGACCCTGATTGATAGAGTAGGTGGCTTGAGTAGAGTGACGTACCGTACGTATGTTCCGCAGCATATTTACGATACGATACTCCACTTAAGAAACCTTTGGATGTACATATCTTGAGATTGGTGATTTTCTTTATTTTCCTTGATTATACATCCATTTGAGATCCTTGATTCTATTTGTTTACATGATCATACTCTTACTGATTCCGTTCCTCCATATGATCATATATTCATTCTGGATTTGTTGATCATTTCACCACTTGATCTATTTTTGTCGATACTTGTTTGAGCTTCCTATCACCATGGTTTGAGCACAGATTGAGCTGCTGCTAGTGATGCGGTAAGGGCGAGCTCTTCGTGGATGAGGACTGACCATCATGTTTTCTGGTGACATGGGAACGTATCGATGTAGTGTGGTGTTATGACCTCTCGTTTGAGGCAAGTGTGCGGTTATGTACTGGATGATCAGGCTATTGTTAGAGACTGCCTGCTGTGTGAGGACTGTTGATGTACAGCATAACTCAGAGATTGTGATGTCATCGACCGTGCAGACAGATGACCCAGCTATCACTGAGATTGATGTGATGTCGCATCCAGAGCTTACGAGCTGAGATCGCTGGAGCTTCCAGGCATAGATGCGATAGGTGATAGCTAGTATATCTTAAGTTGAGACACGGAGGTGATTCGACAGTTTTGATGCGTCGACACAGGCCCTGTTGAGTTGAAGATTTCCAGTGTAGAGATTCTTACTCTGATCTAAAGTAGATCGATCCAGAGATGACATTGTTCGTCGGATGTTCTGATGTGAGATCGGTAAGCAGACCAGTTTCAGATGGAAGGACCTTACCCAGATGTGTTGTGGGTTGATCGAGAAACGGATGAGCATTGAGTCTTCCTCTGATGGTTGGGACGAGTTCCTGAGGACGTGTTCTGCTAGATATCTTCGACAGAGTGTTGAAGATACCGAGTTCGTAGTTTTAGTCCGTGTGAGAGACTCCGGAGTGACTGTAGCCGAGAACAATTGCGGTATGCAGATAGCATGATGTGATGTCAAAGTGGACGATAATAAGAACGAGTGGAGAAAGAGGTTCGTGTGAGATGTTGACGAGCTGTTGTTACTCTCCGTTGAGATTTGAGATTCGGATGTGTATACAGGAGCGTTAGGATACGGCCAGTTCCCGAGAAAATGTTGTGCTGAGAACGCAGATGTCTGAAAAGAGAGAAAAGATTTGTAAGTATACCAGCGTCCGTACAGTTTGGTATAGGCGAGATCGGAAGAGGCCTTGAGCCAGTTCCTTCCAGGACACTGCTACGATGAGATTGCACCGAGGATCAGTTGGGTCACGTGTATTCAGAGGGCCAGAGGCCGACGCCAGTGACGTGCTGCTTTATGAGTGATCATACTTTTTGGCCGAGAGATGACCTGAGGAGAGCCAGAGCGGAATTGTTTTCGTTAGCACACCTGATCGGGCAGATAAGCCGATAGAACGCGAGATTTGTGATCCACAGAGAAATAAGGACCCGGAGACAGAAGACGCCAGACTGTGAGCAGGAGGCAAGCGGATGTTCTTGCTCTGCCAGTTTAGGCGCATCGACTTTTTTCGACATTGTAGGAAGTGTACCTCAATGTTATTTGTTACGATTTGCGTTTGTGATCCGAGTATCACGCTTATATCACTTGAATTTCAGTTTTGATGATTGAGTTTAAGGATTTGTGTTTTCGTGTACCATAGCTGCACCTACTGGGTATTTACATTTTTGTGCATAGTTATTGCACTTGATATATTTTATACACCGTTGTGTTGATGTCGATTTTGTGCCTTAGCTGCACATGTTTATGTTTTCCTGAATTTCCTACAGTGGCTATGATATTTTGTGCACTAGATGCACAGGATTTGATATTTCGTGCAGTGGATGCACATGATTGATATTTCATGCAGTGGATGCACAGGATTTGATATTTCGTGCAGTGGATGTACAAGATTTGTTATTTTGTGGTCTGGATGCACCGGATTCGTATTCCGTGCATTTGTTGCACCCGATTTATGTCTTTGAGCCTTCATTTACCAGATTTGTGTTTTCGTGCGCGTGTGTACTCGATATTCGTTTTCGTGCATGTGGGATGCACTTGATTTCGATTTCGTTTGTGCATGATGGATGCACTTGATTTGAATTTTCGCGCACGCTGGGCATGTGATATGATTTTGTGCACACCTGATGCACTTGATTGGGGTTTTCGTTCGTGCATGTTAGTTGCACTGGATTGAGATTTTCGTGCACTATAGATGCACTAGTTGTTGTTGCCGTGCATACCAGTTGCATTGGACAGATGCTTTCGTGCACACCCGTTGCACTTAGTTTTGCTTTTGTGCATACTGTGGCACCTGTATTTGGAGTTGTTTTCTGTGCGCATCAAACGCATGTGATTGTTGGATATGCCTTTTGAGGTTGATTTTGCTCTTGAGCCCTTTGTTTTCATGATGGACACTATATTTTTTAGTACCCTAGCAGGACTGATCCGAAGACAGTACCTGTGTACTTTTCATGCATAAGAAGTTACCAAGAGGTCTTTCAAAAAGGAGCTATAGTCTCGCTATTTCTTACGTGTCTACGAGTGACACGAACGCTTACAAAAGAAAACCTTTTGGCATATTTTAAAAAAAGGGCGGAACGTATATTTTGAGAAAAACTTATATGAAAGTATATTATTACTTTACAAATGAGCGTCCGTCATTTATGCCGTGAGCTACACATCATACGGCGATTCAGAAAAAGATTCTTCATACGTTATTTCAGTTTTGGAGATTTTTCAAAAAGGATGTGTACTATACACATATTATAGCATTTGCTTAAAGTATATTGGATTTCAGTAGTGGATTTCGAAATCTGTATCGTCATTTTGACTCCGATGATATGCGTGCAAGTCTGATGATTTGCGCGATGCTTGACGGAGTTCGGTTTTTGAGTTTTCGTACTCATTTTCCGGCGCACAGGATGCACTGTGGTTTTCTGTATCTTCTATTATTTCGGAGCCTCGGTGTTTTATCTGTTTATTGAAATGTTTCAGCATTTAGGAGTTTAAATTTAAATTCGTTGAACGAATTTCTTTAAGAGGGGAAGATTGTTGTTAGTTATATATATGCCCTAGAGGCCATTACTGTACATTGGATGTATATTGTAGTGGATGCTGGGACATATATAGGGAGGACTTTCTTGCTCGACATGATAGTATGCTATCTGGTTGATCTTTACCTTAACGTGTATACTGGGTGTCTCTCTGTTACATGTTGGTAAAGCCCCTAGGATGTGTACTTGACTACCTGGACTATGATGCGGATCATACTAGTGGGGACAGGGTAGTCCATAAGTACTTCCTTCAAGGTCCCTAGTCGTGGGTATATCGAGACGGGGCATCGATATACCAGAGTAGACTAGCGTATACCTTCTCGACCCATACAGATGGGCGATGGATGATCCCATATCCATTGGTGTTTGACATCAGAGATGATATACGGGTGCTCAGTGGAGACTGGGTACACTGGACGGACTCGCCGAGAACTCCCAGATGGAATTATACCTTACGTCATATGGCAGTTCTCTGGTGACACTGGTACAGAGTAGTCTGTTGACCCGAGATCGTCATAGAGTCTTGTGAGGTTCCCACTGTGCTTTGATTTCCACCTTACCACGTCCAAGAGGGAGTGCAAAACGGTGGTTTTTGGGTACAGTCCCGAGTCACATGGAGGCAATGAGCGATAGGAGGGGATTCGTCTCTCCCGGTATAGGGAGTTGATGTTGCGCTGTGTTCGATTGGCTATAACCGGAAATCCCTGGCCAGGGTTGCTGAGATTTACTGGCAAGTGTTACCAGTAGTTTCTCGAATTGTTATAGACCTCATATCGACACGACTTATCAAGCTATTGGGGTCTGACGTTTACCACCCCTAGGCGAGATATGCGACATATCAGACGATTAGACCGGACTGTACGGTAAGTGTTACTGATTGGATTCACAGGAGTGTGAGCGGGCTTGCTCGTCGATCTTCTGATCGCTCAATACCCGGGTGGCCGTTACGTTTAGCAGACCGCTTGCGGCTTGTGGGTGTTTGATATGATCATCACCTGCTGCCGGCGTATTGACGAGTCTTTAGAATCCTACACAGAGGTTTCCTGGCTCAAGCGAAACGAAATAGGAGCGCATATGAGATATGTGCGGGACCGAGAATAATGCGTGTATGTGATACCGTATTCTATTCTCGCGATGATTGTATCGATTGGTTGTATGCGATATAACCTAGTTATCGAATCAAGTATTGATTCGATAAGCCGATACATAGGATACTAGTCGGTTATATGCGATATGACCGGATCGTTAAATCAAGTGTTGATTTAATGATTTAATGTATAATTATATATTTGATATATTACTTTGCATTAACTCGTATTGGTTCACTTTAAATGGATATTCTCACTCGGATGTGCACATTGTATATGTGATATACTTTTGTGCACTTGATTGTATCATGTTTGATGATACATGTTTGCTAGGGTTTTTGTGTAAAGATCAAACCATGGTTACATGATAATGGTTAGGGTTTTGTTTTATTCACTTATTTATTTATCAATTGTTTTTGGAAAATGAAAAACATAAAGAGAAAATGGTGGCTAACTTTGTTGTATATTGAAGCTTCATGAAGCTTTGACTATGTGACCATTTTGTCTCATGCTTAACCCTAACCATTCCCACTAACCCTAGTTTACTCTCTACACTTAACTATGGTTAGGATATGATAAGTATTCATATTAGTTTCTTTTTTAAATAAAGAACTTAGCATATTCTTTCTTTCTTCTTCTTCTTCTTCTTCAAGAAGAAAACCTAGACCATCAATGGCGATTGATGAAAAAGAGTGAGAAATCCAATTCTAAAGTGAACCCACCTCCTATTTCTTCATCCTCTACCTCTTGCCAAGTAGTATAGGGTGTTTTCTTCACAAGTTTCATGACTTGGTGAAGTGGGAGCTTGATCTTGTGATGCCTCGACGTAGATCATCTTCGGCATCGTAGTCGATGACCTAGCCCGCCCATTTCTCCGTTGAAGCCGACTCTAGAGCCCGGGATCCGTTTTGTACAGCGAGGGGACTTCATCACGGAGCTATAGAGGTGGAGCACCGGATCTACAAAGGTTGTATTTCCGTTCTCTTAGTAAAGTAGTTTTCTAGTTGTATCTTTCGCCTAGACATCTAGTTAACGATCCGTAGTCTAGGGTTTCTCGGCACCGTAAAATTTGAAATTGGCATGGTTGATGCCTTGTGAGACCTCATTAGCGTGCCTAGGAACCCTACAGTGGTATCAGAGCCTAGCTAGAGCCTTAGGCGATGCGTAGACGAAGTTTGAAACCCGAACGAACCCGAAACCCTAACACAAACATGCTCTCTGGACTTTTTCCAAAATCTGGAGTTTTTCGATATTAAAAATATGCAGAAAAATCAGCAGGAAATTCTAAGGGTTTCTGTAAAATTCATGTGCCTAATTCCATAAATGCGCCGCGGTTCCGCGGCACGAGCATGGCTCGTGCGGCGGTTCCGCGGCATTTTTGTCTTATGTGGCATCGTATTTTGCACAGTAATTCTTAGTTTCAAGTGCTGGTTTTCCTGGAAATTTTTAATATTTTTTCAAGAATTGAATTTTCTGGGTTGTTTTGGGGATTCGAATATTCGATCGGATTATCAAACTTTGTCTTTGTGTTTTCCGGATAATTTTTGAATATGTTAAAAGGTTCGACCGGATATAAATACCCAATCTTTCCCCTGCCGGAAAATTTCCAAGTGTTGGATTTTTCCGAGGTTTAAAGACGTTCTAAGTAGTGCAAGTAACGCGATGGACCCTCTAGAAGACAACAAACCTTAACTCGATTATGTGACCGTCTTGAACTGCCCTTTGAACCTTCGTGTTTGGGGCAGTACGGCGTGCCACATGTGAGCCGTTGGCTTGACCCTTCTACGGCTGGACCGTTGGTACTGAGGCATGAACTAGATGTTTTTAAACTTGTTTCATGTGTTGAGCTGTTTCGGGAAAACTTGGGTGTTTGAATGTTCGATCGGAAAGTTTAACATTTTCTATTTATCTGGAATGGGATACAATAATTCGAATTCACAAGTAGTTATGAGATAACTGAATGAATGTTATAAACATAGCAGTTTAGTCTCACTTGATCGGTTGCCATGGAATTTTGATGTGATCAAAAGTCCGTCGCAATCACGTAGCGTACGCGGATACTCGCCGGGTAAACTTAATAGACAGCTACACCCCATAGCCCCGACCAAATGACTGTAGGAGAACCCCGTCGCCGAAAGCATCCGTCTGGGTGCTCGCGGCAGCGGTGTTCCGCCTTGGTGCACTTCGTCGACGGTGTCGGGGGTGCGGCCGTCTACTAAAGTTTGCGACGAGCATTCGCTCAGGATGTCGGGAATCTTGTTGAATTGCCCGACTTGATATTGAAAAGTGTTTTCGATTTTGAGACTAAAATGCGGGGTTTATAATTGTTAGGCATGCGATGTCTAAGTAATTCATTTGATTAGGCATGCGATGTCTATGGAGGTTGCGGATTCCAACTGTTGTAGTTTTACACTTTCTTTTCTGTGACCGTAAGTGTAATATGTGATATCGCCGGTTTCGTTGCTATATGTCAACGACAATTGGGATGCGCATATTTACTTACGTTGATGACATGTGATGTTATGTGTTGCTGGATATGTTACATTGGATCGTCGTGATTGAATAGCCGGGGTTTTTATGTGAGATGAGTGTTTTCATTTTCATTCATGTAAAAACTTGTATGTAATATTATTTTATATTTGGGGCACTTCCAGGTTGCGGAAGATGTCACCCTTTGTATATTATTTACTTTTCCGCAATAGGATAGACCCAAGGAGGGGGAGCACAAGTAACCGGGTTCTGGAGTCCAGTGGGAGACCAACTCGAGGAGTCGAGTCTGGGTCTACTAACTCTAGAATTGGTAGGGTTGCTTGCCGCTCTCATAGGGGTCTAGGGGTGTGGGTTTGGCTATTCATCGCGACCGTGGAATCCGTGTTTTATACTGGCTCGTATTGAAAACACGGACGTCCTAGTATATGCAATATTTCATATGTTTCTTCTGCTGCGATATCTGTGATGTGATCATGTGATATGTTCTGTGATGGATACTTTATATAGTATATATGATATATTATATAGATGTTACTTATGTTTTACACCCGCGCTAGCCCTGCCCCGCTCTGCCGTTAGTTACCTAACCTAACGGTGCACGAGGGGACATCGAGACGAATGCGGATGGCATAAGTGTACGTCGTATTTATCTGTGAAGTTTAGGTATTTAAATGATGGGACATCATTAATGTGATTAATGAAATAAAAGAAACCTAAGATGTTATAGAATCGAATTTCAAAATAAAACAGGTAGCTACAGTTCTTGCTTTGCACAGAGGTATATGTGATATATCCTGCACCTTATTCGATGAGGAAAGGACCGAGATCCCTTCACCGGGAGTGACTCCTTTAGCAATAACTGGCAGATGCTACACACTCGGTTTGTCTTTTGATTGCTTTTAAGAGTTTTTGCTTTGCACAGTGATATATATGATATATCCCGCACCTCATTCGACGAGGAAAGGACCGACGATCCCTTCACCGAGAGTGACTCCTTTAGCAAAACTAGAAAAGCCTCAAAGACACTCCATTTCAAAATTCATTCGATCCTACAACGATATCAAGTTCATTACGCAATAGGTTTTCAGAAAAAACTATCGTAGCCCTCCGTCATTTCAGATAAGTCCTATTTAGTATTCGTGCTACGTTTGTTGACCTCCTTCAAGGCATAGTGTGCGGTAGCTAACTAGTATTTATCTGCTTATGCATATGATGCAGATTGGATTAGGGTAGTCATGCGGCCTTGTTGACCTCCGTCAAGGGTCGTGCGGGTGGGTTTAATTCGATGAATAAATGACGGGTTGAACTTGACTAGTAGCCTATGGTTTGTTGACCTCCGTCAAGGTCATAGGGTGCTAGGGGCAAAATATTATCGGGAATTTCAAGTGTTGAAATTTGCAATGAGATTGCATACCTTCTATGAGATAGTTGGATCCCGATACCCGCTGCGAGTAAGAGTTACTCCTGGGAGAGTTTTATACATTACAATTAGCCGATCAAGTAGGTGTCTAGAAAGGTGTCAACGAGGTTACGCCTCTGGGAAAACGAGGTTTACATTAATTAGGTTCGTGCGAAAGCACGGGGGACCACCCTCAAAGTACCGACACTGGCCTGGCTGAAAGATTGGCGAACTTGTAGTGTGTAATTAATCCCGGCTAGTCTTTCCTTTTAGGGTTTGAAGAAAGATTTGATAAAAAGCAGTGGGAGCCATCCTGATTAGATAAAATAATAACCAATCTGATCTTGCAAGAGCGCACGCTGAGTGTTTTCTTCTCTCTCTCTCCAGGTAGGGACCATATCACGCCTTAATCAAGATAATAATACGGATTATTGACCGAACCCGCTTGTTATACTGAGCTGGGGAACGTTGGTCCCGCTCCAACTTATAATTGTTATAAGACAGAGAAGGAATTTGGGGATTACCAGAATTCACGTGCCGCCCAAACGAAGAGAGTGCATGCTGATGCATCATCTTCGGGTGTGTTCATTACAGAGAACTGTTTCTCACTATCCTTTACGTCCTGGGTATGTGATACCAGATCAGGATCCCAGATATGTAATCTGTTACATAGGGCTACAGAAAGGTAGAGAACTGAGAACGGGTGATAAGTTTCATGAGGCAGAAAATGGGGCAAGAGTTGCAGCCAAGTCTGTTGGTCACTGTCACCCTGTATTAACAATACATTGATTCTGAACAAATGCTATTAGATACCGAACCTAATATACAAAATCATATCTGTCTCTTTATTAGTAAAGAAAGGATATAATTTTGTATTGTTGGATAATGTTTTGAACATTTCCTATATCAAAAGTTGATCGGTTCAGGCACGTTATCTAAAAGCATTAATGTTCTAAATCAAACTACAGTTCTTTAGTATACTGAACACACATAAGAGGAAGAGTTCAGAAATGAACAAATTCTTTTTGAGGTATTGTAGACTAGGTCATATCAATGCGACCCGACTAGCTGAAGTTACATATAGATGCATATTTAAATGAGTTTGAATTTACATCTTGTGAAACTTGCCAGTCATGTCACAGAGATAACATGACCATAGCTCTGTTTACTGGAAATAGAGAAAGAGTTAGTAAACTCTTGGGATGATGCATGTTGATGTATGTAAGGTCCCCTGTCTACATATACTAGGACTGGTTCTTTATACTTCGTTACATTCTCTGATAATCTCCCACGATTCAGACATATGTTCCTGTTGAAACACAAGTCCGGACCTTTTAAGATATTCACAGAATATAAGCGAGAAGTAGAGAACCAATACGGGTATAAGTATTATGTCCTTTGATGAGATCAAGGAGGAGAATACTTATGCATGGAATTCCTGGACTATTCTAAAGGAGAATGAGATTCTCTCTCAGCATTACTCCTCCGTATACACCATAGCACGATGGTATATCGGGGCAGAGCAATTACACCCTATATGATAAGGTGTGCTCTATGATGAGTACTACTGAGTTACCTATTTCCTTTTGGGAGTTATGCACTTGAGAAGCAGCATACCTATTGAATAGGGTTCCAATCAAATCAGTTGCCTACCGCTTCATATGTGATATGATAAGGGAAGAGCCCATATCTTAAGTTGGTTAAGATTTGGGGTTTTCCGGGCTATGTCTAAAAGCATAATCCGGACAAGCTCGAGGCAAATACTGTTATGTAGAACTGGAATGGTTCCAGCCATACAAACTGCAGATAATGATTTGATAGAACCAAAGGATTCAATAGTAACCAACGAACCTCAGCCTCTCCGCCGATCTAGTAGGGTTCCTCACCCACCTGAGAGATACTTCGGTTTCTCTATGACAGTGGGAGCGAGGATTGCATCATGAGATGATGACCCAACTAGTTTCGAGCAGGCCATCGAGAGTAGAGACTCTGTAAGAATGGCTGGATGCTTAGCGATCTGAGATGGAATCCATGTAGACCAACAAAATATGGACTTTGGTTGCTATATCTGAAGGGTTAAATCCCCATCAGGAGCAAGTATATCTTGAGAAGATTACTCGGTGTAGATGGAAAAGTTGAGACTTTCAAAGCTAGACTTGTTAAAGCTTTTCGTCATCGACCAGGCGTGGATAATGATGAAACCTTTTCAAGTGGCTATGCTTAAGTCCATCCAGATCCTACTTGCCACGGCTATATACCATGACTACGATATCTGGCGGTTGGGTGCCATGACTGCTTTTCTAAACAATATTTTAGAAGAGAACGTCTATAAGTACACAGCCAGAGGGTTTCGTAGACAGTGGGAGCAGCGGAAACGTATACAAGATGCTTTATAGGATAAAGCAGGTATCGCGGAGTTGGAACATCTGTTTTGATGTGTTAGTCAAAGAGTTTGACATCATCAAAATGGTAGATGAACCTTGTATATACAAAAAGGTAGTAGGGAGTATGGTGATGATCCTCGTAGAGTACGTGGATGACATGCTCTTGATAGGGAAGAAGTTTCCTATGCTACGCTCGGTCAATCTCCGCTTATCACAATGATTCTCCATATAGGATCAAAGTGATACCTCCTAAATCCTGGGTTTTGGATCTATGAGATAGATCTAAATGGATGTTAGGATTCTCACTAGTTGTAGTGAGATGGTATCAATCGATCCTGGGGAGAATCACTGGAAGGGTTCCAGGGTGATAATGACGACTGAATGTCAGTCGCAGGCATTGTCTTTACCCTCAGTAAAGGGACGGTATGTTGGAAGAGTTCCAAGCTAGATACCGTGGCATACTAGACGATTAAGGATGGATACATCGCTACTTAAGATGCTACCAAAGAGGCAGTCTGGGTGTATATTAGTTCATGAGATGAACTTTGTTCCTACCATTGTGTGACAATGGAGTTGTGGCTTATGCCAAGGAACGTCCGTCCCATCAGTGATCCAGACATATTCTAAGGCAGTATCACCTGATCATGGAGATGGTTGATCTCCAAGGAGATCGAGGTTAGGAGAGAAGACTCAGAGGACAACACAGCGGATCCACTCACAAAGGCCTGTTCCCAGAGAGAGATTTTTATAGGATGGTTGAGTATGAGATACTACAACCACTGCTATCAGATGGCCCTAGTGCAAGTGGGAGATTGTTAGTTATATGTATGCCCTAGAGGCCATTACTGTACATTGTATGTTTATTGTAGTGGATGCTGGGACATATATAGGGAGGACTTTCTTGCTCGACATGATAGTATGCTATCTGGTTGATCTTTACCTTAACGTGTATACTGGGTGTCTCTCTGTTACATGTTGGTAAAGCCCCTAGGATGTGTACTTGACTACCTGGACTATGATGCGGATCATACTAGTGGGGACAGGGTAGTCCATAAGTACATCCTTCAAGGTCCCTAGTCGTGGGTATATCGAGACGGGGCATCGATATACCAGAGTAGACTAGCGTATACCTTCTCGACCCATACAGATGGGCGATGGATGATCCCATATCCATTGGTGTTTGACATCAGAGATGATATACGGGTGCTCAGTGGAGACTGGGTACACTGGACGGACTCGCCGAGAACTCCCAGATGGTATTATACCTTACGTCAGATGGCAGTTCTCTGGTGACACTGGTACAGAGTAGTCTGTTGACCCGAGATCGTCATAGAGTCTTGTGTGGTTCCCACTGTGCTTTGATTTCCACCTTACCACGTCCAAGAGGACGTGCAAAACGGTGGTTTTTGGGTATAGTCCCGAGTCACATGGAGGCAATGAGCGATAGGAGGGGATTCATCTCTCCCGGTATAGGGAGTTGATGTTGCGCTGTGTTCGATTGGCTATAACCGGAAATCCCTGGCCAGGGTTGCTGAGATTTACTGGTAAGTGTTACCAGTAGTTTCTCGAATTGTTATAGACCTCATATCGACATGACTTATCAAGCTATTGGGGTCTGACGTTTACCACCCCTAGGCGAGATATACGACATATCAGACGATTAGACCGGACTGTACGGTAAGTGTTACTGATTGGATTCACAGGAGTGTGAGCGGGCTTGCTCGTCGATCTTCTGATCGCTCAATACCCGGGTGGCCGTTACGTTTAGCAGACCGCTTGTGGCTTGTGGGTGTTTGATATGATCATCACCTACTGCCGGCGTATTGAGGAGTCTTTAGAGTCCTACACAGAGGTTTCCTGGCTCAAGCGAAACGAAATAGGAGCGCATATGAGATATGTGCGGGACCGAGAATAATGCGTGTATGTGATACCGTATTCTATTCTCGCGATGATTGTATCAATTGGTTGTATGCGATATAACCTAGTTATCGAATCAAGTATT
This sequence comes from Agapanthus africanus, assembly GCA_030015575.1. Lineage (NCBI taxonomy): Eukaryota > Viridiplantae > Streptophyta > Magnoliopsida > Asparagales > Amaryllidaceae > Agapanthus > Agapanthus africanus. Next base: position 329,840,079 of record CM057345.1, on the reverse strand, counting down.
GATTCGATAAGCCGATACATAGGATACTAGTCGGTTATATGCGATATGACCGGATCGTTAAATCAAGTGTTGATTTAATGATTTAATGTATAATTATATATTTGAGATATTACTTTGCATTAACTAGTATTGGTTCACTTTAAATGGATATTCTCACTCGGATGTGCACATTGTATATGTGATATACTTTTGTGCACTTGATTCATGTTTGATGATACATGTTTGCTAGGGTTTTTGTGTAAAGATCAAACCATGGTTACATGATAATGGTTAGGGTTTTGTTTTATTCACTTATTTATTTATCTATTGTTTTTTGGAAAATGAAAAGCATAAAGAGAAAATGGTGGCTAACTTTGTTGTATATTGAAGCTTCATGAAGCTTTGACTATGTGACCATTTTGTCTCATGCTTAACCCTAACCATTCCCACTAACCCTAGTTTACTCTCTACACTTAACTATGGTTAGGATATGATAAGTATTCATATTAGTTTCTTTTTTAAATAAGGAACTTATCATATTCTTTCTTTCTTCTTCTTCTTCTTCAAGAAGAAAACCTAGACCATCAATGGTGATTGATGAAAAAGAGTGAGAAATCCAATTCTAAAGTGAACCCACCTCTTATTTCTTCATCATCTACCTCTTGCCAAGTATTATAGGGTGTTTTCTTCACAAGTTTCATGACTTGGTGAAGTGGGAGCTTGATCTTGTGATGCCTCGACGTAGATCATCTTCGGCATCGTAGTCGATGACCTAGCCCGCCCATTTCTCCGATGAAGCCGACTCTAGAGCCCGGGATCCGTTTTGTACAGCGAGGGTACTTCATCACGGATCTACGGAGGTGGAGCACCGGATCTACAAAGGTTGTATTTCCGTTCTCTTAGTAAAGTAGTTTTCTAGTTGCATCTTTCGCCTAGACATCTAGTTAACGATCCGTAGTCTAGGGTTTCTCGGCACCCCTAAAATTTGAAATTGGCATGGTTGATGTCTTGTGAGACCTCATTAGCGTGCTTAGGAACCCTACAATTGTAACGTTTCTGAAATCGTTATGCGAATTTTTCCGTTTTAGGGTAAAATAGTCGGTATTTTCCGTTTTGACCCGATTCTGATCAAACCTCTGTACAGACTTGACTGCACCTAGTTTAACTAGAATAGTGCTAGTGCGCGGGCTTTAGTGGTCAATTGGATGTTTTGGTTCACATAGAATTTTTTCCTAATTAAAATATTATTTTAATGTGTTATTTATGCACTTAATTAAAGGTTAATGTGAGTGTATAATTTTTTGGCCACTATTTCCTTCATTCATGCATCTTGGCCGAATCTTCTAGTTGGGTGTGGGTTTCTTCTGGCTTGAGTGAGTCATTGTTCTCATTTAATGTAAGCATGGTTTAAAGATGAGGTGATTTTGCATTCAATTCTTTTTGTATTTGTAAAGATATTTGTTTTGTGATAAGGATTGGATATTGTCACCAGTTGGTGTTGAGGTCACCCCCCCTCAATTTCCTAAGGAGCTTTGAAGTGGCCGGCCCTACTTGTTTTGAGAGTTGATATATTTATCTATGTTGATTAATACATTTGCTCACTTCATCATCTGATTCCCAGTGAACCAATTCCTTCATTTTTTTTGTGGCCGAGCACAAATTCTGCCCCATCTTGGCCGAGGCCATTTTTTTTTGTGAGAAAATTTGTTGCTTGTATTTTCAAAGCTCATTTCACTTCACAACTCCAAATTCAATTCATACCCATCTTCCTTAAGCCCAAACTTGCATAGATATTCTTTAAAGAAATGATTTTTGGACAAAAATGATGATGAATCTAGTCGCTTTGGTGTGTTCATGAGAGGTATAATTTCAAATCCAAATCTTTAATTTGTTGTATTAAATCACTTAGCTAGATAATTAATTAATTAATATAGCTTTAAACTCAGGTTAGATTCATTCATGATACTTATTATGAAATCAAGTTAGGCTTTTACTGTGTTTAAGTGGTTAAGCAAGATATGTAGACTTGGAAAACTTAACCAAATTGTGAGAATGATATTCGTTATTTTTCCTTATTGTCTTTTAAGCTTAATCGCAAACTAGATTTTTCTAAATCATTTTTGGGCAAGATTAAAATTATGGAATTGATTTAGATAACTAAGTTAAGCTAATTTGTGTTGTTGGAAATCGCTAGAATTGTTAAATTTTTAGCTTTGTGTTAAAATGAGCTAAAATGATATAAACTGCTTACTAGGTTTTTGGTCAAAATTAGACGTGGGTTTTAATGGACGTGGTGATGATATATATATTATTATCTACGATAATTATATGTGTTATGAATGAGTATTGGTGCGTTTGGATTTTTGGCATAGTAGTTTTCGTGCATAGCGACCCTAGTTAGGGTTTTGGCTACGTTTTTCTGGTATTTGGATTCTTGGTTTTGAGTTATGGTATTGTATTTGGTCGTTAGATGTTTGTACATCAATGACGAGGATCGTTTGGTTGGTTTTGCATGTGTAGGCTGTAGGGTTGCTAGGCACACGCACAGGGGTCTACGAGGCATCAACCATGCCCGATTTAAAATTTAGCCGTGTCGAACAACACAAAGCCGGATCTTTAAACTAGAGATTAGGTGAAAACAAGCATGTTAAACACTTTAACACTAAGTGAGAGGGATTACAACCTTTGTAGATCCGGTCCTTCACTTCTTAAGCTCCGTGTTGAGGTCCCTTCGCTGCGATCATCGTGTTCCGGACCCTCGAGAGGCTCCACGAAGTGAAAGATGCAAGCTTGCTTCCGATCTTCGATAACAAAGATGATGTACCTTGAAGTTTCATTAACACAATCTTTCACTCACCAAATGAAGTGAACACCATCATCTAAAGGGTAAGGATAGATGAGGATGATGAAGTAGGATTTTTTCTCTCATTTATTTTCTACTTCTCACTCATTTTCATCACTTAGAAAAATCTAGAAAGCTTTTTCCATCAAGGAAAGATGAAGATTAATAATGAATTAAATCCTTTTGTGATGAAAAATGAAAAGATAATAATGATGAATAATGCAACCATGGTTAACTAAATCTTTGTTGAGATTTAACTAGGGTTAGGGTTTGGGTTGGGTTAAGTATGAGTCATATGAAAATATCTTAACACAAAACAAAAAGAAACCATCTAGAAGGTTCATGAATGAACTAACCCAAATCAAACCCTAATCTTGTTTAATCTCCACTAAACATGTTGCATTAATAATCATATCATGTTACAATATTATATATCACATATATAATATTTATTGTAACAAAATAAAATAATACAATTAACATATATCGCATATATATCAATGTATTATCCGAGTGAGAAAAAGAATCTTGTAGTGAGCTAATATTAGTTAATGTAATTTAATATATCATATATATTATTAAACATTAAATTATCGAATCAACACTTGATCCGACAATCCGGCTATATCGCATATAACCGACTAATATCTCATTTACCGATTCATCGAATCAACACTTGATCCGATGACCCGGCTGATATCAAATATCGCGAGAATAGAATACGGTATCTCATATCGCATTATCCTCGGTCCTGCACATATCACATATGTGCCCCTACTCCGTTTTTCCTGAGTCAAGAAACTTCTGTGTAGGACTCTAAAGAATCGTCAATACGCTTGCAGTAGGTGATGATCATATCAAACACCCACAAGCTGCAAGCGGTCAGCTAAACATAACAGCCACCCAGGTATTGAGCGCTCAGAAGATCAACAAGCAAGCCTGTACATTCTCCTGTGAATGAAATCAGTAACACTCCCGTACAGTCCGGTCTCGTCGTCTGATATGTCGCATATCTCGCCTAGGGGTGGTAAACGTCAGACCCCAGTAGCTTGATAAGTAGTGTTGATATGAGGTCTATAATAGTTCGAGAAACTACTGATAACACTTACCAGTAAATCTCAGCAACCCTGGCCAGGGATTTCCAGTTATAGCCAATCGAACACAGCACAACAACAACTCCCTATACCGGAAGAGACGAATCCCCTCCTATCGCTCATTGCCTCTATGTGATTCGGGACTGTACCCAAAAGCCGCCTTTTTGCATGCCCTCTTGGACATGGTATGATGGAAATCAAAGCACAGTGGGAATCACACAAGACTCTATGACGATCTCGGGTCAACAGACTACTCTATACCAGTGTCACCGGAGAACTGCCATCTGACGTGAGGTATAATACCATCTGGGAGTTCTCGGCGAGTCCGTCCAGTATACCTAGTCTCCAGTGAGCACCCGTACACCATCCTTGATGTCAAAAACCGATGGATATGGGATCATCCATTGCCCATCATATAGGTCAAGATGCGTATACACTAGTCTACTCGGGTGTATCGATGCCCTGTCTCGATACACCCTTGACTAGGAACAGTTATATGATGTACTCGTCGACTACCATGGCCCCACTAGTATGATCTCATCATAGTCCCAGTAGTCGAGAACATATCCTAAGGGCTTTATCAACATGTAACATAGAGACAATCAGAGTACATGTTAAGATAAAGTACAACCAGATAGCGTACTATCATGTCGAGCAAGAAAGTCCTCCCTATATATGTCCAAGCATCCACTAAAATATACATCGTATGTACAGTAATAGCCTCTAGGGCATACATATAACTAACAATCTCTCACTTGCACTAGGGCCATCTGTTGTGGTATCGCATACCCAACAATTAGCTGTGGTTGAAGTATCTCATACTCAACCATCCCATAAAAGTCTCTATTTGGAAAAAAGCCTTTGTGAGTGGATCCGCGTTGTTGTCCTCTGTGTCTACTCTCCTAACCTCGATCTCCCTTGAGATCAACCATCTCCATGATCAGGTGATAATGCCTAAGAATTATATCTGGTTTCTGATGGGACGGGGGGTTCCTTGGCATAAGCCACAACTCCATTGTCACACAATGGTAGGAACGAAGTTCATCTCATGAACTTATATATATCCAGACTGCCTCTTTTGTAGCATCCTTGGTAACGATGTATCTTGCCTTTAATCGTCTAGTAAGTCACGGTATCTAGCTTGGAACTCTTCCAACATACCGTCCCTCCACTGAGGGTAAAGACAATGCCTGCGACTGACATTCAGTCGTTCTTATCACTCTGGAACCATTCCAGTGATTCTCCCTAGGATCGATTGATACCATCTCACTGCAACTAGTGAGTATCCTAACATCCAATTAGATCTATCTCATAGATCCAAAACCCAGGATTTAGAGGGTATCACTTTGATCCTATATGGAGAATCCTTGTGATAAGCAGTGATTGACCGAGCGTAGCATAGAAAACTCCTTCCCTATCAAGAGTATGTCATTCACGTACTCTACGAGGATCACCACCATACTCCCTACTACCTTTTTGTATATACATGGTTCATCTACCATTTTGATGAAGTCAAACTCTTTGACTATCACATCAAAACAGATGTTCCAACTCCGCGATACCTGCTTTATCACATAAAACATTTTGCACACGTTTCCGCTGCTCCCACTTTCTACGAAGCCCTCTGGCTGTGTACTTATAGTCGCTGTCTTCAAAAACATCATTTAGAAAAGTAGTCATGACACCCAACCACCAGATATCGTAGTCATGATATGTAGCCGTGGCAAGAAGAATCATGATGGACATAAGCATAGCTTTGAAAATCTCAACTTTTCCATGTACACCAAGTAATCTTCTCAAGATATACTTGCTCCTGATAGGGATTTAACCCTTCAGATAAAGCAACTAAATTCCATACTTTGTTGGTGTATAAGGATTCCATCTCAGATCGCTAAGCATCCAGCCATTCTTATAGAGTCCCACTCCTGATGGCCAGCTCGAAACTAGTTGGGTCATCATCTCATGATGCAATCCTCGCTCCCACTGTCATAGAGAAATCGAAGTATCTCTCAGGAGGGTGAGGAACCCTACTAGATCGGCGGAGAGGCGGAGGTTCGTTGGAAACTATTGAATCCACATTCAATAGGTATGTAGTTTCTCAAGTGCATAATTCCCAAAAGGAAATAGGAAACTCAGTAGTACTCATCATAGAGCACACCATATCACATAGGGTGCTATTGCTCCACCCCGATATACCATCATGCTATGGTGTATACGGAGGAGTAATGCTGAAAGAGAATCTCATTCTCTTTTAGAATAGTCCAGGAATTCCGTGCTCAAGTATTCTCCTCCTTGATCTCATCAAAGGACACAATACTTATACCCGTTTTTGGTTCTCTACTTCTAACTTATATTCTGTGAAAATCTCAAAAGGTTCGGACTTGCGTTTCAACAAGAACATATGTCTGAATCTTGAGAGATCATCAGAGAATGTAATGAAGTACAAAGAACCGGTCTTAGCATGTGTAGATAGGGGACCTTCATACATCAGCATGTATCAATCCCAAGAGTTCACTAACTCTTTCTCTGTTTCCAATAAACGGAGCTGTGGTCATCTTATCTCTGTGACATGACCGGCAAGTTTCACAAGATGTAAATTCAAACTAATTTAAATATGCATCTATGTGTAACTTCAGCTAGTCGGGTCGCATTGATATGACCTAGTCTACAATGCCTCAAGAAGGATTCGTTCATTTCTGAACTCTTCCTCTTGTGTTTGTTCTGTATACTAAGAACTGTAGTTTGATTTAGAACGTCAACGCTTTTAGATAACGTGCCTGAACCGATCAACTCTTGATATAGGAAATGTTCAAAACATTATCTAAAAATACAAAATTATATCCTTTCTTTACTAATAAAGAGACTGATATGATGTTGTATATCAGGTTCGGTATCTAATAACATTCGTTCAGAATCAATGTATTATGGTAATACAGGATGATAGTGACCAACAGACTTGGCTGCAACACTTGCACCGTTTCTATCTCATGAAACTTATCACCCGTTCTCAGTTCTCTACCTATCTGTAGCCCATGTAACAAATTACATATGTGGGATCCTGATCCGGTATCAAATACCCAGGACGTAAAGGATACTGAGAAACAGTTCTCTGTACTGAACACACCCAAAGATGATGCATCAACATGCACTTTCTTCGTTTGGGCGGCACGGGAATTCTGGTAATCCCCTATTTCCTGCTCTTTCTTATAATAATTATAAGTTGGAGCGGGACCAACGTTCCTTAGCGCAGTATAACAAGCGGGTTCGGTCAATACATCCATATTATTATCTTGATTAAGGCATGACATAGTCGTAACCAGGAGAGAGAGAGAAGAAAACACTCAGCATGCGTCTTTACAAGATTAGATTGGTTATCAATTTATCTAATCAGGATGTCTCCCACTGTTTTAGTCAAATCTTCCTTCAAACCCTAAAAGGAAAAACTAGCCGGGATTAATTACACCCTACAAGTTCGCCAATCTTTCAGCCAGGCCAGTGCCAGTACTTTGAGGGAGGTTCCCCGTGCTTTCGCACGGACCTAATTAAAGTAAACCTCGTTTTCCCAGGGGCGTAACCCCGTTGACACCTTTCTAGACACCTACTTGATCGGCTAATTGTAATGTGTAAAACTCTCCCAGGAGTAACTCTTACTCGCAGCGGGCATCGAGATCCAACTATCTCATAGAAGGTATGCAATCTCATTGCAAATTTCAACATTTGAAATTCCCAATAATATTTTACCCCTAGCGTCCTATGACCTTGACGCAGGCCAACAAACCATAGTCCGCTAGTCAAGTTCAACCCGTCATTTCCTGATTGAATTAAACCCACCCACATGACCCTTGACGCAGGCCAACAAAGTCGCACAACTACCCTAACTCAATCGCATCATATGCTTTTACAGATAAGCATAAATAGCTACCGAACACTACGCCTTGACGTAGGCCAACAAAGTCGCACAACTACCCAAACTCAATCGCATCATATGCTTTTACAGATAAGCATAAATAGCTACCGAACACTACGCCTTGACGTAGGCCAACAAACGTAGCACGAATACTATGAAATATTTATCTGAAATGACGGAGGGCTACGACAGGTTTTTAAGAAAACCCTTTGCGTAATGAACTTGATATCGTCGTAGAATCGAGTGATTTTTAAATGGAGTGTTTTTTAGGCTTTTCTAGTTTTGCTAAAGAGGTCACTCCCGGTGAAGGGATCGTCGGCTCTTTCCTCATCGAATAAGGTGCAGGATATTTCACAAATATCACTATGCAATGCAAGAACTATAGAAGAAATCAAAAGACAAACCGAGTTTGTAGCATCTGCCAGTTATTGCTAAAGAGGTCACTCCCGGTGAAGGGATCTCGGCTCTTTCCTTATCGAATAAGGTGCTGGATGTTCTACAAGGAACACCGCTATGCAAAGAAAGAACTTGAGCTACCAGTTTTTAAACAAGTTTCTACAACATCTTTAGGTTTCTTTTTAGTTTCATTAATCTCATTAATAAAGTCCCATTTTATTATGCTTCACAAGCATCACATTTGAAACGAAATCTGCAATATAACATATATCTCATATGTATAATATAAACATTCGTCTCAGGCAGTAATATGATCTCATCACAGAACATTGCAGCAGAAGAACATATATGAAATATTGGATATACTAGGACGTCCGTGTTTTAGTATGAGCTTGTATAAAACACGGATTCCACGGTCGCGATGAATAGCCAAACCCACATCCCTAGACCCCTACGAGAGCGGCAAGCAACACTGCCAATTCTAGGGTTAGGAGACCCAGTCTCGACTGCTCGAGATGGTCTCCCACTGGACCCTAGAACCCGGTTACTTGTGCTCCACGCCTTGGGTCTACCTAATGCGGAAAAGTAAATAATATACAATGGTGACATCATCCTCAGCCCGGAAATGCCCCAATAAAAAAATATTACATACAAATGAATTTTACATGAATGAAAAAGAAAAACTCTCATCTCACATAAAACCCCTCGGCTATTCAAATCACGACGAACCAATATAACATATCACAGCAATCACATATCATCAACGTAAGCAAGTAAGCGTATCCCGATTGTCGTTGATGTATAGCAACGAAGCCGGCGATACACCACATACTACGCTTACGGTCACAGAAAAGAAAGTGTAAAACTACAACAATTGGAATCCGCAACCTACTTAGACATCGCATGCCTAACAATTATAAACCCCGCATTTTAGTCTCATTATCGAAAACTCTTTTCAATATCAAGTCGGTCAATTCAACCAGATTCCTAACATCCTGATCGAATGCTCGTTGTAAACTTTAGTAGACAGCCGCACCCTCGGATGCCGTCGACGAAGTGCACTAAGGCGGAACACCGCTGCCATGAGCACCCGAACGGATGCTTTTGGCGACGGGGTTCTCCTACAGTCACTTGGTCGGGGCTATGGGACATGGCTGTCTATTAAGTTTACCCGGAGAGTATCCGCGTACTCTACGTGATTGCGACGGACTTTTGATCACATCAAATTTACGTGGCAACAGATCAATTGAGACTGAACTGCTAGATTTATAACATTCAAATTAGTTATCTCATAACTACTTGTGGATTCTAAATATTGTATCACATTCCAGATAAATAGACAATTTTAAACTTTCCGATCAAATAATCAAACACCTAAGTTTTCCTAATAGCTCAACACTTGAGCGGAGTTTAAAAGCATCTGTCACATGCCACGGTAACAATGGTCCAGCCGTAGAAGGGTCAAGCCAATGCCTCATATGTGGCACGCCGTACTGCCCCAAACCCTAAGGTTTAGAGGCAGTTCAAGATGGTCACATAATCGAGTTAAGGTTTGTTGTCTTCTAGAGGGTCCACCGCGTTACCTGTATGATTTTCCGAAAGTTTCAAACTAAAGAAAAAAAATCCAACTTTTAAAAAAATTTCCGACAGGGGAAAAAGTGAGTTATTGATTTCCGTTCGAACTTTTTAACACGTTCTAAAAAATTATCCGGAAAAAATAAACGAAGTTAGATTATCCGATCGAATCAACGAGTCCCCAATACAACCCAGAAAACTCAACTCTTGAGTATATTTAAAAATTCCCAGAAGAATCATGAATTACCTACGGAGGTTACTGTGCAAACCCTATCCCTCAATCCTCATTTCTTGCCGCGGAACCGCCGCCAATACCTAGGTTTGGCCGCGGTTCCGCGGTGCTTTGGGAGATTTAGGGGGTCGAATTTCACAGTAATTCCTATAATTCCCTGCTGATTTTTTTGAGTATTTCTAATTCACAAAAAATCACATTTTTGAAAAATTTCCAGAAAGGGGTAAAAACTAGGGTTTCGGGGTTCAATCGGACTTTAAATTTCGTCTAGATTTCGCCTAAAGCTCTAGCTTGGCTCTGATACCATTGTAGAGTTGCTAGACACACGCACAAGGGTCTACGAGGAATCAACCATGCCCGATTTAAAATTTAGCCATGCTGAACAACCCAAAGCCGGATCTTTAAACTAGAGATTAGGTGAAAACAAGCATGTTAAACACTTTAACACTAAGTGAGAGGGATTACAACCTTTGTAGATCTGGTCCTTCACTTCTTAAGCTCCGTGTTGAGGTCTCTTCGCTGCGATCATCGTGTTCCGGACTCTCGAGAGGCTCCACGAAGAGAAAGATGCAAGCTTGCTTCCGATCTTTGATAACAAAGATGATCTACCTTGAAGTTTCATTAACACAAGCTCTCACTCACCAAATGAAGTGAACACCCTCATCTGAAGGGCAAGGATAGATGAGGATGATAACGTAGGATTTTTGCTCTCATTTATTTTCTTTTTCTCACTCATTTTCATCACTTAGAAAAAGCTAGAAAGCTTTTTCCATCAAGGAAAGAAGAAAATGCATAATGAATTAAATCCTTTTGTGTTGAATATTGAAAAGATAATAATGATGAATAATGCAACCATGGTTAACTAAACCATTGTAGAGATTTAACTAGGGCTAGGGTTTAGGTTGGGTTAAGTATGAGTCATATGAAAATATCTTAACACAAAACAAAAAGAAACCTTTTAGAAGGTTCATGAATGAACTAACCCAAATCAAACCCTAATCTTGTTTAATCTCCACTAAACATGTTGCATTAGTAATCATATCATGTTACTATATTATATATCACATATATAATATTTATTGTAACAAAATAAAATAATACAATTAACATATATCGCATATATATCAATGTATTACCCGAGTGAGAAAAAGAATCTTTTAGTGAGCTAATATTAGTTAATGTAATTTAATATATCATATATATTATTATACATTAAATTATCGAATCAACACCTGATCCAACAATCCGGCTATATCGCATATAACAGACTAATATCTCATTTACCGATTCATCGAATCAACACTTGATCCGATGACCCAGCTGATATCAAATATCGCGAGAATAGAATACGGTATCTCATATGGCATTATCCTCGGTCCTGCACATATCACATATGTGCCACTACTCCATTTTTCCTGAGTCAAGAAACTTCTTTGTAGGACTCTAAAGAATCGTCAATACGCTGGCAGTAGGTGATGATCATATCAAACACCCACAAGCTGCAAGCGGTCAGCTAAACGTAACAGCCACCCAGGTATTGAGCGCTCAGAAGATCAATAAGCTAGCCTTTACATTCTCCTTTGAATCCAATTAGTAACACTCCCGTACAGTCCGGTCTCGTCGTCTGATATGTCTCATATCTCGCCTAGGGGTGGTAAACGTCAGACCCAAGTAGCTTGATAAGTCGTGTCGATATGAGGTCTATAACAGTTTGAGAAACTACTGATAACACTTACCAGTAAATCTCAAAAACCCTGGCCAGGGATTTTCAGTTATATCCAATCGAACACAGCACAACATCAACTCCCTATACCGGGAGAGACGAATCCCCTCCTATCGCTCATTACCTCCAAATGATTCGGGACTATACCCAAAAGCCACCTTTTTGCACGCCCTCTTGGATGTGGTATGATGGAAATCAAAGCACAATAGGAATCATACAAGACTCTATGACGATCTCGGGTCAACAGACTACTCTGTACCAGTGTCACCGGAGAACTGCCATCTGACGTTAGGTATAATACCATTTGGGTGTTCTCGGCGAGTCCGTCCAGTGTACCCAGTCTCCACTGAGCACCCGTACACCATCCTTGATGTCAAACACCGATGGATATAGGATCATCCATCACCCATCATATGGGTCAAGATGCGTATATGCTAGTCTACTCTGCTGTATCGATGCCCTGTCTCGATACACCCTCGACTAGGAATAGTTTTAAGATGTACTCGTCGACTACCGTGGCCCTACTAGTATGATCTCATCATAGTCCCAGTAGTCGAGTACATATCCTAAGGGCTTTATCAACATGTAACATAGAGACAATCAGAGTACATGTTAAAATAAAGTACAACCTGATAGTGTACTATCATGTCGAGCAAGAAAGTCCTCCCTATATATGTCCAAGCATCCACTACAATATACATCGTATATACAGTAATGGCCTCTAGGGCATACATATAACTAACATAGGTTATAGGTTCTAACCTATGAGGGCACCGCGTGTCGTAGTGGATTTCGGAAATTGATTTTAATAGCTTTGCGATTTGGTATTGATTGTAGGTACCTTCGTGTGGATTCCGAGACGACGAAGCACATCGACTTCGGCTAAGCGAGAAGAATTGCAGTGAGTAGATTTAATATCTGCAGGGGAATTGCCCGTATGGCGCTATGCGTCAGGGCTAGATATGATATGATATTAGCCACTTGTTATATTACACATATAGAGATTGTGCATAAAACTTCATTGCATATTATTACTTGTTGTACTTATACTTGTACCCTTGGACACTGCACTATTATTGACGGTTCATGTTTCACGAGCACTGATTGTATGCCACCCACACCGTCAATAATTGCCATGACACGCACAATACCTATGCACATGTGATATTGTATGGGCTAGGGACTTGGGACAAAATCCTTATTTTTATTGTGCATATGACATATAGCATACCTGTATACCTACATGCTTACACATATGCCTTGACATGCCTACATGCTAGTTATCTATATACTTACATGGTATTGTACCATTTGTGATAGGTATATACACATATGAGACATAGCTACGTGTACATCATGCATACATACTTGTACTTATACCGGGATGGTATTACATCATTAGTGATAGGTATATACACATATGAGACATAGCTACGTGTACATCATGCATGCATACTTGTACATATACCTGGAGGGTATTACATCATTATTGATAGGTAAAACGACATATTTTTCTATGCCGACATGGTTACGTATACCTGGCTATAGATACATGTTCACCTTTATTTGATGTTGTATGGACTTGGAGAAATTAGAAACCGCATGATATATAATAACTAGTTGCAATTAGATAGCGGTTTTTCCTTCATATGCTCAGATTACTGTTTTATGTTGCATATGTTATATTCATGGATTTTTGCATTGAGATATAGATTTCACATGATGTTTTCATGATTTGAGGACCGTGGTGGTTTCATGAAATTATGCAAGTATTCTTATTCTTTACTTGATATTTGGATGCATCCACTCAGAGATTTGTTTTAAACCGATACGGGATCGAGAGTGTCGATGTTGGGGCACTTAAGATTCGGAGGACGTATATACCGATACGTGGAACACAAGTGTCGAGGTGAGACACTTGGGTTTCGAGGAACGTATAGATATCAGAAAACCGATACGTGGATCACGGGTGCCGATAACGGACACTTACGATTCAAGGAACGTATGAATATGAGAAAGACCGATATGTGGATCACAGGTGTCGATACCGGACACTTACGATTTGAGGAACGTATGGATATGAGTATTTATGTGTCGATGCTAGACACTTGTTTCCATGATATTTTTACTCCTAAGTATATATAACAGGGGAATTGGACGCTGTTATATATGCATATATATATGTATACATATCTAATTTATATACATCATCATAATGATCTTGTAAATATTCTTATTCACGATATGAGGGCCGATGTTATGGCCGATATGAGGGCCAATGTTATGGCCGATATGAGGGCCGATTTAAGGAAATTTGGATTTGGATTGTCTAGATGGACACTGGTCCTGCCACGAAGCCACGATGAGGATTCGGTGAGGATGACATGTTTTATCCCATACCCCGCATTTACTTTATACGCATTGCTTCATGTATTTGTAGTACATGATAGAGTACCTTTCATGACTGTTGCATATACATATTGTTGGATATATGTATGCCCTAGAGGCCATTATGTGATAGTCGATGTATCTATACATGTATATATATTCAGTTTGCATTCTTGCTCGACATGATAGTATGCTATCTGGTTCTTCTTTATCTGACATGTTGATTTGATCATGCTTTTATTCATTCATACATGCTGATAAAGCCCCAAGGATATCTGCTTGACTACTCTGATTATGATAGAGATCATACTAGTGGGACATTTGTAGTCTATAAGCATATCCTGAAATGTCCCTAGTCGGAGGTGTATCGAGACGGGGCATCGATATACCAGAGTAGACTAGCGTATATGATACTAGACCCATGTGATGGGCGATGGATGTTCCCACATTCATCGATGTTTGACATCAAGATCATATACGGGTGCTCAGTGCTGACTGGGTACACTGGACGGACTCATCGAGAACTCCTATATGGAATTATATCTATCGTCGGATAGCAGTTCTCAGGTGACACTGGTACAGGTTAGTCTGTAGACCCGAGATCGTCATGGAGTCTTGTGTGTTCTCCCACTGTACTTTGATTGCCACCCTACCACGGCTCTACTGAGTCGTGCAAACAGGTGGCCGTTGGGTACAGTCCCGAGACACACGAAGGCAATGAGAGATAGGAGGGGTTTCGTCTCTCCCGGTATTGGGAGTTGATGCTGTGCTGTGCTCGACTGGTTATAACAGCAAGTCCCTGGCCAGGGCTGCTGAGATTTGCTGATAAGTGTTATCAGTAGTTTCTCGATCTGTTATAGACCATTCACCGACACGACTTATTGAGTTATTAGGGTCGACGTGACCATCCCTAGGCTCGATATGCAGCATATCTGACGAAGAGACCGGACTGTACGGTAGTGTTGCCGGATGGCTCGACGGGAGTTGTAGCAGGTTCGCTTGTTGTCTTCTGATCGCTCAATACCCGGGCGGCCGTTACGTTTAGCTGACCGCTTGCGGCTTGAGGGTACTTGATATGATCATTACCCTCTGCCGGCGTATTGACGAGTCTTAGAGTCCCACAAAGGAGTTACCAAGTCCAGGCGAAACGTTGTGGTGCGCGTATGCGATATGCGCATGCACCCGATTGAAATGTGCGTATATGATACCGAACATTGATCGGGTGGCCTACTTTTGGTGGGGTCGTATGAGATATGACTGGATTGATAAATTAAGTGTTGATTTATCATCTAACCATAAGTTATCTCACTTGAAACCTTTCTAGGGTTTGATGGATGTAAGCATGCATGCATGTGTTTCTTTATTTTCATTCTAGTTTCATGCACATGTGAATGTGCATACATGCATACATACATACACCCATCCATCATGGTTGTTAGCATATGGAAATGGTGGCAATGCAAGACTTACACCATGGATTAAATAATGTATAATTATTTAATTTTGGTTTTAAAGTTAAATGAAAAAGAAAAGGATAATCATGTTAGTTTCCACACTCTTCTTCTAACCTAACCTAGCTCAACTACCACTAACCTATGGTTATCCTTCTCTTTATCATTCTAAACCCAAGTTAAATTAACTATCTATCATTTAATCATGGTTGAAGTCAAGAAGGAATTAAATATATATAGTGATATATATTTCTTTCTCTTGCTTAACTCAAGGTTATCTTTTTACCTCTTGCAAAGAAAGGCCACCATCTTCATCTTCCTTCATCTTTTCCTCTCTAGGTTTTTCTAGTGAGTTAAATACAATCAAAGAAAGGTTTTTGAAGTGAGATCCAAAGCCACAACACCATTCTACTCAAGTCTAGCCAACTTGATTAGAGTGTTTCCTTCGATTTTACAAAGTAGCGAGCATGGACGGAGATCTCCGCGGTGGATCGTCGTGGACACAAGGGGAGTTCAAGAGGACCTCGATTCAACACCCAAGACATCAAGGAGTCTTGCAAAGGGGAGCTACAAAGGTTGTAGCCTTCAAACCCTAGTCTTTACTAGCTTAAAGTTTTGATAACCCTAATTTTCTAGGATCTATCCTTTGCATGTTAGCTTAGCACCTTAAAAATACAAACTTTGAGACATGTGATGCTTCAAAACTCTTCATAGGATGCTAGACTAACCTTACACATATTGCCATTTATTGCTTCATGTATTAGTTGTACCTGATAAAGTACCTTTCATGACTGTTGCATACATATGGACGTTTATTAATATCAGCTTGTGCAGTACGTGCATACTTGCGATTACCTATATATGTTATTTACCATTCACGAGTAGGCAACTCACCCCCGTTGTGCCACAGTTCTTGCAGATGGACCATATGGATCAGTTGTTGCATCGCTGGCATACAGCTGCTTTCGGGCGACTTGCTTTTGGTAGGTGGTACATGTTGGATCGTGCCCCTCTTGTATTTATCATTCATATTGTATCTAGTCACTCCATCAAATCAGAAACTAGTAATTGTATATATGTTGCAGACTTAGAGGACTTGTAGTTGCGAGACTTGAGCAATGGGTCTTATGTTCGCTTTTGGGGTTGATGTCGTGCTTTACTTTATTTCCTTATGTTGATCTTCTCCATTGGGCGTCGTATACTTGTTATTTATACTTGTGGTGGTTGTTTCCGCCGTTGGGCGTGATTTGCTCTCGTTTGGGATGCTTTATTTATATTCTGTGTTGTACCCGTTTTCGGTGTTAGTTTTTACAAGAGAGGTGCTGCCCAAATTTTCAAAAGACCAAACATGATTTAATATACCTTTATTTCAAAGCTTCACCTCTTTATTTCTTAAAAAGGTTTAGATTTCTGGGTTTCAGCTTACTTGAATTACGTTACGCCTGTAAACGTCATGTGATTTAAGTGCTGGTTGCGAGCAAAAATTTTGGGTCGTGACAGTTATTAGATACCGAACCATATATACAATATCATATCAGTCTCTTTATTTAGTAAAGACGGATATAATTTTGTATTGTTGGCTAATGTTTTAAACATTTCCTATATCAAGAGTTGATCGTATCAGGCACGTTATCTAATGGCATATACATTCTAAATCAATCCACGGTTCTTAACGTACAGAACACACACAAGTGGAAGAGTTCAGAAATGAACGAATCTTTCTTGAGGCATTGTAGACTAGGTCATATCAATGCGACCCGACTAGCTAATTTACATTAAGATGCACATTTAAATCAGTTTGAATTTTACATCTTGTGAAACTTGCCGGTCATGTCTCAAAGATAGAATGACCATAGCTCCGTTTATTAGAAACAGAGAAAGAGTTATTGAACTCTTAGGATTGATACATGATGATATATGTAGGTCCCTTGTATACAAATGCCAAGACTGGTTCTTTGTACTTCATTACATTCACTGATGATCTCTCAAGATTCGCACATGTGTTCCTGTTGAAACACAAGTCTGAAGCTTTTGAGAAATTCAAAGAATATAAGTAAGAAGTAGAGAACCAAAACGGGTATAAGTATTATGTCCTTTGATATAATCAAGGAGGAGAATACTTGAGCATGGAGATCCTGGACAATTCTAAAGGAGAATAAGATTCTCTCTCAGCATTACTCCTCCGTATACACCACAACACGTCGGTGTATCGGGGCGGAGCAATCACACCCTATGTGATATGGTGTGCTCTATGATGAGTACTACTAAGTTACCTATTTCCTTTATGGGGGTTATGCACTTGAGAAGCTGCATATCTATTGAATAGGGTTCCAATCAAATCAAATGACTACCACTCCATATATGATATAGTATGGGAAGAGTCCATGTCTTAAGCAAGTTAATATTTGGGGTTGTCCGGTCTATGTCAAAAGCAAGTTCCGGACAAGCCCAAAGCAAGGTCAGTTCTGTGGAAGTTTGTTGGATATCCTAAGCATTTGTAAGGGAATATCTTCTACCGCACCGAGGAAAAAAAAGTGTTTTATTTCTCGGCATGCCACCATTTTAGAGCAGGAATTTATTTTGGAAAGAAATTTGTGGTCCTGAGGTAGAACTGGAAGGGGTTCCAGCTATACAAACTACAGCTGATGATTTGGTAGAACCGAAGGATTCAATAGTTCCCGACGCACCTCAGCCTCTCCGCCGATCTGGTAGGGTTCCTCACCCACCTGAGAGATACTTCGGTTTTCTCTATGACAGTGGGAGCGAGAATTGCATAATGAGATGATGACCTAACTAGTTTCGAGCATGCCATCAAGAGTGGGGACTCTGTAAGAATGGCTGGATGCTAAGCGATTTGAGATGGAATCTATATACACCAACAAAGTATGGACTTTGGTTGCTATATCTGAAGGGTTAAATCCACATCAAGAGCAAGTACATCTTGAGAAGATTACTTGGTGTACATGGAAAAGTTGAGACTTTCAAAGCTAAGACTTGTTGCAAAAGGTTCTCGTCATCGACCAGGTGTGGATAATGATGAAACCTTTTCTCCAATGGCTATGCTTAAGTCCATCCGGTTCCTACTTGCCATTGCTACATACCATGACTACGATATCTGGTGAATGGGTGTCATGACTGCTTTTCTGAATAGTGATTTAGAAGAGAGCATCTATAAGTACACAGCCAGAGGGCTTCGTAGACAGTTGGAGCAGCGGAAATGTGTGCAAGTTGCTTTATGGGTTAAAGCAGGCATCGTGGAGTTGGAACGTCTGTTTTAATGTGGTAGTCAAAGTGTTTGACTTCATCAAAATGGTAGATGAACCTTGTATAAACAAAAAGGTAGTAGAGAGTAAGGTGATCTTCCTCGTAATGTACGTGGAAGACATACGCTTGATGGGAAAAGACTTTCCTATGCTACACTCGGTCAATCTCCTCTTATCACATTGATTCTTTATATAGGATCAAGGTGATACCTCCTAAACCCTGGGTTTTGGATCTATGAGATAGATCTAAATGGATGTTAGGATTTTCACTGGGTGTAGTGAGATGGTATCAATAGATCCTGGGGAGAATCACTGTTTAGCTTCCAGGGTGATAAGGTCGACTGAATGTCAGTCACAGGTTTTGTCTTTACCCTCAGTGGAGGGACGGTATGTTGGAAGAGTTCCAAGCTAGATACCGTGGAAAAATAGACGATAAAGGTTGGATACATCGCTACCAACGATGCTACCAAAGAGGCAGTCTGGGTGTATATTAGTTCATGAGATGAACTTCGTTCCTACCGTTGTGAGACAATGTAGTTGTGGCTTATGGCTAGGAACCCCCATCCCATCAATGATCCAGACATATTCTTAGGCAGTATCACCAGATTATGGAGATGGATGATCTCCAGGAAGATCGAGGTTAGGAGAGTAGACACAGAGGACAACACGGCGGATCCACTCACAAAGGCCTTTTCCCAGGAGAGACTTTTATGGGATGGTTGAGTGTGAGATACTTCAACCACTGCTGAATGTTGGGTATTGGATACTACAACAGATGGCCCTAGTGCAAGTGGGAGATTGTTAGTTATATGTATACCTTAGAGGCCATTACTGTACATACGATGTATATTGTAGTGGATGCTTGGACATATATATGGAGGACTTTCTTGCTCAACATGATAGTATGCTATCTGCTTGCTCTTTGTCTTAACATGTACACTGATTGTCTCTATGTTACATGTTGACAAAGCCCTTAGGATGAGTACTTGACTACCAGGATTATGATGCAGATCATACTAGTGGGGACAGAGTAGTCAGTAAGTACATCCTTCAAATGTTCCTACACGTAGGTCTATCGATACAGGGCATCGATATACTAGAGTAGACTAGCGTGTAGCTTCTCAACCCATGTGGATAGGTGATGGATGATCCCATATCCATTGGTGTTTGACATCAGAGATGGTATACGGGTGCCCAGTGGAGACTGGGTACACTGAACGGACTCGTCGAGAACTACTAGATGGTATTATACCTATCGTCAGATAGCACTTCTCTGGTGACACTGGTACAGGTTAGTTTGTAGACCCGAGATCGTCATAGAGTCTTGTGTGATTCCCACTGTGCTTTGATTTCCACCTTACCACGTTCAAGAGAACATGCAAAACGGTGGCTTTTGGGTGCAATCCCGAATCACAAGGAGGCAATGAGCGATAGGAGAGGTTTCGTCTCTCCCGGTATTGGGGGTTGATGTTGCGCTGTGCTCGATTGGCTATAACAGGAAGTCCCTGGCCAGGGCCGCTTCAGAGATATACCGGTATGTGTTATCAGTAGTTTCTCGACCCGTTATAAGCCTTATATCGGCATGACTTATCGAGTTACTTGGGTCTGTCGTTTACCACCCCTAGACGAGATATGCGATATATCAGACGAATAGACCGGACTGTACGGTAGTGTTACTGATTGGATTCGCAGGAGTATGAGCAGGCATGCTTGTTGATGTTCTGATCGCTCAATACCCGGGTGGCCATTAAGTTTAGCATACCGCTTGCGGCTTGTTGGTGTTTGATATGATCATCACCTGCTGTTGGCATATTGACGAGTCTTTAGAGTCCTACATAGAGGTTTCCTGGCTCAAGAGAAACGGAGTAGGAGCATATATGTGATATGTACGGGACCGAGATTAATACGATATGTGATACCATATTCTATTCTCGTGATATGTGACATCGGTCGGTTATATGTGATATAGCCGGGTTATCGAATCAAGTGTTGATTCGATAAGTTGTTACATATGATATTAGTCGGTTATATGTGATATAGCCAGATTATTAACTCAAGAGTTAATTTGATAATCTAATGTATAATTATATATATTTGATATATTGATTTACATTAACTAGTGTTAGCTCACTTAAGATTTCTTTTCTCACTAGATTTATGCACATTGTATATATGTGATATATATTAGTGTACAAGATTTTGTGTCATGCTTGATGCCACATACAACTTGGGTGTATGAGACTTATACAATGCTAAATATAATCCTAGGGTTTTATTTATCAAAGTAAACTAAAAATTATGTGGAAATTGGACAAATGGTTGAAGCTTGGAGAAGCTTTTGGAATCATTGACCAAGTCCACTAATTTGTTTTTACTTAGATATTTGTTAACCTAACCTATTATCATTAGCCTTAGTTTAGTCTCTACAAGGGTTAGTATATGACACTAACTCACCCATGGTTGCCATTCACTCTCTCATGAGTTCATTCTGTTAGTGTATATGCCCTAGAGGCCATTACTGTATCATACTAATTTGTATATTACTTGATGGAAGCTTAGGATATTCACAGTTGTATAGACAATCTTGCTCGAAATGGTAGTATGCTACTTGGTTTGTTTCTACTTTAATGTGTGCATGTGTTTCTTTTAGCATATCTCCTATACACATTAGTGGAGCTCTTAGGATCTTTGCTTGATTACCAGCGTTGTGATGGCAGTCACACTAGTGGGGGATGGGTAATCTACAAGCACATCCTTATACAGGTCCCTAGTCGTAGGATTATCGAGACAGGGCATCGATACTCCGGAGTAGACTAGCGTATGCGCTTCTCATCCCAGCAGGGGAGATGGTCTGTCCCATAGCCGTCAGTACGTCGTACTTGAGATAGTATGCAGGTGCTCGTTAGGTTACGAGTACACTGGACAGGACTCGTCGGGAACTGTTGGTTGGTACTATACCTATCGTCAGTTATCAGTTCCCAGGTGACATGAGTACAGCTTAGTCCGCTGACTTGACACTGTCACTTCGCCTCGAGTGTGTTCCCACTGTTCTTAGATTGCTACCATACCACGGCTCAAATGAGTCGTGCAAACAGGTAGCAGTTGGGTGCAGTCCCGAAGCACTTGGAGGCAGTGACGGTTAGACAGGATTCGTCTCTCCCAGTATTGGGGGTTGATATCGTGCTGTGTCAAGGAGAGCGATTACACATAGTCGTCCCTAGCCAGGGCAAGCGAGATATACTGGTAGGTTATCCAGTGTTGTCTCAGGGTGTTCTGGGCTACACTCCGACACGACTTGTACCGCTATTAGGGGACTGACGTTTACCACCCCCTAGGCCCGACATACGATATTCTCAGACGAACAGACCGGACTGTATGAAGATTGTCACATTCAGGCTCAGTAAGAGTTCGGATGGGTTCACCTCATCAGTCTTCTTATCGGCATCTACATGGGGACCGTTACATATAGCTATTACTGCTTGCGGCCTGTGGTTAAACCCACTGCCAGCGTAGTGTCGAGTCTTTAGAGTCCCACACAGAGAGCTATTCGCCTTTGGGAAAAACAGAGTA
Source organism: Agapanthus africanus (assembly GCA_030015575.1). NCBI lineage: Eukaryota > Viridiplantae > Streptophyta > Magnoliopsida > Asparagales > Amaryllidaceae > Agapanthus > Agapanthus africanus. The sequence continues at coordinate 329,817,659 of CM057345.1, read as the reverse complement.
GAGGCCGCATGGTTTTGCGACAGGGTTCGTTCACATCCGCGCACTTGTGCACGTTTGGTGTCCAGGCAGTTATTACTAGCGGGCTTTGGTTTAATCCAGATCCTAGTATATGTTTTGGGATTGGTTTTATCTCGTTGTATTCGTGTTCCTCAGAACACGGATGCGGGTGTGTATGCACAGTTGACTGAGGCAGAGGCAGAGGATTCTCATTAGGGTTGTTGACCGTTGACTTTTTTCTAAACCCAAATGAGAATAAGAAATATGACTAATAATATTAATTAAGTATTATTGTGCCATGGTTGAGTTAAACATTTGACTTTTGTTGACTTGTTGACTCTGTTGACCGGTTGACCATTGTGGACTTGTTGACAATCATCATTTCATTGCTATGAATTTTGTTTACTTGTTGTTCTTTACAAAATACATTAAATGCATGAAATGATAATGGTCATTGAAACTAACCATCAAAATTCTTAATTATTATTATCATTATTATTCTTGCTTTTGTGAGCATGGTTGTAAATTATTGAGCTCATTCTATCATTCTCATTCTCTCTCATCCAAAGCTCACCCTCTTCCTCTCTATCAAGACTCTCATGTCTCATGTGTTGAGAAGCATGAGCCATTGAGATAAAACCCTAAAAACACTTCTCTACTCACTCTAAAGTACAAGGTCTAGCAAGCCAAGCACTTTAGTTTCCTCTCGGTTGAGGTAGGAGCTCAAGGTAGAAGGTTTCGGGTAGATCTTTCTTCGACAACAAGGGGACTACTAGGTGGAGCCGATCCAACCACTCCAAGGAGCAAGAAGAGATGGAGTTCAAGACCTAGGTATAACCCTCTAACATAGTAGTTAAACTTCTAGTTAGTTTGCTAGGTTTTTGTTTAGCAAAGATCCTATTTTCTAGTCCATGTTACCTTACCATAAAAATCGTTTTTTACCGTTTCCGCATCCCCGTAAGAACCGGAACGGGTAACGTGGACTTACAGTGGTATCAGAGCCTAGCTAAACAACAACTAGCAAGTTAGCAAAGTATTTAGAATTTCGATCGGAGAAAAAATCACAAAACACGTCTAAGAACTGAACTTTCTGCCGATTTTAAAACTGTTCAAAAAATAATTCCACATACACTAAAAATCGGCTCAGGGTTTTTTAAGAATACTCAGCAAAAACGATCCACTGACTCGGTCAACGCGCCGCGGAACAGCGGCGATAACATGCTTCTTGCCGCGGATCCGCGACCGAGTTGACTCGGCCGTGATTCGCCTTTGCTGCAGTTTCATTAGTGTTCTGTTTTGGGTTTTTTAGCATATTTTGTTTCTGCCCAGATTTTCCAGAGAACAAAGTTGTGTATGGGGTAGTTACAAATCCGTATTTTGATCGAAGTTCTGTAGACTTTAGCTAATGGATTATATCTGTGATGTGATATATGTATTGAACGTCTGCTAATCGCTATACGTCGATTGGTGGGGGTTATATATATCTGTGATCTGTAATGTTGATGGTTTGTGTATATGAACTCGTTGGATTGTCGCGGATGAATAACCCGGGGGTTGTGAGATGAGAGTTTTCTTTATCTTTCATTTGATGTAATATGTAAATTGATGTAATATTATTTGTATGGCAGCACATCCGGGATGAGGTTGTAGCCGCCATTGTATATTATTTCTTTTACTGTTTTTGCTCTTAGGATAGACCCAAGGTGGAGTGCACAAACTACCGGGTACATCGAAGTGCCGAGTGGCTTACTCAAGTTGTTGAGGGAGGTTGCTTCACTTTGGGTACTTAGCGAGTAGTTTGCCGCACCCGTAGGGGTCTAGGGTGGGGTCTTGGCTATTCATCGCGACCGTGTAATCCGCTTTTCGTTGCAGGCTCGAACGAAACGCAGATTCCTAGTATATCCAATGTTTTCATCTGTGATCTGGAATGGCTATCATTGCATCTAACGAATGTATATATCTATATATGACATCTAGTAAGCATTGCTTATGTTTTGCATCCGCGCTAGTCCAGCCCCTGCTCTGTCGTTAGTTAAGTAACCTAACGGGTAATGATGGGGCCCCGTGGCGAATGCGGATGGCATAAGCGTACGTCATATTTTTGTTGTTTTTTGCAATGGTAGGATTAAATGATGGGACGCGTTAAATTAATGAAAGAAAATAAACCAAAGTTAAAGTCGTTGGAACAATTTCAAAACCACTCGGTTTCTTTTCAAAAACCAACTTTTAAACGCGGAGCTTGAACCACTCCTTTTAAAAGCTATCACGTTCCTTCGATTATATCAAGTTCACTACGTTCACGGTTTCGCCAAAACCATTCGTAGCCCTCCGTCATTTCATATGGATAGCCAATAGTATTCAAGCTGTGTTTGTTGGCCAAAGTCAAGGCATAGTGATTGGTAGCTATTGGATATTTATATGTAGCATAGATAGCTGCGTTGGTTTGGGACAGTCGTACTGCCTTGTTGGCCAAAGTCAAGGGTAGGTACGGGTGGGTTCAAATTAACTTGGAAAATGACGGGTAGAACTTGACATGTGACTTATGATTTGTTGGCCAAAGTCAAGGTCATAAGAGCATGGGACAGAAATCCACATCGGGAGTTTCTAAAGAAACTAAAACTTGCTAGCGCTGCATACCATTTGGAGTGGGATGATTCTGGTAGGATTCCTTCAGTTTTGTCACACGATGATATTTGGATCCCGATCTTACTGTGAGTATATGCTACTCCTCGGGAAATTTCTCACTTAACGATCAATGCTATAAACCAAGTAGGTGTCTAGAAAGGTGTTAGCGGGGCTACGCCCATATGGAAAAGAGGTTACTTAATTAAGGAACTTCGCGAAAGCGTTGGAAAACCTCCCTCAAAGTACCAACACTGGCTTGGCTGAACGGTTAAGCAAGTATTGTACGGTGAGATTGATCCCGACTAATTCTTCCTTTTTGGTTTGAGGAAGGATTCGAGAAACAGTGGGAGCCATCCTGTTTAGACAAACTAAAAACCATTATAAACTTGCAAGAGCATCATGCTAAACTGTTTCTTCTCTCTCTCCTAATTGCAGCGACCAATCGTCATGACCGGACTTAATTTACTACTAGATAAAAATATACTGACAGGGCCAAACTACAAAGATTGGCTCAGGAATGTCAAAATGGCAATCACTTATGACAAGTTGGGGTATCTCCTTATCACCCAAGCTCCCCTGTCCCAGGTCCCACTTCCAGCGTCGTGGATAAGGAAATCCGTAAGACCTGGGAGATCGACTGCGCGAAGGCCAAGTGCCTCGTGCTTGCCTCTATGGACAATGAACATCAGAGGAGGCACGAGAATATGGACCTAGAATCCATATTTCTCCATACTAAGGAACTATATGGAGAGCAATCCCGTATCGCCAAATACGAAGTCTCGAAAAAGTTGTTTTCGGCGAGATTGTCCGTCGGATCATCGGTAGTGGAACACGTGCTTAAGATGATTGGCTTCATTGAAGAGCTCGCGGACCTTGGGACCACGTTAGAAAACGAGCTCTACACTGACTTTATTCTCCAGTCCCTCCCTTCCACTTACGTCCAGTTTATCCTGAACTTCAACATGCAAGGAAAAGAAGTTGAACTTCTGGAGCTCCTCAACATGTTGAGGAGTGCAGAGGGCACCTTACAGAAAGTAAGGGAAACACCCGCTTTGTCTGTTGGAGGACCTTCCTCTTCTAGGTCCAAGGCAAAAGCCAAGGGAAAGAAGAAGAAAACCCCCACCAAACCAAAGGGCGGTGTTAGTAAAGTGGAAGCGAAGGGAAAGGAAAAGGCAACAAAGGCAGCGGGACAGCTTGTGGGAAAGGAAGAGTGCTTTTATTGTCATAAGAAAGGACACTGGAAAAAGGATTGCAGGGCTTGGAAGGCCAAGAACCAGGACCCGAAGTAAGTTGCGGCTTCGGCTTCAGGTGTGTATGTTATTGAAAACTGTCTATCAGTAAACTCTACTTCCTGGGTATTGGATACCGAATCAGGATCTCATATCTGTAATTCTTTGCAGGTACTGAGAAAACGTAGGGTTTTGAAGGCAGGTGATATGACCCTCAGAGTTGCAAACGGAGCTGGCATGGATGCTGAGTCCATGGGGGACTATCACTTGGGATTGTCAGATGGACATGTTTTGCTTTTGCGTGATTGTTATTTTGTACCCAGTGCGACTTATAATATCATATTTGTATCTTTAATGTCTAAAGAAGGTTATGACTTTGCATTTGTAAGCAATGTTGTAAACATTCACCTTAATCATGTTCTGATTGGGTCGGGTACATTAAGCAACGGTATATACGTATTAAACCAACCACAGATTTCCAATGCCCAGAATACACACAAAAGAAAGTCTCCAGAAATAAATCATGCTTTCTTATGGCATTGTAGACTGGGTCACATCAATGAGAGAAGGTTGACGAAGTTACATATAGAAGGATATTTGGATCCGTTCGAATATCAATCATATGCAACTTGTCAATCCTGTCTCAAAGGAAAGATGACAAAGACTCCGTTCACTGGACACGGAGTAAGAACGAGCGAGCTCTTGGGGCTCGTACACAGCGATGTGTGCGATCCAATGTCTACACATGCGCAAAGCGGTTATTCTTACTTCATTACTTTTACGGATGACTTTTTCAAGGTACGGATATGTCTTCTTAATGAAACATAAATCTGAAGCCTTTAGAAAATTCCAGGAATGCAAGAATGAAGTAAAAAAACAAACAGGAAAAAGTATCAAGACACTGAGATCCGATCGAGATGGTGAATACTTGACTGCCGAGTTCCTGGATTACCTAAAAGAGAATGGAATTCTCTCTCAGCTTACTCCTCCATACACTCCACAACACAACGGTGTATCGGAGAGATGGAACCGAACCCTATTGGATATGGTACGTTCCATGATGAGTAACGCTGAGTTGCCGCGATCATTCTGGGGATATGCACTAGAATCAGCTGCATACCTTTTGAACCGAGTTCCAACTAAGACAGTGCCTACCACACCATATCAGATGTGGAGTGTGAAGAAACCCTATCTTAAGCACATTAAGACATGGGGATGTTCAGCTTTTGTCAAAAAGCAGCATGTGGACAAACTCGAGGCATGCTCAGTACAGTGCAAGTTTGTGGGATATCCAAAGAACTCCAAGGGATATTTCTTCTATTGCGAAGAGGAACAAAAGGTTTTTGTTTCTCGTCATACCTGCTTCTTGGAAACTGAATTTTTGGAAAATCAGATAAGTGGGAGCGCAATAGAACTGGAAGAAATTCCAGAACAACGAGCTATTACTGAAAGCTTAGTAGAACTAGAGGATTCGAAAGAACATGACATTCCTGCGCCGCTCCGCAGGAGTAGTAGGCAGTCTCATCCGCCCAAGAGATACTATGGTTTTTCTCATAGACGGGGATAGAGAGGATTGCATCATTGATAATGATGAGCCGACTAGCTTCCAGCAGGCCATTCAGAGCGTTGACTCGGTAAAATAGCTGGATGCAATGCAGACCGAAATGGAGTCCATGTACACCAACAAAGTATGGACTTTAGACGTTGCTCCAGAAGGGGTAAAACCCGTAGGCTGCAAATGGATGTTCAAGAGGAAGATTGGTGTAGATGGACAGGTTGAGATCTATAAGGCTAGACTTGTTGCAAAGGGTTTTCGTCAAAGACCTGGTTTGGACTATGACGAAACCTTTTCTCCAGTGGCTATGCTTAAATCCATTCGGATCCTTCTTGCCATTGCTGCCTTCCATGATTATGAGATTTGGCAGATGGACGTAAAGACCGCTTTTCTAAATGGAAATTTAGAGAAGTGTGTCTATATGGACCAGCCAGAGGGTTTCATTTAGAGTGGGAGCAGCGGGAAGGTGTGCGAGTTGCTTAAGTCCATTTATGGACTAAAGCAGGCATCGCGGAGTTGGAACATCTGTTTTGATGAGACGGTCAAAGAATTTGGCTTTATCAAAAATCCAGATGAACCATGCATTTATAGTAAAATTGTAGCACGAACTGTCGTATTCCTCGTTTTATACGTGGATGACATTCTCTTGATAGGAAATGACATTCCTATGCTACAATCTGTCAAAGGGTTCTTATCACACAGGTTCTCCATGAAAGACCTAGGTGATGCCTCTTACATTCTGGGGATCCGGATCCATCATGATAGATCAAAGAGGATATTAGGACTTTGACAGTCCAGGTACATCGACACCATACTGAAAAGATTCAGTATGGAAGATTCCAAGCGTGGTAATCTACCGGCTTGTCACGGGATCACCCTCTCTAAAGAGATGTCTCCTAAGACTGATTTGAAAAGGGATCGCATGTCTATTATACCCTATGCTTCTGCGGTAGGCTCTATAATGTATGCGATGTTGTGTACCAGACCAGATATAGCTTATGCACTGAGTGTGGTAAGCCGGTATCAGTCAAACCCTGGGGAGAAGCACTGGATAGCGGTAAAGAACATTCTGAAGTACCTGTGAAGGACTAAGGACATGTTTTTGGTTTACGGCGGAAAAGACCTCCAGATGAAGGCCTTTGCTGACTCCAGCTTCCAGAGTGACAAGGATGACTCCAAGTCCATGTCGGGTTATGTCTTTACCCTCAATGGAGGGGCGGTGTGTTGGAAGAGTTCCAAACAGGAAACCGTTGCTGACTCAACGATGGAAGCGGAATATATCGCTGCATCTGATGCCGCAGAAGAAGCCGTCTGGATGAGGAAGTTCTTGACAGAACTTCAAGTGGTTCCATCCATTGTTGGTCCAATACCTCTGTATTGTGACAACAATCGGGCTATAGCTGTAAGTCGATGTACAACACCCCACGAGTTGCGGGAAGGCGGAAATATGAAAAACGATCTTGTTCTTTGAGTAAATATCGACTAACCGAAGAATCTTTGCTAAAATATAACTAACACAAGCATAGGAGTTCTTAACTACTATGAAATAAGATTATACCTAGTGAACCTAGTCCTTTTTCTTTTCGTTATCCACCTCCTCCTCGGCCTCCTCTACGTAATAGACGATCCACCCGAGAGCTTCTATTCCAAGCTTCACCTCTAAACTTGAGGTAACTAGGTTTCTTTAGTTGCTAATCAAAGGTACCTAGGTGATATAGAGTGAGGTTATGGACTAATTAGTCTATCTAATTCTTGATCTCAACACATGAGAGGGGAGGATTAGGGTTTGAAGAGAGAGAGCTTGAGGAGAGAGAAGGTGAGCATGAGAATGAGAGTGAGATAATGATCTCTCATGAATATATGAAGCATAATGATTTATCAAAATAAATAAATAAAATGATTAATCATCATGCTTCATTTATTCATATGAGTGATTCATATACATGAGTCATTAACCATTTAATGATGCATTAATGACATGGATGAATCACACAAATGAGTCATTAATATCATTTAATGCTTATGCCACCTAAACCCCCAAATCACCATCCTTCTAGAAGCTTCTCGTGAAATTACGAGAACGCCGCTCCTATCCATGAAAACACGGAAAAACTTTAGACTGTATAAATCCAATAACCCGATACTAGAATCTGGCTTAAACCAAAGCCGGCTAGTAAAAACTGTCTGAATGTCGTATGTGCGTAAACACACGTATGCGTCCGAACCCTTGTCGTAAAACCATACGACCTCTATATCGTTTCGCCTGGAGTTGGGAAACTCTCTGTGTGGGACTCTAAAGACTCGACTACTACGCTGGCAGTGGGTTTAACCAAGACCGCAAGCGGCACTAGCTGTATGTAACGGTCCCTAGGTAGATGTCGATTAGAAGGCCGATGAGGAAACCCATCCGAACTCCTACTGAGCCTGATGTGACAATCTCCGTACAGTCCGGTCTGTTCTTCTTAGACTATCGCATATCGGGCCTAGGGGGCGGCAAGCGTCAGTCCCCTAATAGCGGTATAAGTCGTGTCGGAGCGTAGCCCATTACACCCTGAGAAACAACTAGAACCTACCAGTAAATCTCGCTTGCCCTGGCCAGGGACTTTGCGTAATGGCTCTCTAACACAGCGCGATATCAACTCCCAATACCGGGAGAGACGAATCCTGTCTAACCGCCACTGCCTCCAAGTGCTCCGGACTGCACCCAACTTCTACCTGTTTTCACGACTCCTTTGAGCCGTGGTAGGGTAGCAATCTAAGAACAGTGGGACACACTCGAGGCAAAGTAGCAGTGTCAAGTCTGCGGACTATGCTGTACTCATGTCACCTGGGAACTGTTAACTGACGACGGGTATAATACCAACCAATAGTTCCCTATGAGTCCTGTCCAGTGTACCCGTAACCCAACGAGCACCTGTATAATATCTCCAGTACGACGTACTGACGGCTGTGGGATAGACCATCTCCCCAACTGGGATGAGAAGCGTACACACTAGTCTACTCCGGAGTATCGATGCCCTGTCTCGGTAATCCTACGACTAGGGACCTGAAAAAGGATGTGCGTGTAGACTACCCAGCCCCCACTTATGTGACTGCCATCACAACGCTGGTAGTCAAGCAAGATCCTAAGAGCTCTATCAATACGTATACTCATATATTAAGATAGATAAAACCAAGTAGCATACTACAATGTTTAGCAAGACTGTTATATAACTGTGAATATCCCAAGCTTCCATTAGTAATATACAATCTAGTATGATACAATAATGGCCCCTAGGGCATATACACTAACAATCTCCCACTTTCACTAGGGCCATATACTGGCATATCGAAGACCGATGATCTCGAGTAGCCTCTCGAACTGAATCTGAGGTAGGGCCTTTGTGAATGGATCAGCAATGTTCTCTTCAGTAGCAACTCTCCAGACCTCGATCTCCCGGCGATCTATGATCTACCTGATCAGGTGATACCGCCTTAAGATGTGTCTGGAACTCTGATGGGACCTTGGTTCCTTCGCTAAAGCTATAGTTCCGTTGTTGTCGCAATACAGAGGTATTGGATCAACTATGGTAGGAACCACCTGAAGTTCTGTTAGGAACTTCTTCATCCAGACCACTTCTTTTGGGCGTCGTAATCATCAATATACTCCACTTCCATCGTCGAGTCAGCAACGGTGTCCTTCTTGGAACTCTTCCAGCACACCGCCCCTCCATTGAGGGTAAAGACATAACCTGACATGGACTTGGAATCGTCTTTATCACTCTAGAAGCCGGAATCAACAAAGGCCTCCATCTTGAGGTCTTTTCCGCCGTAAACCAAGAACATCTTCTTAGTCCTTCTCAGGTACTTGAGAATGTTCTTTACTGCTATCCAGTGCTTCTTCCCTGGGTCTGACTGATACCGGCTTACCACGCTCAGTGCGTAAGCTACATCTGGTCTGGTGCACAATATCGCATACATTATAGAGCCTACCGCAGAAGCGTAGGGTATAATAGACATGCGTTCCCTTTCCAAATCAGGCTTGGGAGACATCTCTTTGGATAGGGTGATTCCATGACAAGCCGGTAGATTACCGCGCTTAAAATCTTCCATACTGAATCTTTTCAGTATAGTGTTGATATACTTGGACTGCGAAAGTCCCAACATCCTCTTGGATCTATCACGATAGATCCGGATCCCCAGAATGTAAGAGGTATCACCCAGGTCTTTCATGGAGAACCTGTGTGACAAGAATCCTTTGACAGATTGTAGCATAGGAATGTCATTTCCTATCAATAGAATGTCATCCACGTTCAAGACGAGGAATACGACAGTTCGTGCTACAACTTTACTATATATACATGGTTCATCTGGATTTTTGATAAAGTCATATTCTTTGACCGTTTCATCAAAACAGATGTTCCAACTCTGCGATGCCTGCTTTAGTCCATAAATGGACTTAAGCAATTTGCATACTTTCCCGCTGCTCCCACTCTGATTGAAACCTTCTGGCTGATCCATATAGACACACTCTTCTAAATTACCATTCAGAAAAGCCGTCTTTACGTCCATCTGCCAGATTTCATAATCATGGAAGGCAGCAATAGCAAGAAGGACCCGAATGGATTTGAGCATAGCCACTGGAGAAAAAGTTTCGTCATAGTCCAAACCAAGTCTTTGACGAAAACCCTTTGCAAAAAGTCTAGCCTTATAGGTTTCCACCTGTCCATCTACACCAATCTTTTTCTTGAAGATCCATTTGCATCCTATGAGTTTTACCCCATCTGGAGCAAAGTCCAAAGTCCATACTTTGTTGGTGTACATTGACTCCATCTCGGTCCGCATTGCATCTAGCCATCGTACCGAGTCGCCGCTCTGGATGGCCTGCTGGAAGCTAGTAGGTTCATCATCATCAATGATGCAATCCTCTCCATCCCCATCTATGAGAAAACCGGAGTATCTCTCAGGTGGATGAGACGGCCTACTACTCCTGCGGAGGGGTGCGGGAATGTCCTGTTCTTCTTGAACTACTGGTTCTACCAAACTTTCAGTAGTAGTTTGTGGTTCTGGAATTTCTTCCAGTTCTATTTCGCTCCCACTTATTTCCCTTTCTAAAAACTGATGTTCCAGAAAATGGGCATTACGAGAAACAAAAACCTTGTATTCCTCTGCGTAATAGAAATAATATCCCTTGGAGTTTTTTGGATATCCTACAAACTTACACTGTACCGATCGTGCCTCGAGCTTGTCCGCATGCTGCTTTTTAACAAAAGCTGGACATCCCCATATCTTCAGATGCTGAAGATGGGGTTTCTTCCCACTCCATATCTGATATGGTGTGGTAGGCACAGTCTTGGTAGGAGCCCTGTTCAGAAGATATGCCGCTGATTCTAGCGCATAACCCCAGAAAAACTGCGGTAACTCAGCATTACTCATCATGGAACGTACCATATCCAATAGGGTTCGATTCCGTCTCTCCGATACACCGTTATGCCGTGGAGTGTATGGAGGAGTAAGCCGAGAGAGAATTCCTTTCTCTTTTAGGTAACCTAGGAACTCGGCACTTAAGTATTCACCATCTCGATCAGATCTTAGTGTCTTGATACTTTTGCCGTTTGGTTTTCTACTTCATTCTTATAATCCTGGAATTTCTCAAAAGCCTCGGATTTATGTTTCATCAGATAAATGAACCCGTACCTAGAGAAATCATCCGTAAAAGTAATGAAATAGGAAAAACCACCTCTTGCATGTGTAGACATTGGACCACATACATCGCTGTGTAAGAGTCCTAAGAGCTCGCTCGCTCTTACTCCATGTCCAGTGAATGAAGTCTTTGTCATCTTTTCTTTGAGACATGATTGACAAGTGTCATAAGATTGATATTCGAACGGATCCAAATATCCTTCTCTATATAACTTAGTTAACCTTGTCTCATTGATGTAACCCAGTCTACAATTCCATAAGAAAGCCTTATTTAAATCTGGAGACTTTCTTTAGTGTGTTCTGGACATTGAAAATCTGCAGTTGGTTTAAGACATATATACCGTTATCCATTGTACCGGACCCAATCAAACTATGATTAAGGTGGATGTTAACAACATCACTTACAAACGTGAAATCATAACCTTTATTTGATAACAAGGAAACTGATATGATATTACACGTTAAGCTAGGTACACAAAAACAATTATGTAAAACCAAAATGTGTCCACTTGTCAATCCCAGGTGATAATCCCCTACGGACACAGCTCCCATGCTAGCTCCGTTAGCAACCTTTAGGGTCATATCACCATCCTTCAGCACCCTACGGTTTCTCAGTGCCTGCAATGAATTGCATATATGAGATCCTGATCCGGTATCCAATACCCAGGAAGTAGAGTTGATTGACAGACAATTCTCAATTACAAACACACCTGAAGTCGAAGCCACAGCTTGCTTCGGTTCCTGGTTCTTGGCGTTCCACGCCTTGCAATCTTTCTTCCAGTGCTCTTTCCTGTGACAATGGAAGCACTTATCCTGGGCCACTACTGGCACCGCAATCTTTTTCTTTCCCTTCGCTCCCACCTTACTAACACCTCCTCTAGGTTTGGTGGCGGCCTTCTTTTTCTTTCCTTTGGCCCTAGCCTTGGACCTGGAAGAAGAAGCACCGCTAACAAATATAGCGGGTGTTTCCCTTGCCTTCTGCAAGGTACCCTCTGCACTCCTCAACATGTTAAGGAGTTCTGGAAGTTCAACTTCTTTTCTTTGAATTTTGAAATTCAGAATAAACTGGGCGTAGGTGGAAGGAAGGGACTGGAGAATCAAGTCTGTATAGAGCTCATTATCCAAAGTCGTCCCAAGGTCTGCGAGCTCTTCAATATAGCCTATCATCTTTAGGACACGTTCTCCTACCGATGATCCGATGGCCAACCTCGCTCGAAACAAGTTCTTTAAGGTCTCGTATCTTGCTATACGAGATTGCTCTCCATAAAGTTCTTTTGTATGGAGAAATATGGCATCTAGATCCATATCCTCGTGCCTCCTCTGATGTTCATTGTTCATCGAGGCAAGCATGATGCGCTTGGCCTTCACGCAATCTAAATCCCAGGTTTTGCGGATTTCCTTATCCGCATTACTGGATTTAGGACCTGGGACTGCAGATACCTTAGTGGTGAGGACATACCCCAATCTATCATAGGTCAAAGCCATTTTGACATTCCGTAGCCAATCTTTATAGTTTGGCCCTGTCAGTATATTTTTTTCTAAAAGTAACTTAAGTCCAGTCATTTTCAGGGTCGCTGCAAATAGGAGAGAGAGAAGAACACTTTAGCATGATGCTCTTGCAAGTTTAGAGTGGTTTTTAGTTTATCTAAACTGGATGGCTCCCACTGTTTCTCGAATCCCTCCTCAAACTAAAAAGGAAGAACTAGCCAGGACTATTCTCACCGTACAATACTTGCTTAACCGTTCAGCCAGGACGGTGTTTGTTCTTCGAGGGAGGTTTTCCAACACTTTCGCAAAGTTCCTTAATTAAATAACCTCTTTTCTCTGGGGGCGTAGCCCCGTTGACACCTTTCTCGGCACCTACTTGGTTTATAGCATTGATCGTTAAGTGACGAATCTCCTGATGAGTAGCATATACTCACAGTAGGATCGGGATCCAAATATCATCGTATGATAATATTGAAGGAATCCTACCAACATTCATCAAACTCCAAATGGTATGCACCTCTTTGCAAATTTTAGTTTCTTTAGAAATTCCCGATAAAGATTTTTGCCCCATGCTCTTATGACCTTGGCTTTGGTCAAAATGTCATAAGTCACATGTCAAGTTCTACCCGTCATTATCTTGTCAATTTGAACCCATCCGTACATACTCCTGACTTTGGTCAAATGATAATACGACTGTCCCAAACTAACTCATCTATCTATGCAACAAATGAATACCCAGCAGCTACCAAACACTATGCCTTGACTTTGGCCAAAATACATAGCTCGAATACTACTGAATACCCAAATGAAATGACGGAGGGCTACGAATGGTTTTGGCGAAACCGTGAACGTAGTGAACTTGATATAACCGAAGGAACATGATAGCTTTTAAAAGGAGTGGTTAAAGCTCCGCAATTAAAAATATCTTCTGTTTTAAAAATAACCGAGCGGTTTCTTTTAAATTGTTCCAACGATTAAACTTTGGTTTATTTTCTTTGCATTAATAATAATGCGTCCCATGATTAACCTATCATTGCAGAAAACAACAAAAATACAACGTCCTCTTATGCCATCCGTATTCGCCACTGGGTCCCGTCATCACCCGTTAGGTTACTTAACTAAAGGCAGAGCAGGGGCTGGGCTAGCGCGGGTGTAAAACATAAGTGACATGTTGGATATAATGCCCTCAGAGTCAATTATTGGATCACAGGCACGTGATTGTAATGATTGAGGGAGGACCTATGCCGGTAGGACAGTCTTACTCAAGATGATAGTATGCTATCTGGTTTACCTTTATCATCGTGTACTGCTTTAGGTGACCTTACAGGTCACTATTGCAAGTTGATAGAGCCCCTAGGATTCTTGCTTGACTACCAGCAGTATGAGGGCGATCATATACGTGGGAGCTGGAGTCTATAAGCACATCCTTAAAAGGTCCCTAGTCGTGGGAGTTTCGAGACAGGGCATCGATACTCCAGAGTAGACTAGTGTATACAGTCGAGACCCCGACGAGGGGCGGTGGCCGGTCTCATAAGCCACTGGTGTCAGTTGGTTCACCTTAGATGTGTATACAGGTGCTCATTGGGTTATGAGTAAACCGGACAGGACTCGCCGGGAACATGCTAGTTGGTCTTATACCAGACGTCAGATAGCAGTTCCCTGGTGACATGTGTACAGGTTAGTTCATCGACCTGAGATCGTCATTTGTCTCATGTGAGTTCCTACTGTGCTTTGATTACTACCCTACCATGCTCAAAGGAGACGTGCAAGCAGGTTTTAGTTGGGTACAGTCCCGAGCCACATGGAGGCAGTGAGGGATCTGCAGGGGTTCGTCTCTCCCGGTATTGGGGGTGAGGTCGCGCTGTGTCTAGGAGAGCCAGTACATGAAAGTCCTTGACCAAGGCAGGAGATTTACTGGTAGGTATTCCAGCAGTATCTTAGGGTGTTTTGGGCTATACTCCGACACGACTTATACCGCTTTTGGGGGTCTGACTTTTACCAACCCCCTAGGCCCGCCATGCGATCCTCATAGACGAACGGACCGGACTGTACGGATATTGTCACTGACAGGCTCAGTAGGGTGTCAGGGTGAGTTCGCTCATCGACGTCCCTTTTGGTCAATACCTGGTAGCCCGTTACATATAGGCTAATAGCTCTGACGTGCTAGTGGTTAAATCCACAGCTAAAGTATTAACGAGTCTTTAGAGTCCCCCACAAACCGTTTTCTCAAGTTTCGGGCGAAACGCTGTAGAGGCCGTATGGAGATATGGCAGGGTTCGATCAGATACGTGCGGTATTGCACGGATCATGATCGGACGGATTTTACTAGCAGGCTTTGGTTTAAGCCGGATCCTAGTATTGTACAGTGTAGATTTTGTCTCTTTGCAGTTGTATTCAGTGGGAATACAAATGCGGGTATGTATATGCAGTCGCGGGGTCTTTCCTGTAATTTATTACGGGATCAGTTTTCTAAAGTTGCCAGTTTGCATTTCGTTTCAGCCAGTTTTCCTTTGTTCCTTCACGGCCGGATTTTTCCGATGGAGGGGGTTATTTGCACGTGTGCAAATTATCTTTTTGTGGAGGGGTTATTTGCATATGTGGCTTTATGATAAGACTAGCATCATGAGATTCTTTTTCCTTCTTATCCTTTGCATTAAATGAGATGGAACTTTGATTTGATGAGATGAGAAATGGTGTGACCAATTTTCTTCTCATTTTCTTACCTTTTCTTCTCTTGATTTTTCATTCTTTTTTACGTCCACCCAAATTGATGAGGCCGGCCACATTAGGAGGTGAGAGGAGGGGATTCATTTTTTTGGTGTAGGAAAATTCTTGATATCATTCTTTGTTCACACCAAAATCCCAAGTTCATTTTAAAAGTTCATTCTTCACCTCTATTATGGCAACTTCAATCACCCCATTGAGACAAAGTGATTCTACACTCATCTACAGTATTCTTGGGCACGTCGGCTCGCCAACTTCGTGCCCGAGTTGCCTCGGTCCAGAGGTGGGAGCCCGTAAAAGAACCCGGCGATGTGGTGCCCGTTCCGACGAGGAAATGAAGACCGGAGATTCCGCGAGGAGATCGGAGTGGAGCCCGAAGACCGAAGGACACAGATCGCTCGGTATAGCTTCTTTCCCATTTTCTAGTTTGCTAGTGTTAGGTTAATGGCCTGATCCGGGATTTTTGTGCGCGGTGGTACCGGTTTCTAGTTTTAGAAAAGTTTCGTTTCCGCATTCCGGTGTTGGATTGACGGCCGGGGCGCCGCCGTGCACTTACACTGGTATCAGAGCCACGCCATTAACCTTGTCTAGCTTGCTCTAGCGAGTTTAAAACTTCGATCGAACATTTATCCCAAAACCGCATTTCCATTGCATATGTTTCTGTTGAAATTTGTTTTGGCTCTAAAATTTTTTCGGTACATTGCAGAATGGTATGCAGGGTATTTTAAGAATTCTGGGGGAAAAATGGTACCATGATACTGTAGCATGGCCGCGGAACCGCGGCCAAAGCCCTGTTCTGGCAGCGGTTCCGTCGCATTAATATGTAATCATCATACCATTTTTTGCACAGAGCTCTTTAAACATGGAAATGTGGTTTTTGGAATATTCTTTTTGGGCCTAGATTTTCTTTGAGTGCTACAGTAGTGCTTGGGGCCCACTTCGGTAAATTTGATCGATCGAAAATTTTAAATATGTTAGTTCACAGTATTTACATTATATCTGCGACCGTGAATGTCATTTGATCGGTAAATCCTGTCTTACTGCTATAGCCCTTTTAGACGGATTTGCGAACGTGACATTCATGTTGATGTTCTATGTTATGCTGTGATGTTGCGGATTGTCGTGGTGGATAGCCTTGATGCAATGTTAGTACAGTTTTGAGTTTATTATGTACATTTGATATTGCGGGGCGAGCGTCCGACATGTGGACTGTCGTTACTGCCTGTTTGTATATTATTCTTTTGGGGCACGACCGGGCTGAGGTCGATGTACCTGTTGTTTATATTTTACTTTCTGTACCAGGATTACCCCAAGGAGGAGTCCACGGATAGCCGGATTCTTGAGGGCAACGGGCCCGCATCTCATGGCGTTGAGACGGAGGGGGCTTTACTCTAGAATTGGCGGGCTATTCGCCGCACTCGTAGGGGGTATAGGTTGACCCAGGAGGGGTGCCCAAGTTACCGGATTCCATGAAGTCCTGGGTGGTCCATTCACGTTGTTGAAGGGGACTGCCTCGCTTCAGGTTTGGCGGGTAACTTGCCGCGCCCGTAGGGGTCTAGGATTTCATTGCACAGGCTATCCACACGACCAGGGGAACGTCGGGTTTCAGTAGCGGCTCTATGAAACCCGGGGATCCCAGATATCTGTATTTTTCTGTGATGCTGGTTACATTTCCGTGATGTTGCATTTTATCACGCCTTGAGTGAATATTATATATTGATATATATACTAGTAGATGTTGTATATGTTTTGCATCCGCGCTAGTCCAGTCCCCACTCTGTCGTTAGTTAAGTAACCTAACGGGTGATGACGGGACCCAGTGGCGAATGTGGATGGCATATATGTACATCATTATTTTCGTTCTTTATTGGTGTAATCAATTGATGGGACTGCGTTGATTCGGATCAATGCAAACTAAAAAAACCTATCCTGATGTTGTTGGAACATTTTTCAAAAAGATGTTATTGCAAGGGCGTTCTCTTTTGTTTTGCACAGTGGTATTCGGTTATGAATATCCAGCACCTCAGTCGACGAGGCAAGGGCCGAGATCCCTTCACCGGAAGTGACCCCTTGGACAGAAGTTTGCGTCAGGGCAATAACTTCACTATAGTCGTTTACTTTTGCTTTGCATCGTGGTATTCAGTTGGAATATCCTGCACCTCATTCTACGAGGAAAGAGCCGAGATCACTTCACCGGGAGTGACCTCTTTAGCGAAGGTTTTCGTCACTGTATTTTAAAAAAGCTATCCAGTTCCTTCAACGATATCAAGTTCATTACGTTAAAGGTTTTCGCCAGAAACCATTCGTAGCCCTCCGTCTTTTCAGACGGGTAGCACGTAGTATTCATGCTATGTTTGTTGGCCTTAGTCAAGGCATAGTGTATAGTAGCTGCTTGTTACCTTTCTGCTGCATAGATAGATGCGTTGGTTTGGGACAGTCGTATACCCTTGTTGGCCCTAGTCAAGGGCTTGTACAGGTGGGTTCAAATTAACCTTGACAATGACGGGTAGAACTTGACATGTGACTTATGATTTGTTGGCCTTAGTCAAGGTCATAAGAGCATGGGGCAAAAATCACATCGGGAGTTTCTAAAGAAACTGAAACTTGCCAGATATGCGCATACCTTCTGGAGTATGATAACGTGAGCGGATTCCGTCACGTTATCATGCGATGATAGTTGGTTCCCGATTCCCACTGATGAGTTGGTTTACTCCTCGGGTGATCCCGACTAATTCTTCTTTCAGGTTTGGGGAAGAATTTGACGTTACAGTGGGAGGTTTCCTGATTAGATAAAGTGATAACCATTCTGATCTAGGTTAGAGTGCATGCTGAGTGTTTCTTTTCTCTCTCTCTTTGGCAGCGACCTTTACCCGACCCTAGACTATGACTCAGTGACCAAGTTGACCGAACCTTCTTAAATACTGGCTTTTGGATTGTCAGAGTTGCATACCTCATTGCCACTCCTACTTTTACCCTTTTCTCCAGGACACCCCGTATTACTACAAACGTCCACTTCCATTGGATAAAACAATCGTATGGTTATATACGAACTCGAAGGAATTTATTCGAGGATGGTTTCCGATTCTGGAGAAAACGAATAGGACTATTCAGTTGTCTTTTCCTTTTACCTTCTCTCAGGTTGCGAGTACACCTTGGTTTAGGAGATAGTACACCTATTACGCAAATTGGATAGTCTTCTTCCAAACCTTAGGCTGGTGCCGAACGGTGGGGAATGAAGAAAACCAATTAACATAACGATGGTGTACAGAAGGTATTATGTAAAGACAAAGAAAGGGATTAGTAAGAGGGCAAAGTAAATTGCGACTGCTATTCACGACCAAACCAAGTATTTCTTCGCCAATCCTAAATCACCTTTGTATTTCTCCAGGACACTCCATATAACTATGAAGATCCACAGTTTATTGGATACTCCATCGTATGGTCATATACGAACTCGAAAGGAACTTGTTCCAGTTCGGGGATGGATTCTGGTTCAGGAGAAATAGGAATAAGGTTTATTCGGTTGTCTTTTATCTTCACCTTCTCTCGCATTGCGAGTGCTCCTAGGATTATAACAGTGCACCCATTATGCTTATTAGATAGTCTTCTTCCAAACCATAGGCTGGTGCCGAACGGTAGGGAAGGAAGAAAACCATTTAGCCTAAGAGGGTGTACACAAGGTAATGACTAAAGACATATAAAGGGATTTGGAGAGATGGAAAAGAATTATACGGTTACAGTTGTGAATATGGATAATGGAAGAGGCATTACTAGGAATACCAGGATACCCCATCGAAGCATTTCTATGTTTCAGTTTCACTGTGTACTGTTAAAAGAAAACTGATTTCCCAATTAGCCCTTGCTCCAGGGTATGTATTTACCAGGTATGATTCTCACATCTGTATGGTTTTACAGATGATGAGTAGGAGTAAGTTATTGGGAATTAGGTGATCATCCTCATTATATCGGAATTCGTTGTAATTGGTGATATTTGAGGAAGTCACCTGTGTTGTTTGCCGGACGGCAAATATTTTGTTTTGAATATCCGTTGTTATGCACCAATTTCAAATTGATATATCTGTACGTCTATTTTTATAGAGTGAGATATAACTTTTTGAAATTATGTTTATGACATTTACCTATATCAGTGGATGGTTAGGTAAGGAGCATTGAACAGCGGTGTAATTCTTCTTAACCATAAGTACAGTTTTCAACCTACGACACACAGTGAATGAGTCACTAGACTCAGGGGACTTATACAGAGTATTGTATATTGTCCAGTGTCCATTAGGACAGAGGGGTTGGCACTCGTACTATATTCTATTTACTTGTGACTTCTCAAGTTCTTAGACTTGTGTTTCGTAGAAATGCATGTTCTGAGTTTTGAGAAGTTATAGGTATAAGAGTAAAGTAGAGAACCAGGTATTGCAAGTATCGGGATTCTTCAAGGTGATCGAAAATATAGATACTTATGTGTGGTATTCAGTTAATAGTAATGATTAAGAGAACTTGCTTCTCTTTCAGGTTACTCATAATTGGAAGCATTCCTAAATTGAGTAACGATGATCGGCCTCCTTCCATTTAGTTGACATGCACTGGAGACAGCTGCATGTTTTGAATCTGGTTCAATTAAATCAGTGCCTCTGTTTCTGTATTGGATATAGAACAGTTCATATCTTGACGATGTTAAGGTACGGGGAGTTGTCCGGCTTATGCTTAAAACCAGATTCTGGATAACTCAAGGCATGTTTCTGTAATGGCTGTTTGTGGGTTGACCTAGGCTATGACGAGGGATGACTTTCTACCATCTGGAAGATCAATAGTGATATTGTTCTAGACTCGCCACAATTTTAATAAAAATGGATTTTTTCAGAAAACAGTAGTGGGAGTATGGTAGAACTGGAAGTGATTCCAGAACCGCAAACGATTACTGAAAATTTGATAGGAACCTAAAGATTCAATCTGTATTGACATTCCATTGGCCACTCCGCAGATATAGTGGGTAACCTCAGGCACCCGAGAGGTACTCCGGTAGCCTCAAGGACGGTGACAGGGAGGTTCTTGTTTACCCAGTCTTGCCATTACTGTTGATCCAGACTGTGAGACCCGACAGGAGGATGAGTATAGCGTCGTTCTGAACTAGCTTCAGAAGTGTACGTCTATATGACTCTGCCAGAAGGTTGTCATAGTCAGTGGGAGCAGCGAAAGCATAGTGGACAAATGGCTTATGTCTATTTATAGACTAAAGCAGATATAGCGGAGATAGATCATCTATTTTTGATGTGACAGTCATAGGTTTGACTTCATCAGAATAGGGGATGGATCTGTTAAGAAGGTAGTAGAGTGTGATGTCCTGGTATTTGGATGACATACACAGAGTAGGAAATGATATTCCTATACTACGATCGGTTATACTTTGGTTGTCACACAGTGGTTTCTCCATATAGGACTTTGATTTCATATCAGACATTCTGGTTACTAGATCTATGGTTTTAGATCTAGATTTGGGTAGTTTCCCAATATGGGTACTTAGACAGCATTCTAAAGGTGTTTTAGAATGGACGACTCCTGGCACGGTAGTATACCTGCAGGTAATGGAGTCACCCTCTCTAAGGTGTCTTACAGACTAAAGGGGAGAGAGATGTGCATGATTGGCAGATCACTTGCTTAGGCTATTAAGTCAATGATGAGATGTCAAGTACCACACCAGATGTTGTTTTTGCAGTAGGTGCAATAAGTTGATATTGATCCAATCCTGGAGAAACATTCGGAAGCAGTTTTAGAACATAAGTGAATGTTCTAGGGATATGATAACGACAGTCTCTTTTGGGAGACAGTTATCATTCCAGGCTTCCAAGGTGACCTGGATGACAAAGTGACTGTCAGAGTTATAGTTTTCCCTCTGACGAGGGGCAGTATTTTAGACAGGTGGTCCAGGCGGATACTGAGGGAGGCATGGCGCAGGATACTGATTAAGTTCAGTTGTTGATACAGTCTGAGAAGTTTGGATTTGGAGTTCATTTATGAACTAGGTCCCATCAGACATCCAGCCATATTCTAAGACAGGTATTACTCATTTCGGGAGATGCCTTTCTCCGCGAACTTGAGATAAAGAGAGACATAGAAAGAAACATCAGAGCGGATCCACTCACTGAGGCTATTCCTCGAACGCAATAGTTTCGCAAACGAGCTTTGTGAGACTGACTACTAGAGGAGCTGGGTGTTCGGTATCACACGGGCTGTGAGTATGCGACATCGCAATAATTAGCCTTGAGTGCAAGTGGGAGATTGTTGGATATAGTGCCCTTAGAGTCAATTATTGGATCACAGGCACGTGATTGCAATGATTGAGGGAGGACCTATGCCGGTAGGACAGTCTTACTCAAGATGATAGTATACTATCTGGTTTATTTTTATCATTGTGTACTGCTTTTGGTGACCTTACAGGTCACTATTGCACGTTGATAGAGCCCCTAGGATTCTTGCTTGACTACCAGCAGTATGAGGGAGATCATATACGTGGGAGCTGGGGTCTATAAGCACATCCTTAAAAGGTCCCTAGTCGTGGGAGTTTCGAGACAGGGCATCGATACTCCAGAGTAGACTAGTATATACAGTCGAGACCCCGACGAGGGGCGGTGGCCGGTCTCACAAGCCACTGGTGTCAGTTGGTTCACCTAAGATGTATACAGCTGCTCATTGGGTTATGAGTACACTGGACAGGACTCGCCGGGAACATGCTAGTTGGTCTTATACCAGACGTCAGATAGCAGTTCCCTGGTGACATGTGTACAGGTTAGTTTATCAACCTGAGATCGTCATTTGTCTTGTGTGAGTTCCCACTGTGCTTTGATTACTACCCTACCACACTCAAAGGAGACGTGAAAATAGGTTTTAGTTGGGTACAGTCCCGAGCCACATGGAGGCAGTGAGCAGATCTGCAGGGGTTCATCTCTCCCGGTATTGGGGGTGAGGTCGTGCTGTGTCTAGGAGAGCCAGTACATGAAAGTCCTTGGCCAAGGCAGGAGATTTACTGGTAGGTATTCCAGTAGTATCTCAGGGTGTTCTGGGCTATACTCCGACACGACTTGTACCGCTTTTGGGGGTCTGACTTTTACCAACCCCCTAGGCCCGCCATGCGATGCTCATAGACGAACGGACCGGAATGTACGGATATTGTCACTGACAGGCTCAGTAGGGTGTCAAGATGAGTTCGCTCATCGACGTCCCTTTTGGTCAATACCTGGTAGCCCGTTACGTATAGGCTAATACCTCTGACGTGCTAGTGGTTAAATCCACAGCCAAAGTATTGATGAGTCTTTAGAGTCCCCCACAGACCGTTTTCTCAAGTTTCGGGCGAAACGCTGTAGAGGCCGTATGGAGATATGGCAGGGTTCGATCAGATACGTGCAGTATTGCACGGATCATGATCGGACGGATTTTACTAGCGGGCTTTGGTTTAAGCCGGATCCTAGTATTGTACAATGTAGATTTTGTCTCTTTACAGTTGTATTCAGTGGGAATACAAATGCGGGTATGTATATACAGTCGCAGGGTTTTTCCTGTAATTTATTACGGGATCAGTTTTCTGAAGTTGCCAGTTTGCATTCCGTTTCGGCCAGTTTTCCTTTGTTCCTTCACGGCCGGATTTCTCCGATGGAGGGGGTTATTTGCAAGTGTGCAAATTATCTTTTGTGGAAGGGTTATTTGTATATGTGGCTTTATGATAAGACTAGCATCATGAGATTCTTTTTCCTTCTTATCCTTTGCATTAAATGAGATGGAACTTTGATTTGATGGGATGAGAAATGATGTGACCATTTTTCTTCTCATTTGCTTACCTTTTCTACTCTTGATTTTTCACTCTTTTTTTCCTCCACTCAAATTGATGAGGCCGGCCACATTAGGAGGTGAGAGGAGGGGATTCTTTTTTTGGTGTGGGAAAATTCTTGATATCATTCTTTTTTCACACCAAAATCCCAAGTTCATTTTAAAAGTTCATTCTTCACCTCTATTATGGCAACTTCAATCACCCCATTGAGATAAAGTGATTCTACACTCATCTACAGTATTCTTGGGCACATCGGCTCGCCAACTTCGTGCCCGAGTTGCCTCGGTCCTGAAGTGGGAGCCCGTAAAAGAACCCGGCGACGTGGTGCCCGTTCTGACGAGGAGATGAAGACCGGAGATTCCGCGAGGAGATCGAAGTGGAGGCCGAAGACCGAAGGACACGGATCGCTCGGTATAGCTTCCTTCCCATTTTCTAGTTTGCTAGTGTTAGGTTAATGGCCCGATCCGGGATTTTTGTGCGCGGTGGTGCCGGTTTCTAGTTTTTAGAAAAGTTTCGTTTCCGCATTCCGGCGTCGGATTGACGGCCGGGGCACCGCCGCGCACTTACACAACGTCTAAATAGCTATCATATATAGATATTGTACATTCGTCAGACGCAATAATAGGCATTCCAGATCACAGATGAACATTATTGGATATGCAAGCAATCCGCGTTTCTTTTGAGCCTGCAACGAAAGACGGATTACACAGTTGTGATGAATAGCCATTACCCCACCCTAGACCCCTACGGGTAAGGCAAACTACCCGCCAAGTACCCGAAGTGAAGCGGTCTCCCTCAACAATGTGAGTAGGCCACTAAACGCTTCAAAGTACCCGGTAGTTTGTGCACCCCACCTTGGGTCTATCCTAGGAGCAAAAACAGTAAAATGAAATAATACAACGGTGGCTACAACCGCAACCTGGATGTGCCCCGCAAAATAATATTACAACATATTACAATTATATTGAATGAATGAATATAATAACCCATCTCAAACCCCGGCTAATCATCACAACAATCCAATACAGTTCATAACCACAAACAGTAAAATCTATTACAGAAATGTGCAACCCCCTGCCAACCGACATACTAGCAGTTAGGGGAGGTTTACGAACACATTAAACAGTTCACAGATATAATCAAATTAGCAAACATCGTATAATTTTGATCGAGCAAACATATCAGATGCTACTACAAAACTTCACTGTGCACTTGAGATTTGAGCAGAAAATAAACATTCCAGAAAACACAAAAATATCACAGAAGAGTTATTGGAGCAAACTGGGTTGAATCGGCTTCAACTCGGCCGCGGATCCGCGGCGGATCGGTGGGATCGGGCGCGGTTTCACGGCGGTTTGGCCGATTCATGAACCCATTTTTATCCTGTAGCCTTATAATTCCCTGCTGGTTATTTTAGAGGTCCCTGAAAAAATTTTAGGGCCTGTTTTAAATTCGACAGAAACTCAGTGATATTTTTCCGGTTCGTTTTGCGTTCGAAATTCATACGACTTTGCTAATAAGTTAATTATTGTTTAGCGAGACTCTGATACCACTGTAAGTCGATATACAATACCCCACGAGTTGCGGGGAGGCGGAAATATGAAAAACGATCTTGTTCTTTGAGTAAACATCGACTAACCAAAGAATCTTTGCTAAATTATAACTAACACAAGCATAGGAGTTCTTAACTACTATGAAAAGAGATTATACCTAGTGAACTTAGTCCTTCTTCTTTTCGTTATCCACCTCCTCCTCGGCCTCCTCTACGTAATAGACGATCCACCCGAGAGCTTCTATTCCAAGCTTCACCTCTAAACTTGAGGTAACTAGGTTTCTTTAGTTGCTAATCAAAAGTACCTAGGTGATATAGAGTGAGGTTATGGATTAATTAGTCTATCTAATCCTTGATCTCAGCACAAGAGAGGGGAGGATTAGGGTTTGAAGAGAGAGAGCTTGAGGAGAGAGAAGGTGAGCATGAGATTGAGAGTGAGATAATGATCTCTCATGAATATATGAAGCATAATGATTTATCAAAATAAATAAATAAAATAATTAATCATCATGCTTCATTTATTCATATGAGTGATTCATCTACATGAGTCATTAACCATTTAATGATGCATTAATGACGTGGATGAATCACACAAATGAGTTACTAATATCATTTAATGCTTATGCCACCTAAACCCCCAAGTCACCATCCTTCGAGAAGCTTCTCGTGAAATTACGAGAACGCCCCTCCTATCCGTGAAAACACGGAAAAACTTTAGACAGTATAAATCCAATAACCCGATACTAGAATCTTGCTTAAACCAAAGCCGGCTAGTAAAAACTGTCCGAATGTCATACGTGCGTAAACACATGTATGCGTCCGAACCCTTGTCATAAAACCATACGACCTCTATATCGTTTCTCCTGGAGTAGGGAAACTCTCTGTGTGGGACTCTAAAGACTCGACTACTACGCTGGCAGTGGGTTTAACCACAGACCGCAAGCGGCACTAGCTGTACGTAACGGTCCCCAGGTAGATGTCGATAAGAAGGCCGATGAGGAAACCCATCCGAACTCTTACTGAGCCTGATGTGACAATCTCCGTACAGTCCGGTCTGTTCATCTAAGACTATCGCATATCGGGCTTAGGGGGGCGACAAGCGTCAGTCCCTTAATAACGGTATAAGTCGTGTCGGAGCGTAGCCCAATACACCCTGAGAAACAACTGGAACCTACCAGTAAATCTCGCTTGCTCTGGCCAGGGACTTTGCGTAATGGCTCTCTGACACAGCGCGATATCAACTCCCAATACCGGGAGAGACGAATCCTATCTAACCGCCGCTGCCTCCAAGTGCTCGGGACTGCACCCAACTGCTACATGTTTGCACGACTCCTTTGAGCCGTGGTAGGGTAGCAATCTAAGAACAGTGGGACACACTCGAGGCGAAGTAGCAGTGTCAAGTCTGTGGACTATGCTGTACTCATGTCACATGGGAACTGTTAACTGACGACAGGTATAATACCAACCAACAGTTCCCCGCGAGTCCTGTCCGGTGTACCCGTAACCCAACGAGCACATGTATACTATCTCCAGTACGACGTACCGACGGCTGTGGGACAGACCATCTCCCCAACTGGGATGAGAAGCGTACACACTAGTCTACTCCGGAGTATCGATGCCCTGTCTCGATAATCCTACGACTAGGGACCTGAAAAAGGATGTGCTTGTAGACTACCCAGCCCCCCACTAGTGTGACTGCCATCACAACGCTGGTAGTCAAGCAAGATCCTAAGAGCTATATCAATACGTATACTCACATATTAAGATAGATAAAACCAAGTAGCATACTACCATGTTTAGCAAGACTGTTATATAACTGTGAATATCCCAAGCTTCCATTAAGTAATATACAAGCTAGTATGATACAATAATGGCCCCTAGGGCATACACACTAACAATAGCTTTAGCGAAGGAACCCAGGTCCCATCAGAAGTCCAGACACATCTTGAGGCGGTATCACCTGATCAGGGAGATCGAGGTTCGGTGGGTTGCTACAGAAGATAACACTGCAGATCCATTCACGAAGGCCTTACCCCAAACTCAGTTCGAGCGGCTGATCGAGATGATAGGTCTTCGATACGCCAGTACATGGCCTTAGTGCAAGTGGGAGATTGTTAGTGTATATGCCCTAGAGGCCATTACTGTATCATACTAGTTTGTATATTACTTGATGGAAGCTTGGGATATTCACAGTTGTATAGACAATCTTGCTCGAAATGGTAGTATGCTACTTGGTTTGTTTCTACTTTAATGTGTGTATGTGTTTCTTTTAGCATATCGCCTATACACATTAGTGGGGCCCTTAGGATCTTTGCTTGATTACCAGTGTTGTGATGGCAGTCACACTAGTGGGGGCTGGGTAATCTACAAGCACATACTTATACAGGTCCCTAATCGTAAGATTATCGAGATAGGGCATCATTACTCTGGAGTAGACTAGCGTATGCGCTTCTCATCCCAGCAGGGGAGATGGTCTGTCCCATAGCCGTCAGTACGTCGTACTTGAGATAGTATGCAGGTGCTCGTTAGTTTACGAGTACACTGGACAGGACTCGTCGGGAACTGTTGGTTGGTACTATACCTATCGTCAGTTATCAGTTCCCAGGTGACATGAGTACAGCTTAGTCCGCTGACTTGACACTGTCACTTCGCCTCGAGTGTGTTCCCACTGTTCTTAGATTGCTACCCTACCACGGCTCAAATAAGTCGTGCAAACAGGTAGCAGTTGGGTGCAGTCCCGAAGCACTTGGAGGCAGTGACGGTTAGACAGGATTCGTCTCTCCCGGTATTGGGGGTTGATATCCCGCTGTGTCAAGGAGAGCCATTACACATAGTCGTCATTGGCTAGGGCAAGCGACATACACTGGTAGGTTATCCAGTGTTGTCTCAGGGTGTTCTAGGCTACACTCTGACATAACTTGTACCGCTATTAGGGGACTGACGTTTACCAACCCTAGGCCCGACATGCGATATTCTCAGACGAACAGACCGGACTGTACGAAGGTTGTCAAATTCATGCTCAGTAGGAGTTCAGATGGGTTTACCTCATCAGTTTTCTTATCGGCATCTACCTGGGGACCGTTACGTACAGCTAGTACTGCTTGCGGCCTGTGGTTAAACCCACTGCCAGCGTAGTGTCGTGTCTTTAGAGTCCCACACAGAGAGCTATTCGCCTTTGGGCAAAACAGAGTAGAGGTCGCATGGTTTTGCGACAGGGTTCGTTCACATCCGCGCACTTGTGCACGTTTGGTGTCCGGGCAATTATTACTAGCGGGCTTTGGTTTAAGCCAGATCCTAGTATATGTTTTGGGATTGGTTTTATCTCGTTGTATTCGTGTTCCTCGGAACACGGATGCGGGTGTGTATGCACAGTTGACTGAGGCAGAGGCAGATTATTCTCATTAGGGTTGTTGACCGTTGACTTTTTTCTTAACCCTAATGAGAATAAGAAATATGACTAATAATATTAATTAACTATTATTGTGCCATGGTTGAGTTAAACATTTGACTTTTGTTGACTTGTTGACTTTGTTGACCGGTTGACCATTGTGGACTTGTTGACCATCATCATTTCATTCCTATGACTTTTGTTTACTTGTTGTTCTTTACAAAATGCATTAAATGCATGAAATGATAATGGTCATTGAAACTAACCATCACAATTCTTAATTATTATTATTATCATGATTATTCTTGCTTTTGTGAGCATGGTTGTAAATTATTGAGCTCATACTATCATTCTCATTCTCTCTCATCCAAAGCTCACCCTCTTCCTCTCTCTCAAGGCTCTCATGTCTCATGTGTTGAAAAGCATGAGCCATTGAGATAAAACCCTAAAAAGACTTCTCTACTCACTCTAGAGTACAAGGTCTAGCAAGTCAAGCACTTTAGTTTCCCCTCGGTTGAGGTAGGAGCTCAAGGTAGAAGCTTTCTGGTGGATCCTTCTTCGACAACAAGGGGACTACGAGGTGGAGCCGATCCAACCACTCCAAGGTGCAAGAAGAGAAGGAGTTCAAGACCAAGGTATAACCCTCTAACATAGTAGTTAAACTTCTAGTTAGTTTGCTAGGTTTTCATTTAGCAAAGATCCTATTTTCTAGTCCATGTTACCTTACCATAAAAATCGTTTTTTACCGTTTCCGCATCCCCGTAAGAACCAGGACGGGCAACGTGGACTTACACATTCTTCTTCTTCTTCTTCTTCATCAAAGAAAAAGCTCACTAGGTTTTTTCTAAGTGAAGAATTAGTGTGAGAAAAATAAATCTAATGTGAGCAAAATTCCTACTTCATCATCCTCTACTACTATCCATTTAGTATAGGGTGTTTGCTTCACTAATTCCATAATTAGTGAATGGGTAGCTTGGGTTAGTGTCTCCTCAACGTAGATAATCTTCGGCCTCGAAGACTTCGATGCAAGCTTGTTCATTTCTTCATGGGAGCCTCTCTAGAGTCCGGGAGTTCATGATCGCAGCGAAGGAACTACTATACGGAGCTATTGAAGTAAAGGACCGGTCCACAAAGGCTGTATTCCTTTTTCACTTTAGTTGCACAGTGGCTTGCATTCGATTCGTCGCATTTTCTATTATACGATAATAGGTTAGGGTTAGCTAGAATGGAAATTTTTTGAAATTGGCATGGATGATGCCTCCCGAAACCTTGCTGCCGTGCTAGGCAACCCTGCAATGTTTTCTACTTACAAGTTGGCTACTCACCCCCGTTGTGCTACAGTTCTTGCAGGTTGACCGCATGGATCAGTAGCGGCATCGCTGGAATGCAGCTTGCATTCGGGTGATTTGCTTTGGTAGGTGGTACACGTTTGTAACGTTTTAAAAATAAATAAAATCATTTAGGTGAATTTTTTGATAATCGGTAAAATAAACCGTATTTTCCGTAAAACTTAACTATAATTATTTTTCAATATAGATTTAAATACGCCTATTTTAACTATATAATTACTAGTAAGTGGTGTTTATTTAGTGACTTATAAATTATTAGTTTACTTAAATATTTATTCCTTAATTAATTAAATTCAAATTTTGACATAAGCTTTAATTATGCATTAAATTAGTGTAAATTACAAATTTGAAATGGGTTAATTTTACAAAGTGAACCATGACAATTTAAAACAAGTGTGTTTATGCAAAAATTCTTTCTCAAATCTCTTCATGGTTCTAGATTTTTCTAGGATCATTTTTTTGAAATGAAAATTTAATAAATAAAGAAAATGATGAAAAGACTTAAAACATGTATCATTTGAAGAACTTTATACACTCATTTCTCTCTCCCTCCCTCCACTCCACCTATTGTGGCCGGCCTCACTCATGGCAGCCCCCATTTTCCCCCTCTCTTTCTTCTTCAAATTCCATCAAAATTCATTCAAAAATCCACCGAAATTCACAAATTCCTTCACAAATTCAACACAAAACCCTATTCTACTCCTTCTCAAGCCAAAAATTGTTTAAAATATGGAGAAAAGAGGTAACTTTGGAGGCTAAGTGCAAGGGGTTCAAAGCTTGGGAGGTATAATTCTAATCTAAATGTTTAATTTGTAGTTTAAAGGTGCTAAACTAGAATTTTAAAGTGTTAATTTGGTTATAATTTGTTTTCTAGGAAATTCTAGAAATGGTTTCTAAAATCAAGTTAGGGTTTTCACAATGTGTTCATGATTATATGGTGTAATAAAATAAGTTTAATAGAAAACTTAAATTAGTTGCTAATTTGTAAATTGTTGTAATTAGGTTTTTGGCTAACTAGGTTTTATAAAATATATATATAGGTGAGAAAAAATTATAATTAGGGTTTTTATCATTAGATTGTGTTTTTAATGAGGATATTAACATGTTAATGGAATGCAAAAACCTAATCTAGTTATTAGTTTCAAATTGTTAGTTAATAAAATGTGATAAATATGCTAATTATGCTAGTTTTTGCAAACAAGGTATTCATAATTTGTATAATTTGGTGAGATAAATTTCCAGTGATGATGTTTATCAATGATTCATGGTTTTAACTGGTAGACTAACATGTTTATTGATTGTAAAGCCTAATTTGGTTACTAGTTGTTAATAGTTAGTTAAAAATTGTGATAAATATGCTATTTTGTAAACTAGGTTTTAGAAATTAATTTAAATGTGGGATTAAAAATATAGTTAGGGCTGTAGCACATCATTAAGGTGTCCTTGAGCGTTTTAACAATTTAAAATATGCGAAATCAAGTTTAGTTGTGGAATTGTGAATTTTTGCTTAAAAGGTGTTGAAATTGGATAAAATTGCAAACTAGAATTTTCAATTTAATACAAATTAGTGTGATAAAAATATAGTAATGATTTCTATGACTTAGTTATGATATTTAGTGAATATTATTGCCATTAGTTTCGTTTAAATATCAAGTTTTGAAGTGAAAAGGTTAATTGACGATTTCTAGGTTTTCGGAAATAAACCGATTTAAATTATTTTGAGTTTTCGATAAGTTGCAATCTATTGTATATTATAACTAGTGAGTTTTGGAACTATGATTTGTATGTTTGGGTTTTTCTCGAACAATCGCCGTTTGTACGCCGATGTCGAGGGCTATTTGGTTATTTTGCATGAGCCGGTCATAGGTTTTAACCTATGCGCGTTTCGTGCATTGTTTTGGTTTTATCCGCGATTCGGTTTACGATGTACATATATGTTTGCGTATAGGTACCCCTCACGTGGACTTCGGACGATGAAGAAGAGGATGGCAGCATCGACTTCGGTAGACAGGGGCCAGGTGAGTAGATGTATATCTACGGGGGAAGTCGGGTGGATGGCGTTTAGCACCTCCGCAAACGTAGAATAGGGATATTACTTACTGTCATTAGGAAGTCGGACGTGATCTTAGATTCTTGGCGAGTAGGGTCTTATTAAAGACCTTAGGTTGGACTAGACTGATGTAGAAAGAATTAACCAGAGGATGAATGCCTTGGAGGGAATTCGTTGGTTTCAGGTATACACACGCACTCACGCATGCACATACATTTGACTTGGTGTATATGTATTTATATATATATATATATATATATATATATATGAATGTGTGTAGGTTTCTATATGTATATATTGTAAGTCTACGGTAGCGCCGCGGCCGTCGATCCGAGGCCAAAATGCGGAAACAATAACTTTTTCTAAACTTGAAAATGGCGCTAGCGCAGACTTTAATCCCGGATCGAACCATTAACCTATAACTAGAAAACTATAGAAGGGTTAGAAAGCTATACCGATCGATCCGGGTCCTTCGGTTTTTAGCCACCATCCCAAGCTGCTCGGGGTATCTCCGATCTCCGGTCTCCTCGTCGAAAGGGCACCACATCAAAGAGTCTTTTTACGGGCTCCCACCTCTGAACCGAGGCAACTCGGACACGAAGTTTGCTAGCCGACGTGTCCAAGGTTGCTGTAGAATAATTGTAGAACACTTTGTCTCAAGGGTTAATCGAAGTTGCCTCAAAAGGAGATGAAATGGAAATGAGCTCAAGGATTTTTCTTTGCAAAATTGAATCAATCTATCCTTCACAAAATGATGGGGCTGCCTCTATATTGCTCGGCCATGGAAGGATGATTGAGGAGGAAAAGGGGGGGAGCACAAGCAAAAGAAAATGGGTGATAATGAGGAAAAAATGTCACACCAAAATCCATATCAATCCTTTCACAATTAATGCATCAAGAGAGTCAATAATGCAAGAAACATCAAGAAGCATGCAGAGAAAGGCCCGGAGCCTCGGCACCACACAAAACACCCTCCCTTTTATAAAATGCACCTTTGCAAATAAACTCCCCCAACCAAAAATCAGCCATAAAAGAGAAGGATGGAAAAATGGCCAAAAGGAATGCAAACTGGCAACTTCAAAAAGCTAACCCGTAATAAAATTACAGGGTAACTCTGCAACTGTATATACATACCCGAATTTATATTCCAACTGAATACAAATGCAATGAGACAAAATCTACACAGTATAATACTAGGATCCGGCTTAAACCAAAGCCCGCTAGTATTATCCGTCCGAACCATGATACGTGCACAAGTGCACGTGTAAGTTCGAACCCTGCCATAAATCCATATGGCCTCTACAACGTTTCGCCCGAAACATTGAGAAACTGTCCGTAGGGGACTTTAAAGACTCGTCAATACACTGGATGTGGATTTAACCACTAGCACGTCAGTGGTACTAGCTGTACGTAACGGGCCACCAGGTATTGACCAAAAGGGTGGTCGATGAGCAAACTCATCCTGACACCCTACAGAGCTTGTCAGTGATAATATACGTACAGTCCGGTCCGTTCGTCTATGAGAATCGCATGTTAGGTCTAGAGGGTTGGTAAAAGTCAGACCCCCAAAAGCGGTACAAGTCGTGTCGGAGTGTAGCCCAGAACACCCTGAGATACTACTGGAATACCTACCAGTAAATCTCCTGCCTTGACCAAGGACTTTGTGTAATGGCTCTCCTAGACACAGCGTGATCTCACCCCCGATACCAGGAGAGACGAAACCCCTGCCGATCCGCTCACTGCCTCCATGTGGCTCAGGACTGTACCCAACTAAAACCTGTTTGCACGACTCCTTTAAGCCATGGTAGGGTAGTAATCAAAGCACAGTGGAAACTCACACAAGACAAATGACGATCTCAGGTCGATGAACTAACCTGTACACATGTCACCAGGGAACTGCTATCTGACGTCAGGTATAATACCAACTAGCATGTTCCCGGCGAGTCCTGTCCGGTGTACTCATAACCCAATGAGCAACTGTATACATCTTTGGTGAACCAACTGACACCAATGGCTTGTGAGACCAGCCACCGCCCCTCGTCGGGGTCTCGATTGTATACACTAGTCTACTCTGGAGTATCGATGCCCTGTCTCGAAACTCCCTCGACTAGGGTCCTTTTAAGGATGTGCTTATGACCATAGCTCCCACGTATATGATCGCCATCATACTGCTGGCAGCCAAGCAAGAATCATAAGGGCTCTATCAACGCGCTATAGTGATCTGTAACATCAACTAAAGCATGTACACGATGATAAATATAAACCAGATAGCATACTATCATCACGAGTAAGACTGTCCTACTGGCATAGGTCCTCCCTTAATCGTTGCAATCACATGCCTGCATCCAATAATTGACTTTGGGGGCACTTTATCCAACAATCTCCCACTTGAACTCAAGGCTAATTATTGCGATGTCGTATACTCACAGCTCATGTAATACCGAACAACCAACTCCTCTACTAATTAGTCTCACAAAGCCCGGTTGTGAAACTACTGCGTTCGAGGAATAGCCTCAGTGAGTGGATCCGTCCTGATGTTTCTTTCTTTGTCTCTCTTTATCTCAAGTTCGCGGAGAAAGCCATCTCCCGAAATGAGCAATACCTGTCTTAGAATATGTCTGGATGTCTGATGGGACCTAGTTCAAAAATGAACTCCAAATCCAAACTTCTTCGACTGTATTGTCAACTGAACTTAATCAGTATCCTGCGCCATGCCTCCCTTAGTATCCGCTTGGACCTCCTGCCCAAACAACTGCCCCTTGTCAGAAGGAAAAGTATAACTCTGACAGTCACTCTGTCATCCAGATCACCTTGGAAGCCTGGAATGATTACCGTCTTCCGAAGGAGGATGCCGTTATCATATCCCTAGAACATCAACTTATGTTCTAAAACTGCTTCCGAATGTTTCTCTAGGATTGGATCAATATCAACTTATTGCATCTAGTGCAAAAACAACATCTGGTGTGGTACTTGACATCTCGTGATTGACTCAATTGCCTAAGCAAGTGATATGTCAATCATGCACATCCCTCTCCCCTTTAGTCTGTAAGACACCTTTAGAGAGGGTGACTCCATTACCTGCACGTACACTACCATGCCAGGAGTCATCCACTCTAAAACATCTGTAAAATGCTGTCTAAGTTCCCAGATTGGGAAACTACCCAAATCTAGATCTAAAACCATAGATCTAGTAACCAGAATGTCTGATATAATATCCAAGTCCTATGTGGAGAAACCACTGTGTGACAACCAAAGTATAACCGATCGTAGTATAGGAATTTTACTTCCTACTCCGCGTATGTCATCCAAATACCAGGACATCACACCTTACTACCCTCTTAACATATTCATCCCCTATTTTGATGAAGTCAAACCAATGACTGCCACATCAGAAATAGATGATCTATCTCCGATATATCTGCTTTAGTCTATAAATAGACATAAGCTACTTGTCCACTATGCTTCCGCTACTCCCACTGACTACGACAACCCTCTGGCAGAGTCATATACACGTGCACTTTTAAAGCTAGTTTAGAACGACGCTATACTCATCCTCCTGCTAGGTCTCATAGCCTGGAACAACAGTAGTGTCAAGTCTGGGTAAACAAGAACCTCCCTGTCACCGTCTTTAAGCATACCGAAGTACCTCTCGAGTGCGTGAGGTTACCCACCATATCTGTGGAGTGGCCAATAGAATGTCAAACCATATTGAATTTTTAGGTTCTTATCAAATTTTCAGTAATCGTTTGCGGTTCTGGAATCACTTCCAGTTCTACCATACTCCCACTACTGTTTTCTGAAAAAATCCATTTTTATTAAAACTGTGACGAGTCAAGAACAATATCACTATTGATCTTCCAGAAGGTAGAAAATTAACCCTCGTCATAGCCCGGGTCAACCGACAAACTGCCATTACAGAAACGTACCTTGAGTTATCCAGAGTCTGGTTTTAAGCATAAGCCGGAAAACTCCCCGTAGCTTAACAATGTTAAGATATGAACTATTCTATAGAAATAGAGGCACTGATTTAATTGGAACCAGATTCAAATCATGCAGCTGTCACCAGTGCATGTCAACTAAATGGAGAGAGACCGATCAACATTACTTAACTTAGGAATACATCCAAATATGAGTAACCTAAAAAAGAAACAAGTTTCTCAAAAACCATTACTGTCAACTTAGGAATACATCCAAATACGATGCGTACTATATGTGCATGTTATAGTTTTAATGTATATCATGTTGGCTTTCGTATTGGACTTTGATATTGTATTTTCACCATAACTCCGATGATTGCGTTATGCTTGACGGATTTCGGAGCCCCGACGATTTGAGTGTTTTGCTAAATGCTTTAGTATTTAGGGGGAGTTTTAATTTAAATTCGGGGATCGAATTTCTTTAAGGGGGGATGATTGTAACGTTTTAAAAATAAATAAATAAATAATCAAATAAATAAAATCATTTAGGTCAATTTTCTGATAATCGGTAAAATAAACCGCATTTTCCGTAAAATTTAACTATAATTATTTTTCAATATAGATTTAAATATGCATATTTTAACTATATAATTACTAGTAAGTGGTGTTTATTTAGTGAATTATAAATTATTAGTTTACTTAAATATTTTTTCCTTAATTAATTAAATTCAAATTTTGACATAAGTTTTAATTATACATTAAATTAGTGTAAATTACAAATTTCAAATGGGTTAATTTTACAAAGTGAACCATGACAATTTAAAAAAAGTGTGTTTATGCAAAAATTCTTTCTCAAATCTCTTCATGGTTCTAGATTTTTCTAGGATCATTTTTTTGAAAAGAAAATTTAATAAATAAAGAAAAGGATGAAAAGACTTAAAACATGTATCATTTGAAGAACTTTCTACACTCATTTCTCTCTCTCTCTCTCCACTCCACCTATTGTGGCCGGCCTCACTCATGGCAGCCACCATTTTCCCCTCTCTTTCTTCTTCCAATTCCTTCAAAATTCATTCAAAAATCCACCGAAATTCACAAATTCAACACTAAACCCTATTCTACTCCTTCTCAAGCCAAAAATTATTTAAAACATGGGGAAAAGAGGCAACTTTGGAGGCTAAGTGCAAGGGGTTCAAAGCTTGGGAGGTAGAATTCTAATCTAAATGTTTAATTTTTAGTTTAAAGGTGCTAAACTAGAATTTTAAAGTGTTAATTTGGTTATAATTTGTTGTCTAGGAAATTCTAGAAAGGGTTTCTAAAATCAAGTTAGGGTTTTCACAATGTGTTCATGATTACATGGTGTAATTAAATAAGTTATGAAATAGAAAACTTAAATTAGTTGCTAATTTGTAAATTATTGTATTTAAATTGTTGTAATTAGATTTTTGGCTAACTAGGTTTTATAAAGTATATATGTAGGTGAGACAAAATTCTAATTAGGCTTTTTATCATTAAATTGTGGTTTTAATGAGGATATTAACATGTTAATGGAATGCAAAAACCTAATCTTGTTATTTGTTTCAAATTGTTAGTTAATAAATTGTGATAAATATGCTAATTATTCTAGTTTTTGCAAACTAGGTTTTTATAATTTATATCATTTGGTGATATAAAATTCTAGTGATGATGATTATCAATGATTCATAATTCTAATGGGTAGACTAACATGTTAATTGAATGTAAAGCCTAATTTGGTTACTAGTTGTTAATGGTTAGTTAAAAATTGTGATAAATATGCTATTTTGTAAATGAGGTTTTAGAAATTAATTTAAATGTGGGATTAAAAATCTAGTTAGGGCTTTAGCACATCATTAAGGTGTCCTTGAGTGGTTTAACAATTTAAAATATGTGAAATCAAGTTTAGTTGTGGAATTGTGAAATTTTACATAAAAGGTGTTGAAATGGGATAAAATTGCAAACTAGAATTTTCAATTTAATACAAATTAGTGTGATAAAAATATAGTAATGATTTGTATGACTTAGTTATGATATTTAGTGAATATTATGGCCATTTGTTTCATTTAAATATCAAGTTTTGAAGTGAAAAGGTTAACTGACGCTTTCTTGGCTTTCGGAAATAAACCGATTTAAATTATTTTGAGTTTTCGATAAGTTGCAATCTATTGTATATTATAACTAGTAAGTTTTGGAACTATGATTTTTATGTTTGGGTTTTTTCTCGAATAATCGGCGTTTGTACGCCGATGCCGAGGGCAATTTGGTTATTTTGCATGAGCGGGTCATAGGTTTTAACATTTGCGCGTTTCGTGCATGGTTTTGGTTTTATCCGCGATTCGGTTTATGATGTACATATATGTTTGCGTATAGGTACCCCTCACGTGGACTTCGGACGATGAAGAAGAGGATGGCGGCATCGACTTCGGCAGACAAGGGCCAGATGAGTAGATGTATATCTACGGGGGAAGTCGCATGGATGGCGTTTAACACTCCCGCAAACGTAGAATAGGGATATTACTTACTGTCATTAGGAAGTCGGACATGGCCTTAGATTCTTGGTGAGTAGGGTCCTATTAAAGACCTTAGTTTGGACTAGACTGATTTAGAAAGACTTAACCAGAGGATGAATGCCTTGGAAGGAATTCGTAGGTTTTAGGTATACACACACGCGCACACACATACATTTGACTTAGTGTATATGTATTTATATATATATAGATATAGATATATATGAATGTGCGTAAATTTCTATATGTATATATATATATATATATATATATGTATATATAACATATACACGTGATATGGGGAGGTTATAAGATATCTGGGGAGGAGTCAGTATGATTGGGCGTGATGCCGTGAGTTAAAGATATACGATCGAGTATGATATGAGATGTACTATGATATTAGCGGATCGTTGGGAAATGAGAAAATGGATATTTATACATAAACGATAATAGGTGATGATGACATTGAGATATACGAGACTCTAAAATAGAACCCGGATTGTAATATGTGACTTAATCACGATACGATATATGTGACATGACATTTTTTAGGACCATTTGACGATGTATATTTACACAGACAATGATATATGTTTGACGATATTGGGATGTATGCGATTATAGCACAGTACCCTTGGTCATGATAATATTTGATGATGATATTATACAAATGATGATGTACATAGGTGGTTGTTGACCCGTACCCCGATTTTGGGATGCCGTACGAGGGATTTTACCGTACGAGGAATAGATGTGATGATTGATCCGCACTCGTGACTTGAGAAAGTCGTACTATGTAAGTGACGCTAATGAGGCTGGAACTCCGACTATTAGGGATATCGACTCAGACTTTAGGTGGATTCTTATTTCCTATCGAGTAGTTTCTTTAGTTTAGTTCCTTAGTGGGTTAAATAGATACTTGTTTAGGCTCGAATCATTAGTTGTAGTTAGATATGTATATTCAAAATGAGTGGTTAATACATATTCACCTTTATATTCAGATTGTAATCATCACGTTGCATGTTCATACATAGGTTTTTTTAGTTAATATGAAACTCTGCCTGTTAGGACACCTGCACCATTACCGATGATGCGCATGTTCCACGTACACTTATTTGCCGGCTTACACACATCATCATCGGTAATTGCCATGTCACGTACACTTTACAACATGTTATCTTTTATTGATAGAATCAACTAAAGGCTAGATCAATATAATAGGGTATGATTACTCTCATGTGCTAGTTAGACATTGCATTTATTACATAGACACTTCTTGCATTCATATTTTCATACTATCATGCAGTATTGTGGGGCTTATGCCGATACTCATTATTCCTTACACAAGATTTTGGGATTTTGGATTTCTATGAGATTTCTGGATTTTGGGGAAAACCGCGAGAATATATATAAAAACTTCTCTCTCTCTCTTCCTCTCATTTTAAAATACAAGTTGTAGTTTTCTCGTGATGTATGTGTCGTCCACCATGAGATTTCATGTTTTCTATTGGATTTCGAGACCCGATTTGAGGAGTGGATGAACCGTCTCGGGTACATGGTGGGCCTGGTATTGTACCCCGGGGCAAGAAGATCGAGTTGTGTAAGTGCACGGCGGCGCCCCGGTCGTCAAACCGACGGCCAAATGCGGAAACGGTGATAAACTTTAATTTTGCGAACTTAGCAAACCGGCACCACCGCACACTAAACCCCGGATCGGGCCATTAAACTAGATCTAGCAAAGTAACAAGATAGGGAAGAGATATACCGAGTGATCCGAGTCCTCCGGTCTTCTCGTCATCGTCCCGATCTCCTCGCGGGATCTCCGTCCGTCTCCTCCTCGTCGGAAAGGGCACCACGAAGCCGGGTACTTTTACGGGCTCCCACCTCAATACCGAGGCAACTCGGGCGCGAAGTTGGCTAGTCGACACGCCCAAGATGTGCTGTAGAATATAGTGTAGAGTGCATGTCTCACTTTGGGGTATTGGTTGCCATGGATGTGGAGGAATGAAGGTATGAAAAATGGTGCTTTCATTTTTCCTTGTATCAAAAATGAGATGAATGAAATTTTGCCACACCACCAAAATCAAAGCTCTCATTTTTCCTCCTCTCTAAAAAATGTGGCCGGCCATTTAGAATGGTGGAGGGAAATGGATATGTAGCATGAAGGGAGGTGAGTGTAGGAGAAAGCAAGGGTGACCACAAACAAACATCATGATAACAAAACCCATATCCAAATCAAATCCTTTCAAATCTCATTTAATGCAAGTGATGGAAGAAAGATATCATAATCAATACAATTGCAAGAAACCCCCTCCACAAATGTTATTTGCACAATTGCAAATAACCCCCTCCATCGGAAAAGTCCGGCCGGGAAAGAACAAATGAAAACCGGCCGGAACGGAATGCAAACTGGCAACTCCAGAAAACTGGTCCCGTAATAAATTACAGGAAAACCCCGATACTGTGCATACACACCCGCATCTGTATTCCGTCCGGATACAAATGCAAAGAGACAAAATCTACACTGTACTAAACTAGGATCCGGCTTAAAACAAAGCCGGCTAGTAATGTTCGTCCGATCCTGATCCGTGCAATACCGCACGTATCTGATCGAACCCTGCCATATATCCATACGGCCTCTAGTACAAACCGTCCGATCCTGATCCGTGCAATACCGCACGTATCTGATCGGACCCTGCCATATCTCCATACGGCCTCTACAGCGTTTCGCCCGAAAGCTGAGTAACTGAAAGTGTGGTGGACTCTAAAGACTCGTCAATACTATGGCTGTGGATTTAACCACTAGCACGTCAGAGGTATAAGCCAATACGTAACGGGCCACCAGCTATTGACCAAAAGGGACGTCGATGAGCGAACTCATCCTGACACCCTAACTGAGCCTGTCAGTGACAATATCCGTACAGTCCGGTCCGTTCGTCTATGAGCATCGCATGTCGGGCCTAGGGGGTGGGTAAAAGTCAGACCCCCAAAAGCGGTACAAGTCGTGTTGGAGTGTAGCCCAGAACACCCTGAGATATTACTGGAATACCTACCAGTAAATCTCCTGCCTTGGCCAAGGACTTCGTGTAATGGCTCTCCTAGACACAGCGCGACCTCACCCCCAATACCGGGAGAGACGAACCCCCGAAGATCCGCTCACTGCCTCCATGTGGCTCGGGACTGTACCCAACTAAAACCTGTTTGCACGACTCCTTTGAGCCGTGGTAGGGTAGTAATCAAAGTACAGGTTAGTTCATCGACCTGGGGATCGTCATTTGTCATGTCACCTGGGAACTGCTATCTGACGTCAGGTATAAGACCAACTAGCATGTTCCCGGCGAGTCCTGTCCGGTGTACTCATAACCCAATGAGCACCTGTGTACATCTTAGGTGAACCAACTGACACCAGTGGCTTGTGAGACCGGCCACCGCCCCTCGTCGGGGTCTCGACTGTATACATTAGTCTACTCTGGAGAATCGATGCCCTGTCTCGAAACTCCTACGACTAGGGACCTTTTAAGGATATGCTTATAGACTACCAGCTCCCACGTATATGATCGCCCTCATACTGCTGGCCGTCAAGCAAGAATCCTATGGGCTCTATCAACGTGTAATAGTGACATGTAAGGTCACCTGAAGCAGTACACGATGATAAAGGTAAACCAGATAGCAAAATATCATCTCGAGTAAGACTGTCGTACCGGGATAGGTCCTCCCTCAATCGTTGCAATCACGTGCCTGTGATCCAATAATTGACTCTGAGGGCACTATCTCCAACAATCTCCCACTTGCACTCAAGGCTAATTATTGCGATGTCGCATACTCACAGCCCGTGTGATACCGAACACCCAACTCCTCTACTAGTCAGTCTCACAAAGCCTGTTTGGAAGACTATAACGTTCGAGGAATAGCCTCAGTGAGTGGATCCACCTTGAAGTTTCTTTCTATGTCTCTCTATATCTCAAGTCCACGGAGAAAGCCATCTCCCGAAATGAGCAATACCTGTCTTAGACTGTCTGGATGTCTGATGGGACCTAGCTCATAAATGAACTCCAAATCCAAACTTCTCAGACTGTATCGTCAACTGAACTTAATCAGTATCGTCAACTGAACTTAATCAGTATCCTGCGCCATGCCTCCCTCAGTATTGCCTTGGATCACCTGTCCAAAATACTGCCCCTATTCAGAAGGAAAACTATAACTCTGATAACCTCCTTGTCGTCCAGGTCACCTTGGAAGCCTGGAATGATAACTGTCCCCCGAATGAGGCCGTCGTTATCATATCCCTAGAACATCCACTTATGTTCTAAACCTCCTTCCGACTGTTTCTCCAGGATTGGATCAATGTCAACTTATTGCATCTAGTGCAAGAACAACATCTGGTGTGGTACTTGACATCTCATGATTGACTCAATTGCCTAAGCAAGTGATCTGCCAATCATGCACATCCCTCTCTACTTTAGTCTATAAGACACCTTTAGAGAGGGTGACTCCATCATCTGCAGGTACACTACCGTGCCAGGAGTCGTCTATTCTAAATACTCTTAGAATGCTGTCAAAGTACCCTGATTAGGAAACCACCCAAATCTAGATCTAAAACCATAGATCTAGTAACCAGTATGTCTGATAAAATGTCCAAGTCCCTTGTGGAAAAACCACTGTGTGACGACCAAAGTATAACCGATCGTAGTATAGGAATATCACTTCCTACTTTGTGTATGTCATCCAAAACCCGGATATCACACCCTACTACCTACTCAACAGATCCATCCCCTATTCTGATGAAGTCAAACCTATGACTGTCACATCAGAAATAGATAATCTATCTCCGCTACATCTGCTTTAGTCTATAAATAGACATAAGCCTGATGTCCACCAATGCTTCCGCTGCTCCCACTGACTACGACAACCCTCTGGCAGAGTCATATAGACGTGCACTTCTAAAGCTAGTTTAGAACGACGCTATACTCATCCTCCCACCGGGTCTCGCAGCCTGGAACAACAGCAATGGCAAGTGTGGGTAAACAAGAACTTCCCTGTCACCGTCCTTGAAGCTACCGGAGTACCTCTCGGGTGCCTGAAGTTACCCACCGTATCTGCGGAGTGGCTAATGGAATGTCAAAACAGATTGAATCTTTAGGTTCCTTATTAAATCTTCAGTAATCGTTTGCGGTCCTGGAATCACTTCCAGTTCTACCATACTCCCACTACTGATTTTGAAAAAATCCATTTTTAATAAAACTGTGGCGAGTCTAGAACAATACTTCTATTGATCTACCAGATGGTAGAAAATCAACCCTCGTCATAGCCTGGGTCAACCCACAAACAGCCATTACAGAAACGTGCCTTGAGTTATCCAGAGTCTGGTTTTAATCATAAGCCGGACAACTCCCCGTACCTTAACAATGTTAAGATATGAACTGTACTATATCCAATATAGAACCAGAGGCACTGATTTAATTGAACCAGATTCAAATCATGCAGCTGTCTCCAGTGCATGTCAACTAAATGGAGAGAGGCCGATCAGCGTTACTCAACTTAGGAATGCTTCCAATTATGAGTAACCTGAAAGAGAAGCAATTTCTCTTTATCATTACTATCAACTGAATACCATACACAAGTATCTACATCTTCGATCACTTTGAAGAATCCCGATACTTGCTACACCTGGTTCTCTACTCTATTCAAATACCTATAACTCCTCAAAACTTAGACCCTGTGTTTCTACGAAACACATGTCTAAGAACTAGAGAAGTTAAAAGTAAACAGAATATAGTATGAGGACCAACCCCTCTGTCCTAATGGACACTGGACAACATACAATACTCTGTATAAATCCGCCGAGTCATACAACTCTTTCACTGTGTGTCGTAGGTTGAAAACTGTACTTATGGCTAAGAAGAATTACACCGCTGTTTAATGCTCCTTACCTAACCATCCACTGATATAGGTAAATGTCATCGACATAATATCAAAAGGTATATCTCACTCTATGAAAATAGACGTACAGATATATCAATTTGAAATTGGTGCACAACAGCGGATATTCAAAACCAAATATTTGCCGACCGGCAAACAGCCCAGGTGATCTCCTCAAATATCACCGATTACAACGAATCCCGATATAATGAGGATGATCACCCAATTCCCAATAACTTACTCCCACTCATCATCTGTAAAACCATACAGATGTGAGAAACAAACCTGGTAAATACATACCCTGGAGCAAGTGTCTAATCGGGAAATCAGTTTTCTTTTAACAGTACACAGTTGAACTGAAACATTGAAATGTTTCGATGGGGTATTCTGGTATTCCTAGTAATGCCTCTACCATCATCCAGATTCACAACTATAACCGTATAATTCTTTGCCACCTCTCCAAATCCCTTTATATGTCTTTAGTCATTACCTTCTGCACACCCCTTTAGGCCAAATGGTTTTCTTCCTTCCCTACCGTTCGGCACCAGCCTATGGTTTGGAAGAAGACTATCCAATAAGCATAATAGGTGTACTGTCCTAATCCTAGGAGCACTCGGAATGCGAGAGAAGGTGAAGATAAAGGACAACCGAATAAACCTTATTCCTATTTCTCCTGGACCAGAATCCATCCCCGAACTGGAACAAGTTCCTTTCGAGTTCGTATATAACCATACGATGGAATATCCAATAAATTGTGGATCTTCGTAGTGATACGGAGTGTCCTGGAGAAATACAAAGGTGATTTAGGATTGGCGAAGAAATACTTGATTTGGTCGTGAATATCAGTCGCAATTTACTTTGCCCTCTTACTAATCCCTTGCTTTGTCTTAATCTTAATACCTTCTGCACACCGTTTAGGCTAATTGGTTTTCTTCATTCCCTACCGGTCGGCACCAGCCTATGGTTTGAAAGAAGACTATCTAATTTGCGTAATAGGTGTACTATCTCCTAAACTAAGG
This sequence comes from Agapanthus africanus, assembly GCA_030015575.1. NCBI lineage: Eukaryota > Viridiplantae > Streptophyta > Magnoliopsida > Asparagales > Amaryllidaceae > Agapanthus > Agapanthus africanus. The sequence continues at coordinate 329,772,809 of CM057345.1, read as the reverse complement.
AGTACTCACAACTTGAGAGAAGGTAAAAGGGAAAAGACAACTGAATAATCCCATCCGTTTTCTCCAGAACCGGAAACCATCCTCGAATTCCTTCGAGTTCGTATCTAACCATACGATGGCTTTGTCCAATGGAAGTGTACGTTCGTAGTAATACGGGGTGTCCTGGAGAAAAGGGTAAAAGTAGGAGTGGCAATGAGGTCTGCAACTCTGACAATCCAAAAGCCTGTGTTAAGAAGGTTCGGTCAACTTGGTCACTGAGTCATAGTCTTAGGGTCGGGTCAAAGGTCGCTGCCAGAGAGAGATAGAGAAAAGAAACACTCAGCGTGCACTCTAACCTAGATCAGAATGGTTACCAATTTATCTAATCTGGAAACCTCCCACTGTACCTCAAATTCTCCTCCAAACCTGAAAGAAGAATTAGTCGGGGTCACCCGAGGAGTAAACCAACTCATCAGTGGGAATCGGGATCCAACTATCATCGCATGATGACGTGACGGAATCCGCTCACGGTATCACACTCCAGAAGGTATGCGCATATCTGGCAAGTTTCAGTTCTTTTGAAACTCCCGATGTGATTTTTACCCCATGCTCTTATGACCTTGGCGTGAGGTCAAAATATCATAAGTCACATGTCAAGTTCTACCCATCATTGTCCAGGTTAATTTGAACCCACCCGTACATACCCTTGACGTAGGCCAAAATAGTAGTACGACTGTCCCAAACCAACGCATCTATCTATGCAACAGATAAATACCCGGCAACTACCAAACACTATGCCTTGGCGTGAGGTCAAAATACATAGCTTGAATACTACCGAATATTTAACTGAAATGATGGAGGGCTACGAATGGTTTATGGCGAAAACCTTTAACGTAATGAACTTGATATCGTTGAAGGAACGGATAGCTTTTTAGAAAATATAGTGACGAAAACCTTTACTAAAGAGGTCACTCCCGGTGAAGGGATCTCGGCTCTTTCCCCGTAGAATGAGGTGCAGGATATTCCAACTGAATACCACGGTGCAAAGCAAAAGTAATCGGCTATAGTGAAGTTAATGCCCTGACGCAAACTTCTGTCCAAGGGGTCACTCCCGGTGAAGGGATCTCGGCCCTTGCCTCGTCGACTGAGGAGCAGGATATTCCAAATGAATACCACGATGCAAAACAAAAGTGAACGTCCTTGCAATAACAGCTTTTTGAAAAGTGTTCCAACAACATCAGAATAGGTTTGTTTTAACTTGCATTGATCCGAATCAATGCAGTCCCATCAATTGATCACACCACAAAGAACGAAAATATACTGACGTACGTATATGCCATCCGCATTCGCCACTGGGTCCCGTCATCACCCGTTAGGTTAGCTAACTAACGGCAGAGCGGGGACTGGACTAGCGCGGATGAAAAACATATACAACATCTACTAATATATATACCAATATATTATATTTCGCTCAAGGCGTGAATAAAATGCAACATCACCGAAATGTACAGCATCACAGAACAATACAGATATCTAGGATCCCCGGGTTTCACAGAGCCACTACTGAAACCCGACGTTCCCCTGGTCGTGTGGATAGCCTGTGCAATGAAATCCTATACCCCCTACGAGTGCGGCGAATAGCCAGCCAATCCTGGAGTGAAGCCCCTTCCGTCCTAATGCCATGAGATGCGGGCTTGTTGCCTTCTAGAACCCGGCTATCCGTGCACCCCTCCGCGGGGTAACCCTAGTACAGAAAGTAAAATATACATACAACGGGTACATCGACCGCAACCTGGCCGTGCCCCAAAATAATAATACAAACAGACAGTGACGGCAGTCCACATGTCGGACGCTCGCCCCGCAATATCAAATGTACATAATACAACCACAACTGTACTAGCATTGCATTCAGGCTATCCCCCACGACCGATCCGCAACATCACAGCAAAACACAGAACATCAACGTGAAAATCACGTTCGCAAATCCATCTAACCGGGCTATAGCAGTTAGACCGGATTTACCGATCGAGTGACATTCACGGTCGCAGATATAATGTAAATACTGTGAAATAATGTGTTTAAAATATCCGATCGATCAAAAATTAACAAGTGGGCCCCCAAGCCTTACTGTAGCACTCACAGAAAATCTGGGCCCAATTTTAATATTCCAAAACCCCTAAAATAAGCCCAGAAGCCCACTGGAAAAATACGACGCAGTGAAGACACCAATGTGCGGCGGAACCGCGGCCCAAGGGGGGGTTTGGCCGCGGTTCCGCGCTTAGGTGGTCGACTGAATGTGTCGAATTTTCCCAGTAGTCTTAGAATTTCCAGTACATTAGTTTTTTACAACCGGAAAAATTTTTAGACACCAAAAAATTTTAACAGAAAACCGATGTGAACTAAAATTGGGTTTTTGGAATTTTGGTCGATCGGAACTGAAAAACACATCAAACGAAGCTAGACGAAGTTAATGGCGAGTCTCTGATACCACTGTAAGTGCACGGCGGCGCCCCGGTCGTCAAACCGACGGTCAAATGCGGAAACGGTGATAAACTTTAATTTTGCGAACTTAGAAAACCGGCACCACCGCACACTAAACCCCAGATCGGGCCATTAAACTAGATCTAGCAAAGTAACAAGATAGGGAAGAGATATACCGAGTGATCCGAGTCCTCCGGTCTTCTCGTCATCGTCCCGATCTCCTCGCGGGATCTCCGTCCGTCTCCTCCTCGTCGGAAAGGGCACCACGAAGCCGGGTACTTTTACGGGCTCCCACCTCAATACCGAGGCAACTCGGGCGCGAAGTTAGCTAGCCGACGCGCCCAAGATGTGCTGTAGAATATAGTGTAGAGTACATGTCTCACTTTGGGGTATTGGTTGCCATGGATGTGGAGGAATGAAGGTATGAGAAATGGTGCTTTCATTTTTCCTTGTATCAAAAATGAGATGAATGAAATTTTGCCACACCACCAAAATCAAAGCTCTCATTTTTCCTCCTCTCTAAAAAATGTGGCCGGCCATTTAGAATGGTGGAGGGAAATGGATATGTAGCATGAAGGGAGGTGAGTGTAGTAGAAAGCAAGGGTGACCACAAACAAACATCATGATAACAAAACCCATATCCAAATCAAATCCTTTCAAATCTCATTTAATGCAAGTGATGGAAGAAAGATATCATAATCAATACAATTGCAAGAAACCCCTTCCACAAATGTTATTTGCACAATTGCAAATAACCCCCTCCATCGGAAAAGTCCGGCCGGGAAAGAACAAACGAAAACCGGCCGGAACGGAATGCAAACTGGCAACTCCAGAAAACTGGTCCCGTAATAAATTACAGGAAAACCCCGATACTGTGCATACACACCCGCATCTGTATTCCGTCCGGATACAAATGCAAAGAGACAAAATCTACACTGTACTAAACTAGGATCCGGCTTAAAACAAAGCCGGCTAGTAATGTTCGTCCGATCCTGATCCGTGCAATACCGCACGTATCTGATCGAACCCTGCCATATATCCATACGGCCTCTAGTACAAACCGTCCGATCCTGATCCGTGCAATACCGCACGTATCTGATCGGACCCTGCCATATCTCCATACGGCCTCTACAGCGTTTCCCCCAAAGCTGAGTAACTGAAAGTGTGGTGGACTCTAAAGACTCGTCAATACTATGGCTGTGGATTTAACCACTAGCACGTCAGAGGTATAAGCCAATACGTAACGGGCCACCAGCTATTGACCAAAAGGGACATCGATGAGCGAACTCATCCTGACACCCTAACTGAGCCTGTCAGTGACAATATCCGTACAGTCCGGTCCGTTCGTCTATGAGCATCGCATGTCGGGCCTAGGGGGTGGGTAAAAGTCAGACCCCCAAAAGCGATACAAGTCATGTCGGAGTGTAGCCCAGAACACCCTGAGATATTACTGGAATACCTACCAGTAAATCTCCTGCCTTGGCCAAGGACTTCGTGTAATGGCTCTCCTAGACACAGCGCGACCTCACCCCCAATACCGGGAGAGACGAACCCCCGAAGATCCGCTCACTGCCTCCATGTGGCTCGGGACTGTACCCAACTAAAACCTGTTTGCACGACTCCTTTGAGCCGTGGTAGGGTAGTAATCAAAGTACAGTGGGAACTCACACGAGACAAATGACGATCCCCAGGTCGATGAACTAACCTGTACACATGTCACCTGGGAACTGCTATCTGACGTCAGGTATAAGACCAACTAGCATGTTCCCGGCGAGTCCTGTCCGGTGTACTCATAACCCAATGAGCACCTGTGTACATCTTAGGTGAACCAACTGACACCAGTGGCTTGTGACACCGGCCACCGCCCCTCGTCGGGGTCTCGACTGTATACACTAGTCTACTCTGGAGAATCGATGCCCTGTCTCGAAGCTCCTACGACTAGGGACCTTTTAAGGATATGCTTATAGACTACCAGCTCCCACGTATATGATCGCCCTCATACTGCTGGCCGTCAAGCAAGAATCCTATGGGCTCTATCAACGTGTAATAGTGATATGTAAGGTCACCTGAAGCAGTACACGATGATAAAGGTAAACCAGATAGCAAACTATCATCTCGAGTAAGACTGTCGTACCGGGATAGGTCCTCCCTCAATCATTGCAATCACGTGCCTGTGATCCAATAATTGACTCTGAGGGCACTATCTCCAACAAGTTGTAGACGATGAGCCTGGCAGGGGAAGACTACCTACCGGTGATGTTTGGCACGGTGGATATCCGGAGGATACCGACCATTGTCGTGGGATTTGATGATATGGGCCGATCCGGACTGACGGAGCCCGAGATATTGAGACTATGAGTTATTGAGACTTTGAGATTTACATGTTTTGTGTCGATGCTTAAAACGGATTCCCATGGATGTTTCAGATTACCATACATATTTTACTATGATAAAGTTAAAGATTTCTTATACATATATACCTAGATTTCACGGTTGATTGTTTTACATTCATGGTGGATTCATACTCATACACATGACATGTTACTACTTAAGGCACTGACACGAGCACTGAGCATTTGCACTTACGCATAGTTTATTACCCTGCCACTACTAGATGACTAGTGATATATTAAGTATATTATTATGACTTAGGACAGCGGCGTGCATGCGATTTCTACTCGCAGATGTCTTCTACTCATGAGTTGGCAACTCACCCCCGTTGTGCCAAATTTTTCTTACAGGTTTCGATGTACAGGTTTCCTTGGCAGCTTGCTGGCACCTCATTTCATTCAGGGTGATCTGCTTGGTAGGTTGGTTCACTTCTATCAGGACCGCCATTGTACTTTTATTATTTCATTTGTATCTAATAAGCTCCATCAACCAGACTTGTATTACTTAATAGTTTAGAAGACCAGTTGTTTTTATTTTGACCTTAGAGTCGCGCTTGTATTATTATGGTTTTTGGTGGATTTGGTTTTCTTTTGAGTTTTGAGCCTTGCCCTTCGGCGTTGTATATTATAGTGCATTGTGTGTTTGTTTCTGCCTTTTTGGCGTAGAGCTAGCTCCCGCTTGGGGATGCCTTTTTATTGTTGTATATGTATATATTCTTTTTTGTACCCGTTTGGGGCCAGTTTTTACAACGGAGACTCTGCCGAAATTTTTGAGAAATTTGATGTTGTTTTTAAAACTTGTTTTCCTACACTTCTTCATTTAAAGGGTTTAGATTTCTGGGTTTCGGCTTGCTTAGATTACGTTACGCCTCTAGACGTTTCGTAATTTAAGTGCCGGTCACGTTCCGTACCTTCGGTCATGACAACGTTGGATCGTACCTCTCTTGTTTTTATTATTCCTGTTGTATCTGGTTTACTCCATCAATCAGAAACTAGTATTTAAATAAGTAGTTAGACTTAGAAAAGACTTGTGGTTGCGAGACTTAGAGCGATGAGTTATGTATTCGCTTGGTGGGTTTGATGTCTTGCTTTACATTTTCCTTTGTGTTGATTTTCGCCGTTGGGCGTCGTATACTTATTTTATGACTTGCGTGGTTATGATTTCACCGATTGGCGAAGAGCTGGCTCCCACTTGGGGATGCCTTTTTTATTATCATGTGTATGTTGTTTTGGATAAAAATATACAAAGGAGGTGCTGTCCAAAATTTTTAAAAGAAGAAACATATTTTCAACTAGTAATATCCACTAGCATTTTTCATGTTCCACTATTTATGCATTTAAATAAAACTTTTGATTTCATCATACCTTTATTTCAAAATTGCACCTCTTTTATTTTCTTAAAAAGGTTTAGATTTCTGGGCTTCGGCTTACTTAATTTACGTTGCGTCTTTAGACGTTGCGTGATTTAAGTGCCGGTCACGAACTAAATTTTTTGGTCGTGACAAAGTTGGTATCAGAGTGCTAGGTTTAACCTTGGTTCGAGTCTAGGTTTGACTATGTGAAGTCTGGGGAGTAATCTATTTCGGAACCTAGGCTTGACCTTACGGAACTTAGACTTGAACATGGGGGTATTAGACCCGAACTTTCGTTACATAGGCTGACCCTGATTGATGGAGTAGGTAGCTTGAGTTGAGTGGCGTACCGTACGTATTGTCCGCGGCATATTTACGATACGATACTCCACTTAAGAAACCTTAGGATGTACATATCTTTAGACTTGTGATTCTCTTCGTTCCCTTGGTCATACATCCATTTGAGATCCCTGATTCTATTCGTTTCCATGATCATACTCTCATTGATTCCGTTCCTCCTTATGATCATGTATCCTTTCTGGATCTGTTGTTTCCTCTCATTCCTTTGATCTATCTTCATTGATACATGCTTGAGGTTCCTGTCACCATGGTTTGAGCGCAAATTGAGCTGCTGCTAGTGATGCGGTCAGGGCGAGCTCGTCATGGACGAGGACTGACCATCATGTTTTCTGGTGACATGGGAACGTATCGAGTTAGTTTTTGTGTTGTGACTACTCGTTTGAGGCGAGTGTTCGGTTTTCACCGGATGATCGGGCCATTGTTAGAGGTTGCTTGTTGTGAGAGTACTATTGATGTACAGCCTACCTCAGAGATTGTGATGTCGTCTACCTTGCCGGCAGATGACCCAGCTGTTGCTGAGATTGATGGGATATCGCTTCCAGAGCTTATGAGCTGAGATCGCTGGAGCTTTCAGGCAGAGATGCGACAGATGATAGCTAGTCTACTTGAGTTGAGAGACGAAGGTGATTCGTCAGATTTGATGTGCCGACGCAGGCTCAGTTGAGTCGAAGATTTCCAGTATGGAGAGTCTTACTCAGATCTAGAGTAGATCGATTCATAGATAACGTTGTTTGTTGGATGATCCGATACGAGATCAGCAGGTTGACCAGCTTCAGATAGAGGATCACACCCAGATGCGTTGTGAGTCGATCGAGAACGGACGAATATATAGTATCCCTCCGATGGTTGGGACGAGTTCCTGAGGACGTGTTCGGCTAGATATCTTCTAAAGAGTGACGAAGATATCGAGTTCGTAATTTCGATTCCGTGTGAGAGACTCCGGATTGACTATAGCCGAGAACAATTGCAGTACACAGATAGTAAGACGCGACGTCGAAGTAGACGATAATAAAGACGACTGGAACAAGAGGTTCGTGCGAGATGTTAATGAGCTGTTGTTACTCCCTGTTGAGATTAGAGATCTGATATGTATACAGAGGCATTAGGATACGGCCAGTTCCTGAAGAAATACTGTGATGAGAACGCAGATGTCCAGGAAACAAGAAAAGATTATGCGAGAGTACCAGCCTCCGTACAGTTCGGCATAGGCGAGATCGGAAGAGACCTTGAGCAGGTTCCTTCCAGGATACTGCTGTGATAAGTTTGGCACCGAAGATCAGTTGTGTCACGTGTATTCAGAGGGCCAGATGCCGACGCCAGTGATATGCTGCTTTACGAGTGGTCAAACTAATTGGCCGAAAGATGACCAGAAGAGTGTCAGAGCGGAATCGTTTCCATTAGTACACCTGAACGGGCCGACGAGCCGATGGATTACGAGATTGGTAATCCACAGAGAAATGAGGACCCAGAGACAGAGGACGCTAGACCGTGAGCAGGAGGCAAGCGGATGTTCTTGCTCTGCCAGTTTTGGGTGCACCGACATTTTTCGACATTGTAGAAGGTGTACCTCAATGTCTTTTGTTGCGATTTGCGTTTGTGATCCGAGTATCATGCTTATATCGCTTGGATTTGAGTTTTGGATGATTGAGTTTCATGATATCGTTTTCGTGCACCATGGCTGCACCTACTGGGTATTTACATGTTGTGCAGAGTTATTGCACTTGATATACGTTTTACACACTGTTGTGTTAGTTTATGATTTGTGCATATCTATATCACTTGATGTCGATTTTGTGCCTTGGCTACACGTGTTTATGATTTCGTGGATTTCATATGGTTGATTTGATTTTGTGCATGTGGTACCCACTCAATTTGATTTTTGCACTCGGTATAGCTCACATATACTTGCAGTGCATTGATACGTGTTTTGTGCACGCAGTTGCACACGTTTATGACTTTATACACCTTGGTACACTCGGTGTTGCTTTTATACGCATATGATTTATTGATGAGCTTCTGTGCATTTGTTGCACTAGATTGGTATTTCGTGCACTGGATGCACCGGATTTGTATTTCGTGCATTGGATGCACCGAATTTGTATTTCGTGCACTGGATGCACCGGATTTGTATTTCATGCACATGATGCTCCGGATTTGTATTTCGTGCACCGGATGCACCGGATTTCTATTTCGTGCACTGTATGCACCGGATTTGTATTTCGTGCACCGGATGCACCGGATTTGTATTTCGTGCACGGGATGCACCGGATTTATGTTTCGTGCATTTGTTGCACTCTATTTTTATTTCGTGCATTTGTTGCACCAGATTGATATTTCATGCATTTGTTGCACTAGATTTATACTCCGTATATTGGATGCATACGATTTATATCTTTGAGCATTTGTTCACCAGGTTTATGTTTTTGTGCGCGTTTGCACTTGATGTTCGTTTTCGTGCATGCTACTGTACTAGATGTTTTATACGGACCTGACGCGCTTGGTGTTGGATTTTGTGCGCACCGGATGCACTTGACCTAGATTTTTATTCGTGCATGTCGGATGCACTTGATTTAGATTTTATTCGTGCATGTCTGATGCACTTGACTTAGATTTTATTGTACATGACGGATGCACTTAATTTGGATTTTCGCGCATGATTGGGCGCAAGATATGAGATATGATTTTATGCGCACCGGATGCACCCGATTGGGATTTCCATTCGTGCATGTTAGTTGCACTGGGTTGAGATTTTCGTGCACTCTAGATGCACTTGATATTGTTGTCGTGCACATCCGTTGCACTGGACAGACGCTTTCGTGCACACCCATTGCACTTAGTTTGGTTTTGTGCATATTCGTAGCACTTGTATTTGGATTTGGTTTCCGTACACACCAAACGCACACGATTGTTAGATATGCCTTTTGAGGCTTATTTTGCTCTTGAGCATATTATTTTCATGATAGGTACTATATTATGTAGTAGCCGAACAGGACTGATCTGAGGACAGTACCTGAGTACTTTGCATGCATTAAAAGTTTAACAAGAGGTTTTCAAAAGGGGCTATAGTCTCTCTATTCCCTACGTGTCCGCAAGCGACACGAACGTTTATAAGGAAAAACCTTTTAGGATATTACAAAAAGGGGAGGAACGTATATTTTAGCAAAATATATATGAACGTATATTTATTATTTTACAAATGAGCGTCCGTCACTTGTGCCGTGAGTTACGCATCACACGGCGATTCAGAAAAGATTTTGCATGTGTTTTATTCAGTTTTTGAAGGTTTTTCCAAGGATGCGTACTATATACGTATTATAGTATTTGATTAGTGCATATTGGATTTCAGTAGTGGGTTTCGAGATCTGTATCTCTATTGTAACTCCGAAGATATGCACGCAAATCCGACGATTTGCGTGACGCTTGACGGAGTTCGATTTTGAGTTTCGTACTCGTTTTCAGGCGCACGCGATGCGCTGTAGCATTTCTATATCTTCCGTGATTTTGGAGCCCCGTTGATTTGAATTGATTATTGAAATGTTTTAGCATTTTGGGGTTTAAATTTAAATTCGGGGACCGAATTTATTTAAGGGGGGAAGATTGTAATATTTCAGAAAATATAAAATATTATATTTGGAATTTAATATTAAAATAATATATTTCGTGAAAACTACCCGATTTGCGAATATGGAGTTTTCGTAAAATGGTATAAATATATACCAATATTTGTGAAATACTTGGAGATTAAAATGATTTATTCATTTAAAAATATATTTATCGGATTTCGTATTTTTATAATTAATTATATGCAGTTTAAATAAAAAAAATTGATTAGTGCACCACTAATCGCGATTAGGCCAAATCCGTGTTTAGACATTTTTCCATGGTTAGTGCACCATGATATGTCACTTGTTGTTTCATTTTCATTTGTGATATTTGGTTTTATTATTGTAAGAAGAAAAGAGAAAAAGAAAGAAAGGAAAAGTGAATTATTGGAGAGAGAGAGAGAGAGTGGGGCATAGCTTAAGTGATTTAGAGGGTGAGAATAAGAGAGATTGAGGGTAGGAGAGAGAGAGGGGCTGCCCTCATTCATTTTCTTTCATGGTTCCTTCATCTTCTTCCTCCTCATCTCCCTCCACCTCCACCTTCAATTATCATCTCCATTTCTTCACCAAAACCCTACACCCTCTTAATTAAAAATGATCCCCGCCTCATCCTCAACGCATTGGACCTTGCAAGTTTGGATTTTGGAGACTTTGGGAAGCTAGGGTTTCCGCTTAAGTTACATCCATGAGGTATAATTCCTTTCGTTTAGCTTAGTTTTAGTTTCTTGCACCCTAGTTTAGTTTAGAATGTGATTTGGTTAGGGTATGTGATGTTTGGAAAATTCAAGAGAAGGGTTGGGTGATTATGTGGACTTATAATCTGTAGTGGGTGTTTACTTAACTCCTAGTGGTGTTTTTACTGGCCAAGACCATACATTAGCACCAAAACACAGAGTTAGAATGTCCCGGTATCGGCTATTTGACAGATTTTGAGAGTATATGAGAATCTAGAGTGACCCGAGACCATCCTAATTTAAGTTGCAATTACAAAGATGTGTGCATGTGATTTAAAGCATAACCTAAAGACCCGAGACCCCAACTCAACTATCTGGCCGCAGATTAATTCATTGTGGCCGCAAATTGCGGCCATATTAGAGTGGAAATTGGTGATTTTTGGTCAGTAGTCTTGTTATCTGATATCTAGACTAACCCTGTATGCAAAATTCCCTAGTTTGGCCTATGGTGAAATCTGTGAGTGCTTTTCCTAGGTTGCTGTTTTCGTGTTTTGCGATTCTGAAACTTGGGTTTTGGTATTTGATATTGTATTTGGTCGTTGGATGTTTATACGTCAACGACGAGGGATAATTGGTTGTTTTTGCATGCGTAGGTTATAGGTTCTAACCTATGAGCGCACCGTGTGCCCTATTGGTTTTTTAAACTTGATTGTAATAGCATTGTGACCGTGTATTTATTGTAGGTACCTTCGTGTGGATTCCGAGACGACATAGCACATCGACTACGGCTGAACAAGGAGTTCCGCAGGTGAGTAGATTTATATCTACGGGGGAAGTCGGGTGGATGGCGTATAGCACCCCCGCAAGTTTTGATGGAAACTGATATATAGAATATGGTTAAGGAAACCTATATTAGAAAACTATGGATGTGGTTAAAAAGATAGTTAGAGATGATATGAATGATTGAATATATATATCGAGATATGAGATGAAAGCTATAATGATATGACTCTTTGACATGATATGATAGAAATGATGTCTCGAATTGATATATATGAATATGAAAAGTGAATGTGAATCATGATATATAGATATGTAGTTGCATGAGATTAAGTATGAGATTTAGAGTAGCATTACATGAGATTTATAAGATAGAATGTATATGTAAAATGACTTGATGTGAGATATTGATGTGATGAAAAGAGTATACGATGAGATATGATGACTAGGTTTGATATGTCGTTATATGGATGCGAGTCGATATGTGATAATTGATACTTTTGCCGGTCCCATGATATGAGATTGATACGGATGTGACCTGGGATATAGGTATATAGATATATATAATGTTGTGAATCATGAGTGATATGTCGTACGAGACGTTAAGTTCGTACCCTCATTGTCATATAAGTTGATAGGATCCCTAATTATTTAACGCCGCCATACGATGGATTACCGTACGTGATGAGCTTTACCTGATGATTGATCCATACCCTTGACTACAGGATTCCGTACGACGGATTATACCGTACGTGATGTTGTGAGGCTGGATGTCGATTGATAGATTCACCGACTCGGATATGTGATAGAAACGTATACCTTATAGTATTGCACTCACAATTTACTTTACGCTACGTTCATGACATTCTCATTGCATTACAAATACCTACGCTAGTACACCCACACAATTATCGATGATGCGTATGTTACACTTACACAGATTGTCGGCTCACACACTTTCATCATCGATAATTGCTATGTCATTCACAAAGTAGAATTGCTACATCATGCTATGATATATTGCTATGCTCACATCATTATGCTATGTTGCATGATATACTTGATATGTTCACATCACTATACCTTGTCGCATGATATATTGGATATGCTTACATTTCTGTTCCATGTTTGCATACATCATGCTTTACGATTATATGTATTGAGATGCTGTTTTCATGAGATTCTGGATTTGAGAACCGTGGTTATATTTCAAAAGAATGTATTACTGTTTAAAAACCCCGGTTTCTCTTGATATGATATTTTGATATGTCCACCATGTGTTTTCTCGGTTCTGAGAGTGGCATGTGAAACCCGATTTGAGGAGCGGTAGGCAACGTCTGCGGGTACATGGTGGACCCGGTGAGGTACCCTGGGGAAAGAAGACTCGTATTGTTAGGCGGTGAACCTGGCAAGGGAGCACTACCTACCGGTGATATTATTGGACTCGGCGGTTATCCGGAGGATACCGACCGGAGTCGTGAGATGATACGGGCCGATCCAGACTGACGGAGCCCGTGGGCCGATCCGGACTGACGGAGCCCGACATATTGATATGAACCGATCCGACTGACGGAGCCCGAGATATTGATATGGGCCGATCTGGACTGACGGAACCTGAGGGCCGATCCGGACTGACGGATCTCGAGATATGAAGATTTACGTATCGATGCTGGACACGGGTTTCATGATGTTTCGTGTGTCGATGTTAAACACTCAGGTTCCATGATGTTGTTGTGACATGGATGGACACACGTTGATTTATATCCTCATATTTTCATGCATCTGCTTTCATGATATTTACATGCATGATGTTATTGTGTCATTGTTGGACACGTAGATGTTATCCACATGCTGATAGGCATTGATTGGCACATATGCAGATACGGTAACCCTATATATCATAGTATTATCTTTATGATATAGTTGACCTAGGAAATCGTTGTTTTATTCGATTTTTACCTGATGATGTTTTCTACTCACGAGTTGGCAACTCACCCCGTTGTGCCACAGTTCTTGTAGGTTGACCGCATGGGTCAGTAGCGGCATCGCTGGTACACAGCTTGCATTCGGGTGATTTTCTTTGGTAGGTGGTATATGTTGGATCGTACCCCTCTTGTTTTTATTATTTCTTTTGTATCTAGTTAACTCCATCAATCAAAAACTAGTATTTGTATAAGTAGTAAGACTTAGAAAAGACTTGTGGGACATGTGTAATTTATAAGCATATCCTGAAATGTCCATAGTCGTAGGTGTATCGAGATGGGGCATCGATATTCCAGAGTAGACTAGCGTATGCGATTCTTGACTGTCACGACCCGAAAGACCACGTGATTGGCACTTGAATCATATGAAGTCTATAGGACCCCATCTGATCCAAGTAAGCCAAAAGCCCAGAAATCGAAAACCATTTTAAGGAGTAAATAGAGAAAACTGGTTTTTAAGAAGTAGGAAAATAGCTTTTAAAAGTGAAGAAAACATGTTTGAAAATCAAAGTTTTTAAATAACTAAGCCGAATATGCATTTTAAAATCACATATCTTTTCTGAAAATTTCGGCAGAGTTTCCTTTATAAATACTAGTCCCGAACGGGGTACAACATAAATAATATATATGAAATGATAAAATGCATCCCCAAGCGGGAGCTAGCTCTACGTCAATCGACGGTCACAGCCACGCAAGCAATATAATATACAACGCCGAAGGGCGAGAATCAAAACTCAAAGGAAAACTCAAATAGCATGAAAAGCGTAATACTACAACACGCGACTCTAAGCTCGAAATAATACACAACTGGTTTCTAAGTCTGAAACAATATACAAGTTTTTGGTTGATGGAATTACTAGATACAACCGAATCATACATGTACAAGGGTGGTTCTGATACAAAAGAACCCACCTACCCAAGCAAGTCACCCATATGGAAGCAGTGTGCCAGAAAAGACGCATTGAAACCTGTATGGCAAAAACCTGCAAAAACCGTGACACAACGGGGGTGAGTTGCCAACTCATGAATAGAAGATATCTACAAGTAGAAATCGCATGCATGACCTAATCCTAGGTCAAAACGATCAGATATATATAAACTTTAAATAAATAAGTCTGAAGCATGATACGGTGGCAATATAATATCTAAACATGTATGTAGTGCCTCAGGTAATAACATATCATAGGATGAGGTATGTCTGCATGAATAAGTATGATGAAGTATCTAAACTGATATCAATACACAAATATTAGCGTCCCATTCCACTAATATTGGTGTAAGGGTATATATAACAGCGTCCTCATCCACTGTTATATACATAAGAAGTATGATCAATATAATCAAAGTCTGTATGTATGTGGATATCATCTAACTATGTGATCAATGTCTGTATATATGTGGATCCCGTCCACCTGTCACCCAATGACAATAAGCATCATGCATATAAATATCATAAAGCATATGCATGGAAGTATGAGGATATAAATCAAATCATGGAACCTGAGTGCCTATCATCGACACTCGAAAACGTCATGAAACATGTGCCTAGCATCGGCACGTAAATCCTCATCTATCAGGCGCTGTCACCATGACTGGCCCTGATAGGTACGTATCATACGCTATCTCGAATACCCGAGTGCCCAGCTTCGACCCTCGAATTCCGACGTATCCATATGTATATAACTCCGGTCGGTATCCCCACGATAACCGCCGAGTCCAAATACTATCACCGGTAGGTAGTACTCCCTTGCCAGGCTCACCGTCTAACATATACGAGTCATCTTTCTCCGGGGTAGCTCACCGAGTTGTCACGTCCTGAAAGTACGGAACATGACCGGCACTTAAACTACGAACGTCTCGAGGCGTACGTAATCTAAGTAAACCGAGAACCCAGAAAACCAAACCAAGAAAAGTAGTAGAGTGAAGGAAAACCAATTTAAAACAAGTAGTTTCAATAGCATAAGCCGAATTATGCGGTTTTTAAAAACATCAAAAATTTGCTGAAAATTTCGGCAGAGTCTCCTTTGTAAATACTGGCCCCCAAACGGAATACAACATGAATAGTATACGAAATCAATAAAAGGCATCCCCAAGCGGGAGCTAGCTCTTCGTCAATCGACGATCACAACCACACAAGCAATATAATATACAACGCCAACGGCGAGGATCAAAACTCAAAACCACAATAAAACCACAGAAATAAAACGCGCGACTCTAAGGTCGAAAGAATAACATCACTGGTCTCTATCTCTGAAATAAATACATGTTTGGTTGATGGAACTTCTAGATACAACAGAGTAATAATATACAAGTTATATAATGGGGGGTACGATACAAGTAAACCCACCTACTAGCAAATCACCCGAAGGAAACTATGCCCGCAAGCCGTAATGAAACCTGTACGGCAAACCTGCAAGAAACTGGGGCACAACGAGGGTGAGTTGCCAACTCGTGAATAGAAAAACATCTACGCACAGAAATCGCATAAATAACGCAACCTAGGTCAATGATCATAATATATCCTCAAATATATGAATAACATGCAGCCTATAACAATGGCTAGGGTAATATCTAACCCAAGTGTGATCTCATGTGCACGTGTCAGTGCCTCAGGTAGCAATATATCATATGAATGAGATATGAATGCATGAAAACATGTCACGTCCCAAAAGTACGGAACATGACCGGCACTTAAACTACGAAACGTCTCGAGGCGTACGTAATCTAAGTAAACCGAAAACCCAGAAATCCAAACCAAGAAAAGTAGTAGAGTGAAGGAAAACCAATTTAAATCAAGTAGTTTTAATAGCATAGCCGAATTATGCGTTTTAAAAAAAACAACAAATATTTCCTGAAAATTTCGGCAGAGTCTTCTTTGTAAATACCAGCCCCCAAACGGGATACAACATGAATAGTATACGAAATCAACAAAAAGGCATCCCCAAGCAGGAGCTAGCTCTTCGTCAATCGACGGTCACAACAACACAAGCAATATAATATACAACGCCAACGGCGAGGATCAAAAACTCAAAACCACAAGAAAACCACAGAAATAAAACGCGCGACTCTAAGGTCGAAAGAATAACATCTCTGGTCTCTATCTCAATAAATACATTTTTGGTTGATGGAACTTCTAGATACAACAGAGTAATAATATACAAGTTATATAATGGTGGGTACGATACAAGTAAACCCACCTACTAGCAAATCACCCGAAGGAAACTATGCCCGCAAGCCGTAATGAAACCTGTACGGCAAACCTGCAAGAAACTGGGGCACAACGGGGGTGAGTTGCCAACTCGTGAATAGAAAAACATCTACGCACAGAAATCGCATAAATAACGCAACCTAGGTCAAAGATCATAATATATCCTCAAATATATGAATAACATGCAGCCTATAACAATGGCTATGGTAATATCTAACCCGAGTGTGATCTCATGTGCCCGTGTCAGTGCCTCAGGTAGCAATATATCATGTGAATGAGGTATGAATGCATGAAAACAGAATACATGTAAATGAAGAAACTGTTTTCATAAATTAGTGAGATTTCCTTTGTATTTTTAAAATGAGGTATCATAAATGAAATCAGCATCAACAGTGTCTAGCATCGACACAAAACATAAATCTCAATGTCTCAAAACCTCAGGCTCCGGCTATCCGGACTGGCCTGTATCATCAAATCTCAGTACCTCAATATCTCGAAATCTCAATGTCTCAATCTCAATATCTAGGGCGCCGTCAGTCCAGACCGGCCCCTGCCATCCATCTCAAGACCACGACGGTATCCTCCGGATATCCGACGCGTCGGGTAAAATCACCGGTAGGTAGTCTCCCCCTTCCAGGCTCATCGTCATCACCACGAGCTTCTTGCCCCGAGGTACCTTAACGGGTCCACCATGTATCCGAAACGGTTCATCCAACTCCTCGAATCGGGTCTCGAAATCCATCAGCAAACTCATGGTGGACGACTCATACATCATGGGAAAAACCGCGCTTTTTATTTAAAAAGAGAAAGAAGAAGTTTGTATATGTTTTGCGGTTTTCCCCAATCCAGAAAATCTCATGGAAATCCGAATCCAAAACCTCAATAGCACGTAAAAAGTGAATATATGCATGAGAATCCATGAATGCGGCATAACAATGAATAACAGTATGCATGAAGTAGCAGGTAATAACTACAATGTCTAAACTAACATATAAGGCAAGTGCACTAATATCATGTCTAAACTATTAGCTAACAGGCTATATCAAGCAATAATATTTTCTAAGGTGTACGTGACATGGCAATTACCGATGAAGATGTGTGTGAGCCGGCAAGTAAGTGTACATGGTACTACGCATCATCGGTAATGGTGCTGGTGTCCTAACCACAAGATATCAACAGTAGATATGAAGCATAATATAAGCATGTGATGCGGAGCGAACAACAATAATGAGCGGGAGCTGAATACTAGATGCAACGATAACTAATCTGCATTAACCTAATATAAGTCCTACAGTGGTGCCTTTTGAAATAACACGAATCGTGGAGTTTTGAAAATAGGGGCTACCGTGTTTTTTTAAGAAAAGATACGTTTTTTTTGAAATATCCGTAGAATTCCTTGACTTGTCTTTTAAAATACGCACGATTCGTAAGCTTTGAAATAGGTAGGAACCGAATCTAATCTAACAACTAACTAAACTAAAGGGCTAAGCTACAAGCTAGACTATAGGTAAGGAAACCGCCTAACATCTGAGTCGATACATATACATACCTGTATATATATTAGTCGGTGATCCCGCCTCAATAATATCATATCCGATACCATATTTATAATCAGACATCCCAAGTCAAGAGTGCGGATCAATCATCAAGATATAGCTCGTATGTAAATCCGTCGTACGGCATCCCCAAATCTGGGTACGGGTCAATATCACATTCATCATACTATTCACCTGGTATCCTCTTTATCAAATATCATCATCGGGATACTGATCTACGTCTAGTACAATACTGATACCGCCTAAGTATGCATGGACGTGTGTGAAACACTACGTCAAGGACCCGCTACAACGTCAAGTCGTATCTCAAATACGAACCCTGCTATATCACCGATCTCACAGCCTCAAATCAAATCTTATCGACTCATCTTAAATCCCAAGTTCTATCCTCATTATCCATGCATGCGTATATGAATGTACATATGCATAGTCCCATACCCACGCATATATACATATATACACATCCCAATCTGCGCACAAGAAAGTAAAGTATGCAAGTCTATGTGTGCGTATGTGGGTATAACAACTACTCTAGGGTTTCGCAACTAACCCAAAGGTACTCCATGAACTCATAAACATAACATGAATGAACATTCTCGTATCATAAAACACCTATATAACATATATATATGAGCTACACTACGGACTGCGAGGGTGCTATACGCCATCCACCCGACTTCTCCCCGTAGATATAAATCTACTCACCTGGTCCTCGCTCGCCGGTGCCGACGTCGCCACGTGCTTGCTTGTCTTCTCGAAGTCCACATGGGGTACCTACATATCATAACGCACCGTATCGCATTAAAATTCGAATCATGACCAAAACTACTCACGAATCCCACATAAGTCAAAACCTATGGTTGCTTTCACAAATCAACCCAAAAACCCTCGACGTCGGTGTACAAACGCCAGACCATCGAGAAAAACACAAATACACTCATTTGCACATTCACGAACACTAATTTTAATATAAAATAGGTTAAAACTCACAAAAACCCAAATTTCACTTAAAAAGTCATTTTTCCGAAAATCTAGCAAGCACAATTCGCCGTTTTTGTACAAAACATGATGTTTTAACAAAACTAATGGCCATAAGGCTCACTAACCATCTTAATTAAGTCATACCAATGTTAATTAGATTTTAAATTTAATTTTTAATATCAATCTCAAAAAATTAGTTTGCAAACATAACCAATTTTAACAATTTCATAGCAAAAATGCACAAACTACAATCTAGCTTAGATTTGCATGATCTAAAGTATTAAACTACACTTAATAATATTAATGAAGTCATGAAAAACCTAATTATATTTTTAGTCTAACATTTGAAAATATTTTACAAAACCAAGTTTGCACTAGAAATCGAAAAATTGCGCAAACATCGCGGATTTGCGACAAAATGGTCACAACATTGCACAATCACCCAATCCACACAACTAGCTTGATACAACACTCAAATTAACCCACATGAAAGGATTCAATTTCAATTTCTAACTTTAACCCTTCTCTTGAATTTCATCACACAACCAACAACAACCAAATTAACACTTTAAAAACCTAATTTAGCATAATCAAACTACAAATTAAACATTAGATTAGAATTATACCTCTCAAGTTTGAAACCCTAGGTTCTCTAGCCTCCAAAGACACCTCCTTTCACCATGCATTAAACCAATTTGAATGTTAGAAGAGGTAGAATAGGGATTAGCTTTGAATTAGTGAAGGAATTGTGGATTTTTTTGATGTGTTTTGAGATGAAATTGAAGCAAAAGAGATGGAAATTTGGGGGAAAAAATGGGGTTGCTGCTGGTCATTTTCGGCCATGGGAGGAAGTGGGGAGTTGTGAGGGAATGGTGTGAAGAAAAAACTAAGTCAAAGCCCCTCCCAATTACCATAATACCCCCACCTACATAAACATATAAAAAAACCTTTATTTTAACCATTCTTTTCACATAAAAGAAGTAAAAAGGAGAGGGAAAGTGAGTGGGCTGCTGTTGGTGGTGGTGGGGCCGGCCATGAGTGGGTGAGGATGGGTGAGAGAGAGTACAAGAAAATTCCATGCAAAAAGAACCCCTCAAGTTACCAAATTGCAAGTTTTCGCTAATTTCACCAAAAAAGCCTTTTTTTCTTCAATAATTTCCAACACCGTTTGGCAGATTCATTTTGTTTCAAAAACAACATGTTAAAATTATGTTTAATGTATTATGATGCACAAAATTTGTTTCAACTCATTCCAATTTGTAATTTTCCCTAATTAAATGTATTAGTGACGGCTTAAAATAATAATAAAATAAAAAAAAATTTCAGAAAATTTGAAATTTCACCAGTGGCTCAATAAACACCAAATACTAGCAATTACATAGCTAGAATATGTATATTTAATTTTTATAATAAGATATTTGCATTTTGACTTTTTACAGAAAACTCCCTTATTTTACCGATTTTCCGAAATTTCACCGAAACGATTTTCAAAACGCTACAATCTTCCCCCCTTAAAGAAATTCGGTCCCCGAATTTAAATTAAAACTCTCCCCAAATACGAAAACATCTAAGCAAAACCATTAAGTCGTCGGGGCTCCGAAATCATAACTACATAAAACAAATCGTAGCGCAGCGCATGCGCATGAAAAATGAGCATATAACTCAAAATCAAAACTCCATCCATCATCCTGCAATCATCGGAGTCAAGGTGAAGACACGTATGCCAAATCCAAAGCAAAACCGATATGATATAATCTCGAAACTATACATGTAAATATCAACTCTATATATGTAAATATCTCAAGAAAATGCATGCCAAATCTTTTAAAGTCGCTGTGTAATGCGCATACACTGCACAGTGGCGGACGCCTTTTATAAGATGATAACCATATACGTATATATCTTTTGTTTAACATGTACGTTCCGCCATTTTTTTTTAAAACAATTTAGAAAAGGGTTCCCTTATTTTTTTTAAATGTTTCGTGTCCTATCAGACACGTAGGTAAATACTAAGACTATAGCTCGCTTTTTGGAAATCCCCTTCGATAACTATCAATGCATGCAAAATATACTCAGGTACTATTCTCTGACTAGTCCTGCTCAGTACGAAAACCATAATAACATCATAAAAACGCACTACTCCATAAAAAATCAATCCCAAAATAAGCATATGAATACTATGTGCGTCTGGTGCGCACGGAAATCAAAATCCATATATGTGCCAACATATGCACAGAAACAAGATCCAAGTGCATCAGGTGTGCACGAAACATCTGTCATAGGCAACGTAGGTGCCGGACAGCAAAAATCAGGTGCATCTGACATGCACGAAGAATCTCGATTTAGTGCATCTTGTGTGCACCAAAATCGCACCTCAAAACATGCACCCAACATGCGCGAAAATCCAAATCAGGTGCATCCATCGTGCACGAAATCATGAAATCCAATATCAAGCCCCGAACATGCGCAAAATCCAATCAGGTGCACAAGGTGCACAAAACAAATATCGAACATCACAATCGAAATCGAAGTCCAGTGTATCTAAATGCACAAAAGGCGTATCACTGCACTGCAAGCATATATAAACTATACAGAGTGCAGGAACTAAATCGTGTGCGTGCATACGCACAAAATCAACTCAAATGTCTAAAACCGTAAAATCACAAACAGGTGAAACCAAAGCATGAAAACGATATCAAGTGCAACACTGTGCAAAGATCGTAAATCCTCAATCATCAAAATCAAATCATGCGAATAAATCACCCAAAACATCGAAATTAATAATGGCGGAATAGTACCGCTCAAGCGCATCCTCTAAGAATCTCGGGCCAACTGTCGCGGTCACTAGTGGGACGTCTCGTCGATGATCATGAACTCTGGCCTGCTGGTGTGCGTAACAATGACCACTCCTGGGTCAAGGTCTTCACTGGGAATTACCAATCTCTCGGTCCATCGGCTCATCGGCCCTGTCAGGTGTGCTAACGGGGATGATCCCGTTCTGGCACGTCACTTGTCATCTCCCGGTCAATCATCGCGACCACTCGTAAGACAGCATATCACTGGTGTCGGCCTCTGGCTCTCTGAATGTACGTGACACATCTGATCCTGGGTGCAAGTATCATTGCAGCAGTGTCCTGGAAGGAATCCTGCTCACGGTCTCTTCCATGTCTCGTCTCTGCCAACTGTCCGGAAGTCATCGTCCTTTCCTATATCTGCATCTTGCTCTGGAACGGCTGCATACCCATCGTGACTCTTTCTGGAAGGTATATCCAGTACTCTGCCTCGACATGCGCATCGCATCTCTGATGTCGGCGAAGGGGAACGTCATCAAATCCAGATCTTGTACGAACCTCTTACTCCATTTTTCTCTAATGTCGACCGTTTCGGACTCGTCTCATCGTGGCTGCATGAACTGAGCTCCAACGGCTATCCTCATATCGGGAGTTTCCCAAGAAATGCATCTCACCATCTAGCATCTGAATTAAGTCGAACCATCCAATCGATTGTCAAAACCTCATAATCCCCCAAGGGCTCAACATCTTGGGCACAGTTTAATAGTATCGAGTACATACCACAGCATCGGTGGTCCAGCCGTAGAAGGGCAAACCCAAGCCTCACTAATGGCGCCGTGGAACTGCCGCAAACCCGAAAGTTCAAAGGCTTTCACACGGTCATTATGTCGAGTTAGGGTTTCATTCTTCTAGAGGGACCATAGAATTGCCTGCATGTCTTTCCGACTACTTTAAACTTGGAATAATAGGTTTCTGACATTCGATCGTCTCTGTCGACTCTCAACGTCTCCGCGTGAAGTCGTCTCTAGCTGGAATCAATCTATCTGATGACCTCGCATCGGGGTAGCGAACGAACCACATGTCCTAGTCATTCATCCTCGGTGACTAGCGACCCTCTATCATCTCTTAGTACAACTCGTACTGCAATAGCTCCAATATCTGGGGCGATATCTCGTTGTTCGTAGCAATAGCTGGCTCGCTCGTCTTCACGCTGAACAGTGCCTCGACCATCACGAATACGCAATACATCATCGGTCATCAAAATCTGGTTGTCCTCGATCAGTGGCGCAATCCTCTGGTGCTGATCTGCACGTCTGAGTAATCTCATACAGCGATCCATCCAACGCTCGTGGCGCAAAAACACAATAAAAAGACACATCTCTGCAATCGTGTGTCGCCGAAATTATGCCCTGGTCAGTCCTCGTCCGTAACGAGCTCGTGCTGACCGCAACTCTAGCCGTAGCGCTCCCTGCCCGTAATCGTGGCAGCAAAACCATAACTGGTACCAATGAGGCCAGATCATAGGAAGGAATATAATACTGTGCAAGGAAATGTACATCCTAAGGCTTCTTAAGCGGAGTAGCGTATCGTAAGTATGCCGCGGAACATACCCACGGTACGTCACTCTACTTTAGTCACCTATTCCATCAACCAAGGGTCATCCTACACTCCGAAGGTAAAAGCTAACGCTCTGATACCAACTTTGTCACGTCCCGAAAGTACGGAACATGACCGGCACTTAAACTACGAAACGTCTCGAGGCGTACGTAATCTAAGTAAACCGAAAACCCAGAAATCCAAACCAAGAAAAGTAGTAGAGTGAAGGAAAACCAATTTAAATCAAGTAGTTTTAATAGCATAGCCGAATTAAGCATTTTAAAAAAAACATCAAATATTTCCTGAAAATTTCGGCAGAGTCTCCTTTGTAAATACTGGCCCCCAAACGGGATACAACATGAATAGTATACGAAATCAATAAAAAGGCATCCCCAAGCGGGAGCTAGCTCTTCGTCAATCGACGGTCACAACCACACAAGCAATATAATATACAACGCCAACGGCGAGGATCAAAAACTCAAAACCACAAGAAAACCACAGAAATAAAACGCGCGACTCTAAGGTCGAAAGAATAACATCTCTGGTCTCTATCTCAATAAATACATTTTTGGTTTACATTTTTTGTTGATGGAACTTCTAGATACAACAGAGTAATAATATACAAGTTATATAATGGGGGGTACGATACAAGAAAACCCACCTACTAACAAATCACCCGAAGGAAACTATGCCCGCAAGCCGTAATGAAACCTGTACGGCAAACCTGCAAGAAACTGGGGCACAACGGGGGTGAGTTGCCAACTCGTGAATAGAAAAACATCTACGCACAGAAATCGCATAAATAACGCAACCTAGGTCAAAGATCATAATATATCCTCAAATATATGAATAACATGCAGCCTATAACAATGGCTAGGGTAATATCTAACCCGAGTGTGAACTCATGTGCCCGTGTCAGTGCCTCAAGTAGCAATATATCATATGAATGAGGTATGAATGCATGAAAACAGAATACAAGTAAATGAAGAAACAGTTTTCATAAATTAGTGAGATTTCCTTTGTATTTTTAAATTGGGGTATCATAAATGAAATCAGCATCAACAGTGTCTAGCATCGACACAAAACATAAATCTCAATGTCTCAAAATCTCAGGCTCCGGCTATCCGGACTGGCTTGTATCATCAAATCTCAGTACCTCAATATCTCGAAATCTCAATGTCTCAATCTCAATATCTAGGGCGCCGTCAGTCCAGACCGGCCCCTACCATCCATCTCAAGACCACGACGGTATCCTCCGGATATCCGACGCGTCGGGTAAAATCACCGGTAGGTAGTCTCCCCCTGCCAGGCTCATCATCATCACCACGAGCTTCTTTCCCCGGGGTACCTTACCGGGTCCACCATGTACTCGAAACGGTTCATCTAACTCCTCGAATCGGGTCTCGAAATCCATCAGCAAACTCATGGTGGACGACTTATACATCATGGGAAAAACCGCGCTTTTTATTTAAAAATAGAAAGAAGAAGTTTGTATATGTTTTGCGGTTTTCCCCAATCCAGAAAATCTCATGGAAATCCGAATCTAAAACCTCAATAGCACGTAAAAAGTGAATATATGCATGAGAATCCATGAATGCGGCATAACAATGAATAACAGTATGCATGAAGTAGCAGGTAATAACTACAATGTCTAAACTAACATATAAGGCAAGTGCACTAATATCATGTCTAAACTATTAGCTAACAGGCTATATCAAGCAATAATATTTTCTAAGGTGTACGTGACATGGCAATTACCGATGAAGATGTGTGTGAGCCGGCAAGTAAGTGTACGTAGTACTACGCATCATCGGTAATGGTGCTGGTGTCCTAACCACAAGATATCAACAGTAGAATATGAAGCATAATATAAGCATGAGATGCGGAGCGAACAACAATAATGAGCGGGAGCTGAATACTAGATGCAACGATAACTAATCTGCATTAACCTAATATAAGTCCTACAATGGTGCCTTTTGAAATAAAATGAATCGTGGGGTTTTAAAAATAGGGGCTACGGTGTTTTTTTAAGAAAAGATACGTTTTTTTTGAAATATCCGTAGAATCCCTCGACTTGTCTTTTAAAATACGCACGATTCGTAAGCTTTGAAATAGGTAGAAACCGAATCTAATCTAACAACTAACTAAACTAAAGGGCTAAGCTACAAGCTAGACTACAGGTAAGGAAACCGCCTAACATCTGAGTCGATACATATACATACCTGTATATATATTAGTCGGTGATCCCGCCTCAATAATATCATATCTGATACCATATCTATAATCAGACATCCCAAGTCAAGAGTGCAGATCAATCATCAAGATATAGCTCGTATGTAAAACCGTCGTACGGCATCCCCAAATCTGGGTACGGGTCAATATCACATTCATCATACTATTCACCTGGTATCCTCTTTATCAAATATCATGATCGGGGTACTGATCTACGTCTAGTACAATACTGATACCACCTAAGTATGCATGGACGCGTGTGAAACACTACGTCAAGGACCCGCTACAACATCATGTCGTATCTCAAATACGAACCCTGCTATATCACCGATCTCACAGCCTCAAATCATATCTCATCGACTCATCTTAAATCCCAAGTACTATCCTCATTATCCATGCATGCGTATATGAATGTACATATGCATAGTCCCATACCAACACATATATACATATATACACATCCCAATCTGCGCACAAGAAAGTAAAGTATGCAAGTCTGTGTGTGCGTATGTGGGTATAACAACTACTCTAGGGTTTCGCAACTAACCCAAAGGTACTCCATGAACTCATAAACATAACATGAATGAACATTCTCGTATCATAAAACACCTATATAACATATATATATGAGCTACACTACGAACTGCGGGGGTGCTATACGCCATCCACCCGACTTCTCCCTGTAGATATAAATCTACTTACCTGGTCCTCGCTCGCCGGTGCCGACGTCGCCACGCGCTTGCTTGTCTTCTCGAAGTCCACATGGGGTACCTACATATCATAACGCACCGTATCGCATTAAAATCCGACTCATGACCAAAACTACTCACGAATCCCACATAAGTCAAAACCTATGGTTGCTTTCACAAATCAACCCAAAAACCCTCGACGTCGGTGTACAAACGCCAGACCATCGAGAAAAACCCAAATACACTCATTTGCACATTCACGAATACTAATTTTAATATAAAATAGGTTAAAACTCACAAAACCCCAATTTCACTTAAAAATTCATTTTTCCGAAAATCTAGCAAGCACAATTCGCCGTTTTTGTACAAAACATGATGTTTTAACAAAACTAATGGCCATAAGGCTCAATAACCATCTTAATTAAGTCATACCAATGTTAATTAGATTCTAAACTTAATTCTTAATATCAATCTCAAAAAATCTAGTTTGCAAACATAACCAATTTTAACAATTTCATAGCAAAAATGCACAAACTACAATCTAGCTTAGATTTGCATGATCTAAAGTATTAAACTACACTTAATAATGTTAATGAAGTCATGAAAAACCTAATTAGATTTTTAGTCTAACATTTGAAAATATTTTACAAAACCAAGTTTGCACTAGAAATCGAAAAATTGCGCAAACATCGCGGATTTGCGACAAAATGGTCACAACATTGCACAATCACCCAATCCACACAACTAGCTAGATACAACACTCAAATTAACCCACATGAAAGGATTCAATTTCAATTTCTAACTTTAACCCTTCTCTTGAATTTCATCACACAACCAACAACAACCAAATTAACACTTTAAAAACCTATTTTAGCATAATCAAACTACAAATTAAACATTAGATTAGAATTATACCTCTCAAGTTTGAAACCCTAGATTCTCTAGCCTCCAAAGACACCTCCTTTCACCATGCTTTAAACCAATTTGAATGTTAGAAGAGGTAGAATAGGGATTAGCTTTGAATTAGTGAAGGAATTGTGGATTTTTTTGATGTGTTTTGAGATGAAATTGAAGCAAAAGAGATGGAAATTTGGGGGCGAAAATGGGGCGGCTGCTAGTCATTTTCGGCCATGGGAGGAAGTTGGGAGTTGTGAGGTAATGGTGTGAAGAAAAAACTAAGTCAAAGCCCCTCCCAATTACCATAATACCCCCGCCTACATAAACATATAAAAAAACCTTTATTTTAACCATTCTTTTCACATAAAAGAAGAAAAAAGGAGAGGGAAAGTGAGTGGGCTGCTGTTGGTGGTGGTGGGGCCGGCCATGAGTGGGTGAGGTTGGGTGAGAGAGAGTACAAGAAAATTCTATGCAAAAAGAACCCCTCAAGTTACCAAATTGCAAGTTTTCGCTAATTTCACCAAAAAAGCCTTTTTTTCCTCAATAATTTCCAACACCGTTTGGCAGATTCATTTTGTTTCAAAAACAACATGTTAAAATTATGTTTAATGTGTTATGATGCACAAAATTTGTTTCAACTCATTCCAATTTGTAATTTTCCCTAATTAAATGTATTAGTGACGGCTTAAAATAATAATGAAATAATTTTTTTTTCAGAAAATTTGAAATTTCACCAGTGGCTCAATAAACACCAAATACTAGCAATTACATAGCTAGAATATGTATATTTAATTTTTATAATAAGATATTTGCATTTTGACTTTTTACAGAAAACCCCCTTATTTTACCGATTTTCCGAAATTTCACCGAAACGATTTTCAAAACGCTACAAAAGAGAATACATGTAAATGAAGAAACTGTTTTCATAAATTAGTGAGATTTCCTTTGTATTTTTAAAATGAGGTATCATAAATGAAATCAGCATCAACAGTGTCTAGCATCGACACAAAACATAAATCTCAATGTCTCAAAACCTCAGGCTCCGGCTATCCGGACTGGCCTGTATCATCAAATCTCAGTACCTCAATATCTCGAAATCTCAATGTATCAATCTCAATATCTAGGGCGCCGTCAGTCCAGACCGGCCCCTACCATCGATCTCAAGACCACGACGGTATCCACCGGATATCCGACGCGTCGGGTAAAATCACCGGTAGGTAGTCTCCCCATGCCAGGCTCATCGTCATCACCACGAGCTTCTTGCCCAGGGGTACCTTACCGGGTCTACCATGTACCCGAAACGGTTCATCCAACTCCTCGAATCGGGTCTCGAAATCCATCAGCAAACTCATGGTGGACGACTCATACTTCAGGGGAAAAATCGCGCTTTTTATTTAAAAAGAGAAAGAAGAAGTTCGTATATGTTTTGCGGTTTTCCCCAAATCCAGAAAATCTCATGGAAATCCGAACCCAAAACCTCAATAGCACGTAAAAAGTGAATATATGCATGAGAATCCATGAATGCGGCATAACAATGAATAACAGTATGCATGAGATAGCAGGTAATAACTACAATGTCTAAACTAACATATAAGGCAAGTACACTAATATCATGTCTAAACTATTAGCTAACAGGCTATATCAAGCAATAATATTTTCTAAGGTGTACGTGACATGGCAATTACCGATGAAGATGTGTGTGAGTCGGCAAGTAAGTGTACGTGGTACATACGCATCATCAGTAATGGTGTTGGTGTCCTACCCACAAGATATCAACAGTAGAATATGAAGCATAATATAAGCATGTGATGCGGAGCAAACAACAATAATGTGCGAGAGATGAATACTAGACGCAACGATAACTAATCTGTTTTAACTTAATATAAGTCCTACAATGGTGCCTTTTGAAATAACACGAATCGTGGGGTTTTGAAAATAGGGGCTACGGTGTTTTTAAGAAAAGATACGTTTTCCTTTGTGAAATATTCGTAGAATCCCTTGACTTGTCTTTTAAAATACGCACGATTCGTAAGCTTTGAAATAGGTACGAACCGAATCTAATCTAACAACTAACTAAACTAAAGGGCTAAGCTATAAGCTAGACTACAGGTAAGGAAACCGCCTAACATCTGAGTCGATACATATACATACCTGTATATATATTAGTCGGTGATCCTGCCTCAATAATATCATATCCGATACCATATCTATAATCAGACATCCCAAGTCAAGAGTGCGGATCAATCATCAAGATATAGCTCGTACGTAAATCCGTCGTACGGCATCCCCAAATCTGGGTATGGGTCAATATCATATTCCTCGCACTATTCCTCTGGTATCCTCTTTATCCAAGATCGTAGTCTAGGGTACTGACCTATGTCTAGTACAATACTAATATCCTCAATATACTCATGATCTGACTACTGATCGACAATCTCGTACAAACCGATATCGTCAGCACATATCATCATCAAGGGATATACATCGCCTGATACGGCCTAATATCAATATCCTAGCATATCGTGCCTCATATCACGATCACATGTCGACCATTTTATTTATAACACTATTCACCCGTATCGCCGCCCCAAGATCCGCTATAACACCAGGACGTACCACAAGTACGAATCCTGCCATATCACCGATATCACAACCACAAACAAATCTCATCGACTCAGCTCAATCCCAAGTATCATCCTCAAATCCGTATGTGAACACATAGTCCCATACCTATGTGAACACATAACTATAAAAATCCCATGAGCATATATAAATAGGAATGTATGCAAGTATGTATGTGTGTATGTGTAGTGCAACACTACCCTAGGGTTCGCGACACTAAAATAATCCAACACACCAATATCCATCCTAAACATCGTTATTAATCCCAAATAACATATAATAATTGTTGGTGTGTATACGCATCCGTATACACCACCACGGACTGCGGGGGTGCTATACGCCATCCACCCGACTTCTCCCCGTAGATATAAATCTACTCACCTGGTCCTCGCTCGCCGGTGCCGACGTCGCCACGCGCTTGCTTGTCGTCTCGAAGTCCACATGGGGGTACCTACATGCCACAATGTATCGTATCGCATTAAAACCAAATTCAAAATCGAAACGGCATACGAAAATCAAATCGGCACGCGTATCATGCATAGGTCAAAACCTATCGCCTACGCATGCAAGAATAGCCAAACCAACCCTCGATGTCGACGTACAAACGTCAAACCCTCGTGAAAAATCCAAACACACTCATTTGCGCATTCACGAACACTAATTATAATATAAAATAGCTTAAAAATTCACAAAAACCCCAAATTCACTTTAAAAGCTATTTTTCCGAAAATCTAGCAAGCACAAATTACCCATTTTAGTACCAAACTCGACGTTTAAACAATCTAATGGCCATAATACTTATTAAACATCTTAAATAAGTCCTAAAAACAATTTTGATAATTTAATCTCATTAAATTCCATTAATCCCAAAATTCTAGTTTACAATATACCCAAATTTTAACAATTTAATAGCAAAAAGCACAAACAACAATTTAGTTTGGATTTTCATGAACTAAAATATTAAGCTACACTTAATAATGTTAATGAAGTCATGAAAAACCTAATTACATTTTTAAACCCAATTATTTAACCATTTTCGAAAACCTAGTTTGTTAAAACTCCAATTTTAACAATTTTAAGTGACAATATACAAAACAACTACTAGACTAGATTTGCATATCATAAGATAATAAAATACATATCACAACCATCATCAATTTATCACAACCCTAACATGATTCAAATCCTTCTCTTGAATTTCACAAACCCTCACTTTAAATTAGAAACCCAAACAACTTTTAACTACTTTAGCTTAAGCAAAATACCAACAATTTAACCATTTGGACAAGATTTATACCTCCAAGACTTGTAGATCTACATGCAATTTAGCCTCCCAAATTAGCTTCTATGCCCCAAGATCCATGCTAGATGAGATAAAGAATAATGGGTAGGAGTTAGATTTTGATTTCGGTGAGGTTTGCTTGATTTTTCATGGAATTTTTTTTGTCGATTTTTGGAGAGAGATGAGGTGAGGAAATTTAGAGGGGAGGGGCTGTAGAAATCTGCAGTTTTCGGCCATAATGGGGAGGGGAAATGAGTGAGGGAGGAGAGAGAGTGAGGTGGAGAAAGTGGGAAAGTCAAAGTCCACATTTTCTTTTATCATTTTCTTTTCTTTTCTTCTCTTTTCTTTGTGATTGGAGAGAGAGAGAGAGAGAGGGAGGGCTGTCATGGTGGGGTCGGCCACATGGGGAGAGGGAGAGAGGGTGAGTTATGGGTATATGGGTAAGGAAAAATGATAAATGTTATACTCCAATTCCCATTAGCACTAATTTCACCGAAAAAAGCCTTTTTCTTCGATATTTTCTAAACCGTTTTGGTAAACGATTTCGTTTCAAAAACCACATGATAAAATTTTATTTAAAGTTTTATGCAAAAAATTTATTTCAACTCATTCTAATTTGTAATTTTCCCTAATTAAATGTATTAGTGACGGCTTAAAATAATAATAAAATAATTTTTTTTTCAGAAAATTTGAAATTTCACCAGTGGCTCAATAAACACCAAATACTAGCAATTACATAGCTAGAATATGTATATTTAATTTTTATAATAAGATATTTGCATTTTGACTTTTTACAGAAAACCCCCTTATTTTACCGATTTTCCGAAATTTCACCGAAACGATTTTCAAAACGCTATAATCTTCCCCCCTTAAAAAAATTCGGTCCCCGAATTTAATAGCTTGTGAGCTTGTGCACACTTTTTGTGAAATGGAATTGGGGTTTTGGGTTTGTTTTAATGGTGTTTTTGGGTATTTGAAGGAGGAGGAAGAGGGAGGAAGGGCAGGAGCAGCAGCAGCTCAATGAGGGGAGAGAGAAATGGGAGGGTGTAATGAGGAGGGATGGTTCAAAGAAAAGGTTGACCTATACCTACCCTCTCTCTCTCATCATCATTCCTTACTTTTTCCTTATCATCATTCCTTACTTTTTCCTTTTCTTTTCTTTTCCTAATCCTTCTCTCTCAAATAGTATACCTAAAACACCCATGGTAGGAAAAATGTAACACAAGTCCAAAAATGATATGTGCATGTTTTGCAAAAAAAAGCCAAAAATCCGATTAGCGATTTTTGCAGAAAGAGCACGTGACTGGCACTTGAATCATATGAAGTCTATAGGACACCATCTGATCCAAGTAAGCCAAAAGCCCAGAAATCTAAAACCATTTTAAGGAGTAAATAGAGAAAAGTGGTTTTTAAGAAGTAGGAAAATAGCTTTTAAAAGTGAAGAAAACATGTTTGAAAATCAATGTTTTTAAATAACTAAGCCGAATATGCATTTTAAAAATCACTTATAATTTCTGAAAATTTCGGCAGAGTTTCCTTTATAAATACTGGCCCCGAATGGGGTACAACATAAATAATATATATGAAATGATAAAATGCAACCCCAAGCGGGAGCTAGCTCTTCGTCAATCGACGGTCATAGTCACGCAACCAATATAATATACAACGCCGAAGGGCGGGGATCAAAACTCAAAGGAAAACTCAAATAGCGTGAAAAGCGTAATACTAAAACGCACGACTCTAAGGTCGAAATAATACATAACTGGTTTCTAAGTCTGAAACAATATACAAGTTTTTGGTTGATGGAATTACTAGATACAACCGAATAATACATGTACAATGGTGGTTCTGATACAAAAGAACCTACCTACCCAAGCAAGTCACCCATATGGAAGCAGTGTGCCAGAAAAGCCGCATTGAAACCTGTACGGCAAAACCTACAAGAACTGTGGCACAACGGGGGTGAGTTGCCAACTCGTGAATAGAAGATATCTACAAGTAGAAATCGCATGCATGACCTAATCCTAGGTCAAAACGATCAGATATATATAAAACTTAAATAAATAAGTCGGAAACATAATAAGGTGGCAATATAACATCTAAACATGTATGTAGGGCCAAGTGCTCGTGCCAATGCCTCAGGTAATAACATATCATAGGATGAGGTATGTCTGCATGAATAAGTATGATGAAGTATCTAAACTGATATCAATACACATATATTAGCGTCCCATTCCACTAATATTGGTGTAAGGGCATATATAACAGCGTCCTCATCCACTGTTATATATACATAAGAAGTATGATCAATATAATCAAAGTCTGTATGTATGTGGATATCATATAACTATGTGATCAATGTCTGTATGTATGTGGATCCCGTCCACCTGTCACCCAATGACAATAAGCATTATGCATGTAAATATCATAAAGCATATGCATGGAAGTATGAGGATATAAATCAAATCATGGAACCTGAGTGCCTAGCATTGACACTCGAAAACATCATGAAACCTGTGCCTAGCATCGGCACGTAAATCCTCATCTATCAGGCGCTGTCACCATGACTGGCCCTGATAGGTACGTATCATACGCTATCTCGAATACCCGAGTGCCCAGCTTCGACCCTCGAATTTCGACGTATCCATACGTACATAACTCCGGTCGGTATCCCCACGATAACCGCCGAGTCCAAAAACTATCACCGGTAGGTAGTACTCCCCTGCCAGGCTCACCGTCTAATATATACGAGTCATCTTTGTAGGGCTCCTAGGCACACAAATGAGGTTCCACAAGGCATCAACCATGCCAAATTCTAATTTTTCCGGTGCTGAGAAACCCAAATGCGATCGTTAACTAGAGTTTAGGCGAAAACAAATGCGAATAAACAACTTTACTCTAAAGTGAATGGAAATACAACCTTTGTAGATCCGGTCCTCCACTTCCTTAGCTCCGTGATGATGTCCCTCCGCTGCGATCATCGGATCCCGGACTCTAGCGATGGTTTCGTCGAAGAAATGATCGGGCTAGGTCGTCGACTTCGATGCCGAAGATGATCTACGTCGAGGCAACTCAAGATCAAGCTACAACTTCACCAAGTCATGAAACTTGTGAAGAAAACACCCTATACTACATGGCAAGTGGTAGAGGATGAAGAAATTGGAAGTGGGTTCACTTTGGATTTGAATTTCTCACTCTTTTTCTCATGGCACCATTGAAGGTAGCAAGTTTCATTCTTCTTGAAGAAGAAGAAGAAGAAAAGAATATGATAAGAATTATGAATAATAGAAAATAAAGTGATTCTTATCATTATGCAACCTTGGGTTAGTTTAACAAGTGTAGAGAATAAACTATGGTTAGGTGGATGGTTAGGTTAAGTAAAAGAAACAAAATGGTAGAACTTTTCAAAGCTTCATGAAGCTTCAAAGAAAATCCAAAGTTAGCCACCATTTTATTTCTTGCTAAAACGAATAAATAAATAAAATAAATAATCAAGAAAAGATAACAAAACCCTAACCATTCACTTAAACATGGTTTAAAGTAAACATACACCCAAGTTTGCATGTATCATCAAACATGATACAATCTAGTGCACAAAACTATATCATATATACAATGTGCACAACAAGTGAGAAAATCCATCTTAAGTGAACCAATACTAGTTAATGCAAAGTAATATATCAAATATATTATTATACATTAAATCATTAAATCAACACTTGATTTAACGATCCGGTCATATCGCATATGACCGACTAATATCCAATGTATCGACTTATCGAATCAATCCTCGATTCGATAACTAGGTTATATCGCATACAACCAATCGATACATTCATTGCGGGAATAGAATACGGTATCACATACATGCATTATTCTCGGTCCTGCACATATCTCATATGCGCTCCTATTTCGTTTCGCTTGAGCCAGGAAACCTCTGTGTAGGACTCTAAAGACTCGTCAATACGCCGGCAGTAGGTGATGATCATATCAAACACCTACAAGACGCAAGCGGTCTGCTAAACGTAACGGCCACCCGGGTATTAAGCGATCAGAAGATCGACGAGCAAGCCCGCTCATACTCTTGAGAATCCAACCAGTAACACTTACCGTACAGTCCGGTCTGTTCGTCTGATATGTCGCATATCTCGCCTAGGGGTGGTAAACGTCAGACCCCAGCAGCTCGATAAGTCGTGTCGATATGAGGTCTATAACGGTTCGAGAAACTACTGGTAACACTTACCAGTAAATCTCAGCAACCCTGGCCAGGGATTTCCGGTTATAGCCAATCGAACACAGCGCAACATCAACTCCCTATACCGGGAGAGACGAATCCCCTTCTATCGCTCATTGCCTCCGTGTGATTCGGGACTGTACCCAAAAACCACCGTTTTTCACGCCCTCTTGGACATGGTAAGGTGGAAATCAAAGCACAGTGGGAATCACACAAGACTCTATGACGATCTCGGGTCAACAGACTACTCTGTACCAGTGTCACCAGAGAACTGCCATCTGACGTGAGGTATAATACCATCTGGGAGTTCTCGGCGAGTCCGTCTAGTGTACCCAGTCTCCACTGAGCACCCGTATATCATCTCTGATGTCAAACACCAATTGATATGGGATCATCCATCGCCCATCTGTATGGGTCGAGAAGGTACACGCTAGTCTACTCTGGTATATCGATGCCCCGTCTCGATACACAAACGACTAGGGACTTTGAAGGATGTACTTATGGACTACCATGTCCCCACTAGTATGATCCGCATCATAGTCCAGGTAGTCAAGTACACATCCTAAGGGCTTTACCAACATGTAACAGAGAGACAATCAGTGTACACGTTAAGGTAAAGGGCAACCAGATAGCATACTATCATGTCGAGCAAGAAAGTCCTCCCTATATATGTCCAAGCATCCACTACAATATACATCCTATGTATAGTAATGGCCTCTAGGGCATATATATAACTAACAATCTTGCCCTGGGGTACCTCATCGGGTCCACCATGTACCCGCAGACGGTGCCTACTGCTCCTCGAATCGGGTTTCACATGCCACTCTCAGAACCGAGAAAACACATGGTGGACGTACTAAAATATCCTATTAAGGGTAACCGGGTTTCTAAAACAATATATACTCACTTTTAAAATAACCACGGTTCCCAAATCCAGAAATATCATGGAAACAACATATCTCAATGCGTAGAGTCAAAAAGCATGATGTAGGCGACATATAATCAAAATGCAAGCATATCAGTATATCATGAAACATGGAGTAGGAATATTTACATAATTAGGGAAGACCGCTTCTTTAAAATGAATCAGTTTTTAAAAGTATCTTGCGGTTCCCAATCTGCGAGTCAAGCCAGAATCATCTATGTATGCGCAATATGTAAGTGTACAAGTATAAGTATGCAACAGGTAGGTGCACGAATAGGAGTGTACAATATGTGAGTACATGAACATGAATGTACAATAGGTATGTGCATAAGTATGAGTATACGCTATGTAGGTACACGAGTATGAATGTACAATAGGTATGTGCACAAGTATGGGTGTACGCTATGTAAGTACACGAGTATGCCTTGCAAGGAATCATATCATGAATGAAACAGTACAACAGTGTAGTGACATGGCAATTATCGATGATGAAGTGTGTGAGCCGGCAAACAGTGTACGTGGAACATACGCATCATCGATAATGGTGCTGGTGTCCTAACAACAAGATGGTAATATAGCGATAAACACAAGTATTGCTATGCAATTAACATGAATATGCGGAATCAAGTAATCAACGCAATAGTGAAGAATCTATATCAATATGTAAGTGCCATGCAGTTTTGCCTTTTTGAAATAAGACAAATCGGGGTTTTTAGTAAAATAAGGGCTACGATGTTTTTAAGAAAAGATGAGCCTTTTGAAATTATCCGTAGAATCCCTTTTTGCCTATCTTTAAAATATTCCCGGTTCGCTAGTTTTGAAATAGGTATGTCTCGGGTCTAGTCTAATGTCTACTAAGGACTCTACAGTCCTAACTAACAAGCTAAGCATGAGGGGTAGGGAAACCACTACATCTGAGTCGATATATATATATATATATATATGTATGTATATTTGAATATAATTATCGGTGATCCCGCCTCAATAGTATCGCGTACGATACAATATATCATATGATGTCCTCGAGTCATGAGTGCGGATCTATCATCAATATAAAGCTCGTACGGTAAATCGTCGTACGGCATCCCAATAACTGGGTACGGGTCAATATCACAATTGTCTCATCAATTATCTGGTATCCTCATCATCATATCCCATGATCTGGGGTACTGATCTAAATCTAGTACAAATCGATACCAACCACATAAATATAAGTGCGTGTGTGAAACACACGTCTATAGGCCCGCTAAATACCACATGTCGTATCCCAAATACGAATCACATCATATCACCGATATCATGGCACTAAGCCCAAATCATCGACTCATCTCCAAGGTCATCCACTATCCTCATCATCAAGGTACAATTATAGCAATAAGTACGTGTGTGCGTATGGGTGTAAACCTGTTCTAGGGTTCGCGACTAGAAACTACACTAGTTTACTTCTATCCCTAATCTATCTATAGTACACCTGACACATCTCAAATATCCCTGGCACTATAAGCTGTCATGAGTATATATGTATGCTATACTAATATCGGACTGCGGGGGTGCTATACGCCATCCACCCGACTTCCCCCTGTAGATATAATCTACTCACCTGTATCCTGCGTGTCGGTGTCGATGTCGCCTTCATCTTCTTCATCGTCTCGGATCGCCGTGGGGGTACCTACATATCACACGTATCGCATCGCATCAAAACCAAATCGAAACTTAAAACGACATGCGAAAACCAACACGATACGCTAAAAGGCCTATAGGTTAGAACCTATGGTTAGCCTTCGCAAAACGACGCGAAATCACTCGATATAGACGTACAAACGTCACACGATCGAGATAACGCACAAATACCAAAATCTGGAAATCAAAATACGCAAAACCAAAACTAAATTCAAAGCAGCAACCAAAGAAAATGATCCCAGATTTCGTCTCAGGCCAAAAAAAGGCAAGCAAACATGTCTAGAGTGATGTATAGGGTGTTTGTGACCTACAGTAGAAGCCTGGACCAATACCATCACGAAATGGCCGATCCCCTCAACAGAGAAAACCGGACTGGCCGGCCCAGGTAGGGAATTGGGTGCTCATCTGCCTATGGTGGTCTCCTGGTGGTCTCGCTAGGCTCCTGGTGTTGTTTATTTTCCTTGTATTGACCCCGGATCACTCCAGATTCACCTGCACGCTATATACATTCACAAACCGACATGAAACTGTTCTGTTTTGGGTTCCAGGTTTTGTAATGTGACGGATCTGGTTTCGTAGCACCAAGGGGGTTCAAGGGTCACCAATAGGGCTTAACTACACTAACACAATTCAATTTAACCTTAACCCTCTCTAGGTTTGTCCAAAGTGCCCAAAATCACCCGATACCGATATGAAACTTGAATTGAGGCTTAAGCACAAGAATTACAACACTAATTGTGAAGGAAATACCTCAATAGAGACTCATGAATCCTCCTACAGCACCAAAACATCAACTTTCTTGGTCCATTCTATAGCTTGTGAGCATGTGCACACTTTTTGTGAAATGGAATTGGGGTTTTGGGTTTGTTTTAATGGTGTTTTAGGAGATTTGAAGGAGGAGGAAGAGGGAGGAATGGCAGGAGCAGCAACAGCTCAATGAGGGAGAGAGAAATGGTAGGGTGTAATGAGGAGGGATGGTTCAAAGAGAAGGTTGACCTATACCTACGCTCTCTCTCTCTCATCATCATTCCTTACTTTTTCCTTATCATCATTCCTTACTTTTTTCTTTTCTTTTCTTTTCTTAATCCTTCTCTCTCAAATAGTATACCCAAAACACCCATGGTAGGAAAAATGTAACACAAGTCCAAAAATGATATGCGCATGCTTTGCACAAAAAGCCAAAAATCCGATTAGCGATTTTTAATCGCGATTAGCACTAAATTAGCATATAAATACTCATAAAAACTTTAAAATGACATAATTACATAGAATACATTATTTTTGAATTTTCCATAATTTTTCCCATTTATCTGTATTTAATTATAAATTTAATATTAAAATAATCAATAAAATAATATTACATTATTAAAATTCCCAAAAATAATATTTTATTATTTTGAAATGTTACATTGACCCACGTGATGGGCGATGGTTGATCCCATATCCATTGGTGTTTGAGATCAAGATTGTATACGGGTGCTCAAAGGAGTCTGGGTACACTGGACAGACTCACCGAGAACTCCTATATGGTATTATATTTATCGTCGGATAGCAGTTCTCAGGTGACACTGGTACAGGTTAGTCTGTAGACTCGAGATCGTCATAAAGTCTTGTGTGTTCTCCCACTGTGCTTTGATTTCCACCCTACCACGGCTCTACTGAGTCGTGCAAACAGGTGGCTTTTGGGTACAGTCCCGAAACACATGGAGGCAATGAGCGATAGGAGGCATTTCATCTCTCCCGGTATTGGGGGTTGATATTGTGCTGTGCTCGATTGGCTATATCCGCAAGTCCATGGCCAGGGGATGAGATTTACTGATAAGTGTTATCAGTAGTTTGTCGATCTGTTATAGGCCATACATCGGCAAGACTTATTGAGTTATTGGAGTCGACGATGCCATCCATAAACTCTATATGCAGCATATCTGACGAAGAGAACGGACTGTACGGTAAGTGTTACCGGTTGGCTCGACAGGAGTTTTGACAGGTTCGCTTGTTTTTCTTCTGCTCGCTCAATACCCGGGTGGCCGTTACGTTTAGCTGACCGCTTGCGGCTTGTGGATGTTTGATATGATCATCACCTACTGCCGGCGTATTGACGAGTCTTAGAGTCCCACAAAGGGGTTACCTAGCTCAGCCGAAAAGATGTGGGATGCATATGGTGATATGCGCGGATGCTTGATTAAATGCGTGTATGTGATACCGCATTGTAATCTGGCGTTTTCTATTGGTCGGGTCGTATGTGATATGACCGGTTTATTAAATCAATTGTTGATTTGATATTGTGACCATTAGATTTCACTTGAAACCTTTTCTATTTGGATATATGCATGATTAGGTGTATGTGCACATAGTGATGTGTATGCACACATACATGCATACATAATTATCATGGTTGTTGATACATTGGAGATGGGAATGCAAGATTCAAATGGTATGAAATATCCATATATTTTTATTATTTGAGAAAAGAAAATGGATTAATTCATGGTTGATATTTATCTACACTTGACCACACTTCACCTAATTATTAACCATGGATTAATTTTCATTTGGCTTCTTAACTCAATGATAAAATATCTAGATATTTGTTTACCATGGTTGGGTGAGAGTATGACCTTCATATATATTTTCATTTCTCATTTTATTTTTATAATTATCATAAATAGAGATCAAGCATTTCTATCTCCTTCTTCTTCCTTGCTCTCTTGACTTTTCTATAGAGTGAGGAACACAAAAGGAAAGGGTTTTCAAGTGAGCATACAAACCACGTCATCATTCTACTTTAGTTTAGCTCACTAGATTAGAGTGTTTGCTTCATCTTCAACCTTGATCAAGTGAAGATAGGAGCTTGAGAAAAGGGACCCCGGGTGGATCGTCGTGAACAACGAAGGATTCCGGCGAACCGGTTCAAACTCAAATTGTGCCAAGATGTCTAGCAAGGAGGTCTACAAAGGTTGTATTTTTCTCTACTTTGTGTTAGACACTTGTTATAGTATGTGAGACTATGTTGTTACCCTAAACTTCTAGTTAGATTCATGGTTAGTTTGCTTAGCACCTCCCTAAAATTTTAAAGTTGCATGTGTGATGCTTCCAAAACCCAAGGCATGGTGCTAAGGAAACCCAACAGTGGTATCAGAGCCAAGCTAGAAACTTGGACGATGTTAGATTAATTACGAAACCGAAACAACTCCGAATTAACGAAACTGAAACCCTAAAATATGCTTCTCTGTCGATTTAAAACGAGCTCGAAATTTTTTTTAAACAACTGCAGAAGCTTGTATGTACTGCACTGAGAACACCAGAGAGAAAACGAGGGAATTCTGCTACAAAAAACCGGCCACATGGCCCAAAATTTCGGCCTGGCCGGCCCCCCCTCCTTAGAGCTGCCTCGTATTGCTCTGGTGCTCTGGTCTGTAGGTTTTAGGGTTTTAGGTGTTGTTTGTTTAGGCCTAATTTTCATATGATGCTAATTTTTCTTAGGGGCTTATTCGGAGTGTTTCGTAGTCGTATATTTTAACATTGTATTGGTAACTTGGACGAAGTTTAACTATTCGAATGAATATCACACACAACCTTATTACTCTCGTTGAAATTTTCCAAGTGTTGGAATTTTCCAAGTTAAAAATATTCGAATAGTTGTGCAAGTATTCCTATGGACCTTCTAAATGAACAAAACCATAACTCGATTTTATGATCATGGAACCGCGGCTAAACCTTAGGGTTTGCCATAGTCCTGTGGCACCATAAGTGAGGCAAGGGTTGACCCTTCTACGGCTTGTCCATAGACACCGTGGCATAAATTTTTGGTATTTTAACTTTGCTCAAGTGTTGAGCTCTCTCAGGGTAATTTGTGGGTGTTTGTTGATTCGATCGAAGGGTTTAACTTCGTCTAGTTGTATATGATAGTTATTTCTGCGACCGTAAGTATAGTATGTGGTGTATCGCCGGTTTCGTTGCTATATGTCAACGACAATTGGGGTACGCATACTTTCTTACGTTGATGAAATGTGATGTTATGTGTTGCTATAACACGATGTATAGGATCAACGTGAATGAATGACTGGGGGTTTTATGTGAGATGAGAGTTTTCTTTTTCATTCATGTAAAATTCAATGTATGTAATATTCTTTTATTGGGGCACATCCGGGTTGAGGATGATGTTACCTTTGATGTATATTATTTACTTTTCCGCATTAGGATAGACCTAAGGTGGGGAGCACAAGTGACCGGGTTCTAGAGTCCACTGGGAGGCCATCTCGAGGAGTCAAGACCGGGTCTCCTAACTCTAGAATTGGTAGGGTCACTTGTCGCTCTCGTAGGGGTCTAGGGTGTGGGATTGGCTATTCATCACGACCGTGGAATCCATATTTTCTATCATTGGCTAAATACAAAATACGGAAATCCTAGTATATCCTATATGTTCATATATGTGCTTCTGCTGTTGATATTCTGTAATGTGATCACTTTATATGATGAGACGAATGGTATTATTATATATATGATA
This sequence comes from Agapanthus africanus, assembly GCA_030015575.1. Lineage (NCBI taxonomy): Eukaryota > Viridiplantae > Streptophyta > Magnoliopsida > Asparagales > Amaryllidaceae > Agapanthus > Agapanthus africanus. Next base: position 329,730,008 of record CM057345.1, on the reverse strand, counting down.
TATAATAAGCGTTGCTTATGTTTTACATCCGTGCTAGTCCCGCCCCACTATGCCGTTAGTTAAGTAACCTAACGGTGCATAACGGGACACTGTGGCGAATGCAAATGGCATAAGCGTACGTTCTATTTTCGTTTCTTTTCTGTGATGGCTTAAGGACTTAAATGATGAGACTACATTAATATGATTAATGTAAAGGAAAATAAACATAAAAGATGTCGTAGAATCGAATTTGAAACCCACTCGGCTTTTTACGAAAAAGCTACATTTCAAAATTGCGGAGCTTAAGCCACTCCTTTTGAAAGCCATTTGATTCTACTACAATATCAAGTTCAAAGCGTTAAAGGTTTTCTTAAAAACCATCTGCAACCCCCCGTCATTTTAGGAAGTAGAGTACTTAGTATTCGTGCTACGTATGTTGATTATAGTCAAGGCGTAGTGTACGGTAGCTAATTGATGTCTTCCTATAGCGCATATGATGCAATTAATTGGGACATTCATGTGACTATGTTGATTATAGTGAAGATTCATATGAGTGGGTCTAGTTAATCGAGAAATGACGGGTAGAACTTGACTAATGCTTATGATATGTTGATTATAGTCAAGGTCATTAGTGGTAGGGGTAAAAACCATATCGGGAGTTTCAAGAGTTGAAATTTGCAATGAGATTGCATACCTTCCATATGATGGTTGGATCACGATCCTACTGTGAGCAAGAGTTGCTCCCAGGAGAGTTTTGCACTTTACAATTAGCTAACCTATTAGGTGTCTAGAAAGGTGTCTATGGGGCTACGCCTCTGGGAAAATGAGGTTTATTTTAATTAGGTCCGTGCGAAAGCACGGGGAACCTCCCTCAAGTACCGACACTGGCCTTGCTAAACGGTTAGCGAAGTTGTAGAATGTAATTAATCATGGCTAGTTTTCTTTTTAAGGTTTGAAGGAAAATTTGATAAAAGTGGTGGGATACATCGATTAGATAAGATAATAAACCAATCTGATCTTTGCAAGAGCTTACGCTGAGTGTATTCTTTTCTCTCTCTTAATAGAAGATACCAATGACAGGACTTAAGCTTCTACTAGAGAAAAATAAACTGAATGTGACCAATTATAAAGACTGGCCGAGGAACATTAACATTGCCTTGACTTATGATAAGGTATCATATGTCCTCACAGCCCCAGCCCCACCCTTCCCAGGTCCTAAATCTTCAGTTGCGGATAGGGAAATCCGCAAGACATAGGATACTGACTGTGCCACGGCCAAATGCCTCGCGCTTGCATCAATGGATAACACACATCAAAAGCAGCACGAGCAGAAGGATGTTCATTCCATCTTTCTCCATACAAATGACTTGTATGGGGAACAATCTCGTCTCCTACAATACGAAGCATCGTGAAAGTTGTTTCAGATGCGGATGGCCCCTGGCACACCGGTAGGTGACCACGTCTTGAAGATGATAGCTCTTATAGAAGAGCTTGAGGACCTCGGATGGACAATGGAGAACGAACAATATGTTGATATTATTCTACAGTCTCTCCCCCCTACCTTTGCTCAATTTGTAGTAAACTTCAACATGCACAACATGGAGAAGTCTCTACCTGAACTTCTTAATATGTTGAGAAGTGCAGAGAGCACGCTCAAAGAAGTAAAGACTCCCGCTTTGATTGCTGGGCCATCTTCCTCCTCTCGCCCGAAGGCCAAGGCCAAGGGAAAGATGAAGAAGAAGCCCACCAAACCTAGAGGTGGAGTTAAAAAGGCTAAAGGGAAAGACAAGTCCACGGCTGGGGAATCGGGGAAAGGAGAGTGTTATTACTGCCACAAAATGGGAAACAGGAAGCGCAACTGTGCTGAGTACCTGGATCTCAAGAAGAAGAAGCATGGTGATGCTTCTGCTTCAGATGTGTTTGTGGCAGAAAACTGTTTTTCTATAAACTCTACTTCCTGGGTATTAGATACCGGTTCAGGTTCTCACATATGCAATGCAGGGGCTGAAAAATAGAAGAGTTTTGAAGATAGGTGACCATACTCTCTGGGTTGGAAATGGTTCCAATGTACATGCGGTTTCAGTGGGAGAGTATCACCTTGGGTTACCATCAGGGTGTATATTAGTTTTGAACCTATGTTATTATGAACATAGTATACTTTGTAATATCATATCCGTTTCTTTGTTAGACAATGAATGATATAATTTTTTATTGCAAAATAATGTTATGAACATTAACCTGAATCAAATGTTGGTTGGGTATGGTACACTTAATAACGGGATATACATCCTAAATCAACACACTGTTTTCAGCATACAACACACTAATAAAAGAAAATTTTCAAAAATAAATGAAGCTTTTCTTTGGCATTGTAGTGTTAGTTATATGTATGCCCTAGAGGCCATTACTGTACATTGGATGTATATTGTAGTGGATGCTGGGACATATATAGGGAGGACTTTCTTGCTCGACATGATAGTATGCTATCTGGTTGATCTTTACCTTAACGTGTACACTGATTGTCTCCCTGTTACATGTTGGTAAAGCCTTTAGGATGTGTACTTGACTACCTGGACTATGATGCAGATCATACTAGTGGGGACATGGTAGTCCATAAGTACATCCTTCAAAGTCCCTAGTCGTGGGTGTATCGAGACGGGGCATCGATATACAGTGTAGACTAGCGTATACCTTCTCGACCTATACAGATGGGCGATGGATGATCCCATATCCATTGGTGTTTGACATCAGAGATGATATACGGGTGCTCAGTGGAGACTGGGTACACTGGACGGACTCGCCGAGAACTCCCAGATGGTATTATACCTTACGTCAGATGGTAGTTCTCTGGTGACACTGGTACAGAGTAGTCTGTTGACCCGAGATCGTCATAGAGTCTTGTGTGGTTCCCACTGTGCTTTGATTTCCATCTTACCACGTCCAAGAGGGCATGCAAAACGGTGGTTTTTGGGTACAGTCCCGAGTCACATGGAGGCAATGAACGATAGGAGGGGATTCGTCTCTCCCGGTATAGGGAGTTGATGTTGCCCTGTGTTCGATTGGCTATAACCGGAAATCCCAGGCCAGGGTTGCTGAGATTTACTGGTAAGTGTTACCAGTAGTTTCTCGAACTGTTATAGACCTCATATCGACACGACTTATCGAGCTATTGGGGTCTGACGTTTACCACCCCTAGGCGAGATATGCGACATATCAGACGAACGGACCGAACTGTACGGTAAGTGTTACTGGTTGGATTCACAGGAGTATGAGTGGGCTTGCTCGTTGATCTTCTGATCGCTCAATACCCGGGTGGCCGTTACGTTTAGCAGACCGCTTGCGGCTTGTGTGTGTTTGATATGATCATCATCTGCTGCCGGCGTATTGACGAGTCTTTAGAGTCCTACACAGAGGTTTTCTGGCTCAAGCGAAACGAAATAGGAGCGCATATGAGATATGTGCAGTACCAAGAATAATGCGTGTATGTGATACCGTATTCCATTCTCGCGATGAATGTATCGATTGGTTGTATGCGATATAACCTAGTTATCGATTCAAGGATTGATTCGATAAGCCGATACATTGGATACTAGTTGGTTATATGCGATATGACCGGATCATTGAATCAAGTGTTGATTTAATGATTTAATGTATAATTATATATTTGATATATTACTTTGCATTAACTAGTATTGGTTCATTTTAAAGCGATTTTCTCACTTGTAGTGCACAATGTATATGTGATATACTTTTGTACACAAGTTTGTGTCATGTTTGATGATACAAGCTAACTTGAGTTTGTGTAAAGTTTAAACCATGGTTGTGTAATGGTTAGGGTTTTCTTTTTCTTTATCATTTATTTATTTTGTTTGTTTATTTTGAAAAATAAATGAATGGTGGCTTTCTTTGGATGCTAGTTGAAGCTTCTTGAAGCTTTGACTAAGTGACCATATTTGTCTCATGGTTAACCCTAACCATTCCACTAAACCCTAGTTTATTCTCTACACTTGACCATGGTTTGATTATGATAAGTATTCATTTTTCTTTTCAATTTAAATTAACTTATCATAACATTTTCATTTGCTTCTTCTTCTTCTTCTTCACTTGAAGAAAGCTTGCTTCATCAATGGCAACTCTTGAAAATGAGTGAGAAATCCAATTCTAAAGTGAACCCACTTCCTATTTCTTCATCCTCTACCTCTTGCCAAGTGGTAGAGTGTGTTTTCTTCACAAGTTTCATGACTTGGTGAAGTGGGAGCTTGATCTTGTGATGCTTCGACGTAGATCATCTTCGGCACGAAGCCGACGATCTTGCTCGCCCATTTCTTCGATGAAGCCGACGCTAGAGCCCGGGTTTCCATTTGGACAGCGAGGAGACTTCATTGCGGAGCTATGGAGGTGGAGGACCGGATCTACAAAGGTTGTATTTCCGTTCTCTTAGTAAAGTAGTTTACTAGTTCTTGTTTCGCCTAGACATCTAGTTAACGATCCGTAGTCTAGGGTTTCTCGGCACCCCTAAAATTTGAAATTGGCATGGTTGATGCCTTGTGAGACCTCTTGAGAGTGCCTAGGAACCCTACAGTGGTATCAGAGCCTAGCTAGAGCCTTAGGTGACGCGTAGACGAAGTTTGAAACCCGATCGACCCGAAATCCTAACATCAAACATGCTCTCTGGACTTTTTCTAAAATCTGGGATTTTTCCATATTAAAAATATGCAGAAAAATAAGCAGGGAATTGTAAGAATTACTATGAAGCCCGTACCCATGAAACCACCAGAGTGCGGCGGAACCGCGGCAGAAGCCTGGCTTCTGCGGCCGTATGATGACGTCAGCTTCTTATTCTTGCACAGTAATTCCTCTTTTCTGGTGTTGGATTTTCTGGAAATTTTTTATATTTATTCAAGAGTTGAATTTTCTGGGTTGTTTTGGGGATTCGTATGTTCGATCGGATTATCAAATTTTGTCTATGTGTTTTTCCGGATAATTTTTGAATATGTTAAAAAGTTCGACCGGATATAAATACCCAATTTTTCCCCTGTCGGGAAATTTCCAAATGTTGGATTTTTCCGTGGTTTAACGACGTTCTAAGTAGTGCAAGTAACGCGATGGACCCTCTAGAAGACAACAATCCTTAACTCGATTATGTGACCGTCTTGAACTGCCCTTTGAACCTTCGGGTTTGGGGCAGTACGGCGTGCCACATGTGAGGCGTTGGCTTGACCCTTCTACGGCTGGACCGTTGGTACTGAGGCACGAACTGAATGTTTTTAGACTTGTTTCATGTGTTGATCTGTTTTGGGAAAACTTGGGTGTTCGGCTGTTCGATCGGAAAGTTTAACATTTTCTATTTATCCGGAATGTGATACAATAATTGGAATTCACAAGTAGTTATGAGATAACGGAATGAATGTTATAAACATAGCAGTTTAGTCTCACTTGATCGGTTGCCACGGAATTTTGATGTGATCAAAAGTCCGTCGCAATCACGTAGCGTACGCGGATACTCGCCGGGTAAACTTAATAGATAGCCTCACTCCATAGCCCCGACCAAGTGACTGTAGGAGAACCCCATCGCCGAAAGCATCCGTCTGGGTGTTCGCGGTAGCGGTGTTCCGCCTTGGTGCACTTCGTCGACTGTATCGGGGGTGCGGCCGTCTACTAAAGTTTGGGACGAGCATTCGATCAGGGTGTCGGGAATCTTGTTTAATTTCCCGACTTAATATTGAAAAGTGTTTTCGATAATGGGGCTAAAATACGGGGTTTATAATTGTTAGGCATGTGATGTCTAAGTAATTCATTTGGTCAGGCATGCGATGTCTGAGGTGGTTGCGGATTCCAACTGTTGTAGTTTTACACTTTCTTTTCTGTGACCGTAAGTGTAATATGTGATATCACCGGTTTCGTTACTATATGTCAACGACAATTGGGATGGACATATTTACTTACGTTGATGACATGTGATGTTATGTGTTGCTGGATATGTTATATTGGATCGTCGTGTTTGAATAGCCGGGGTTTTTTTATGTGAGATGAGTGTTTTTCATTTTCATTCATGTAAAAACTTGTATGTAATAATCTTTTATTGGGGCACTTCCAGGTTGCGGAAGATGTCACCTTTTGTATATTATTTACTTTTCCGCACTAGGATAGACCCAAGGAGGGGAGCACAAGTAACCGGGTTCTGGAGTCCAGTGGGAGACCAACTCGAGGAGTCGAGTCCGGGTCTCCTAACTCCAGAATTGGTAGGGTTGCTTGCCGCTCTCGTAGGGGTCTAGGGGTGTGGGTTTGGCTATTCATCACGACCGTGGAATCCGTGTTTTATACTGGCTCGTATTGAAAACACGGACGTCCTAGTATATCCAATGTTTCATATATTTCTTCTGCTGCGATATCTGTGATGTGATCATGTGATGTTCTGTGATAGATACTGTATATAGTATATATGATATATTATATAGGCGTTACTTATGTTTTACACCCGCGCTAGCCCTGCCCCGCTCTGCCGTTATTTACCTAACCTAACGGTGCACGAGGGGACATCGAGACGAATGCGGATGGCATAAGTGTACGTCGTATTTATATGTAATGTTTAAGTACTTAAATGATGGGACTTCATTAATGTGATTAATGAAATAAAAGAAACCTAAGATGTTGTAGAATCGAATTTCAAAATTAAAACAGGTAGCTACAGTTCTTGCTTTGCACAGAGGTATATGTGATATATCCTGCACCTTATTCGATGGGGAAAGGACCGAGATCCCTTCACCGGGAGTGACTCCTTTAGCAATAACTGGCAGATGCTATAACCCTCGGTTTGTCTTTTGATTGCTTTTAAGAGTTTTTGCTTTGCAAAGTGATATATATGATATATCCCGCACCTCATTCGACGAGGAAAGGACCGACAATCCCTTCACCAGGAGTGACTCCTTTAGCAAAACTAGAAAAGCCTCAAAAGCACTCCATTTCAAAATTCATTTGATTCTACAACGATATCAAGTTCATTACGCAATAGGTTTTCAGAAAAAACCTGTCGTAGCCCTCCGTCATTTCAGATAAGTACTAATTAGTATTCGTTCTACGTTTGTTGACAATGTTAAGGCGTAGTGTGCGGTAGCTAATTAGTGCTTATCTGCATAAGCATATGATGCGATTGGATTAGGGTAGTCGTGCGACTTTGTTGACTATGTTAAGGGTCGTGCGGGTGGGTTTAATTCAATCGGGAAATGACGGGTTGAACTTGACTAGCACTTATGATTTGTTGACTATGTTAAGGTCATATAGCTGCTAGGGGCAAAATATTATCGGGAATTTCAAGTGTTGAAATTTGCAATGAGATTGTATACCTTCTATGAGATAGTTGGATCCCGATACCCACTGCGAGTAAGAGTTACTCCTGGGAGAGTTTTACACATTACAATTAGCCGATCAAGTAGGTGTCTAGAAAGGTGTTAACGAGGTTACGCCTCTGGGAAAACGAGGTTTATATTAATTAGGTTCGTGCGAAAGCACGGGGGACCTCCCTCAAAGTACCGACACTGGCCTGGCCGAAAGATTGGTGAACTTGTAGTGTGTAATTAATCCCGGCTAGTCTTTCCTTTTAGGGTTTGAAGGAAGATTTGATGAAAAGCAGTGGGAGCCATCCTGATTAGATAAAATAATAACCAATCTATTCTTGCAAGAGCGCACGCTGAGTGTTTTCTTCTCTCTCTCTCCTGGTAGCGACCATATCACGCCTTAATCAAGATAATAATACGGATTATTGACCGAACCCGCTTGTTATACTGAGCCGGGGAACGTTGGTCCCGCTCCAACTTATAAATGTTATAAGACAGAGCAGGAAATTGGGGAATACCAAATTTCCCGTGCCGCCCAAACGAAGAGAGTGCATGCTGATGTATCATCTTCGGGTGTGTTCATAACAAGAACTGTTTCTCAGTATCCTCTACGTCCTGGGGATGTGATACCAGATCAGGATCCCCGATATGTAATCTGTTACATAGGGCTACAGAAAGGTAGAGAACTGAGAACGGGTGATAAGTTTCATGAGGCAGAAAACGGGGCAAGAGTTGCAGCCAAGTCTGTTGGTCACTGTCACCCTGTATTAACAATACATTGATTCTGAACAAATGCTATTAGATACCGAACCTGATATACAAAATGATATCTGTCTCTTTTAGTAAAGAAAGGATATAATTTTGTAATGTTGGATAATGTTTTGAACATTTCCTATATCAAAAGTTGATCGGTTCAGGCACGTTATCTAAAAGCATTGATGTTCTAAATCAAACTACAGTTCTTAGTATACAGAACACACACAAGAGGAAGAGTTCAGAAATGAACAGATCCTTCTTGAGGCATTGTAGACTAGGTCATATCAATGCGACCTGACTAGCTGAAGTTACATTTAGATGCATATTTAAAATCTGTTTGAATTTACATCTTATGAAACTTGCCAGTCATGTCACAAGGATACGATGACCATAGCTCTGTTTATAGGAAGCAGAGAAAGAGTTAGTAAACTCTTGGGATGATACATGTTAATGTATGTAAGGTCCCCTGTCTACAAATGCCAGGAATGGTTCTTTGTACTTCGTTACATTCTCTGATGATCTCTCGAGATTCAGACATATGTTCCTGTTGAAACATAAGTCCGAACCTTTTGAGATATTCACAGAATATAAGTTAGAAGTAGAGAACCAATACGGGTATAAGTATTATGTCCTGAGATGAGATCAGGGAGGAGAATACTTGTGCATGGAGTTCCTGGACCATTCTAAAGGAGAATGAGATTCTCTCTCAGCATTACTCCTCCGTATACACCATAGCACGATGGTATATCGGGGCGGAGCAATCTCACCCTATATGATAAGGTGTGCTCTATCATGAGTACTACTGAGTTACCTATTTCCTTTTTGGGAGTTATGCGCTTGAGAAGCTGCATACCTATTGAATAGGGTTCAAATCAAATCAGTTGCCTACCATTTCATATGTGATATGATAAGGGAAGAGCCCATATCTTAAGTTGGTTAAGATTTGGGGTTGTCCGGGCTATGTCTAAAAGCATAATCCGGACAAGCTCGAGGCAAATACTGTTATGTAGAACTGGAATGGTTCCAGCTATACAAACTGCAGTTGATGATTTGACAGAACCAAAGGATTCAATAGTTACCAACGAACCTCAGCCTCTCCGCCGATCTAGTAGGGTTCCTCACCCACCTGAGAGCTACTTCGGTTTCTCTATGACAGTGGGAGCGAGGATTGCATCATGAGATGATGACCCAACTAGTTTCGAACTGGCCATCAGGAGTGGGACTCTGTAAGAATGGCTGGATGCTTAGCGATCTGAGATGGAATCCATGTACACCAACAAAGTATGGACTTTGGTTGCAATATCTGAAGGGTTAAATCCCCATCAGGAGCAAGTATATCTTGAGAAGATTACTTGGTGTAGATGGAAAAGTTGAGACTTTCAAAGCTAGACTTGTTAAAGCTTTTCGTCATCGACCAGGAGTGGATTATGATGAAACCTTTTCAAGTGACTATGCTTAAGTCCATCCAGATCCTACTTGCCACGGCTACATACCATGACTACGATATCTGGCGGTTGGGTGCCATGACTGCTTTTCTAAATGATGTTTTAGAAGAGGACGTCTATAAGTACACAGCCAGAGGGCTTCGTAAACAGTGGGAGCAGCGGAAACGTGTACAAGATGCTTTATAAGATAAAGCAGGTATCGCGGTGTTGGAACATCTGTTTTGATGTGTTAGTCAAAGAGTTTGATATCATCAAAATGGTAGATGAACCATGTATAAACAAAAAGGTAGTAGGGAGTATGGTGACAATCCTCGTAGAGTACGTGGATGACATACTCTTGATAGGGAAGGAGTTTCCTATGCTACGCTCGGTCAATCTCCGCTTATCACAATGATTCTCCATGTAGGATCAAAATGATACTTCCTAAATCCTGAGTTTTCATCTATGAGATAGATGTTATTTGGGTGTTAGAATACTCACTAGTTGTAGTGAGATGGTATCAATCGATCCTGGGGAGAATCACTGGAAGGGTTCCAGGATGATAAAGACGACTGAATGTCAGTCGCAGGCATTGTCTTTACCCTCAGTAAAGGGACGGTATGTTGGAAGAGTTCCAAGCTAGATACCGTGGCATACTAGACGATTAAGGCTGGATACATCGCTACTTAAGATGCTACCAAAGAGGATGTTTGGGTGTATATTGGTTCATGAGATGAACTACGTTCCTACCATTGTGAGACAATGGAATTATGGCTTATGCCAAGGAACGTCCGTCCCATCGGTGATCCAGACATAATCTAAGGTAGTATCACCTGATCATGGAGATGGTTGATCTCCAAGGTGATCAAGGTTAGGAGAGTAGACTCAGAGGACAACACGGCGGATCCACTCACGAAGGCCTTTTCCCAGAGAGAGACTTTTATGGGATGGTTGAGTATGAGATACTACAACCACTGCTGTCAGATGGCCCTAGTGCAAGTGGGAGATTGTTAGTTATATGTATGCCCTAGAGGCCATTACTGTACATTGGATGTATATTGTAGTGGATGCTGGGACATATATAGGGAGGAATTTCTTGCTCGACATGATAGTATGCTATCTGGTTGATCTTTACCTTAACGTGTACACTGATTGTCTCCCTGTTACATGTTGGTAAAGCCCTTAGGATGTGTACTTGACTACCTGGACTATGATGCAGATCATACTAGTGGGGACATGGTAGTCCATAAGTACATCCTTCAAAGTCCCTAGTCGTGGGTGTATCGAGACGGGGCATCGATATACCAGTGTAGACTAGCGTATACCTTCTCGACCCATACAGATGGGCGATGGATGATCCCATATCCATTGGTGTTTGACATCAGAGATGATATACGGGTGCTCAGTGGAGACTAGGTACACTGGACGGACTCGCCGAGAACTCCCAGATGGTATTATACCTTACGTCAGATGGCAGTTCTCTGGTGACACTGGTACAGAGTAGTCTGTTGAACCGAGATCGTCATAGAGTCTTGTGTGGTTCCCACTGTGCTTTGATTTCCATCTTACCACGTCCAAGAGGGCGTGCAAAACGGTGGTTTTTGGGTACAGTCCCGAGTCACATGGAGGCAATGAGCGATAGGAGGGGATTCGTCTCTCCCGGTATAGGGAGTTGATGTTGCGCTGTGTTCGATTGGCTATAACCGGAAATCCCTGGCCAGGGTTGCTGAGATTTACTGGTAAGTGTTACCAGTAGTTTCTCGAACTGTTATAGACCTCATATCGACACGACTTATCGAGCTATTGGGGTCTGACGTTTACCACCCCTAGGCGAGATATGCGACATATCAGACGAACGGACCGGACTGTACGGTAAGTGTTACTGGTTGGATTCACAGGAGTATGAGCAGGCTTGCTCGTTGATCTTCTGATCGCTCAATACCCGGGTGGCCGTTATGTTTAGCAGACCGCTTGCGGCTTGTGGGTGTTTGATATGATCATCATCTGCTGCCGGCGTATTGACGAGTCTTTAGAGTCCTACACAGAGGTTTCCTGGCTCAAATGAAACGAAATAGGAGCGCATATGAGATATGTGCAGGACCGAGAATAATGCGTGTATGTGATACCGTATTCCATTCTCGCGATGAATGTATCGATTGGTTGTATGCGATATAACCTAGTTATCGATTCAAGGATTGATTCGATAAGCCGATACATTGGATATTAGTTGGTTATATGCGATATGACCGAATCATTGAATCAAGTGTTGATTTAATGATTTAATGTATAATTATATATTTGATATATTACTTTACATTAACTAGTATTGGTTCATTTTAAAGTGATTTTCTCACTTGTAGTGCACAATGTATATGTGATATATTTTTGTACACAAGTTTGTGTCATGTTTGATGATACAAGTTAACTTGAGTTTGTGTAAAGTTTAAACCATGGTTGTGTAATGGTTAGGGTTTTCTTTTTCTTTATCATTTATTTATTTTGTTTGTTTATTTTGCAAAATAAATGAATGGTGGCTTTCTTTGGATGCTAGTTGAAGTTTCTTGAAGCTTTGACTAAGTGACCATATTTGTCTCATGCTTAACCCTAACCATTCCACTAAACCCTAGTTTATTCTCTACACTTGACCATGGTTTGATTATGATAAGTATTCAATTTTCTTTTCAATTTAAATTAACTTATCATAACATTTTCATTTGCTTCTTCTTCTTCTTCACTTGAAGAAAGCTTGCTTCATCAATGGCAACTCTTGAAAATGAGTGAGAAATCCAATTCTAAAGTGAACCCACTTCCTATTTCTTCATCCTCTACCTCTTGCCAAGTGGTAGAGTGTGTTTTCTTCACAAGTTTCAAGAATTGGTGAAGTGGGAGCTTGATCTTGTGATGCTTCGACGTAGATCATCTTCGGCACGAAGCCGACGATCTTGCCCGCCCATTTCTCCGATGAAGCCGACGCTAGAGCCCGGGTTTCCATTTGGACAGCGAGGAGACTTCATTGCGAAGCTATGGAGGTGGAGGACCGGATCTACAAAGGTTGTATTTCCGTTCTCTTAGTAAAGTAGTTTACTAGTTCTTGTTTCGCCTAGACATCTAGTTAACGATCCGTAGTCTAGGGTTTCTCGGCACCCCTAAAATTTGAAATTGGCATGGTTGATGCCTTGTGAGACCTCTTGAGAGTGCCTAGGAACCCTACATGTAGACATGGTCATATTAACGAAACAAGACTAAACAAGCTACATAAAGATGGATATTTAAATCCTTTTGAATATAAATCTTATGCGACTTGTCAGTCTTGTATCAAGGGTAAAATGACCAAAACTCCGTTTATAGGACACGGAGAAAGAGTTACTGAGCTCTTTGGACTCATACAAAGTGATGTATGCGGGCCAATGTTTACACAGGCTAGAGGCGGTTTTTCATACTTCATAACTTTTACTGATGATTTCTTAAGATTCGGTCATGTGTTTTTATTAAAGCATAAGTCTAAAGCTTTCGAGAAATTCACTGAGTACAAACTTGAAGTAGAAAAACAAACCGGATTGAGCATCAAGATACTTCGATTAGATCGAGGTGGAGAGTATCTCAGTACAGAGTTTTCAGACTTTCTAAAAGAGAATGGGATTCTTCCTCAACTCACTCCTCCTCACACACCACAGCACAATGGTGTGTCAGAACGACGGAATCGAACCCTATTAGATATGGTACGTTCCATGATGAGTGATGCTGAGTTACCTGTCTCATTTTGGGGGCTTGCATTGAAGACTGCAGCGTTTCTGTTGAACAGGGTTCCTACCAAAACCGTATTTACCACACCATATGAGATATGGCATGTGAGAAATCATCTCTTAAACGAGTTAAGATTTGGGGTTGTCCGTCCGAAGTCAAAAAGCAGAATCCGGACAAACTCGAGACACGGGCAGTCATGTGTAAGTTTGTGGGATATCCAAAACACTCGTTTGGATATTTTTTCTACCACAAGGAGGAACAAAAGGTGTTTGTTTCTCGACATGCCACATTTTTAGAAAATGAACTTTTTACAAATACTTATGGCAATGTGGTAGATCTAGAAGAGGTTCTAGAAACACAAGTTACGAATGACGATCTGGTTGAGTCTGTTGTTGCAACAGAAACTGATGAACCTCAGCCGCTCCGTAGATCTAGTAGGACTTCTCGCCCACCGGAGAGGTACTACGGTTTCCTCATTGATGGTGATAGAGAAGATTGCATCATGGAGGATGATGATCCTACAGTTTTCAGCAAGCTATCACGAGTGGTGACTCTGTGAAGTGGATGGATGCTATGAGATCTGAAATGGAGTCAATGTACACCAAAAAAGTATAGACTTTGGACGTTGTGCCCCCTAGGGTAAAACCCTTAGGGTGCAAATGGATCTTTAAAAGAAAAATTGGGGTAGATGGGCAGGTAGAGACCTATAAGGCAAGACTTGTGGCGAAAGGATTTTGTCAAAGACCAGGTCTGGATTATGACGAAACTTTTTCTCCCGTAGCCATGCTTAAATTCATTCGGATCCTACTATTAGTTCTATGTATGCCCTAGAGGCCATTATTGTACATATGATGTATATTATATTGGATGCTTGGACATATATAGAGAGGAATTTCTTGCTCGACATGATAGTATGCTATCTGGTTGCTCTTTATCTTAACATGTATACTTGTCTCTTAATACTGTCATATGGTTACATGTTGGTAAAGCCCTTAGGATGTGTACTTGACTACCAGGATTACGATGTAGATCATACTAGTGGGGCCGTGGTAGTCCATAAGTTCATCCTTTAATGTTCCTAGTCATGGGTGTATCGAGACAGGGCATCGATATACCAGAGTAGACTAGCGTATACGCTTCTCGACTCATGAGATGGGCGATGGCTGATCTCATATCCATTGGTGTTTGACATCAGAGATGTATACGGGTGCTCAGTGGAGACTGGATACACTGAACGGACTTGTCGAGAACTCCTAGATGGTATTATACCTGACATCAGATAGCAGTTCTCTGGTGACACTGGTACATGTTAGTCTCTAGACCCGAGATCGTCATAGAGTCTTGTGTGATTCCCACTGTGCTTTGATTTCCGCCTTACCACGTTCAAGAGGACGTGCAAAATGGTGGTTTTTGGGTATAGTCCCGAGTCACATTGAGGCAATGAGCGATAGGAGGGGTTTCGTCTCTCCCGGTATTGGGGGTTGATGTTGCGCTGTGCTCGATTGGCCATAACAGAGAAGTCCCTGGCCAGGGCTGATTTAGAGATTTACTGGTAAGTGTTATTAGTAGTTTCTCGACCTGTTATGAGCCTCGTATCGGCATGACTTATCGGTTATTGAGGTCTGACGTTTACCACCCCTAGACTTGATATTCGACATATTAGACGAGAAGACCGGACTATACGGTAGTGTTACTGACAGGCTTTACAGGAGCTAGATCTTGCTTGCTTGTTGATCTTCTGATCGATCAATACCCGGGTAGCCGTTACGTCCAACTAGTACTGCTGACGGCTTGTGGGTGCTTGATGTGATCATCACCTACTGCCGGCGTATTGACGAGTCTTTAGAGTCCTACATAGAGCTTTTACTGGCTCTGGCTATTTTAAAAATAATTAAATAATTAATTAAATAAACAAAATCGTTTAAGTGAATTTTATAATTTTCGGTAAAGTAAAACGTAGTTTTCATAAAACTAAACCGTAATTATTTTTCACAATAAATTTAAAAATACCTATTTTAATTATGTTATTACTAGTAAATGGTGTTTATTTATCTACTTATAAATTTTTAGTTTAATTTAATATTTTTCTTAAATTAATTATTTTAAATATTAATATAAGCTTTATTTTTACACTAAATTAGTGTAAATTACAAATTTGAATGGGTTTAATTAGAAAAAGTGAACCATTACATATTAGAATCAAGTGTGTTTCATGCAAAATTTATTTTCAAAATTTTACAATGGTTCTAAACCATTCTAGGTCAAATGGAGTGAAGAAAATAGAGAATTTTTAAATAAATTTATGAAAAGACTTAATTGTGTGATATTTTTGTGAAATCTTCTACACTTTTCTTCACATTTTCTCACTCTCCTCTCTTTTCCTCACCTCATGGCCGACCTCACCACCATGGGTAGCCCCAAAATTTTCCCCCCATCATTTTTGTATTAAAAATCATCAAAATTCATCAAAAATTCAATAAAAAACCCACAAAATCCTAATTAATTCCTACCCTCCATTCTTTGCTCATCTTTACATGGATTTTGGAGATGGAAAGCATTCATTTTGGAGGCTTATTTTCATGTTTGGATTTCATGTTGTGGAGGTATAAATCTTCTTCTTTTAATTTATTGTTATTAGATGTTTCATTTAAGCATAATTAGATTTAATAACTAATTTCTAGTTTAACATTTTTATTAATTAAGTAGGGTTATAATAACTAGTTTAACATTTTTAGAAGTGGAAAATCTGGTATGGATGATATATTGTAAATTGTTTATCCAAAATTGTTTAAATTAATCCATTTTGCAAACTAGATTTCTATATATTGTATATATTGGTGAGATAAAATTCCAATTAATGTTTGTAACACTAGATTGTGGTTTTAATGAGGATATTAACTTATTAGTGGAATGAAAAACATAAATCGGTTACTAGTTTCTATTGATAATTGAAAAATACTAATAAAAATGCTATTTTTGCTAACTAGATTTTGGAAATTCTTAAATAAATGAGGTTTAAAATCTAAATTATGATTTCATTATATTATTATCATCATGAATTGTAGTTTAATATATTAATTCATGCAAAATCCAGTTTAGATATGATATTGTGAAATTTTCCTTAAAAGTATCGAAATCGGGTAAGTTTGCAAACTAGAATTTTCAAACTAATATAAATTAGGGTGTTAAAAATATAGTGATGGTTTATATAGTCTAGTTATTCTAATTAATGAATAATATGACGATTAGTTTCTTTTAAACATCAAGTTTTGAAGTAAAACGGTAAATTGGTGTTTTCAGGTTTTACGGAATCAGACGATTTGATCGATTTTTAGGGTTTCGATGAATTAAATCATGTTTTATATTATAAGCAATGATTTTTATAACTATGAGTTGTTTGTTGATGCTTATCTCGATCAATCGGAGTTTGTACGCCGATATCGAGTGATATTTGGTTTTTTTGCATGAGCGGGACATAGGTTTAACCTATGCGCGTTTCGTGCGTCGTTTTGATGTTGTCCGTGATTCAGTTTACAATATTATATGTGTTTGCGTATAGGTACCCCTCACGTGGAATGCGGGCGATGAAGAAGAGGATGGCGACACCGTCTTCGGCAGATAAGGACCAGGTGAGTAGATGTATATCTACAGGGGGAAGTCGGGTGGATGGCGTTTAGCACCCCCGCAAATGTAGAATAGGGATAGTACTTATTGTCATTAGGAAGCCAGAAGTGACCTTAGAATTTCGGTGAGTAGGACCCTAGTAGTGACCTTAGGTTGGACTAGATTGATTTAGAAAGACCTTACCCGAGGATGAATATCTTGTTGAAGATTCGTAGGTTTCAGGTAAATACACACACGCACACACTGAGACTCGACGTGGTGTATGCGTGTATGTGTATATATATAGGACTAGGTGTAGGTATATATATATATACACAATACGTATATGTGATACAAGGATGTGATATGATACACGGGGATGAAACAATATAACTGGGCTTGATGCCGTGATTCTTGGCTTTACGGTCGTGTTATGATGTTAGCAGATCATTAGGAAATGAGATAATGAATAGATATACATAAATAATAAAGGGTGGTGATGATATTGAAGTATATGGGACTCTAAAATATAACCCGAACCGCAACCTGTGCCTGAAATTCTGATATGATATCATATAGGTATGACTTCATTACGACATCATATAGGTGTGACTTGTTTTCGATATCATATATGTGTGACTTGATTACGATATCATATAGGTGTGACTTGATTACGACATCATATAGGTGTGACTTGATTTCGATATCATATATGTGTGACTTGATTACGATATCGTATAGGTGTGACTTGATTACGATATGATCTAAGTGTAACTTAATCACAATATGATACATATGACATGATATTTCTGAGGATAAATTAACGATGTATATTTATGCTGACAATGATATATGATTGATGTATGCGATTACAGTATAGCACCTTGATCTTGACATGTGTTGATGATGATAATATACGAATGAAAAGACACGTCGGTGATACTTGACCCATACCCTGATATTGGGATGCCGTACGATGGATTTTACCGTATGAGGCATAAATATGATGATTGATCCGCATTCTTGATTCGAGGAAGCCGTACTACGTACGTGACGCTATTAAGGCTGGATCGCCGACTATTAGAGATATGGATTCAGACCTTAGGTGGACTCTTATTTCTTATTGACTAGTTTCTTAGGTTTAGTTCCTTAGGAGGTTAGATGGACACTAGTTTAGGCTCGAGTCATATAGTTGTAGTTATACTTGTATATCACAGATGAGTGGTTATTACACATCCGTCTTTACATTCATACCGTAATCATAATGGTGCATGTTCATTCATATGTTTCTATAATCAGAATAAAACTTTGCCTGTTAGGACACCAGCACCATTACCGATGATGCGCATATTCCACGCACACTTATTTGCCGGCTCACACACATCATCATCGGTAATTGCTATGTCACGTACACTTTAGATCATATTATCTTTTATTGATATAATCAGCTAACAGCTAGATCGATATAATATTGTGATTATTCTCTGGTGTTAGTATAGACAAGGTATTTATTACTTAGACATTTCATGCATTCGCAATTTCATGTTATCATGCAATATTATGGGGCATATGGCGACACTTATCATATACTTACTCATGATTTTGGGATTTTGGATTTCTATGAGATTTCTGGATTTTTGGGGAAAACTGCAAGAATATATAAAAACTTCTCTCTCTCTCCTCCTCTCTTTTTAAAACATAAGATGTGGTTTTCTCATGATGTATGTGTCGTCCACCATGAGATTTCATGTTTTCTGTTGGATTTCGAGACCCGATTCGAGGAGTGGATGAACCGTCTCGGGTACATGGTGGGCCCGGTATGGTATCCCGGGGCAAGAAGATCGAGTTGTAGACGATGAGTCTGGCAGGGGAGGACTACCTACCGGTGATGTCTGGCGCGGCGGATATCCGGAGGATACCGACCGTTATCGTGAGATTTGATGATATGGGCCGATCCGGATTAACGGAGCCCGAGATATTGAGACTATGAGACATTGAGATTATGAGGTATCAAGACTTGAGATTTATATGTTTTGTGTCGATGCTTGACACGGATTTCCATGGATTTCATCGTTGATATTTCAGATTTCTACACACATTTTACCATGATAAAAGTTAAAGATTTCTTATACATATATATCTAGATTTCAGGATTGGTTATTTCACATTCATGGTGCATGCATACTCATTCACATGACATAGTATTATATGAGGCACTGACACGAGCACGGAGCATTTGCCTTACACGTAGCTTATTATTCTGCCTTTACTTGATGACTAGTAGTATATTAGTATATTATTATGACCTAGGACAGCGTCGTGCATTCGATTTCTTTTCGCAGATATCTTTTACTCACGAGTTGGCAACTCACTCCCGTTGTGCCAAATTTTATTACAGGTTCGATGTACAGGTTTCCCTGGCAGCTTGCTAGCACATCTTTTCATTCAGGGTGATTTGCACGGTAGGTCGGTTCACTTGTATCTGGACCGCCGTTGTACTGTTATTACTTAATTTTGTATCTAGTAAGCTCCATCAACCAAACTTGTATTATTTGATAGTTTACTGGACCATTTATTTATTTCGACCTTAGAGTCGCGCTTGTATTATTACGATATTTGGTGGTTTTGTTTTCTTTTGAGTTTTGAGCCTCGCCCTTCGGCGTTGTATAATATTGTCCATTGGTGTGGTTGTTTCCGCCTTTTGGCGTAGAGCTAGCTCCCATTTGGGGATGATTTTACTGTTTGTATATATTTATTCTTGTTTGTACCCGTTTGGGGCCAGTTTTTACAAAGGAGACTCTGCCGAAATTTTTGAGAAAATTGGATGTTGCTTTTAAACTTGTTTTCTACATGTTTTCCTTTACTTCTTCTTCTTTTTATGGTTTAGATTTCTGGGCTTCGGCTTACTTAGGTTACGTTGCGCCTGTAGACGCTTCATAATCTAAGTGTCGGTCACGTTCCGTACTTTCGGGTCGTGACAAAGTTAGTGTTGGAGATAGTGCCCTCAGAGTCAATTATTAGGTCACAGGTACGTGATTGTAATGATTGAGGGAGGACCTATCCCGGTAGGACAGTCTTACTCGAGATGATAGTATGCTATCTGGTTTACCTTTATCATCGTGTACTGCTTTAGGTGACCTGACACGTCGCTATTACACGTTGATAGAGCCCCTAGGATTCTTGCTTGACCACCAGCAGTATGAGGGCGATCATATAAGTGGGAGCTGGGGTCTATAAGCTTATCCTTAAAAGGTCCCTAGTCGTGGGAGTTTCGAGACTGGGCATCGATACTCCATTAGTAGACTAGTGTATACAGTCGAGACCCCGACGAGGGGCGGTGGCCGGTTTCACAAGCCACTGGTGTCAGTTGGATCACCTAAGATGTATACAGGTGCTCATTGGGTTATGAGTACACCGGACAGGACTCGCCGGGAACATGCTAGTTGGTCATATACCAGACGTCAGATGGCAGTTCCCTGGTGACATGTGTGCAGGTTAGTTCATCGACCTGGGGATCGTCATTTGTCTCGTGTGAGTTCCCACTGTACTTTGATTACTACCCTACCACGGCTCAAAGGAGTCGTGCAAACAGGTTTTAGTTGGGTACAGTCCCGAGCCACATGGAGGCAGTGAGCGTATCTTCAGGGGTTCGTCTCTCCCGGTATTGGGGGTGAGGTCGTGCTGTGTCTAGGAGAGCCATTACACAAAGTCCTTGGCCAAGGCAAGGAGATTTACTGGTAGGTATTCCAGTAGTATCTCAGGGTGTTCTGGGCTACACTCCGACACGGCTTGTACCACTTTTGGGGGTCTGACTTTTACCAACCCCCTAGGCCCGCCATGCGATACTCATAGACGAACGGACCGGACTGCACGGATATTGTCACTGACAGGCTCAGTAGGGTGTCAGGATGAGTTCGCTCATCGACGTCCCTTTTGGTCAATAGCTGGTGGCCCGTTACGTATTGGCTTATACCTCTGACGTGCTAGTGGTTAAATCCACAGCCATTGTATTGACGAGTCTTTAGAGTCCACCACACTTTCAGTTACTCAGCTTTCGGGCGAAACGCTGTAGAGGCCGTATGGAGATATGGCAGGGTTCGATCAGATACGTGCGGTATTACACGGATCGTGATCGGACGGTTTTTTACTAGCCGGCTTTGGCTTAAGCCGGATCTTAGTATTTGATAGTGTAGATTTTGTCTCCTTCCATTTGTATCCGGACGGAATACAGATGCGGGTGTGTATGCACAGTATCGGGGTTTTCCTGTAATTTATTATGGGACCAGTTTTCTGGAGTTGCCAGTTTGCATTCCGTTCCGGCCGGTTTTCCTTTGTTCTTTCCCGGCCGGACTTTTCCGATGGAGGGTGTTATTTGCAAGTTTGCAAATAACACATTTGTGGAGGGGTTTTATGTAAAAGATTGATTATGATAGCATCATTATCCTTTGCTCCATCCCTTGCATTTATTATGATTTGATAGGATATGGTTTGTGTAATGAGTGGAGTGATGGGCCGGCCACTGTTGGAGGATGAGGGGTGTGTTTTAATTTGAGTGGAAAATTCCTTGCTTGCAATTTCGTGGCCCCCCCCCCTTGTGTGTGTGCAGGAGAATTTTTGTGTGTATGGTTTAATTAATATAAATGGTTACATTGACCTTTGATGTGGGTGCTGGAATGTTTTGGATGAGGGATTAATTCATACACACTTTCATTCACATAAGAGAGAGCTTGCTTCATTCTTAATTTTTTCCAGTGGGCAAATAGATGGCTTGGCCGAGCTCATTTGCTAGGAGGCTCCATTCTTCATCAAGTTTTGATCCATGGAAAATTCTTGTCCAAAAATCCCTCCAAATTGGCAACCTCCTAAACCCCAAAGAGACAGCTATTCTACGCTATTCTACAGCAAATCTTGGACGCGTCGGCTAGCCTACTTCGCGCCCGAGTTGCCTCGGTATTGAGGTGGGAGCCCGTAAAAGATGCAGGCGATGTGGTGCCCTTCCGGCAAGGAGGAGACGGACGGAGATCCCGCGAGGAGATCGGAGTGGAGATGAAGACCGAAGGACTCGGATCAGTCGGTATATCTCCAACCCATCTTCTAGTTAGCTTAGACTTGTTAATGGTTACGATCCGGGTGTTTAGTGCGCGGTGGTGTCGGTTTGCTAAGTCCGCAAAATTAAAGTTTTTCACCGCTTCCGCATTCCGGCGTCGGATTGACGGCCGGGGCGCCGCCGTGCACTTACAGTGGTATCAGAGCCTCCCCATTAACTAAGTCTAGCTTTGTGTAATGTGTTTTTCAGTTCCGATCGATCGTAATGTCCAAAAACCCGTATTTGCCCACGACAGTTTTCTGTTGAAATTTTTTGGTCCCCAAAAATTTTTCAGGTTGTATAAAAGTACTGTACAGAATGACATGAGACTTCTGGGAAAATTCGAGCCATTGACTTTTCAGTCAGAGCGCGGAACCGCGGCTAATACCCACCTGGGGCCGCGGTTCCGCCGCAGAATGAAAGGTTCAATGGGTCGGATTTTTTCAGTGGGCCTCTGGGCTTATTTTAGGGCTTTTGGAACATTAATTTTTGGGCCCATAATTTCTTTAACTGCTACAGTATTATTTTGGGGCCCACTTGTTAAATTTTGATCGGTCGGATATTTTAAACACATATTTCACAGTATTTACATTATATCTGCGACCGTGAATGTCACTTGATCGGTAAATCCGGTCTAACTGCTATAGCCCGGTTAGACGGATTTGCGAACGTGACTTTCACGTTGATGTTCTGTTTTTGCTGTGATGTTGCGGATCGATCGTGAGGGATAGCCTGGATGCAATGCTAGTACAGTTGTGGTTGTATTATGTACATTTGATATTGCGGGGCGAGCGTCCGACATGTGGACTGCCGTCACTGCCTGTTTGTATTATTATTTTGGGGCACGACCTGGTTGCGGTCGATGTACCCGTTGTATGTATATTTTACTTTCTGTACTAGGATTGCCCCGCGGAGGGGTGCACGGATAGCCGGGTTCTGGAGGGCAACAAGCCCGCATCTCATGGCATTGAGACGGAGGGGGCTTCACTCTAGGATTGGCGGGCTATTCGCCGCACTCGTAGGGGGTACAGGTTGACCCAGGAGGGGTGCCCAAGTTACCGGATTCCGTGAAGTGCTGGGTGGTCCATTCACGTTGCTGAAGGGGGCTGCCTCGCTTCAGGTTTTGGCGGGTAACTTGCCGCGCCCGTAGGGGTCTAGGATTTCATTGCACAGGCTATCCACACGACCAGGGGAACGTCGGGTTTCAGTAGTGGCTCTGTGAAACCTGGGGATCCCAGATATCTGTATTGTTTCTGTGATGCTGTTCATTCTCTGTGATGTTGCATTTTATTCACGCCTTGAGCGAATATAATATATTGGTATATATATTAGTAGATGTAGTATATGTTTTGCATCCGCGCTAGTCCAGTCCCCGCTCTGTCGTTAGTAAGCTAACCTAACGGGTAATGACGGGACCCAGTGGCAAATGCGGATGGCATATACGTACATCAGTATATTTTCGTTCTTTGTGGTGTGATCAATTGATGGGACTGCATTGATTCGGATCAATGCAAGTTAAAACAAACCTAATCCGATGTTGTTGGAACACTTTTCAAAAAGCTGTTATTGCAAGAACGTTTACTTTTGTTTTGCATCGTGGTATTCATTGGAATATCCTGCTCCTCAGTCGACGAGGCAAGGGCCGAGATCCCTTCACCGGGAGTGACCCCTTGGACAGAAGTTTGCGTCAGGGCATTAACTTCACTATAGCCGATTACTTTTGCTTTGCATCGCGGTATTCATTTGGAATATCCTGCACCCCATTCTACGGGGAAAGAGCCGAGATCCCTTCACCGGGAGTGACCTCTTTAGCAACGGTTTTCGTCACTATATTTTCAAAAAGCTATCAGTTCCTTCAACGATATCAAGTTCTTTACGTTAAACGTTTTCGCCAGAAACCATTCGTAGCCCTCCGTCGTTTCAGACGGGTAGCACGTAGTATTCATGCTATGTTTGTTGGCCTTCGTCAAGGCATAGTGTATGGTAGCTGCTTGTTGCCTTTCTGCAGCATAGATAGATGCGTTGGTTTGGGACAGTCGTATAGCCTTGTTGGCCTTCGTCAAGGGCTTGTGCGGGTGGGTTCAAATCAACCTGGAGAATGACGGGTAGAACTTGACATGTGACTTATGATTTGTTGGCCTTCGTCAAGGTCATAAGAGCATGGGGCAGAAATCACATCGGGAGTTTCAAAAGAACTGAAACTTGCCAGATACGTGCATACCTTCTGGAGTGTGATGACTTGAGCGGATTCCGTCACGTTGTCATGCGATGAGAGTTGGATCCCGATTCCCACTGATGAGTTAGTTTACTCCTCGGGTAACCCCGACTAATTCTTCTTTCAGGTTTGGAGGAGAATTTGAGGTACAGTGGGAGGATTCCAGATTAGATAAATTGTGACCATTCTGATCTAGGTTAGAGTGCACGTTGAGTGTTTTCTTTTCTCTCTCTCTTTGGCAGCAACCATTGACCCGACCCTAAGACTTTGACTCAGTGACCAAGTTGACCGAACCTTCTTAAACACCGGCTTTTGGATTGTCAGAGTTGCAAACCTCATTGCCACTCCTACTTTTACCCTTTTCTCCAGGACACCCCGTTTTACTACGAACGTCCACTTCCATTGGACAAAACCATCGTATGGTTAGATACGAACTCGAAAGAATTTATTCGAGGATGGTTTCCGGTTCTGGAGAAAACGGATAGGATTATTCAGTTGTCTTTTCCTTTTACCCTCTCTCAGGTTACGAGTACTCCTTGGTTTAGGGGTAGTACACCTATTACGCAAATTGGATTGTCTTCTTCCAAACCTTAGGCTGGTGCCGACCGGTAGGGAATGAAGAAAACCAATTAGCATAACGATGGTGTGCAGAAGGTATTAAGTTCAGACAAAGCAAGGGATTAGTAAGAGGACAAAGTAAATTGCAACAGATATTCACGACCAAACCAAATATTTCGTTACCACTCCCACATCACCTTTGTATTTCTCCAGGACACTCCGTATCACCACGAAGATCCACAGTTTATTTAGATACTCCATCGTATGGTTATATACGAACTCAAATGGAACTGGTTCCAGTTCGGGGATGGATTCTGGTTCAGGAGAAATAGGAATAAGGTTTATTCGTTTGTCTTTTATCTTCACCTTCTCTCATTATGAGTGTTCCTAGGATTGGGACAGTACACCCATTATGCTTATTGGATAGTCTTCTTCCAAACTATAGGCTGGTGCCGAACGGTAGGGAAGGAAGAAAACCATTTGGCCTAAAAGGGTGTGCAGAAGGTAAAGACTAAAGACATATGAAGGGATTTGGAGAGGTGGCAAAGAACTATACGGTTACAGTCGTGAATTTGGAAGAGGCATTACTAGGAATACCAGAATACCCCATCGGAACATTTCAATGTTTCAGTTTCACTGTGTAATGTTAAAGGAAAACTGATTTCCCGATTAGATACTTACTCCAGGGTATGTATTTACCAGGTACGATTCTCACATCTGTATGGTTTTACAGATGATAAGTGGGAGTAAGTTATTGGGAATTGGGTGATTATCCTCATTATATCGGGATTCGTTGTAATCGGTGATATTTGAGGAAATCACCTGGGCTGTTTGCCGGTCGGCAAATATTTGGTTTTGAATATCCGCTGTTATGCACCAATTTCAAATTGATATATTTGTACGTCTATTTTCATAGAGTGAGATATACCTTTCTGAAATTATGTCTACGACATTTACCTATATCAGTGGATGGTTAGGTAAGGAGCATTAAACAGCGGTGTAATTCTTCTTAACCATAAGTACAGTTTTCAACCTACGACACACAGTGAATGAGTTATCAGACTCAAGGGACTTATACAAAGGATTGTATGTTGTCCAGGGTCCATCAGGACAGAGGGGTTGGTCCTCGTACTATATTCGGTTTACTTATGACTTCTCTAGTTTTTAGACAGGTGTTTCGCGGAAACACAGGGTCCAAATTTTGAGAAGTTATAGGTATTTGAATAAAGTAGAGAACCAGGTATAGCAAGTATCGGGATTCTTCAAAGAGATCGAAGATGTAGATACTTGTGTATGGTATTCAGTTGATAGTAATGATAAAGAGATCTTGCTTCTCTTTCAGGTTACTCATAATTGGAAGTACTCCTAAGTTGAGTAACGCTGATCGGCCTCCTTCCATTTAGTTGACATGCGCTGGGGACAGCTGCATGATTTGAATCTGGTTCAATTAAATCAGTGCATCTGTTTCTATATTGGATATAGAACAGTTCATATCTTAACGATGTTAAGGTATGGGGAGTTGTCCGGTTTATGATTAAAACCAGACACTGGACAACTCAAGGCACGTTTCTGTAATGGCTGTTTGTGGGTTGACCCAGGCTATGACGAGGGTTGACTTTCTACCATCTGGATGAACAATAGCGATATTGTTCTAGACTCGCCACAGTTTTATTAAAAATGGATTTTTTCAGAAAACAGTAGTGGGAGTATGGTAGAACTGGAAGTGATTCCAGAACCACAAACGATTACTGAAGATTTGATAAGGAACCTAAAGATTCAATCTGGATTGACATTCCATTGGCCACTCCGCAGATAAGGTGGGTAACTTCAGGCACCCGAGAGGCACTACGGTAGCCTCAAGGACGGTGACAGGGAAGTTCTTGTTTACCCACAATTGCCATTGCTGTTGTTCCAGGTTACGAGACCCGGCGGGAGGATGAGTATAGCGTCGTTCTAAACCAGTTTTAGAAGTGTACGTCTATATGACTCTGCCAGAGGGTTGTCGTAGTCAGTGGGAGCAGCGGAAGCATTGGTGGAAAGGTTGCTTATGTCTATTTATAGACTAGAGCAGATGTAGCGGAGATAGATCATCTATTTCTGACGTGACAGTCATGGGTTTGACTTCATCAGAATAGGGGATGGATCTGTTGAGAAGGTAGTAGGGTGTGATATCCTGGTATTTGGATGATATACACAGAGTAGGAAAAGAAACTCCTACACTACGATCGGTTATACTTTGGTCGTCACACAGTGGTTTCTCCACATGGGACTTGGATTTTACATCAGACATACTGGTTACTAGATCTATGGTTTTAGATCTAGTTTTGGGTGGTTTCCCAATCAGGGTACTTGACAGCATTCTAAGAGTATTTGGGATGGACGACTCCTGGCACGGTAGTGTACCTGCAGGTAATGGAGTCACCCTCTCCAAAGGTGTCTTACAGACTAAAGGGGAGAGGGACGGGCATGATTGGCAGATCACTTGCTCAGGCAATTGAGTCAATCATGAGATGTCAAGTACCACACCAGATGTTGTTCTTGCACTAGATGCAATAATTTGACATTAATCCAATCCTGGAGAAACAGTCGGAAGCAGTTTTAGAACATAAGTGGATGTTCTAGGGATATGATAACGACAGCCTCATTCAGGAGACAGTTATCATTCCAGGCTTCCAAGGTGACATGGACGACAAGGAGGTTGTCAGAGTTATAGTTTTCCTTCTGATGAGGGGCAGTATTTTGGACAGGTGGTCCAAGGAAATACTGAGGGAGGCATGGCGCGCAGGATACTGATTAAGTTCAGTTGACGATACAGTCTAAGAAGTTTGGATTTGGAGTTCATTTATGAGCTAGGTCCCATCAGACATCCAGACATATTCTGAGACAGGTATTGCTCTTTTCGGGAGATGGCTTTCTCCGCGAACTTGAGATATAGAGAGACATAGAAAGAAACAACTAAGCGGATCCACTCACTGAGGCTATTCCTCGAACGCAATAGTTCCGCAAACGAGTTTTGTGAGACTGACTAGTAGAGGAGTTGGATGTTCGGTATCACACGAGCTGTGAGTATGCGACATCGCAATAATTAGCCTTGAGTGCAAGTGGGAGATTGTTGGAGATAGTGCCCTCAGAGTCAATTATTAGGTCACAGGTACGTGATTGTAATGATTGAGGGAGGACCTATCCCGGTAGGACAGTCTTACTCGAGATGATAGTATGCTATCTGGTTTACCTTTATCATCGTGTACTGCTTTAGGTGACCTGACACGTCGCTATTACACGTTGATAGAGCCCCTAGGATTCTTGCTTGACCACCAGCAGTATGAGGGCGATCATATAAGTGGGAGCTGGGGTCTATAAGATTATCCTTAAAAGGTCCCTAGTCGTGGGAGTTTCGAGACTGGGCATCGATACTCCATTAGTAGACTAGTGTATACAGTCGAGACCCCGACGAGGGGCGGTGGCCGGTCTCACAAGCCACTGGTGTCAGTTGGATCACCTAAGATGTATACAGGTGCTCATTGGGTTATGAGTACACCGGACAGGACTCGCCGGGAACATGCTAGTTGGTCATATACCAGACGTCAGATGGCAGTTCCCTGGTGACATGTGTGCAGGTTAGTTCATCGACCTGGGGATCGTCATTTGTCTCGTGTGAGTTCCCACTGTACTTTGATTACTACCCTACCACGGCTCAAAGGAGTCGTGCAAACAGGTTTTAGTTGGGTACAGTCCCGAGCCACATGGAGGCAGTGAGCGTATCTTCAGGGGTTCGTCTTTCCCGGTATTGGGGGTGAGGTCGTGCTGTGTCTAGGAGAGCCATTACACAAAGTCCTTGGCCAAGGCAAGGAGATTTACTGGTAGGTATTCCAGTAGTATCTCAGGGTGTTCTGGGCTACACTCCGACACGACTTGTACCGCTTTTGGGGGTCTGACTTTTACCAACCCCCTAGGCCCGCCATGCGATACTCATAGACGAACGGACCGGACTGCACGGATATTGTCACTGACAGGCTCAGTAGGGTGTCAGGATGAGTTCGCTCATCGACGTCCCTTTTGGTCAATAGCTGGTGGCCCGTTACGTATTGGCTTATACCTCTGACGTGCTAGTGGTTAAATCCACAGCCATTGTATTGACGAGTCTTTAGAGTCCACCACACTTTCAGTTACTCAGCTTTCGGGCGAAACGCTGTAGAGGCCGTATGGAGATATGGCAGGGTTCGATCAGATACGTGCGGTATTGCACGGATCGTGATCGGACGGTTTTTTACTAGCCGGCTTTGGCTTAAGCCGGATCTTAGTATTTGATAGTGTAGATTTTGTCTCCTTCCATTTGTATCCGGACGGAATACAGATGCGGGTGTGTATGCACAGTATCGGGGTTTTCCTGTAATTTATTATGGGACCAGTTTTCTGGAGTTGCCAGTTTGCATTCCGTTCCGGCCGGTTTTCCTTTGTTCTTTCCCGGCCGGACTTTTCCGATGGAGGGTGTTATTTGCAAGTTTGCAAATAACACATTTGTGGAGGGGTTTTATGTAAAAGATTGATTATGATAGCATCATTATCCTTTGCTCCATCCCTTGCATTTATTATGATTTGATAGGATATGGTTTGTGTAATGAGTGGAGTGATGGGCCGGCCACTGTTGGAGGATGAGGGGCGTGTTTTAATTTGAGTGGAAAATTCCTTGCTTGCAATTTCGTGGCCCCCCCTTGTGTGTGTGCAGGAGAATTTTTGTGTGTATGGTTTAATTAATATAAATGGTTACATTGACCTTTGATGTGGGTGCTGGAATGTTTTGGATGAGGGATTAATTCATACACACTTTCATTCACATAAGAGAGAGCTTGCTTCATTCTTAATTTTTTCCAGTGGGCAAATAGATGGCTTGGCCGAGCTCATTTGCTAGGAGGCTCCATTCTTCATCAAGTTTTGATCCATGGAAAATTCTTGTCCAAAAATCCCTCCAAATTGGCAACCTCCTAAACCCCAAAGAGACAGCTATTCTACGCTATTCTACAGCAAATCTTGGACGCGTCGGCTAGCCTACTTCGTGCCCGAGTTGCCTCGGTATTGAGGTGGGAGCCCGTAAAAGATGCAGGCGATGTGGTGCCCTTCCGGCAAGGAGGAGACGGACGGAGATCCCGCGAGGAGATCGGAGTGGAGATGAAGACCGGAGGACTCGGATCAGTCGGTATATCTCTAACCCATCTTCTAGTTAGCTTAGACTTGTTAATGGTTACGATCTGGGTGTTTAGTGCGCGGTGGTGCCGGTTTGCTAAGTCCGTAAAATTAAAGTTTTTCACCGCTTCCGCATTCCGGCGTCGGATTGACGGCCGGGGCGCCGCCGTGCACTTACAGTTAGTATCAGAGCGCTAGGTTTAACCTTGTATAAGTCTAGGGTGACCCTTGGTTGATGGAGTAGGCGACTTAGGTAGAGTGACGTACCGTGGGTATCATCCACGGCATACTTACGATACGCAACTCTTCTTAAGTAGCCTTAGGATGTACATTTCTTTGCACCGCATTTCATTCGTTCCTTGATCAATCTTCGTCGATATCGGATGGTGGTTTCTGTTACCATGGGCGCACTAGCAGAGGGAGCTGTGGCTCGAATGCGATAACCATTAGGGTATTGGTTATTCTTGAGGATTGAAGTATTGTTTAGCGTGCGGATGAAGGGTATTCACATGGTGTCCAGGCAAAGTTAAAGGGTCCGAACGATTATCAGAAAAACCATTTTCCTAAGTTTTAGGTATTCGGAAGAACATGCAGGTATTTCGATGGACCCTCTAGAGGAATGAAACCCTAACTCGACATAATGACCATGAGAACGCCCTTGAACCTTAGGGTTTACGGCAGTTCTACGGTGCCATTAGTGAGGGTTGGGTTTGCCCTTCTACGGCTGGACCATCGATACTGGGGTATGTACCGGATATTTTTAAACTGTACTTGAGTGTTGAGCTCTTGGGGAATTATGGGATTTTGATGGATCGATCGAAAAGTTTAATGTAGTCCGGATATCAGGTGAAGGGATCGACTACGTGGGAGACTTTAGATATGAGTATTGTCGTTGGTAGCGCAGTCAGCACACCTATGAAGAGACAAGTTCGAAGCAGTCGACACCAGAGGAAAGGAGGGAAAGAGACGCACATTGACGATAGTGTTTACGATTGTGAATTGGTGATTTGAATTTCATATTTCCGTTGATTGGATCTTTTTTTGGTATTTTGAGGATTTTGTTCTACGATTGGTATTTCTTATGTGTGCATTAATTACATTCTATTAGTGATTCATATATCAGTTGTATTGATGTTGTTTAGTACGTACCCAGTGCACTTGATTTGGTTTTTATACATTTTGAGATTTTGATTTGATTTCGTGCATATGGTTACACATGATTTTGACATATGCTTCGACCTAGTTTTCATGCATTTTCGTACTGTGATTTCGATTTTGATATTCGGTGTATGTTTTCGTGCACCAAGTGCACCTGATTGAGATTCTTGCGCACACTTGGCGCACTTGATGAGATTTTGTGCACACCAGATGCACTAAATCGGGGTTTTGTGAAGATTAGATGCACCTGATATTGAGTCGTGCACGCCCGTTGCACTTGACAGATGTTTTTGGTGCACACCTGTTGCACATAGTTCGTTTTTGTGTGTATTCATGGTATCTGTATTTGGTTTCGATTTCAGTGCGCACCGGACGCACATGATATTTTTATGATGTGATTGGGATTGAATTCAGTTTAAGCAGTATGCTTTTATAATCATTACTATTGATTTGGTAACCAGGTGGGACGTGTATGTTAAATAAAAGATATATATATATATATATAGCTATTTTTTTAAAAATAAACGTCCGCTACTTATTCCATGGCACGTGCATCATACGGCGATTTTCAAAAGGGGTTCTTGCATGATTCTTTATCCAGATGTTTGGATGATTTTACTATGATGCGCACAATATATAAGTTATAGTTTTGATGTATATTATGTTGGTTTTCGTATTGGGTTTTGGTATTTTATTTTCGCCATAACTACGATGATTGTGTTATGCTTGACGGAGTTGATTTTAGTTATGTATTGATGATTTCGGAGCCCCGACGATTTGAGTGTTTTGGCTGAATGTTTTAGTAATTGGGGGGAGTTTTAATTTAAATTCGGGGACCAAATTTCTTAAAGGGGGGAAGATTGTAACATTTTAAAAATAATTAAATAATTAATTAAATAAATAAAATCGTTTAAGTTAATTTTATAATTTTCGGTAAAGTAAAACGTAGTTTTCATAAAACTAAAACGTAATTATTTTTCACTATAAATTTAAAAATACATATTTTAATGATGTTATTACTAGTAAATGGTGTTTATTTAGCAACTTATAAATTTTTAGTTTAATTAAATATTTTTCTTAAATTAATTATTTTAAATATTAATATAAGCTTTATTTTTACACTAGATTAGTGTAAATTACAAATTTGAATGGGTTTAATTTGCAAAAGTGAACCATTACATATTAGAATCAAGTGTGTTTCATGAAAAATTTATTTTCAAAATTTTACAATGGTTCTAGACCATTCTAGGTCAAATGGAGTGAAGAAAATAAAGAATTTTTAAATAAATTCATGAAAAGACTTAATTGTGTGATATTTTTGTGAAACCTTCTACACTTTTTTTCACCTTTTCTCACTCTCCTCTCTTTTCCTCACCTCATGGCCGGCCTCACCACCATGGGCAGCCCCAAAATTCCCCCCCCCAATCATTTTTTAATTAAAATTCATCAAAATTCATCAAAAATTCAATAAAAAACCCATAAAATCCTAATTAATTCCTACCATCTATTCTTTGCTCATCATTACATGGATTTTGGAGATGGAAAGCATTCATTTTGGAGGCTTATTTTCATGTTTGGATTTCATGTTGTGGAGGTATAAATCTTCTTCTTTTGATTCATTGTTATTAGATATTTCATTTAAGCATAATTAGATTTAATAACTAATTTCTATCTACAAGTTTTAAAATTCAAGTTAGGGTTTAAAAAATTAAGTTATGGTTTTTATTAATTAAGTAGGGTTATAATAACTAGTTTAACATTTTTAGAAGTGGAAAATCTTGTATGGATGATATATTGTAAATTGTTTATCCAAATTTTTTTAAATTAATCCATTTTGCAAACTAGATTTCTATATATTGTATATATTGGTGAGATAAAATTCCAATTAATGTTTGTAACACTAGATTGTGGTTTTAATGAGGATATTAACTTGTTAGTGGAATGAAAAATTTAAATTGGTTACTAGTTTCTATTGATAATTGAAAAATACTAATAAAAATGCTATTTTTGCTAACTAGATTTTGGAAATTCTTAAATAAATGAGGTTTAAAATCTAAATTATGATTTCATTGTATTATTATCATCATGAATTTTAGTTTAATACATTAATTCATGCAAAATCCAGTTTAGAAGTGATATTGTGAAATTTTCCTTAAAAGTATCGAAATCGGGCAAGTTTGCAAACTAGAATTTTCAAACTAATATAAATTAGGGTGTTAAAAATATAGTGATGGTTTATATAGTCTAGTTATACTAATTAATGAATAATATGACCATTAGTTTCTTTTAAACATTAAGTTTTGAAGTAAAACGGTAAATTGGTGTTTTCAGGTTTTACGGAATCGGACGATTTGATCGATTTTTAGGGTTTCGATGAATTAAATCATGTTTTATATTATAAGTAATGAGTTTTATAACTATGAGTTGTTTGTTGATGCTTATCTCGATCAATCGGCGTTTGTACGCTGATATCGAGCGATATTTGGTTCTTTTGCATGAGCGGGACATAAGTTTTAACTTATGCGCGTTTCGTGCGTCGTTTTGATGTTGTCCGTGATTCAGTTTACGATGTTGTATGTGTTTGCGTATAGGTACCCCTCACGTAGACTACGAGCGATGAAGAAGAGGATGGCGACACCATCTTCGGCAGACAAGGACTAGGTGAGTAGATGTATATCTTAGGGGGGAAGTCGGGTGGATGGCGTTTAGCACCCCCGCAAATGTTGAATAGGGATAGTACTTATAGTCATTAGGAAGCCAGACGTGACCTTAGAATTTTGGTGAGTAGGACCCTAGTAGTGACCTTAGGTTGGACTAGATTGATTTAGAAAGACTTTACCCGAGAATGAATATCTTGGAGGAGATTCGTAGGTTTCAGGTAGATACACACACGCACACACTGTGACTCGACGTGGTGTATACGTGTATGTGTATATATATATATAGGACTAGCTGTAAGTATATATATATACACAATACGTATATATGATACAAGGATGTGATATGATACACGGGGATGAAACAATATAACTGGGCTTGATGCCGTGATTCTTGGCTTTACGGTCGTGTTATGATGTTAGCGGATCATTAGGAAATGAGATAATGAATAGGTATACAATTATAATAAAGGGTGGTGATGATATTGAAGTATATGTGACTCTAAAATAGAACCCGGACCGTAACCTGTACCTGAAATTATGATATGATATCATATAGGTATGACTTCATTACGACATCTGTCACGACCCGAAATTACGGAACATGACCGGCACTTAAGTTACGAACGTCTCAAGGCGTCCGTAAAATAAGTAAGCCGAAGCCCAGAAATCCAAACCAAGAGAAGTAGTGGAGTGTAGGAAAAACCATACCAAATCAACCTGTATGCATCATAATATACAACGCCTAAAGGCGAGGATCATAACAGAAATGAAACTCAACCAGCAATAACCCATGGAAATATAACCCGCGACTCTAAGGTCGAAAGAATAAACATCACTGGTCTCTATCTCAAATAAGTACATGTTTTGGTTGATGGAACTTCTAGATACAACTGAAATATAATATACAATGTATAATGATGGGTAAGATACAATAAACCCACCTACTAGCAAGTCACCTGAAGAAGATGTGCCCGCAAAGCCGTAATGAAATCCGTACTGCAACACCTGCATGAAACTGGGGCACAACGGGGGTGAGTTGCCAACTCGTGAGTAGAAAAAGATCTACGAACAGCAAATCGCATGTATGACGCAACCTAGGTCATACGATCATAATATATATAATCCTCAAATATATAACCAGTAATCTCTAACCATGGCTAATGTAAATATCTAACCCAAGTGTAATCCCATATGTCCATGTCAATGCATCAGGTAACAATGTATCATATAGATGATGTATGAATGCATGTAACAGAATGCATGTACTGAAGAAAACTGTTTTCATAATTTGTGAGATTTCTGTATTTTAAGATGAGGTATCATAAATGAAATCAGCATAAACAGTGCCTAGCATCGGCACAAAACATAAGTCTCAGTATCTCGATACCTCTGTATCACAATCTCTGTACCTCAATATCTCGAAATCTCAATGTCTCAATCACAAAATCTAGGGCGCCGTCAGTCCAGATCGGCCCCTACCATCCATCTCATGACTACGACGGTATCCTCCGGATATCCGACGTGTCGGGTAATATCACCGGTAGGTAGTGTTCCCCTGCACAGGCTCAACGCCATCATCTGCGATCTTCTTGCCCCGGGGTACCGCACCGGGTCCACCATGTACCCGCAATCGGTCTCATCCGCTTCCTCGATTCGGGTTTCATATGTCACTCTCAGCACCGAGAAAACACATGGTGAACGCACTGAAATATCATATCAAGGGTAACCGGGCTTTTAAAACATTTACATAATCTCTTTGAAATACCCACGGTTCCCAAATCCAGAAATAACATAGAAACAACATATCTCAATGCGTATAATCAGGAAGCATGATGTATGTGACATATAAATGGAATGCAAGTGTAACAGTATGTCCTGCAACATGGAATAATAGTATGCACATACAAGGGTCATATCCTGATGCAATAATACTACTGTGTAGTGACATGGCAATTACCGATGAAGATGTGTGTGAACTGGCAAGTAAGTATATGTGGAACATACGCATCATCGGTAATGGTGCTGGTGTCCTAACAGCATGATATCAATAATAGAATATGAATCATAACAGTATGTGATGCAGAGCAACAATAATAATATGCGGGAGCTGAAATACTGAACACCATGATCGCTAAACTGCATCTAATGTCATAAAGGTCATGTAGCTACACTACTACAAGGCTGAGCTAAAGCTAGTAGTAGGTAAGGGAAACTGCCTAACCTCTGAGTCGATACATATATATATATACATATATATAGTCGGTAATCCCGCCTCGATCATATCACATCCGATACTGTGTCCCTATAATCGATTATTCCCAAGTCAAATAGGCGGATCAAACATCAAAATATAGCTCGTACGTAAATCCGTCGTACGGCCTCCCAAATCTGGGTACGGGTCAATATCGCATTTATCATATCATTCATCGAGTATTCTCTTTATCAATTATCATCATCTGGGTACTAACCTATGTTTAGTACAATTCCAACATCATCACTATAATCAAGATCTAACTACTGATCGACAATCCCGTATAAATCGATATCATCAGCACATATCATCTCAAGGAGTATACCCCGCCCAAGGCGGCCTATTATAAATATCCTGTCATATCATATCATATCATATCTCGTATCATAATCACATGTCGATCATTTACATATTTGTATCACTATTCCTATGGCATCATTATCCCAAAATCCGCTAAGGCATCAAGGTGTATCTAAATCATGAATTTTACCATATCACCGATATCATAATCTCGGATCAAGCTCATCGACTCATATCAATTCCATGTATCATCCTCAAATCCGTAATAAACACATAGCCTCATACCCAAGTGAACACATGTCCATAACGAATCCCATAAGAATATATGAAGTGAGGATGTATGCAAATATGTATATGTGTGCATGTATGTGTAGTGCACCCACTACCCTATGGTTTCGTAACTCAAATCATCCAAGTCCACCAATATCCATTTAACATCAATAATTAATCCAACAACAAATAATAAATTGTTGGTGTGTATACGCATCCGTATACATCACCACGGACTGCGGGGGTGCTATACGCCATCCACCCGACTTCTCCCCGTAGATATAAATCTACTCACCTAGTTATGTGTTTCGGTGCCGATGTCGCCATTTGCATCTCCAACGCTTCGACGTCACGTGAGTACCTACAAGGATATCACATGCTAAAACTCATAAAAATCACATCGGAAACCAAAATGGTGCACACTACGCCCATAGGTAAAAACCTGTGACCTTGTGGGCAAAAACAGCCAATATCCACTGTCGTCGACGTCCGAACGCCACCCGACAGATACGAATCATCGAATATCAAAATCCATACGAAAACACGTCGTAAATCATACTCCAACTCACGAAAATGAACCCAGATTTTATCCTAACAGGAACCAGTCAAAACTAGACATGCCGGGGGTCAATTTTACATGAAAAAGGGCCTTTGCACGCAAAACGAGGCATTTTTATGCAGGTCTGGCCGCAAATTGCGGCCAGAATGAGGTAATTTGCGGCCGGAGTTTTGAATTAGTGGCTAAGGCTTTTGGTAGGGGTTCCAGGGTGCCTGCACAGCTCACTGACATGTCTACTTTTCTCTAGGAGGCCCCGGGTGAAAGCAGATCTCAGAAAGGCCTCAAAATCGACAAAAACGGTAAAATACGCCAAGTCGAATAACTCTGGTAAATACTTGGATTCTAGAGTAATATTGGTTACAATGGTCTCAAAAACATCTAATATGGTTATACTAACGATCAAAACCAATACTAGGTCAAGTTTCACTCAAAATTGCCTAAACTAGCACAATATCACACTAAAACAGTAAACTTTCAGATATTACACTAGAACTGAGCAAGAACTGAGTTGGGATGCGGGATTATACCTCGAGGGGGTCCTAGAATGAAGGAGAAGGGAAGATGAAGGAAGGAGGAGGGTGTGGTTGCTGCTGGGGAGTTGCTCCATTGGGCTGTTGCAGCATCAGGCTGATGCTTAAAGCTGATGTTGTTCTTTGTAGTTGCTGATGCTTGCAACTCTCTCTCCCTTTTGGTTTTCTTTCTTTCTTTTCTCTTCCATTCTTTTTCTAAGTGTTGCAGGATCAGAGTGTTGTGGGAATGGCTGTGGTGGTGTGGTAGTGTTGTTGTTTTTGTATGAAGTTAATGCTGTTGCTGCATAAGCTGATGCACAAGGGGCTGAAATATTGATGTTGGCTGATGCTTTAGTGGCTGAATTGTGCTGATGATAATATGATATGGCTGATGTGTTGATAAGGGTGCATGCGTATGGGGCTATGGTGCTAGGGGCTAGGGGTTGCTGAAGTCCATCATTGTAGGCTGAAAGTATTGACAAAGGGTGCAAAGGTATGTGGCTAATAGATTCATTTTCAGCTGAAATCAGGGCTGATTAGTAGCAAAATCAGCCATTAGGGGCTGAAAAATGGTGATGGGAGATTGTAGATCATCTAGGGGGCTGATAAGTCTCGATGGGGGGGTGTTTGGTCAGCAATGGGGGGCTGAAATGTGCTAGGGGCTGATGTATATCAGCTATGGAGCTGATGTAGCTGTTGATGTGAGAGAATGGGGGCTGATTTGGTATATCAGGAGCTGATGTAAGGCTGTTGCAATGTTTCAGCACCTGCTGCTGGTGGTTTTTCCTTAAGGGGTGTTATGTTGTGGGGAGAGATGTGAGAGAGCGTAACAAAACACAAGGAATAATGAAATGGGATGGATCATGGCACATCCTAACCATCTCTCTTTTCTCCGGAACAATGCTCACAAGACACCAAGCCACCATGGCTCACTTCTCCCTACATAGTCGACATAATCCCAGCTCTAATCAAATGGTTCAACCCACCATGGTCACCTAAACATGGTCCAACCCTAGGCTACCATGACCAAAACAAGAAACAGGTGTAGAAAATGTCATGTGCACATTTTTGCACAAAAAGCCAAAAATCCACTTAGCGATTGCCAATTGCGATTAACACCAAAATAACATATACGCAACCATAAAAGCTTAAAAATGGCATACTTCCACAAAATACCCTATTTTAGAATTTCTAAAATTTTCTCCGGAATTTTCACCATTTATCGGTATTTAATTACACCGACTATTAAAATATTCATTAAAAATTATGAAAATTCCCAAAAATAATATTTTATTTTTTTGAAATGTTACAATCTTCCCCCCTTAAATAAATTCGGTCCCCGAATTTAAATTTAAACCTCCCAATTCTAAAAACATTTCAATAAAATGTCCAAACCAATGGGGCTCCGAAATTATCAATATATAAAAGGCATCGTAGCGCAATACATGCGCATGAGTAACGAGCAGATAACTCGAAGTCAAAACTCCGTCAAGCATCTCGCAATTATCGGAGTCAATGTGAAAACACGAATGCCAAATCCAAGGCAAAACCGATATGCTATAAATCGGAACTATACATGTAAATATCAAATCTGTACATGTAAATATCTGAAAAGAATCCATGCCAAATTATTTAAAGTCGATGTATAATGCGCATAACACTGCACAGCGGCGGACGTCTCTATAAGAAAATAGCCAAATACATATATATCTTTTGTTTAATATGCACGATCCACCGTTTTGAAAACAATTTAGCAGGGTCTCCTCATTTTAAATGTCTTGTGTCATAAATGACACGTATGTAAATAATGAGACTATAGCTCGCTTTTGGAAATCCCTTTGAAATCTGTCAATGTATGCAAAATATACCCAGGCACTGTCATCTGATCAGTCCTGCTCAGTACGAAAATCAATCGCAATATCATAGGAATGTACTGCTCCCTAAGAAATCAATCCAAAAAATGCATATAAAAACCCTGTGCGTCCGGTGCGCACGGAAATCAAAATCCATGAGTGTGCCATACATGCGCACAGAAACAATATCTAAGTGCATTGGGTGTGCACAAAAACATCTGTCAAGGCAACAGGTGTGCTTGACAGCAAAACAGGTGCATCTGACATGCACGAAGAATCTCGGTTTAGTGCATCTGGTGTGCACCAATCACATCTCATAACATGCGCCCAACATGCGCTAAAAATCCAAATCCGGTGCATCCACCATGCACGAAATCATAAACTCCGATATCGAGCATCACCATCGAAATTTAAGTCGAGTGCATCCAAGTGCACGAAATACGAATCATTGCACTGTAAGCATACGTGAACTATACCGAGTGCAAAAACCAAATCGTGTGCGTATATACGCACGAAATCAACTCCAATGTCTAAAACCCATAAAATCACAAACATGTGAAACCAAGGCTCGAAGACGATATCAAATGCAACGACTTTGCGAAAATCGTAAATACTCAATCATCAAAATCAAATCAGGTTATAAATTACCCAAAACATCGAAATCAAGTATGGCGGAATAGCTCCGCTCAAGCACGTCCTCCAATAATCTCGGGCAAACTGTCGTGGTCATCGTAGCATATCTCGTCGATGATCCTGAACTCTGGCCTGCGGGTATGCGTAACATTGACCACTCCTGGGTCTAAGTCTTCTCTGTGAATTATCAATCTCATGATCCATCGGCTCAACGGCCCTGTCAGGTGTGCTAACGGGGATGATTCCGTTTTGGCACTCTCTGGTCATTTCTCGGTTAATCATCGCGATCACTCGTAAAGCAACATGTCACTGGCATCGGCCTCTGGCTCTCTGAATGTACGTGACACATCTGATCCTGGGTGCAAGTATCATTGCAGCAGTGTTCTGGGAGGAATCCTGCTCAAGGTCTCTTCCAAGTCTCATCTCTGCCAACTGTCCGGAAGTCATCGTCCTTTACCATATCTGCTTCTTGTTCCGGAACGGCTGCATACTCATCGCGACTCCTTCTGGAAGGTATATCCAGTACTCTGCCTCGGCATGCGCATCGCATCTCTGATGTCGGCGGAGTGGAACGTCGTCATATCCAGATCTTGTACGAGCCTCTTACTCCACTTTCTCTAATGTCGACTGCTTCGGACTCGTCTCGTCGTGGCTACATGGACTGAACTCCAATGGCTATCCTCGTATCTGGAGTCTCCCAAGAAATGCATCTCACCATCTAGCATCCGAATTAAATCGAGCCATTCGATCGAGTCGTTAAAACCTCTTAATCCTTCAAGATCTCAACATCTTGGGTACAGTATAATAGTATCGCGTACATACCATAGCATCGGTGGTCCAGCCGTAGAAGGGCAAACCCAAGCCTCACTAATGGCATCGCAGAACTGCGGCAAACCCTAAGGTCAAAATGCTTTCACACGGTCATTGAGTCGAGTTAGGGTTTCATTCTTCTAGAGGGTCCATAGAATTGCATGCATGTCTTTCCAAATACTTTAAACTTGGAATAATAGGTTACTATCATTCGATCGTCTCTGTCGACTCTCAATGTCTCCGCGTGAAGTCGTCTCTAGCTGGAATCAATCTATCTGATGATCTCGTATCGGGGTAGCGAATGATCCACATGTCCTAGTCATTTATTTTTGGTGACTAGCGATCTTCTATCATCTCTTAGTACAATCTCGTACTATAATAGCTCCAATCATCTGGGGTAATAGCTCGTCGTTCGCAGCAAAAACTGGCTCGCTCGCCTGCAAGCTGAACAGTGCCTCAATCATCATGAATGAGCAATACATCAACGGTCATCAAAATCTGGCTGGCCTCTATCAGTGGCTCAATCCTCTGGTGCCAATCCGCACGTCCGAGTAATTTCATACAGCGATCCATCCATCGCTCGTGGCACAAAGCATAATCAAAAGACACATCTCTACAATCGTGTGTCGCCCGAATCACGCCCTGGTCAGTCCTCGTTCGTAACGAGCTCATGCTGACCGCAACTCTAGCCGTAGCTCTCCCTGCCCGTAATCGTGGCAGCAAAATCAAAACTGGTACCGATGAGGCTAGATCAGGAAGGAATATGATACTGAACAAAGAAATGTACATCCTAAGGCTCCTTAAGTGGAGTGGCGTGTCGTAAATATGCCGCGGAACATACCAACGGTACGCCACTCTACTTCAGTCACCTATTCCATCAACCAAGGGTCATCCTATACTCCGAAGGTAAAACCTAACGCTCTGATACCAACTTTGTCACGACCCGAAATTACGGAACATGACCGGCACTTAAGTTACGAACGTCTCAAGGCGTCCGTAAAATAAGTAAGCCGAAGCCCAGAAATCCAAACCAAGAGAAGTAGTGGAGTGTAGGAAAAACCATACCAAATCAACCTGTATGCATCATAATATACAACGCCTAAAGGCGAGGATCATAACAGAAATGAAACTCAACCAGCAATAACCCATGGAAATATAACCCGCGACTCTAAGGTCGAAAGAATAAACATCACTGGTCTCTATCTCAAATAAGTACATGTTTTGGTTGATGGAACTTCTAGATACAACTGAAATAAAATATACAATGTATAATGATGGGTAAGATACAATAAACCCACCTACTAGCAAGTCACCTGAAGAAGATGTGCCCGCAAAGCCGTAATGAAATCCGTACTGCAACACCTGCATGAAACTGGGGCACAACGGGGGTGAGTTGCCAACTCGTGAGTAGAAAAAGATCTACGAACAGCAAATCGCATGTATGACGCAACCTAGGTCATACGATCATAATATATATAATCCTCAAATATATAACCAGTAATCTCTAACCATGGCTAATGTAAATATCTAACCCAAGTGTAATCCCATATGTCCATGTCAATGCATCAGGTAACAATGTATCATATAGATGATGTATGAATGCATGTAACAGAATGCATGTACTGAAGAAAACTGTTTTCATAATTTGTGAGATTTCTGTATTTTAAGATGAGGTATCATAAATGAAATCAGCATAAACAGTGCCTAGCATCGGCACAAAACATAAGTCTCAGTATCTCGATACCTCTGTATCACAATCTCTGTACCTCAATATCTCGAAATCTCAATGTCTCAATCACAAAATCTAGGGCGCCGTCAGTCCAGATCGGCCCCTACCATCCATCTCATGACTACGACGGTATCCTCCGGATATCCGACGTGTCGGGTAATATCACCGGTAGGTAGTGTTCCCCTGCACAGGCTCAACGCCATCATCTGCGATCTTCTTGCCCCGGGGTACCGCACCGGGTCCACCATGTACCCGCAATCGGTCTCATCCGCTTCCTCGATTCGGGTTTCATATGTCACTCTCAGCACCGAGAAAACACATGGTGAACGCACTGAAATATCATATCAAGGGTAACCGGGCTTTTAAAACATTTACATAATCTCTTTGAAATACCCACGGTTCCCAAATCCAGAAATAACATAGAAACAACATATCTCAATGCGTATAATCAGGAAGCATGATGTATGTGACATATAAATGGAATGCAAGTGTAACAGTATGTCCTGCAACATGGAATAATAGTATGCACATACAAGGGTCATATCCTGATGCAATAATACTACTGTGTAGTGACATGGCAATTACCGATGAAGATGTGTGTGAACTGGCAAGTAAGTATATGTGGAACATACGCATCATCGGTAATGGTGCTGGTGTCCTAACAGCATGATATCAATAATAGAATATGAATCATAACAGTATGTGATGCAGAGCAACAATAATAATATGCGGGAGCTGAAATACTGAACACCATGATCGCTAAACTGCATCTAATGTCATAAAGGTCATGTAGCTACACTACTACAAGGCTGAGCTAAAGCTAGTAGTAGGTAAGGGAAACTGCCTAACCTCTGAGTCGATACATATATATATACATATATATAGTCGGTAATCCCGCCTCGATCATATCACATCCGATACTGTGTCCCTATAATCGATTATTCCCAAGTCAAATAGGCGGATCAAACATCAAAATATAGCTCGTACGTAAATCCGTCGTACGGCCTCCCAAATCTGGGTACGGGTCAATATCGCATTTATCATATCATTCATCGAGTATTCTCTTTATCAATTATCATCATCTGGGTACTAACCTATGTTTAGTACAATTCCAACATCATCACTATAATCAAGATCTAACTACTGATCGACAATCCCGTATAAATCGATATCATCAGCACATATCATCTCAAGGAGTATACCCCGCCCAAGGCGGCCTATTATAAATATCCTGTCATATCATATCATATCATATCTCGTATCATAATCACATGTCGATCATTTACATATTTGTATCACTATTCCTATGGCATCATTATCCCAAAATCCGCTAAGGCATCAAGGTGTATCTAAATCATGAATTTTACCATATCACCGATATCATAATCTCGGATCAAGCTCATCGACTCATATCAATTCCATGTATCATCCTCAAATCCGTAATAAACACATAGCCTCATACCCAAGTGAACACATGTCCATAACGAATCCCATAAGAATATATGAAGTGAGGATGTATGCAAATATGTATATGTGTGCATGTATGTGTAGTGCACCCACTACCCTATGGTTTCGTAACTCAAATCATCCAAGTCCACCAATATCCATTTAACATCAATAATTAATCCAACAACAAATAATAAATTGTTGGTGTGTATACGCATCCGTATACATCACCACGGACTGCGGGGGTGCTATACGCCATCCACCCGACTTCTCCCCGTAGATATAAATCTACTCACCTAGTTATGTGTTTCGGTGCCGATGTCGCCATTTGCATCTCCAACGCTTCGACGTCATGTGAGTACCTACAAGGATATCACATGCTAAAACTCATAAAAATCACATCGGAAACCAAAATGGTGCACACTACGCCCATAGGTAAAAACCTGTGACCTTGTGGGCAAAAACAGCCAATATCCACTGTCGTCGACGTCCGAACGCCACCCGACAGATACGAATCATCGAATATCAAAATCCATACGAAAACACGTCGTAAATCATACTCCAACTCACGAAAATGAACCCAGATTTTATCCTAACAGGAACCAGTCAAAACTAGACATGCCGGGGGTCAATTTTACATGAAAAAGGGCCTTTGCACGCAAAACGAGGCATTTTTATGCAGGTCTGGCCGCAAATTGCGGCCAGAATGAGGTAATTTGCGGCCGGAGTTTTGAATTAGTGGCTAAGGCTTTTGGTAGGGGTTC
Organism: Agapanthus africanus; assembly: GCA_030015575.1. NCBI lineage: Eukaryota > Viridiplantae > Streptophyta > Magnoliopsida > Asparagales > Amaryllidaceae > Agapanthus > Agapanthus africanus. Next base: position 329,685,186 of record CM057345.1, on the reverse strand, counting down.
CAGGGTGCCTGCACAGCTCACTGACATGTCTACTTTTCTCTAGGAGGCCCCGGGTGAAAGCAGATCTCAGAAAGGCCTCAAAATCGACAAAAACGGTAAAATACGCCAAGTCGAATAACTCTGGTAAATACTTGGATTCTAGAGTAATATTGGTTACAATGGTCTCAAAAACATCTAATATGGTTATACTAACGATCAAAACCAATACTAGGTCAAGTTTCACTCAAAATTGCCTAAACTAGCACAATATCACACTAAAACAGTAAACTTTCAGATATTACACTAGAACTGAGCAAGAACTGAGTTGGGATGCGGGATTATACCTCGAGGGGGTCCTAGAATGAAGGAGAAGGGAAGATGAAGGAAGGAGGAGGGTGTGGTTGCTGCTGGGGAGTTGCTCCATTGGGCTGTTGCAGCATCAGGCTGATGCTTAAAGCTGATGTTGTTCTTTGTAGTTGCTGATGCTTGCAACTCTCTCTCCCTTTTGGTTTTCTTTCTTTCTTTTCTCTTCCATTCTTTTTCTAAGTGTTGCAGGATCAGAGTGTTGTGGGAATGGCTGTGGTGGTGTGGTAGTGTTGTTGTTTTTGTATGAAGTTAATGCTGTTGCTGCATAAGCTGATGCACAAGGGGCTGAAATATTGATGTTGGCTGATGCTTTAGTGGCTGAATTGTGCTGATGATAATATGATATGGCTGATGTGTTGATAAGGGTGCATGCGTATGGGGCTATGGTGCTAGGGGCTAGGGGTTGCTGAAGTCCATCATTGTAGGCTGAAAGTATTGACAAAGGGTGCAAAGGTATGTGGCTAATAGATTCATTTTCAGCTGAAATCAGGGCTGATTAGTAGCAAAATCAGCCATTAGGGGCTGAAAAATGGTGATGGGAGATTGTAGATCATCTAGGGGGCTGATAAGTCTCGATGGGGGGGTGTTTGGTCAGCAATGGGGGGCTGAAATGTGCTAGGGGCTGATGTATATCAGCTATGGAGCTGATGTAGCTGTTGATGTGAGAGAATGGGGGCTGATTTGGTATATCAGGAGCTGATGTAAGGCTGTTGCAATGTTTCAGCACCTGCTGCTGGTGGTTTTTCCTTAAGGGGTGTTATGTTGTGGGGAGAGATGTGAGAGAGCGTAACAAAACACAAGGAATAATGAAATGGGATGGATCATGGCACATCCTAACCATCTCTCTTTTCTCCGGAACAATGCTCACAAGACACCAAGCCACCATGGCTCACTTCTCCCTACATAGTCGACATAATCCCAGCTCTAATCAAATGGTTCAACCCACCATGGTCACCTAAACATGGTCCAACCCTAGGCTACCATGACCAAAACAAGAAACAGGTGTAGAAAATGTCATGTGCACATTTTTGCACAAAAAGCCAAAAATCCACTTAGCGATTGCCAATTGCGATTAACACCAAAATAACATATACGCAACCATAAAAGCTTAAAAATGGCATACTTCCACAAAATACCCTATTTTAGAATTTCTAAAATTTTCTCCGGAATTTTCACCATTTATCGGTATTTAATTACACCGACTATTAAAATATTCATTAAAAATTATGAAAATTCCCAAAAATAATATTTTATTTTTTTGAAATGTTACAACATCATATAGGTGTGACTTGATTACGACATCATATATGTGTGACTTGATTACGATATCATATAGGTGTGACTTGATTACGACATCATATAGGTGTGACTTGATTTCGATATCATATATGTGTGACTTGATTACGATATCGTATATGTGTGACTTGATTACGATATGATCTAAGTGTGACTTAATCACAATATGATACATATGACATGATATTTCTGAGGATAAATTAACGATGTATATTTATACTGACAATGATATATGATTGATGTATGCGATTACAATATAGCACCTTAATCTTGACTTGTGTTGATGATGATATTATACGAATGATGAGACACGTAGGTGATACTTGTCCCGTACCCCGATATTGGGATGCCGTACGATAGATTTTACCGTATGAGGCATAGATATGATGATTGATCCGCACTCTTGATTCGAGAAAGCCGTACTACGTACGTGACGCTATTGAGGCTGGATCGCCGATTATTAGAGATATGGATTCAGACTTTAGGTGGACTCTTATTTCTTATTGACTAGTTTCTTAGGTTTAGTTCCTTAGGAGGTTAGATGGACACTAGTTTAGGCTCGAGTCATATAGTTGTAGTTATACTTGTATATCACAGATGTGTGGTTATTACACATCCGTCTTTACATTCATACCGTAATCATAATGGTGCATGTTCATTCATATGTTTCTATAATCAGAACAAAACTTTGCCTGTTAGGACACCAGCACCATTACCGATGATGCGCATATTCCACGCACACTTATTTGCCGGCTCACACACATCATCATCGGTAATTGCTATGTCACATACACTTTAGATCATATTATCTTTTATTGATACAATCAGCTAACAGCTAGATCAATATAATATTGTGATTACTCTCTGGTGTTAGTATAGACATGGTATTTATTACTTAGACATTTCATGCATTCGCATTTTCATGTTATCATGCAGTATTATGGGGCATATGCCGACACTTATCATATACTTACTCATGATTTTGGGATTTTGGATTTCTATGAGATTTCTGGATTTCTGGGGAAAACCGCAAGAATATATAAAAACTTCCCTCTCTTTCCTCCTCACTTTTTAAAACATAAGATGTGGTTTTCTCGTGATGTATGTGTCATCCACCATGAGATTTCATGTTTTCTGTTGGATTTCGAGACCCGATTCGAGGAGTGGATGAACCGTCTCGGGTACATGGTGGGCCCGGTATGGTACCCCAGGGCAAGAAGATCGAGTTGTAGACGATGAGCCTGGCAGGGGAGGACTACCTACCGGTGATGTCTGGCGCGGCGGATATCCGGAGGATACCGACCGTTGTCGTGAGATTTGATGATATGGGCCGATCCTGATTGACGGAGCCCGAGATATTGAGACTATGAGACATTGAGATTATGAGGTATTGAGACTTGAGATTTACATGTTTTGTGTCGATACTTCACACGGATTTCCATGGATTTCATCGTTGATATTTCAGATTTCTATACACATTTTACCAAGATAACAGTTAAAGATTTCTTATGCAGATATATCTAGATTTTAGGATTGTTTATTTCATATTCATGGTGCATGCATACTCATTCACATGACATAGTACTATATGAGGCACCGACACGAGCACGGAGCATTTGCACTTACACGTAGCTTATTATTCTGCCTTTACTTGATGACTAGTAGTATATTAGTATATTATTATGACCTAGGACAGCGTCGTGCATTCGATTTCTTTTCGCAGATATCTTATACTCACGAGTTGGCAACTCACCCCCGTTGTGCCAAATTTTATTACGGGTTCGATGTACAGGTTTCCCTGGCAGCTTGCTGGCACATCTTTTCATTCAGGGTGATTTGCACGGTAGGTTGGTTCACTTGTATCTTGACCGCCGTTGTACTGTTATTACTTCATTTGTATCTAGTAAGCTCCATCAACCATACTTGTATTACTTGATAGTTTACTGGACCATTTATTTATTTCGATCTTAGAGTCGCGCTTGTATTATTACGATTTTTGGTGGTTTTGTTTTCTTTTGAGTTTTGAGCCTCGCCATTCGGCGTTGTATAATATTGTGCATTGGTGTTGTTATTTCCGCCTTTTGGCGTAGAGCTAGCTCCCATTTGGGGATGCTTTTTATTGTTTGTATATGTATTATTCTTGTTTGTACCCGTTTGGGGCCAGTTTTTACAAAGGAGACTCTGCCAAAATTTTTTAGAAAATTGGATGTTGTTTTTAAACTTGTTTTCTACATGTTTTCCTTTACTTCTTCTTCTTTTTATGGTTTAGATTTCTGGGCTTCGGCTTATTTAGGTTACGTTGCGCCTGTAGACGCTTCGTAATCTAAGTGCCGGTCACGTTCTGTTCTTTCGGGTCGTGACACTGGCAAAACGAAGTAGGAGAATATATGTGATATGTGCGAGACCGAGAATATTGCGAGTATGTGATACTGTATTCTATTCTCGCGATATTTGTATCGGATGGTTATATGTGATATAGCCGGGTTATCGAATAAAGTGTTGATTCGATAAGTTGTTACATTTAATATTAGTCGGTTATATGTGATATAGCCATATTATTAAATTAAGTGTTGATTTGATAATTTAGTGTATAATTGTATATTTGATATACTAATTTACATTAACTAATATTAGCTCACTTAAGCATTTATTATTCTCACATGTGCACACTTAATATATATGTGATATATATTAATTGTGTTTTATTTTATATCATGGTTGTTGATATACACTACATGGGTGTATGAGACTTACACCATACTAATTATAATGTTGGGTTTTAGTATTTAAAGTAATTCCAAATTAGTGGAAAATAAGCCACATGCATGAAGCTTGTAGAAACTAGTGAATGCATTGACTTAGTCCACTAGTTTTGTTTTACTTAAGATATTAATTAACCTAACCATTGTAATATAGCCATGGTTATGTCTCTACATGAGTTAGTATATGATACAAACTCACCCATGGTTTTTTCTCTCACCTCATTAGTTCATTCTCATCTCTTGAGCTCATCTTCTTCTTCCTTGAAAAAGCTCGCTACGTTTTTGTAAAGAGAGAAAATATTGTGAGAAAATTAAAACTAAAGTGAGCCCACTTCCTACTTCATCATCCTCTACTAGATTAGAACTTTAGTATAGAGTGTTAGCTTCACTAATCTCTCATTAGTGAAGCAGTTGCTTGAGTTAGTGTCTCCTCGACGTAGATCATCTTCGGCCTCGAAGACTTCAAGCAAGTTCGTTCTTTTCGCCTAGAGAAGCCATGCAAGAGTCTGGGAGTACCATGATCGCAGCGAAGGGACTACTACAAGGAGCTAATGAAGTGAAGGACCAGTCTACAAAGGTTGTATTCCTAGTTCACTTAGTTATAAAGTTGTTTACTTTATAGTATCACTCCTAAAACTCTAGTTAGATCCTAGGTTTGGTTGTTTGGCACACTTGAAATTTTAAATATAGCATGTTTGATGCCTTGTGAAACCTTGTGGTTGTGCTAAAGATCCCTACAGTGGTAACAGAGCCTTGCTAGAGCATTAGGAGTTGTCTAGGCGAAGTTAGAAATTCGAGCTAACTCCGAAAACCTGATCTTGCCCATTATCTGGAAATTTTTCAAAAAGTTAGAATTTTTTACATTAAAAATCCTCAGAAAATCATGCATGTAATTTTATGGACCCTCATGAAGAACGAGTCCCTAACTCGCTTTAGTGACCGCGGAACAGCGGCCAAAACAAGGTTTTGGCGGCGGTTCCGTGGCGCCACTAAGGAGGCAAGGGACGACACTTCAACGGTTAGTCCATTGGTACTGGGGCATGTCTCTGGGTATTTTTAATACTGCTCAAGTGTTGAGCTCTCTGGAAAATTTTGGGAATTCGTTATTTCGATCGAGATGTTTAACATCGTCTAGCTATTTGATCACATGTGATGTTATGTGTTGCTGTATATGTTATATTGGATCGTCGTGTTTTGAATAGCCGGGGTTTTTATGTGAGATGGGTGTTTTTCATTTCATTCATGTAAAATTAATTGTATGTAATATTCTTTTATTGGGGAACTTCCGGGTTGAGGAAGATGTCATCATTGATTAATATTATTTACTTTTCCGCATTAGGATAGACCCAAGGAGGGGAGCACGAGTAACCGGGTTCTAGAGTCCAGTGGGAGACCTACTCGAGGAGTCGAGTCCGGGTCTCCTAACTCTAGAATTGGTAGGGTTGCTAGCCGCTCTCGTAGGGGTCTATGGATGTGGGTTTGGGTATTCATCACGACCATAGAATCCGTGTTTTATACAGGCTTAATATAAAACCCGGAAATTCTAGTATATCCAATATTTCATATGTTGTCTTCTGCTGTTTTGTGATGTGATCACTATGGATTCTGAGACGAATGGATATACATTATTTACGAGATATTTATTAGACGTTGCTTATGTTTTGCACCCGCGCTAGTCCCGTCCCGGTATGCCGTTAGTTAAGTAACCTAACAGTGCATAACAGGACATTGTGGCGAATGCGGCTGGCATAAGCATACGTTGTATTTTCGTTTCTTCTATGATGCTTAGGAAGCTTAAATGATGGGACTTCATTAATGTGATTAATGAAAGAAAAGAAACCTAAAAGATGTTGTAGAATCAAATTTTCAAAAAGGGTAGCTCTAGTCTTTGCATTGCATAACGGTATTCCTTGTAGAATATCCAGCACCTTATTCGATAAGGAAAGAGCCGAGACCCCTTCACCGGGAGTGACCTCTTTAGCAAAAGCTAGCAGATGCTACAATACACGGTTTGGTTTTTGATTGCTTTTTCAGGTTTTTCTTTGCACAGTGATATTTATGAAATATACTGCATCTTATTCGATAAGGAAAGAGCCGAGATCCCTTCACCGGGAGTGACCTCTTTAGAAAAACTAGTGAAAGCCTCAAAAACACTCCTTTTCGAAATTCACTTGATTATACAACGATATCAAGTTCATTACACAATAGGTTTTCTGAAAAACCTGTCGTAGCCCTCCGTCATTTCAGATAAGAAGTATTTAGTATTCGTGCTGCGCTTGTTGGCCTTTGTCAAGGCGTAGTGTGCGGTAGCTGAATGGTGCTTATCTACTTATAGATAAGATGCAGATTGGATTAGGGTAGTCGTACGACCTTGTTGCCATTTGTCAAGGGTCGTGCGGGTGGGTTTAATTCAATCACGAAATGACTTGTTGAACTTGACTAGTATCCTATGATTTGTTGGCCTTTGTCAAAGTCATAGGGGGTTAGGGGCAAAATATTATCGGGAATTTCAAATATTGCAATTTGCAATGAGATTGCATACCTTCTATGAGATAGTTGGATCCCGATACCCACTGCGAGTAAATGTTACTCCTGGGTGAGTTTTACACAGGACAATTAGCCAATCAAGTAGGTGTCTAGAAAGGTGTTAACGGGGTTATGCCTCTAGGAAAACGAGGTTTATTTTAATTAGGTCCATGCGAAAGCACGGGGAACCTCCCTCAAAGTACCAACACTGGCCTGGCTGAAAGATTGGCGAAATTGTAGGGTGTAATTAATCCCGGCTAGTGTTTCCTTTTAGGGTTTGAAGGAAGATTTGATAAAAAAGTGGGAGCCATCCTGAGTAGATAAAATAATAACCAATCTAATCTTGCAAGTGCATATGCTAAAGTGTTTTCTTCTCTCTCTCTCTCCAGGTAGCGACCACGTCACGTCTTAATCAAGATAATAATATGGATGTATTGACCGAACCCGCATGTTATACTGTGCTGGGGAACGTTGGTTCCGTTCTTTCTTATAAGTGTTATAAGACTGAACAGGGAATAGGGGAATATCCGGATTCCCACGCCGCCCGAACGAAGAAGAAACATGTTGATGCATCTTCTTCGGGTGTGTTAGTTATTGAGAACTGTTTCTCAGTTCACTCTACGTCCTGGGTATTAGATATCGGATCAGGATCCCACATATGTAATATGTTACATGGGCTACGGAAAGGTAGAGAACTGGAAATGGGTGATCATTCCGTAAGAGTAGGGAATGGGGCAAATGTTACAGCCAAAGCAGTTGGCGAATATCACCTTGTGTTGCCAAGTGGCAACACATTGATTCTGAATGAATGCTATTGCATTCCAACCCAGATATGCAATCTTATATCAGTTTCTTTATTGAGTAAAGAAGGATAATGTTGTGAACATTTTCCTGAATCAAAAGTTGATTGGATCAAGCTCGTTAAATAATGGCATATACATTCTAGATCAAACCACGGTTCTTAATATACAAAACACACACAAGAGGAAGAGTTCAGAAATGAACGAATCATTCTTGTGGTATTATAGACTAGGTCATATCAATGTGACACGACTAGCTAAGTTGCATAAGGATGGATATTTGAATCCATTCGAATTTTCATTATATGACACTTGCCAGTCATTTCTCAGAGGCAAAATGACCAAAACTCCGTTTACAGGACACGGAGAAAGAGTTACGAAACTTTTAGGACTGATACATAGTGATGTATGCGGTCCATATCTACACATGCCAGGAATGGTTCTTCATACTTCATTACATTCACTGACGATCTCTCAAGATTTGGACATGTGTTCCTGATGAAACACAAGTCTGAAGCTTTTGAGAAATTCAAAGAATATAAATCTGAAGTCGAGAACCAAACGGTTAAAAGTATTAAAATCCTTCGATCTGATCGAGGAGGTGAATACTTGAGCACGGAGTTCCTGGACTTCCTAAAAGAGAATGGGATTCTCTTTCAGCTTACTCCTCCATATACACCACAGCACAACGGTGTATCGGAGCGGAGGAATCGCACCCTATTAGATATGGTGCGCTCTATGATGAGCACTGCTGAGTTACCTATTTCCTTTTGGGGTTATACACTGGAGACAGCTGCATACCTATTGAATCAAGTTCCATCTAAATCTGTACCTACCACACCATATGAGATATGGAGTGGGAAGAGACCATGTCTTAAGCGAGTTAAGATATAGGGTTGTCCAGTTTATGTCAAAAGACAAAATCTGGACAAACTCGAGGCACGATCAGTTCTATGCAAGTTTGCGGGATATCCCAAACATTCACATGGATATCTTTTCTACCACGATGAGGAACAAAATGTGTTTATTTCTCGACATGCCACCTTTTTAGAAAAGGAATTTCTTGCAAAAGAAATTAGTGGCAACGAGTTAGAATTGGAAGAAATTCCGGCTATACAAACTGCAACTGATGATTTAGGGGAACCAGAGGATTCGGTAGTTCCCAACGAACCTCAGCCTCTCCGCCGATCTAGTAGGGTTCCTCATCCACCTGAGAGATACTACGGTTTTCTCATTGATGGTGGAAGAGAGGATTGCATCATGGAGGATGACGACCCAATTAGCTTCGAGCAGGCCATCACGAGTGGAGACTCTGTGAAGTGGCTGGATGCAATACGATCTGAGATGGAATCCATGTGCACCAACAAAGTATGGACTTTGGAAGTTGCTCCTGAAGGAGTAAAACCCATTGGGAGCAAATGGATCTTTAAGAAGAAACTTGGTGTAGATGGAAAAGTTGAGACTTTCAAAGCTAGACTTGTTGCAAAGGGTTTCCGTCAACGACCAGGTGTCAATTATAACGAAACCTTTTCTCTAGTGGCTATGCTTATGTCTATCCGGATCATGCTTGCCATCGCTGCATATCATGACTACGAAATCTGGCAAATGGATGTTAAGATCGCCTTTCTGAATGGTGATTTGGAAGAGTGCGTGTACATGACTCAGCCGGAGGGCTTCGTAGACAGTGGGAGCAATAGAAAGGTGTGCAAGCTGCTTAAATCCATCTACGGGTTAAAGAAAGTATCGCGGAGTTGGAACATCTGTTTTGATGTCATTATCAAAGAGTTTGATTTCGTCAAAAACGTAGATGAACCTTGTATATACAACAAGGTGGCAGAGAGTAAGGTTGTCTTCCTCGTATTGTACGTAGATGACATACTCTTGATAGGAAATGACATTCCTATGCTGCAATCGGTCAGGCTCTTCTTATCACAAAGATTCTCAATGAAAGATCTAGGGGATGCCTCCTACATCTTGGGGATTAAGATCTATAGAGATAGATCTAAACGGATATTGGGATTGTCCCAATCCAGGTACATTGCCACCATACTAAAGAGATTTAGTATGGAAGAATCCAAGCGTGGGTTTTTACCCATGATCTCTGGACTCACTCTCTCCAAAGAGATGTCTCCCAAGACTGATTTGGAGAGAGCTCGCATGCAAGGCATACCCTATGCTTCAGCAGTAGGCTCTATCATATACGCGATGCTATATACCAGACCTGATGTAGCGCACTCACTATGTATAGTGAGTAGGTATCAAGCAGATCCTGGAGAGTGTCACTGGACAGCTGTGAAGAGCATTCTCAAGTACTTGAGAAGGACTAAAGAGATGCTCTTGGTGTATGGTAACGGAGAACTCCAAGTGGAGTCCTTTACCGATTCGAGCTTCCAGAGTGATAAGGACGACTCTAAGTCGCACTCGGGTTTTGTCTTTATCCTCTATGGAGTGGCGGTTTGCTGGAATAGTTCCAAGCAGGAAACCATTGCAGACTCGACGATGGAGGCTGAATACATCGCTGCCAACGATGCTGCCAAAGAGGCTGTCAGGATGAAGAAGTTCACAACTGAACTTGGAGTGGTTCCATCCATTGAGTATCCAATACCGTTGTATTATGATAACAATGGAGCGGTGGCTTTGGCTAAGGAACCCAGGTCCCATCAGCGATCCCGGTATATTCTAAGGCGGTATCATCTGATCCGGGAGATAGTTGATCGCTGCGAGACCGAGGTCAGGAGAGTTGACACGAAGAACAACACAGCGGATCCATTCACGAAGGCCATTCCCCAGATACAGTTCGAGAGACTCTTCAGGATGCTGGGTATGTGATACTACAGCAGCTGGCCCTAGTGCAAGTTGGAGATTATTAGTTGTATGTATGCCCTAGAGGCCATTATTGTACATATGATGTATATTACATTGGATGCTTGGACATATATAGAGAGGAATTTCTTGCTCGACATGATAGTATGCTATCTTGTTGCTCTTTATCTTAACATGTATACTTGTCTCTTGATACTTTCTTATGGTTACATGTTGGTAAAGCCCTTAGGATGTGTACTTGACTACCAGGATTATGATGCAGATCATAGTAGTGGGGCCGTGGTAGTCCAAAAGTTCATCATTTAATGTTCCTAGTCATGAGTGTATCGAGACAGGGCATCGATATACCAGAGTAGACTAGCGTATACGCTTCTCGACCCATGAGATGGGCGATGGATGATCCCATATCCATTGGTGTTTGACATCATAGATGGTATACGGGTGCTCAGTGGAGACTGGGTACACTGGACGGACTCGCCGAGAACTCCTATATAGTATTATATCTGACGTTAGATAACAGTTCTCTGGTGACACTGGTACAGGTTAGTCTGTTGACCCGAGATCGTCATAGAGTCTTGTGGGGTTCCCACTGTGCTTTGATTTCCACCTTACCACGTTCAAGAGGATGTGCAAAACGGTGGTTTTTGGGTACAGTCCCGAGTCACATGGAGGCAATGAGCGATAGGAGGGGTTTCGTCTCTCCCGGTATTGGGGGTTGATGTTGCGCTGTGCTCGATTGTCCATAACAGGGAAGTCCCTGGCCAGGACTAATTTAGAGATTTACTAGTAAGTGTTATCAGTAGTTTCTCGACCCGTTATGAGCCTCGTATCGACATGACTTATCGGTTATTGGGGTCTGACTTTACCATCCCTAGACATGGTATGCGACATATTAAATGAGTAGACCGGACTGTACGGTAGTGTTACTGACAGGCTTTACAGGAGCTAGAGTGGGCTTGCTTGTTGATCTTCTGATTGATCAATACCCGGGTAGCCGTTACGTCCAGCTAGTACCGCTGACGGCTTGTGGGTGCTTGATGTGATCATCACCTACTACCGGCGTATTGACGAGTCTTTAGAGTCCTAAATAGAGGTTTTACTGGCTTAGGCAAAATGAAGTAGGAGCACATATGTGATATGTGCGCGACCGAGAATAATGCGAGTATGTGATACCGTATTCTATTTTCGCGATATTTGTATCGGACGGTTATATGTGATATAGCCGGGTTATCGAATAAAGTGTTGATTCGATAAGTTGGTACATTTAATATTAGTCGGTTATATGTGATATAGCCAGATTATTAAATCAAGTGTTGATTTGATAATTTAGTTTATAATTGTATATTTGATATACTAATTTACATTAACTAATATTATCTCACTTAAGCATTTATTATTCTTACATATGCGCACTTAATATATATGTGATATATATTAATTGTGTTTTATTTTGTATCATGGTTGTTGATACACACTACATGGGTGTATGAGACTTACACCATACTAATTATAATGTTGGGTTTTAGTATTTAAAGTAATTCCAAATTAGTGGAAAATAAGCCACATGCATGAAGCTTGTAGAAACTTGTGGATGCATTGACTTAGTCCACTAGTTTTGTTTTACTTAAGATATTAATTAACCAAACCATTATAATTTTGCCATGGTTATGTCTCTACATGAGTTAGTATATGATACAAACTCACCCATGGTTTTTTCTCTCACCTCATTAGTTCATTCTCATCTCTTGAGCTCATCTTCTTCTTCCTTGAAAAAGCTTGCTAGGTTTTTGTAAAGAGAGAAAATATTGTGGGAAAAATAAAACTAAAGTGAGCCCACTTCCTACTTCATCATCCTCTACTAGATTAGCATTTTAGTATAGGGTGTTAGCTTCACTAATCTCTCATTAGTGAAGTACTAGCTTGAGTTAGTGTCTCCTCGACGTAGATCATCTTCGGCCTCGAAGACTTCAAGCAAGTTCGTTCTTTTCGCCTAGAGAAGCCTTGCAAGAGTCTGGGAGTACCATGATCGCAGCGAAGGGGCTACTACAAAGAGCTATTGAAGTGAAGGACCGGTCTACAAAGGTTGTATTACTAGTTCACTGAGTTATAAAGTAGTTTACTTTATAGTATCACTCCTAAAATTCTAGTTAGATCCTAGGTTTGGTTGTTTGGCACACTTGAAATTTTAAATATAGCATGTTTGATGCCTTGTGAAACCTTGTGGTTCTGCCAAAGAACCCTACACCTACTTGCTATTGCTGCCTACTACGACTATGAAATCTGGCAAATGGACGTTAAAACTGCATTTCTAAATTGTGATTTAGAAGAATGCGTTTATATGGATCAGCCAGAGGGCTTCGATGACTGAGGGAGCAGCGGGAAAACATGTAGATTGCTTAAATCCATTTATGGATTAAAGCAGGCATCACGGAGTTGGAACATCTGTTTTGATGATGTTATCAAAGAGTTCGATTTCATCAAAAATCGAGATGAACCTTCTGTTTATAAGAAGATTGTAGGGAGTACTGTCACATTCCTCGTATTGTACGTAGATGACATTCTTCTGATAGGAAATGATGTTCCTATGCTACAATCGATCAAATCATTCTTATCACAAAGGTTCTACATGAAGGACCTGGGTGATGTAAGTGCACGGCGGTGCCCCGGCCGTCAATCCGACGCCGGAATGCGGAAACGAAAAACTTTTCAAACTAGAAAACCGGCACCACTGTGCACTAAAATCCCGGATCGGGCCATTAACTTAACTCTAGCAAACAAGAAAAAAGGAGTAGAGAAGCTATACCAAGCGATCTGTGTCCTTCGGTCTTCGCCTCCACTCCGATCTTCTCGCGGAATCTTCGGTCGTCGCCTCCTCGTCGAAACGGGCACCACATCGCCGGGTTCTTTTACGGGCTCCCACCTCTGGACCGAGGCAACTCGGGCACGAAGCTGGCGAGTCGACGTGCCCATGAAGTGCTGTAGGCTAGTGTAGAACATATTGTCTCATGGGGTTGATGTTGCCTTTGGATGGAGGGAAATAATGAACAATGGAGATGAACTTTGGTGTACAAAGAGTGAGATGATAATTTCCCAACTCAGAAAAATGAAATCTCTCTCACCCTCACCCTAATGTGTGGCCGGCCCCTCTCCCATGGTGGTGGAAAAAAGGAATCATCAAAAAAATGGGAGAAGAAAAACCAAGATAAAGATAAGAAAAAAAATGGTCACACCCATTTCAAATCCAACTCTAATCAACTCTCATCTCATAAATGCAAAGGATAAGATGCAAATGGAATCTAATGATTCAAGAACCATTATGATGCCACAAAATGCAAGAAAACCCCTCCATAAAACTTATTTGCACACTTGCAAATAACCCCCTCCATCAGAAAGTCTGGCCGCGAAGGAACAAAAGAAAACTGGCCGGATCGGAATGCAAACTGGAAACTTCAGAAAACTGATCCCGTAATAAATTACAGGAAAACCCCGCGACTGTATATACATGCCTGCATTTGTATTCCCACTGAATACAAATGCAAAAAGATAAAATCTACATTGTACAATACTAGGAACAGGCTTAAACCAAAGACCGCTAGTATTATCCGTCCGATCATGATCCGTGCAATACAGCACGTATCTGATCGAACCTTGCCATATCTCCATACGGCCTCTACAGCGTTTCGCCCAAAACTTGAGAAACTGGTCTGTGGGGGAATCTAAAGACTCGTCAATACTTTGGTTGTGGATTTAACCACTAGCACGTCAGAGGTATTAGCCAATACGTAACGGGCTACCAGGTATTGATCAAAAGGGACGTCGATGAGCGAACTCATCCTGACACCCTACTGAGCCTGTCAGTGACAATATCCATACAGTCCGGTCCGTTCGTCTCTAAGCATCGCATGACGGGTCAAGGGGGTTGGTAAAAGTCAGACCCCCAAAAGCGGTACAAGTCGTGTTGGAGAGTAACCCAGAACACCCTGAGATACTACTGGAATACCTACCAGTAAATCTCCTGCCTTGGCCAAGGACTTTCATGTACTGGCTCTCCTAGACACAATGCGACCTCACCCCCAATACCGGGAGAGACGAACCCCTCCAGATCTGCTCACTGCCACCATGTGGCTCGGGACTGTACCCAACTAAAACCTGTTTGCACGTCTCCTTGGAGCGTGGTAGGGTAGTAATCAAAGCACAGTGGGAACTCACACGAGACAAATGACGATCTCAGGTCGATGAACTAACCTGTACACATGTCACCAGGGAACTTCTATCTGACGTTTGGTATAATTCCAACTAGCAGGTTCCCGGCGAGTCCTGTCCGGTGTACTCATAACCCAATGAGCACCTGTATACATCTTAGGTGAACCAACTGACACCAGTGGCTTGTGAGACCGGCCACCGCCCCTCGTCGGGGTCTCGACTGTTTACACTAGTCTACTCTGGAGTATCAATGCCTTGTCTCGAAACTCCCACGACTAAGGACCTTTTAAGGATGTGCTTATACACCCCAGCTCCCACATATATGATCTCCCTCATACTGCTGGTAGTCAAGCAAGAATCCTAGGGGCTCTATCAACGTGCAATATTGACCTGTAAGGTTACCTAAAGCAGTACATGAAGATAAAGATAAACCAGATAGCATACTATCATCTTGAGTAAGACTGTCCTATCGGGATAGGTCCTCCATCAATCATTGCAATCACGTGCCTGTGATCCAATAATTGACCCTGAGGGCACTAACTCCAACAATCTCCCACTTGCACTCAAGGCTAATTATTGCGATGTCGCATACTCACAGCCTGTGTGATACTGAACACCCAACTCCTCTACTAGTCAGTCTCACAAAGCTCGTTTGCGAAACTATTGCGTTCGAGGAATAGCCTCAGTGAGTGGATCCGCTTTGATGTTTCTGTCTATGTCTCTCTATATCTCAAGTTAGCGGAGAAAGCCATCTCCCGAAATGAGAAATACCTATCTTAGAATATGTTTGGATGTCTGATGGGACCTAGATCATAAATGAACTCCAAATCCAAACTTCTTAGACTGTATTGTCAACTGAACTTAATCTGTATCCTGCGCCATCCTTCCCTCAGTATCTGTTAGTGTATATGCCCTAGGGGCCATTATTGTATCATACTAGATTGTATATTACTTAATGGATGCTTGGGATATTCACAGTTGTATATACAGTCTTGCTAAAAATGGTAGTATGCTACTTGGTTTGTGTCTACTTTAATATGTGCATATGTTTCTTATAACGTATCATTTATACATATTAGTAGAGCCCATATGATCTTTGCTTGATTACCAGCGTCGTGATGGCAGTCACACTAGTGGGGGCTGGGTAGTCTGTAAGCAACATCCTATACAGGTCCCTGGTCGTTGGATTATCGAGATAGGGCATCGATATTCCGGAGTAGACTAAGTGTGTACGCTTCTCATCCCAGTTGGGGAGATGGTCTGTCCCACAGCCATCAGTACGTCGTCCTGGAGATAGTATGCATGTGCTCGTTAGGTTATGGGTACACCGGACAGGACTCGCAGGGGAACCGATTAGTTGGTATTATACCCATCGTCAGTTAACAGTTCCCAGATGACATGAGTACAGCATAGTCCACAGACTTGACACTACTACTTCGCCTCAAGTGTGTCCCACTGTTCTTAGATTGCTACCCTACCACGGCTCAAAGGAGTGCTGCAAACAGGTAATAGTTGGGTGCAGTCCCGAGCACTTAGAGGCAGCAGTGGTTAGATAAGATTCGTCTCTCCCGTTATTGGTAGATGATATCGCGCTGTGTCAGAGAGCCATTACGCAAAGTCCCTGGCCAGGGCAAGCGAGATATACTGGTAGGTTCTAGTAGCTTCTCAGGGTGTAATGGGCTTCGCTCCGACATGACTTATACAGCTATTAGGGGACTGACGCTTGCCGCCCCCTAGGCTTGATATGCGATAGTCTTAGACGAACAGACCGGACTGTACGGAGATTGTCACATCAGGCTCAGTAGGGGTTAGGATGGTTTTCCTCATCGGCCTTCTTATCGACATCTACCTGGGGACCGTTACGTACAGCTAGTGCCGCTTGCGGTCTGTGGTTAAACCCACTGCCAGCGTAGTGTCGAGTCTTTAGAGTCCCACACAGAGAGTTTCCCTGCTCCAGGCGAAACAATATAGAGGTCGTATGGTTTTACGACAAGGGTTCGGACGCATACGTATGTTTACGCACGTACGACTTTTCGGACAGTTTTTACTAGTCGGCTTTGGTTTAAGCCAGATTCTAGTATCGGGTTATTGGATTTATATAGTCTAAAGTTTTTCCGTATTTTCACGGATTGGAGGGGCGTTCTCGTAATTTGTAGGGAAGCTTCTAGAAGAGTGGTGACTAAGGGGTTAAGGTGGCATGAGCATTAATTGCTTAATGACTCATTTGTGTTATTCATCCTTTGCATTAAATGATTCATTAATGAATTAATGAGTCATTTGATGAATCACACTAGGTGAATGAATCTAACCATGATGATAAATCATTTATATTATTTATTTGATTAATTGTTATGGTTGATATATTCATATGAGTTCATTATTCATTTCATTATCATCTTCACCTTCTCTTTCCTTAAGCTCACTCTCTCTTCAAACCCTAACCCTAGCCTCTCATGTGTTGAGATCAAGGGTTAGCTAGACTAATACATCCATAACCTCACTCTATATCCCCTAGGTAGCTTAGATTAGCACTTTAAGCAACCTAGTTATCTCAAGTTTGAGATTAAGCTTGGCGTAGGAGCTTTCGGGTGGATCGTCCTTGATTCGAGGAGGCCGTTGAGGTGCCGATGTTCCAAGGAGCCTACGAGGAGTGGTGGACCGCGATGAAGACCCGAAGGACTAGTATCGTGAGGTATAACTTCGTATCCGTGTAGTTTAACCTCTTGTTGTTAGTTAGCAATGGTTTAGAAACGATTCATGTGCTCAAGTCCGTGTTACGAAGCTTTGATAATTGTTTTTCATATATTCCACCTCCCCGCAAGTTCGTGGGGTACGTGACATGGACTTACAGTATCCTCCTAGACCACCTGTCAAATATATTGCCCTTCGTCAGAGGGAAAACTATAACTCTGACAATCACTCTGTCATCCATGTCACCTTGGAAGCCTGGAATGATAACCGTCTCCTAAAGGAGGCTGCCGTTATCAAATCCCTAGAACATCCACTTATGTTCTAAAACTGCTTCCGAATGTTTCTCCAGGACTGGATCAATATCAACTTATTGCATCTACTGCAAGAACAACATCTGGTGTGGTACTTGACATCTCATGATTGACTCAATTGCCTAAGCAAGTGATCTTCCAATCATGCACATCCCTCTTTACTTTAGTCTGTAAGACACCTTTAGAGAGGGTGACTCTATCACCTGCAGGTACACTACCGTGCCAGGAGTTGTCCATTCTAAAACACCTTTAGAATGCTGTCTAAGTACCCTGATTGGGAAAACTACCCAAATCTAGATCTAAAACTATAGATCTAGTAACCAGAATGTCTGATATAATACCCAAGTCCTATGTGGAGAAACTACTGTGTGACAACCAAAGTATAACCAACCGTAGTATAGGAATTTCACTTCCTACTCTGTGTATGTCATCCAAATACCAGGACATCACACCCTACTACCTTCTTAACAGATCCATCCCCTATTCTGATGAAGTTAAACCTATGGCTGTTACATCAGAAATAGATGATCTATCTCCGCTATATCTTCTTTGGTCTATAAATAGACACAAGCCACTTGTCCACCAATGCTTCCGCTGCTCCCACTGACTACGACAACCCCCTGGCAGAGTCATATAGGCATACACTTCTAAAGCTAGTTTAGAACGACGCTACAGTCATCCTCCTACCGGGTCTCACAGTCTGGAATAACAGCAATGGCAAGTGTGGGTAAACAAGAACATCCTTGTCACCGTCCTTGAGACTACCGGAGTACCTCTCGGGTGCCTGAGGTTACCCACCATATCTGCGGAGTGGCCAATGGAATGTCAAACCAGATTGAATCTTTAGGTTCTTTATGAAATCTTCAGTAATCGTTTGCAGTTCTGGAATCACTTCCAGTTCTACCATACCCCCACTACTGTTTTCTGAAAAAATCCATTTTTATTAAAACTGTGGCGAGTCAAGAACAATATCACTATTGATCTTCCAGATGGTAGAAAGTCAACCCCTCGTCATAGCCCGGGTCAACCCACAAACAGCCATTACAGAAACGTGCCTTGAGTTATCCGGAGTCTGGTTTTAAGCATATGCCGGACAACTCCTCGTATCTTAACAATGTCAAGATATGAACTATTCTATATCCAATACAGAAACAGAAGCACTGATTTAATTGAATCAGATTCAAATCATGCAGCTGTCTCCAGTGCATGTCAAGTAAATAGAGAGAGGCCGATCAGGGTTACTCAACTTAGGAGTGCTTCCAATTATGAGTAACCCGAAAGAGAAGCAAGTTTTCTTAATCATCACTATTAACTGAATACCATACACAAGTATCTACATCTTTGATCACCTTGAAGAATCTCGATACTTGCAATATCTGGTTCTCTACTTTATTCTTATACCTATAACTTCTCAAAACTTGGACCTTGTGTTTCTACGAAACACATGTCTAAGAACCAGAGAAGTCATAAGTAAACAGAATATAGTACGAGGACCATCCCCTCTGTCCTAATGGACACGGGACAATATACAATCCTCTGTATAAGTCCTCTGAGTCTAATAACTCAAGCCCTGTGCTTCGTAGGTTGAAAACTGTATTTATGGTTAAGAAGAATTACACCGCTGTTCAATGCTCCTTACCTAACCATCCACCGATATAGGTAAATGTCATAGACATAATTTCAAAAGGGTATATCTCACTCTATAAAAATAGACGTACAGATATATCAATTTGAAATTGGTGCATAACAACGGATATTCAAAACCAAATATTTGTCGTCCGGCAAACAACCCAGGCGATTTCCTCAAATATCACCAATTACAACGAATTCCGATATAATGAGGATGATCACCTAATTCCCAATAACTTACTCCCACTCATCATCTGTAAAACCATACAGATGTGAGAATCATACCTGGTAAATACATACCCTGGAGAAAGTGTCTAATTGGGAAATCAGTTTTCTTTTAACAGTACACAATGAAACTGAAACATTGAAATGTTTCGAAGGGGTATCCGAGTATTCCTAGTAATGCCTCTTCCATTATCCAAATTCACAACTGTAACCGTATATTTCTTTTCCATCTTTCCAAATCCCTTTATATGTCTTTAGTCATTACCTTCTGTACACCACTTTAGACCAAATGGTTTTCTTCCTTCCCTACCGTTCGGCACCAGCCTATGGTTTGGAAGAAGACTATGCAATAAGCATAAATGGGTGTACTGTCCTAATCCTAGGAACACTCGCAATGCGAGAGAAGGTGAAGATAAAAGACACCTGAATAAACCTTATTCCTATTTCTCCCGAACCAGAATCCATCCCCGAACTGGAACAAGTTCCTTTCGAGTTCGTATATAACCATACGATGGAGTATCCAATAACCTGTGGATCTTCATAGTGATACGGAATGTCCTCGAGAAATACAAAGGTGAAGTGGGAGTGGTAACGAAATACTTGGTTTGGTCGTGAATAGAAGTCGCAATTTACTTTGCCCTCCTTCTAATCCCTTTCTTTGTCTTAACTTAATACCTTCTGTACACCGTTTAGGCTAATTGGTTTTCTTCATTCCCTACCGGTCAGCACCTGCCTATGGTTTGGAAGAAGACTATCCAATTTGCGTAATAGGTGTACTGTCCTAATCCAAGGAGCACTCGCAACCTGAGAGAAGTAAAAAGAAAAGATAACTGAATAGTCTTATTCGTTTTCTCCAGAACCAGAAACCATTCTCGAATAAATTCCTTCGAGTTCGTATATAACCATACGATGGTTTTGTTTAATGGAAGTGGACGTTCGTAGTAATACGGGGTGTCTTGGAGAAAAGGGTAAAAGTAGGAGTGGCAATGAGGTGTGCAACTCTGACAATCCAAAAGCCAGTCTTATAAGAATGTTCGGTTAATTTTGTTCACCGAGTCATAGTCTAGGGTCGGGTCAATGGTCGCTGCCAAAGAGAGAGAGAAAGGAAACACTCAGCGTGCACTCTAACCTAGATCAGAATGGTTATCACTTTATCTAATCTGGAAACCTCCCACTGTACCGTCAAATTCTCCTCCAAACCTGAAAGAAGAATTAGTCGGGATCACCCGAGTAGTAAACCAACTCATCAGTGGGAATCGGGATCCAACTATCACCGCATGATAACGTGACAGAATCCGCTCACGTTATCACACTCCAGAAGGTATGTGAATATCTGGCAAGTTTCAGTTTCTTTTGAAACTCCCGATGTGGATTTTTGCCCCATGCTCTTATGACCTTGACTTTGGCCAACATATCATAAGTCACATGTCAAGTTCTACCCGTCATTCTCCAGGTTAATTTGAACCCACCCGTACATACCCTTGACTTTGGCCAAAATAGTAGTACGACTGTCCCAAACCAACGCATTTATCTATGCTGCATATGAATACCCAATAGCTACCAATCACTGTGCCTTGACTTTGGCCAACATACACAGCTTGAATACTTATTGACTATTCATATGAAACGACGGAGGGCTACGAATGGTTTCTGGCGAAAACCTTTAACGTAATGAACTTGACATCTTTGAAGGAACAAGATAGCTTTATAAAAATATAGTGGCGAAAACCTTTGCTAAAGAGGTCACTCCCGGTGAAGGGATCTCGGCTCTTTCCCCGTGGAATGAGGTGCAGGATATTCTAATTGAATACCACAATGCAAAGCAAAAGTAAACAACTATAGTGAAGTTATTGCCGTGACGCAAACTTCTGTCCAAGGGGTCTCTCCCGGTGAAGGGATCTCGGCCCTTGCCTCGTCGACTGAGGTGCTGGATATTCAAAACCGAATACCACTGTGCAAAACAAAAGAGAACGCCCTTGCAATAACAGCTTTTTGAAAAATTGTTCCAACAACATCAGAATAGTTTTGTTTAGCTTGCATTGATCCGAATCAACGCAGTCCCATAAATTGATCACACCAATAAAGAACGAAAATAATGATATACGTATATATCATCCGCATTCGCCACTGGGTCCCGTCATCACCCGTTAGGTTACTTAACTAACGACAGAGCGGGGACTGGACTAGCGCGGATGCAAAACATATACAACATCTACTAGTATATATATCAATATATAATATTCGCTCAAGGCGTGATAAAATGCAACATCACAGAAATGTAATAAGCATCACAGAACAATAAAGATATCTGGGATCCCCGGGTTTCATAGAGCCGCTACTGAAACCCGACGTTCCCCTGGTCGTGTGGATAGCCTGTGCAATGAAATCCTAGACCCCTACGGGCGCGGCAAGTTACCGGCCAAAACCTGAAGCGAGGCAGCCCCCTTCAACAACGTGAATGGACCACCCAGGACTTCACGGAATCCGGTAACTTGGGCATCCCTCCTGGGTCAACCTGTACCCCCTACGGGTGCGGCGAATAGCCTGCTAATTCTAGAGTAAAACCCCCTCCGTCTCAATGCCATGAGATGCGGGCTCGTTGCCCTCTAGAACCCGGCTATCCGTGCACCCCTCCGCTGGGTAATCCTAGTACAGAAAATAAAATATACATACAACGGGTACATCGACCTCGACCCGGTCGTGCCCCAAAAGAATAATACAAACAGGCAGTGACGGCAGTCCACATGTCGGATGCTCGCCCCGCAATATCAAATGTACATATAAAACAAAACTGTACTACCATTGCATCCAGGCTATCCCCCACGACCAATCCGCAACATCACAGCACAACACAGAACATCAACATGAATGTCACGTTCGCAAATCCGTATAAAAGGGGTATATCAGTTAGAAAGGATTTACCGATCAAATGACATTCACGGTCGTAGATATAATGTAAATACTGTGAACTAACATGTTTAAAATTTTTGATCGATCAAATTTACCGAAGTGGGCTCCAAGCACTACTGTAGAGCTCAAAGAAATTCTGGGCCCAAAAAGAATATCCCAAAACCCTTATTTCCAAACCAAAAGCCCACTGTAAAAATTTGGTATAGTGAACAGTCAAAGTGGCGGCGGAACCGCGGCCCAAGCATGGGTTTGGCCGCGGTTCCGCGGTGGAAAGATGACGTCACACTACCAAATTTTCACAGTATGCTTATAATTGCCTGCATGTGTTTCTGCAACAACCTGAAAAATTTTCGAGCTAAAAAAAAATTCGACAGAAACTTATGCAATGGAAATTGTGGTTTTTGGAAATTTGCTCGATCGAAGTTGTAAACACATTAGAGAAAGCTAGACAAGCTTAATGGCGTGGCTCTGATACCAATGCAAGTGCACGGCGGCGCCCCGGCCGTCAATCCGACGCCGGAATATGGAAACGAAAAACTTTTCAAACTAGAAAACCGGCACCACCGCGCACTAAAATCCCGGATCGGGCCATTAACTTAACTCTAGCAAACAAGAAAAAAGGAGTAGAGAAGCTATACCAAGCGATCCGTGTCCTTCGGTCTTCGCCTCCACTCTGATCTTCTCGTGGAATCTCCGGTCGTCGCCTCCTCGTCGAAACGGGCACCACATCGCCTGGTTCTTTTACGGGCTCCTACCTCTGGACCGAGGCAACTCGGGCACGAAGCTGGCGAGTCGACGTGCCCAAGAAGTGCTGTAGGCTAGTGTAGAACATATTGTCTCATGGGGTTGAAGTTGCCTTTGGATGGAGGGAAATAATGAACAATAGAGATGAACTTTGGTGTACAAAGAGTGAGATGATAATTTCCCCACTCAGAAAAATGAAATCTCTCTCATCCTCACCCTAATGTGTGGCCCACCCCTCTCCCATGGTGGTGGAAAAAAGGAATCATCAAAAAAATGGGAGAAGTAAAACATTTCAAATCCAACTCTAATCAACTCTGATCTCATAAATGCAAAAGATAAGATGCAAATGGAATCTAATGATTCAAGAACCATCATGATGCCACAAAATGCAAGAAAACCCCTCCATAAAACTTATTTGCACACTTGCAAATAACCTCCTCCATCAGAAAGTCCGGCCACGAAGGAACAAAAGAAAACTGGCCGGATCGGAATGCAAACTGGCAACTTCAGAAAACTGATCCCGTAATAAATTACAGGAAAACCCCGCGACTGCATATACATGCCCGCATTTGTATTCCCACTGAATACAAATGCAAAAAGACAAAATCTACACTGTACAATACTAGGATCGGGCTTAAACCAAAGCCCGCTAGTATTATCCGTCCGATCATGACCCGTGCAATACCGCACGTATCTGATCGAACCCTGCCATATCTCCATACGGCCTCGACAGCGTTTCGCCCGAAACTTGAGAAACTGGTCTGTGGGGGACTCTAAAGACTCGTCAATACTTTGGTTATGGATTTAACCACTAGCACGTCAGAGGTATTAGCCAATACGTAACGGGCTACCAGGTATTGACCAAAAGGGACGTCGATGAGCGAACTCATCCTGACACCCTACTGAGCCTGTCAGTGACAATATCCGTACAGTCCGGTCCGTTTGTCTATGAGCATCGCATGGCGGGCCTAGGGGGTTGGTAAAAGTCAGACCCCCAAAAGCGGTATAAGTCGTGTCGGAGAGTAACCCAGAACACCCTGAGATACTACTGGAATACCTACCAGTAAATTTCCTTCCTTGGCCAAGGATGTTCATGTACTGGCTCTTCTAGACACAGCGCAACCTCACCCCCAATACCGGGAGAGACGAACCCCTGCAGATCCGCTCACTTCCTCCATGTGGCTCGGGACTGTACCCAACTAAAACATGTTTGCACGTCTCCTTTGAGCGTGGTAGGGTAGTAATCAAAGCACAGTGGGAACTCACACGAGACAAATGACGATCTCAGGTCGATGAACTAACCTGTACACATGTCACCAGGGAACAGCTATCTGACGTCTGGTATAATCCCAACTAGCAGGTTCCCGGCGAGTCCTGTCCGGTGTACTCATAACCCAATGAGCACCTGTATACATCTTAGGTGAACCAACTGACACCAGTGGCTTGTGAGACCAGCCACCGCCCCACATCGGGGTCTCGACTGTATACACTAGTCTACTCTGGAGTATCGATCCCCTGTCTCAAAACTCCCACGACTAGGGACCTTTTAAGGATGTGCTTATAGACCCCAACTCCCACGTATATGATCGTCCTCATACTGCTGGTAGTCAAGCAAGAATCCTAGGGGCTCTATCAACGTGCAATAGTAACCTGTAAGGTCACCTAAAGCAGTACACGAAGATAAAGATAAACCAGATAGCATACTATCATGTTGAGTAAGACTGTCCAATCGGGATAGGTCCTCCATCAATCATTGCAATCACGTGCCTATGATCCAATAATTGACCGTGATGGCACTAACTCCAACAGGTGATGCCACATACATATTAGGCATTCGGATCTATACGGATAGATCCAAAAGGTTATTAGGATTGTCGCAAACCTGGTACATCAACACCATCCTAAAGAGTTTTAGTATAGAAGACTCCAAGCTAGGTGCCTTACCCGCTTGCCATGGAGTCACTTTCTCCAAGGACTTTTGCCCAAAGTCTGATGCAGAGAGAGCTCGCATGAGCATTATTCCCTACGCTTCCGTCGTAGGATCTAAAATGTATGCGATGTTGTATACACGCCCTGATGTAGCTTATGCACTAGGTGTAGTAAGCAGATATCAGTCCAACCCAGGGGAGATTCACGGGACAGCTGTGAAGAACATTCTTAAGTACTTACGAAGAACTAAAGAATTGTTCTTGGTGTATGGTAATGGAGATCTCCAAATGGAGGCCTTTACCGATTCGAGCTTCCAGAGTGATAAGGACGACAACTAATCTATCTCTGAGTTTGTATTTACCCTCAATGGAGGGGAGGTGCGTTGGAAGAGTTCCAAACAGGATACCGTTGCAGACTCTACGATGGAAGCTGAGTACATTGCTGCAAATGATGCCGCTAAGGAAGCCCTCTGGATGAAGAAGTTCGTCTCGGTGCTAGGAGTGGTTCCAACCATTATTGATCCAATACCATTGTATCGTGATAATAATGTGGCTATGGCATTAGCCAAGGAGCACAGGTCCCATCAGCGATCCAGATACATCCTAAGGCGATTTCATCTGATCTGGGAGATAGTTGATCGCCGCGAGATCGAGATTCGGAGAGTAGATACAAAGAATAACACTGCGGATCCACTAACCAAGGCCCTCGCTCAGCCGCAGCATGAGCGACTTTTTGAGATGTTGGGTATGAGATACGCGAATAATTGGCCTTAGTGCAAGTGGGAGATTGTTGGGTATATGTATGCCCTAGAGTCCATTATTTGATAGTGGATGTATTTTTTACATGTATATGTATATTCAGAGGACTTTCTTGCTCGACATGATAGTATGATATCTGGTTACTCTTTATCTTGACATGTTCACTTGATCATGCTTTTATTCATTCGATACATGTTGATAAAGCCCGTAGGATATTTGCTTGAATACATTGATTATGATGCAGATCATACTAGTGGGACAAGTGTAGTTTATAAGCATATCATGAAATGTCCCTAGTCGTAGGTGTATCGGTACGGGGCTTCGATATTCTAGAGTAGGCTAGCGTATGCGATTCTTGACCCATGTGATGGGCGATGGTTGATCCCAAATCCATTGGTGTTTGACATTAAGATTGTATACGGGTGTTCAGTGGAGACTAGGTACACTGGACGGACTCACTGAGAACTCCTATGTGGTATTATATCAATCGTCAGACAGTAGTTCTCAGGTGACACTGGTACAGGTTAGTCTGTAGACCCGAGATCGTCATAGAGTCTTGTGTGTTCTCCCACTGTGCTTTGATTTCCACCTTACCATAGCTCTACTAAGTCGTGAAAATAAGTGGCTTTTGGGTACAGTCCCGAGACACATGGAGGCAATGGGGGATATGATGGGTTTCGTCTCTCCCGGTATTGGGGGTTGATGTTGCACTGTGCTCGATTGGCCATATCAGCAAGTCCCTAGCCCGGGCTGATGAGATTTACTGATAAGTGTTATCAGTAGTTTCTCGATCTGTTATAGGCCATACATTGGCATGACTTATTGAGTTATTAGGGTCGACGATTCCATCCCTAGACTCGATATGCAGCATATCTGACGAAGAGACCAGACTGTACGGTAAGTGTTACTGGTTGGCTCGACAGGAGTTTTGACAGGATCGCTTGTTTTTCTTCTGCTCGCTCAATACCCATGTGGCCGTTACGTTTAGGTGACCGCTTGCGTCTTGTGGATGTTTGATATGATCATCACCTACTGCCGGCGTATTGACGAGTCTTAGAGTCCCATAAAGGGGTTACCTAGCTTAGGCGAAAAGATGTGGAGTGCATATGGTGATATGCACGGATGCTTGATTAAATGCGTGTATATGATACCGCATTATAATCTGGCATTTTCTATTGGTCGGGTCGTATGTGATATGACCGGTTTATTAAATCAATTGTTGATTTGATATTGTGACCATTAGATTTCACTTGAAACCTTTTCTATTTGGATGTATGCATGATTGGGTGTATGTGCACATAGTGATGTGTATGCACACATACATGCATACATAATTATCATGGTTGTTGATACATTGGAGATGGGAATGCAAGACTCACATGGTATAAAATATCTATATATTTTTATTATTTGAGAAAAGAAAATGGATTAATTCATGGTTGATATTTATCTACACTTGGCTACACATCACCTAATTATTTACCATGGATTAATTTTCATTTGGCTTCATAACTCAATGATAAAATATCTAGATATTTGTTTACCATGGTTGGGTAAGAGTATGACTCTCATATATATTTTCATTTCTCATTTTATTTTTAGAATTATCACAAATAGAGCTCAAGAATTTCCATCTCCTTCTTCTTCCTTGCTCTCTTGACTTTTCTATATTGTGAGGAACACAAAAGGAAAGGGTTTTTTAAGTGAGCATACAAACCACATCATTATTCTACTTTAGTTTAGCCCACTAGATTAAAGTGTTTGCTTCATCTTCATCTTTAATCAACTGAAGCTAGGAGCTTGAGAAAAGGGGCCCCGGGTGGATCGTCGTGGACAACGAAAGATTCTAGCGAACCGGTTCAAACTCAAGTTGTGTGTCATGACACGAAATGGCATGTGACTGGCTCTTGAATTATATGAAGTCTATATGACCCCATATAATTCAAGTAAGCCAAAAAAAATCCCGGAAATCTAAAACCATTTTAAATAATAATTGAAAGAAAACTTATTTTAAAGCAAGTGGTTTTAATAGCATAAGTCGAATTATGCGTTTTAAAAACATCAAGTTTTTTCTGAAAATTTCGGCAGAGTTTCCTTTGTAAATACTGGACCCAAACGGGGTACAACATGAATAGTATACGAAATGATAAAAGGCATCCCCAAGCTGGAGCTAGCTCTTCATCAAACGACGGTCACAACCACGCAAGCAATATAATATACAACGCCGAAGGGCAAGAATCAAAACTTAAAAGGAAACTCAAAAACAACATGAAACCATAATAATACAACGCGCGACTCTAAGGTCGAAAGAATATACAACTTGTTGGATATAGTGCCCTCAGAATCAATTATTGGATCACAGGCACGTGATTGCAATGATTGAGGGAGGACCTATGCCGGTAGGACAGTCTTACTCGAGATGATAGTATGCTATCTGATTTATCTTTATCATCGTGTACTGCTTTAGGTGACCTTACAGGTCACTATTGCACGTTGATAGAGCCCCTAGGATTCTTGCTTGACTACCAGCAGTATGAGGGCGATCATATATGTGGGAGCTGGAGTCTATAAGCACATCCTTAAAAGGTCCCTAGTCGTGGGAGTTTCGAGACAGGGCATCGATTCTCCAGAGTAGACTAGTGTATAAAGTCGAGACCCCGACGAGGGGCGGTGGCCGGTCTCACAAGCCACTGGTGTCAGTTGGTTCACCTAAGATGTATACAGGTGCTCATTGGGTTATGAGTACACCGGACAGGACTCGCCGGGAACCTGCTAGTTGGGATTATACCAGACGTTAGATAGCAGTTCCCAGGTGACATGTGTACAGGTTAGTTCATTGACCTGAGATCGTCATTTGTCTCGTGTGAGTTCCCACTGTACTTAGATTACTACCCTACCACACTCAAAAGAGACGTGCAAACAGGTTTTAGTTGGGTACAGTCCTGAGCCACATGGAGGCAATGAGCGGATCTGCAGGGGTTTGTCTCTCCCGGTATTGGGGGTGAGGTCACGCTGTGTCTAGGAGAGCCATTACACGAAGCCCTCGGCCGAGGCAGGAGATTTACTGGTAGGTATTCCAATAGTATCTAAGGGTGTTCTGGGCTACACTCCGACACGATTTGTACCGCTTTTGGGGGCCTGACTTTTACCAACCCCCTAGGCCCGCCATGCGATACTCATAGACGAACGGACCGGACTATACGGATATTGCCACTGACAGGCTCAGTAGGGTGTCAGGATGAGTTCGCTCATCGACGTCCCTTTTGGTCAGTACCTGGTAGCCCGTTACGTATTGGCTAATACCTCTGACGTGCTAGTGGTTAAATCCACAACCAAAGTATTGACGAGTCTTTAGAGTCCCCCACAGACCAGTTTCTCAAGTTTCGGGAGAAACGCTGTAGAGGCCGTATGGAGATATGGCAGGGTTCGATCAGATACGTGCGGTATTGCACGGATCGTGATCGGACGGATTTTACTAGCCGGCTTTGGTTTAAGCCGGATCCTAGTATTAGACAGTGTAGTTTTGTCTCTTTGCATTTGTATTCAGTGGGAATACAAATGCGGGCATGTATATGCAGTAGCGGAGTTTTCCTGTAATTATTACGGGATCAGTTTTCTGAAGTTGCCAGTTTGCTTTCCGTTCCGGCAGGTTTTCATTTGTTCCTTCCCGGCTGGACTTTTCCGATGGAGGGGGTAATTTGCAAGTATGCAAATTATCTTTTGTGGAGGGGTTATTTATGATATGGTTTATCATGATAATTCAAAGCATCTTTGCTTTTCTTGCATTTATGAGATTTGAGTTGATTAGGAATGGATATGACTTTGTTATCATCACATTTGCTTATGGTCACCATTCTACTTTTCCTACACTCACCTCCCTTCTTGGTTTTGGTATTTTTTCCCTCCACCATTTCTCATTAGGGGCCGGCCACACTTGAGGGAAAATTTTTTTAGAGAGGTTCATTTTTGATGTGTGGCATTTTCTTCATCTCATTTCTTGCTAGGAAAAATGAAAGCACCATTTTTCTCCAAAGTTCTTTATCTTCATTCCTCCATCTTCAAAGGCAACTTCTACAACCCCAAGAGACGACCATTCTACACTTCATCTACAGCACCCCTTGGACGCGTCGGCTAGCCAACTTCGCGCCCGAGTTGCCTCGGTCCAGAGGTGGGAGCACGTAAAAGAACCCGGCGATGTGGTGCCCGTTTCGACGAGGAGACGACGACCGGAGATTCCGCGAGGAGATCGGAGTGGAGGCGAAGACCGAAGGACACGGATCGCTTGGTATTATCTCTCTACCCCATATTTTAGTTTGCTAGAGTTAGGTTAATGGCCCGATCCGGGTTAAAAGTGCGCGGTGGTGCCGGTTTGCATGTTTCGCAAAGTTTTTCGTTTCCGCGTTTCCGGCGTCGGATCGACGGCCGGGGCACCGCCGTGCACTTACATTGGTATCAGAGCCACGCCATTAACCTAGTCTAGCTTGCTATAGTATGTTTAGAATTCGATCGAACAAAAAAATCCCAAAAACCGTATTTTCAATGCATCTGTTCTCTGTCGAAATTTTTTTAGCTCCAAAAATTTTTCAGGTTGTTGCAGAAACACGTGCAGGGAATTCAAGCATTCTGTAAACATTTGGTCGCCTGAACTCATTATGCCACCGCGGAACCGCGGCCAAACCCATGCTTGGGCCGCGGTTCTGCCGCGCTTTTTACTGTTCATTGTACCAAAGTTTCACAGTAGGCTTCTGAGTTGGAAATGGGGGTTTTGGGATATTCTTTTTGGGCCCAGATTTTCTATGAGTGTTACAGTAGTGCTTGGGGCCCACTTCGATAAATTTGTTCGATCGGATATTTTAAACATTCTAGTTCACAGTATTTACATTATATCTGCGACCGTGAATGTCACTTGATCGGTAAATCCTGTCTAACTGCTATAGCCCGGTTAGACGGATTTGCGAACGTGACATTCACGTTGATGTTCTGTGTTGTGCTGTGATGTTGCGGATTGGTCGTGGGGGATAGCCTGGATGCAATATTAGTACAATTTTGTTTTATATGTACATTTGATATTACGGGGCGAGCGTCCGACATGTGGACTGCCATCACTGCCTGTTTGTATTATTCTTTTGGGGCACGACCGGGTCGACGTCGATGTACCCGTTGTATGTATATTTTACTTTCTGTACTAGGATTGCCCCGCGGAGGGGTGCACGGATAGCCGGGTTCTCGAGGGAAACAAGCCCGCATCTCATAGCATTGAGACGGAAGGGACTTTACTCTAGAATTGGCGGGCTATTCACCGCACTCGTAGGGGGTACAGGTTGACCCAGGAGGGGTGCCCAAGTTACCGGATTCCGTGAAGTGCTGGGTGGTCCATTCACGCTGTTGAAGGGGGCTGCCTCGCTTCAGGTTTTGGCAGGTAACTTGCCGCGCCCGTAGGGGTCTAGGATTTCATTGCACAGGCTATCCACATGACCAGGGGAACGTAGGGTTTCAGTAGCGGCTCTCTGAAACCCGGGGATCCCAGATATCTATATTGTTCTGTGATGCTGGTTACATTTCTGTGATGTTGCATTTTATCACGCCTTGAGCGAATATTATATATTGATATATATACTAGTAGATGTTGTATATGTTTTGCATCCGCGCTAGTCCAGTCCCCGCTCTGTCGTTAGTTAAGTAACCTAACGGGTGATGACGGGACCCAGTGGCGAATGCAGATGGCATATACATACATCATTATTTTCGTTCTTTTATGGTGTGATCAATTGATAGGACTGCGTTGATTCGGATCAATGCAAGATAAACAAACCTATTCTGATGTTGTTGGAACATTTTTCAAAAAAAGCTGTTATTGCAAGGGCGTTCTCTTTTGTTTTGCACAGTGGTATTCAGTTGGAATATCCTGCTCTTCAGTCGACGAGGCAAGGGCCGAGATCCCTTCACCGGGAGTGACCCCTTGGACAGAAGTTTGCGTCAGGGCAATAACTTCACTATAGCCGATTACTTTTGCTTTGAATCGTGGTATTCAGTTGGAATATCCTGCACCTCATTCAACGGGGAAAGAGCCGAGATCCCTTCACCGGGAGTGACCTCTTTAGCAAAGGTTTTCGTTACTATATTTTTATAAAAGCTATCCGTTCCTTCGACGATATCAAGTTCATTACGTTAAAGGTTTTCGCCAGAAACCATTCGTTGCCCTCCGTCATTTCATATTGATAGTCAATAGTATTCAAGCTGTGTTTGTTGGCCGAAGTCAAGGCACAGTGTTTGGTAGCTGTTGGTTATTCATATGCAGCATAGATAGATACGTTGGTTTGGGACAGTCGTATAGCCTTGTTGGCCAAAGTCAAGGGCTTGTGCGGGTGGGTTCAAATCAACCTAGAGAATGACTGGTAGAACTTGACAAGACTTATGATTTGTTGGCCAAAGTCAAGGTCATAAGAGCATAGGGAAAAAATCCACATCGGGAGTTTCTAAAGAAACCGAAACTTTCCAGATATGCGCATACCTTCTGGAGTGTGATAACGTGAGCGGATTCCGTCACATTATCATGCGATGATGGTTGGATCCCGATTCCCACTGATGAGTTGGTTTACTCCTCGGGTGATCCCGACTAATTCTTCTTTCAGGTATGGGGAAGAATTTGACGGTACAGTGGGAGGTTTCCAGATTAGATAAAGTGATAACCATTCTGATCTAGGCTAGAGTTCACGCTGAGTGTTTCTTTTCCCTCTCTCTTTGGCAGCGACCATTGACCCGACCCTAGACTAAGACTCAGTGACCAAAATTAACAGAACCTTCTTTAACACTGGCTTTTGGATTGTCAGAGTTGCAAACCTCATTGCCACTCCTACTTTTACCCTTTTCTCCAGGACACCCCGTATTACTATGAACGTCCACTTCCATTGGCCAAAACCATCGTATGGTTATATACGAACTCAAAGGAATTTATTCGAGGATGGTTTCTGGTTCTGGAAAAAACGAATAGGACTATTCAGTTGTCTTTACCTTTTACCTTCTCTCAGGTTGAGAGTACTCCTTGGTTTAGGAGATAGTACACCTATTACGCAAATTGGATAGTTTTCTTCCAAACCATAGGCAGGTGCCGACCGGTAGGGAATGAAGAAAACCAATTAGCCTAAACGGTGTACAGAAGGTATTAAGTTAAGACAAAGAAAGGGATTAGAAGGAGGGCAAAGTAAATTGCGACTGATATTCACGACTAAACCAAGTATTTCGTTACCACTCCCACTTCACCTTTGTATTTCTCCAGGACACTCCGTATCACTACGAAGATCCACAGTTTATTGGATACTCTATCGTATGATTATATACGAACTTGAAAGGAACTTATTCCAGTTCGGGGATGGATTCTGGTTCAGGAGAAATAGGAATAAGGTTTATTCGGTTGTCTTTTATCTTCACCTTCTCTCGCATTGCGAGTGCTCCTAGGATTAGGACAGTACACCCGTTATGCTTATTGGATAGTCTTCTTCCAAACCATAGGATGGAGCCGAACGGTAGGGAAGGAAGAAAACCATTTAGCCTAAGAGGGTGTACAGAAAGTAATGACTAAAGACATATAAAGGGATTTGGAGAGATGGAAAAGAAATATACGGTTACAGTTGTGAATCTGGATAATGGAAGAGGCATTACTAGGAATACCGGGATACCCTATCGAAACATTTCAATATTTCAGTTTCACTGTGTACTGTTAAAAGAAAACTGATTTCCCAATTAGCACTTGCTCCAGGGTATGTATTTACCAGGTTTGATTCTCACATCTGTATGGTTTTACAGATGATAAGTGGGAGTAAGTTATTGGGAATTAGGTGATCATCCTCATTATATCAGAATTCGTTGTAATTGGTGATATTTGAGGAAGTCATCTGGGTTGTTTGCCAGACGACAAATATTTGGTTTTGAATATCCGTTGTTATGCACCAATTTCAAATTGATATATCTGTATGTCTATTTTTATAGAGTGAGATATACCTTTTTGAAATTATGTCTATGACATTTACCTATATCAGTGGATGGTTAGGTAAAGAGCATTGAACAACGGTGTAATTCTTCTTAACCATAAGTACAGTTTTCAACCTACGACACACAATGAATGAGTCACTAGACTCAGGGGAATTATACAGAGTATTGTATATTGTCCAGTGTCCATTAGGACAGAGAGGTTGGTCCTCGTACTATATTCGGTTTACTTATGACTTCTCTAGTTCTTAGACAGGTGTTTCGTAGAAACACAATGTCTAAGTTTTGAGAAGTTATAGGTATATGAATAAAGTAGAGAACCAGGTGTTGCAAGTATCGGGATTCTTCAAGGTAATCGAAGATGTAGATACTTGTGTATAGTATTTAGTTGATAAGTAATGATTAAGAGAACTTGCTTCTCTTTCAGGTTACTCATAATTGGAAGCACTCCTAAGTTGAGTAATGCTGATCAGCCTCTCTCCATTTAGTTGACATGCACTGGAGACAGCTGCATGATTTGAATCTGGTTCAATTAAATCAGTGCCTCTGTTTCTATATTGGATATAGAACAGTTCATATCTTGACATTGTTAAGGTACGGGGAGTTGTCCGGCTTATGCTTAAAACCAGACTCTGGATAACTCAAGGCACGTTTCTGTAATGGCTGTTTGTGGGTTGACCCAGGCTATGACGAGGGTTGACTTTCTACCATTTGGAAGATCAATAGTGATATTGTTCTTGACTCGCCACAATTTTAGAAGAAATGGATTTTTTCAGAAAACAGTAGTGGGAGTATGGTAGAACTGGAAGTGATTCCAGAACCGCAAACGATTACTGAAGATTTGATAAAGAACCTTAAGATTCAATCTGGATTGACATTCCATTGGCCACTCCGCAGATATGGTGGGTAACCTCAGGCACCCAAGAGGTACTCCGATAGCCTCGAGGACGGTGACAGGGAGGTTCTTGTTTACCCAGACTTGCCATTGCTGTTCTTCCAGACTGTGAGACCCGGCACGAGGATCAGTATAGCGTCGTTCTGAACTAGCTTTAGAAGTGTACGTCTATATGACTCTGCTAGAGGGTTGTCGTAGTCAGTGGGAGCAGCGGAAGCATTAGTGGACAGGAGGCTTATGTCTATTTATAGACTAAAGCAGATATAGCGGAGATAGATCATCTATTTTTGATGTGACAGTCATAGGTTTGACTTCATCAGAATAGGGGATGGATCTGTTAAGAAGGTAGTAGGGTGTGATGTCCTGGTATTTGGATGGCATACACAGAGTAGGAAGTGATATTCCTATACTACAATCGGTTATTCTTTGGTTGTCACACAGTGGTTTCTCCACATAGGACTTGGATATTATATCAGACATTCTGGTTACTAGATCTATGGTTTTAGATCTAGATTTGGGTAGTTTCCCAATCTGGGTACTTAGACAGCATTCTATAAGTATTTAGAATGGACGACTCCTGGCACGGTAGTGTACCTGCAAGTGATGGAGTCACCCTCTCTAAAGGTGTCTTATAGACTAAAGTAGAGAGGGATGTGCCTGATTGGCAGATCACTTGCTTAGGCAATTGAGTCAATCATGAGATGTCAAGTACCACACTAGATGTTGTTCTTGCAGTAGATGCAATAAGTTGATATTAATCCAATCCTGGAGAAACAATCGGAAGCAGCTTTAGAACATAAGTGAATGTTTTAGGGATTTGATAACGGCAGCCTCCTTTAGGAGACGGTTATCATTCCAGGCTTCCAAAGTGACCTGGACGGCAGAGTGGCCATCAGAGTTATAGTTTTCCCTCTGACGATGGGCAGTATTTTGGACAGGTGGTCAAGGCGGATACTGTGGGAGGCATGGCGCAGGATACTGATTAAGTTCAGTTGTCGATACAGTCTAAGAAATTTGGATTTGGAGTTCATTTATGAACTAGGTCCCATCAGACATCCAGATATTCTAAGACAGGTATTGCTCATTTCAGGAGATGGCTTTCTCCGCGAACATGAGATATAGAGAGACATAGAAAGAAACATCAGAGCGGATCCACTCACTGAGGCTATTCCTCGAACGCAATAGTTTCGCAAACGAGCTTTGTGAGACTGACTAGTAGAGGAGTTGGGTGTTCGGTATCACACAGGCTGTGAGTATACGACATTGCAATAATTAGCCTTGAGTGAAAGTGGGAGATTGTTGGATATAGTGCCCTCAGAGTCAATTATTGGATCACTGGCACGCGATTGCTATGATTGAGGGAGGACCTATGCCGGTAGGTCAATCTTACTCGAGATGATAGTATGCTATCTGGTTTATCTTTATCATCGTGTACTGCTTTAGGTGAC
This sequence comes from Agapanthus africanus, assembly GCA_030015575.1. Lineage (NCBI taxonomy): Eukaryota > Viridiplantae > Streptophyta > Magnoliopsida > Asparagales > Amaryllidaceae > Agapanthus > Agapanthus africanus. The sequence continues at coordinate 329,648,905 of CM057345.1, read as the reverse complement.
CTTACAGGTCACTATTGAACGTTGATAGAGCCCCTAGGATTCTTGCTTGACTACCAGGAGTATGAGGGCGATCATATACGTGGGAGCTGGAGTCTATAAGCACATCCTTAAAAGGTCCCTAGTCGTGGGAGTTTCGAGACAGGGCATCGATTCTCCAGAGTAGACTAGTGTATACAGTCGAGACCCCGACGAGGGGCGGTGGCCGGTCTCACAAGCCACTGGTGTCAGTTGGTTCACCTAAGATGTATACAGGTGCTCATTGGGTTATGAGTACACCGGACAGGACTCGCCGGGAACCTGCTAGTTAGGATTATACCAGACGTTAGATAGCAGTTCCCAGGTGACATGTGTACAGGTTAGTTCATCGACCTGAGATCGTTATTTGTCTCGTGTGAGTTCCCACTGTACTTAGATTACTACCCTACCATGCTTAAAGGAGCCGTGCAAACAGGTTTTAGTTGGGTACAGTCCCGAGCCACATGGAGGCAGTGAGCGGATCTGCAGGGGTTAGTCTCTCCCGGTATTGGGGGTGAGGTCGCGTTGTGTCTAGGAGAGCCATTACACGAAGCCCTCGGCCAAGGCAGGAGATTTACTGGTAGGTATTCCAGTAGTATCTCAGGGTGTTCTGGGCTACACTCCGACACGACTTGTACCGCTTTTGGGGGTCTGACTTTTACCAACCCCATAGGCCTGCCATGCAATACTCATAGACGAACGGACCAGACTGTACGGATATTGTCACTGACAGGCTCAGTAGGGTGTCAGGATGAGTTCGCTCATCGACGTCCCTTTTGGTCAGTACCTGGTAGCCCGTTACGTATTGGCTAATACCTCTGACGTGCTAGTGGTTAAATCCACAACCAAAGTATTGACGAGTCTTTAGAGTCCCCCACAGACCAGTTTCTCAAGTTTCGGGTGAAACGCTGTAGAGACCGTATAGAGATATGGCAGGGTTCGATCAGATACGTGCGGTATTGCACGGATCGTGATCGGACGGATTTTACTAGCCGGCTTTGGTTTAAGCCGGATCCTAGTATTAGACAGTGTAGCTTTGTCTCTTTGCATTAGTATTCAGTGGGAATACAAATGCGGGCATGTATATGCAGTAGCGGGGTTTTCCTGTAATTTATTACGGGATCAGTTTTCTGAAGTTGCCAGTTTGCTTTCCGTTCCGGCAGGTTTTCATTTGTTCCTTCCTGGCCGGACTTTTCCGATGGAGGGGGTAATTTGCAAGTATGCAAATTATCTTTTGTGGAGGGGTTATTTGTGATATGGTTTATCATGATAATTCAAAGCATCTTTGCTTTTCTTGCATTAATGAGATTTGAGTTGATTAGGAATGGATATGACTTTGTTATCATCACATTTGCTTATGGTCACCATTCTACTTTTCCTACACTCACCTCCCTTCTTGGTTTTGGTATTTTTTCCCTCCACCATTTCTCATTAGGGGCCGGCCACACTTGAGGGAAAAAAATTGAGAGAGGTTCATTTTTGATGTGTGGCATTTTCTTCATCTCATTTCTTGCTAGGAAAAATGAAAGCACCATTTTTCTCCTAAGTTCTTTATCTTCATTCCTGCATCTTCTAAGGCAACTTCTACAACCCCAAGAGACAACCATTCTATACTTCATCTACAGCACCCCTTGGACGCATCGGCTAGCCAATTTCTCACCCGAGTTGCCTCGGTCCAGAGGTGGGAGCCCGTAAAAGAACCCGGCGATGTGGTGCCCATTTCAACAAGGAGACGACGACCGGAGATTCCGTGAGGAGATCGGAGTGGAGGCGAAGACCGAAGGACACGGATCGCTTGGTATTATCTCTCTACCCTATCTTTTAGTTTGCTAGAGTTAGGTTAATGGCCCGATCCGGGTTAAAAGTGCGCGGTGGTGCCGGTTTGCAAGTTTCACAAAGTTTTTCGTTTTCGCGTTTCCGGCGTCGGATCGACGGCCGGGGCACCGCCGAGCACTTACACAACTGGTCTCTAGTCTGAAATAAATATACAAGTTTGGTTGATGGAGTTTACTAGATACAACAATATAAATAAAATACAAGGGGGGTCACGATGCGAGTGAACCCTGTTAGGTTTACCCAGTACCTCATGAAGGGTTTGGAAGCATCACATGTGCCAAAATCAAATTTTTAAGGTGCTAAGTGAATATACAAAGAATCATAACTAGAAATTTAAGGTTTCATAATTTTGACATCATCACAAGTAGAAAAAGCTAGGGTTTTGAGAGTACAACCTTTGTAGCTCCCTACGCTAGACTCCTTGGCTACTTGAGGGTTGGAAAAGGGTTCGCTTGAGATCCTCTAGGTCCACGACGATCCACCCGAAGCTCCTTTGCCCAAAGCTCCTTACTTTACTTGATATGTGAATGAAGTAGAGCAAACACCCTACACAAATAGGCTAGATGTGTGTAGTATGATGATGTGGTTTGTATTCTATAATCAAACTCTTTCTTTTTATCAACCTCACTCAAAGAAATTATTAAGAGAGGAAGAAGAAGATGGTGGCTATGCTTTTTCTCAAAAGGAAATGTTATGAGTGTGAATAATTGAAATGAGAAAAGAATAATCTATATTAATCCTTCTCACTTCAACCATGGTTAGAATTATCTAGATGTTTATCAAAATGAGTTAAAAGGCAAAAGGATAATTAACTCAAGGTTAAAAAGTGGTTGAAGCATGGTCAAAAGATGATAAACATTAACCTTGTGTGAATTATCCTTTCCTTTATTCAAAATGATAAATAAATAGATAATCACTACAATATAAGTCTTGCATTGCCACCAAATATGTATCGACAACCATGATACAATGTATGTATGTATGTATCCATGCACATCATCATGTGCATACATGCATGCATACGAAAATAGAAAAAGAGTTTAATTAAAGAATTAATCTAAAAGTCATTTGTTAAATCAACACTTGATTTTGCAAACCGGTCATATCACATACGACCCGACCAATAGAAAATGCCCGATTAATGTACGGTATCACATATCCGTAATTAAACGGGTCCCAGCACATATCTCATATGCACACCACATCTTTTCGCCTGAGCCAGGAAACTTCATTGTGGGACTCTAAGACTCGTCAATACGCCGGCAGTAGGTAATGATCATATCAAATACTTACAAGCTGCAAGCGGTCAGCTAAACGTAACGGCCACCCGGGTATTGAGTGATCAGAAGAAAACAAGCGAACCTGTCACAACTCCCGTCGAGCCAAACGGCAACACTACCGTATAGTCCGGTCTCTTCGTCAGATATGCTGCATGTCGAGTCTAGGGATGGTAACGTCGACCCTAATAACTCAATAAGTCGTGCCGATCAATGGTCTATAACAGATCGAGAAACTACTGATAACACTTATCAGTAAATCTCAACAGCCCTGGCCAGGGACTTACTGATATAGCCAATCGAGCACAGCACAGCATCAACTCCTAATACCGGGAGAAACGAAACCCCTCCTATCGCTCATCGCCTTCGTGTGTCTCGGGACTGTACCCAACGATCACCTGTTTGCACGACTCAGTAGAGCCGTGGTAGGGTGCTAATCAAAGTATAGTGGGAGAACACACAAGACTCTATGACGATCTTGGGTCTACAGACTAACCTGCACCTGTGTCACCTGAGAACTGCTATCCGACGATAGATATAATTCCATATAGGAGTTCTCGGTGAGTCCGTCCAGTGTACCCAGTCACAACTGAGCACCCGTATACGATCTCGATGTCAAACATCGATGAATGTGGGAATATCCATCGCCCATCGTATGGGTCTAGTATCATATACGCTAGTCTACTCTGGTATATCGATGCCCCGTCTCGATATACCTACGACTAGGGACATTCCAGGATATGCTTATAAACTACAGATGTCCCACTAGTATGATCTCTATCATAATCACAGTAGTCAAGCCTATATCCTCAGGGCTTTATCAACATGTGTGAATGAATAAAAGCATGATCAAATCAACATGTCAGATAAAGAAGAACCAGATAGCATACTATCCTGTCGAGCAAGAATGTACACTGCATATATATATATACATGTATAAATACATCCACTATCATATAATGGCCTCTAGGGCATACATATATCCAATAATCTCCATGCGAGCACATAACATCGCATACATTATAGATCCTATTGCCGAAGCATAGGGTATAATGCTCATGCGAGCTCTCTCTTCATCGGTGTTTGGGCAAGAGTCCTTGGAGAGAGTGACCCCATAGTAAGCGGGTAAGGCACCCCGCTTGGAGTCTTCCATACTAAACCTTTTTAGGATGGTGTTGATGTACCTGGTTTGGGACAATCCCAATAACCTCTTGGATCAATCCCTGTAGATCCTTATGCCCAGAATGTATGTAGCATCACCCAGGTCCTTCATGGAGAACCTTAGTGATAAGAAAGATTTGACCGACTGTAGCATAGGAATATCATTTCCTATCAGACGAATGTCATCCACGTACAATACGAGGAATGTGACAGCTCTCCCTACAGCCTTCTTATAAACACAAGGTTCATCTGGATTTTTGATGAAATCAAAATCTTTGATAACATCATCGAAACAGATGTTCCAACTCCGTGATGCCTGCTTTAACCCATATATGGATTTAAGCAATTTACATGCTTTCCCGCTGCTCCCACTGTCAATGAAGCCCTCTGGCTGATCCATATAAACGCATTCTTCCAAATTTCCATTTAGAAATGCCGTTTTAACATCCATCTGCCAGATTTCATAGTCGTAGTGAGCAGCAATAGCAAGTAGGATCCGAATGGATTTAAGCATGGCTACGGGAGAAAATTCTCGTCATAGTCCAAACCTGGTCTTTGACGAAAATCCTTCGCCACAAGTCTTGCCTTATAGGTCACCACCTGCCCATCTACACCAATCTTTCTTTTAAAGATCCATTTGCTCCCCACAGGTTTTACCCCAGGGGGTACAACGTCCAAATTCCATACATTGTTGGTGTACATAGACTCCATTTCGGATCTCATGGCATCCAGCCACTTCACAGAGTCTCCACTCATGATAGCTTGCTGAAAGCTGGTAGGATCATCATCCTCCATGATGCAGTCTTCTCCGTCACCATCAATGAGGAAACCGTAGTACCTCTCTGGTAGGCGAGAAGTCCTACCAGACCTACGGAGTGGCCGAGGCTCCTCAGTTTCTATTGCAACAGCCGGTTCAACCAAGTCGTCATTTGTAGTTTGTGTCTCTAGAACCTCTTCTAGATCTACCACATTGCCATCAGCTTTATCTGTGAAAAACACTTTTTTCAAGAATGTGGCATACTGAGAAACAAAGACTTTTTGTTCCTCCTTGTGATAGAATAGATATCCATAAGAATTCCTTGGATATCCCACAAAGTTACACATGACCGACCGTGTCTCGAGTTTGTCCGAATTCTGCTTTTTAACATAGGCCGGGAAACCCCAAATCTTAATTCTCTTAAGAGATGGTCTCTTCCCATGCCATATCTCATATGGCATGGTAGACACGGTTTTGGTTGGGACCCTGTTCAGTAGAAACGCTGCAGTCTCCAGTGCATGCCCCCAAAATGAGACGGGTAACTCAGCATCACTCATCATGGAACGGACCATATCTAATAGGGTCCGATTCCGTCGTTCTGACACACAGTTGTGCTGTGGTGTGTAAGGAGGAGTGAGCTGAGAGAGAATCCCATTTTCTTTTAGGAAGTTTGCAAATTCTGTACTGAGATACTCTCTACCTCGATCTGATCGAAGCATCTTGATACTCAAGCCGGTTTGTTTTTCTACTTCTTGTTTATATTCAGTGAATTTCTCGAAAGCTTCGGATTTGTGCTTTAATAAAAATACATGACCGAATCTTGAGAAATCGTCAGTGAAAGTAATGAAGTATGAAAAACCGCCTCTAGCCTGTGTAGACATTGGCCCACATACATCACTATGTATGAGGTCTAGGAGCTCAGTAGCTCTTTCTCCGTGCCCGGTAAACGGAGTTTTGGTCATTTTACCCTTGATACAAGACTGGCAAGTTGCATAAGATTTATATTCAAAACGGTTTAAATATCCATCTTTGTGTAACTTGTTTAGTCTTGTTTCGTTAATATGACCAAGTCTACAGTGCCAAAGAAAAGCTTCATTTATTTCTGAAAGTTTTCTTTTATTAGTGTGTTGTATGGTGAAAACTGTGTGTTGATTTAGGACATATATCCCGTTATTAAGCGTACCATACCCAACCAACATTTGATTCAGGTGAATGTTCATAACATTGTTCTGCAATACAAAATTATATCCTTCATTGTCTAACAAAGAAACAGATATTATATTACAAAGCATACTAGGTACAAAATAACATGGGTTCAAAACCAATATACACCCAGATGACAACCCCAAGTGATACTCTCCCATAGCGACTGTGTGTACATTGGAACCATTTCCAACGCGGAGAGTATGGCCACCTTTCTTCAAAACCTTGCTATTTCTCAGCCCCTGCATAGAATTGCAAATGTGAGAATCTGAACCGGTATCTAATACCCAGGAAGTAGAGTTTATTGAAAAACGGTTTTCTGTCACAAACACACCTGAAGCGGAAGCATCCCAAAGCATCTTCTTGAGATTTAAGTACTCCGTGCAGTTGCGCTTCCAATGTCCTGTTTTGTGGCAGCGAAAACATTCCCCTTTCCCCGATTCTCCAGCTTTGGACTTTTCCTTCCCCTTAACCTTTTTAACTCCACCCTTAGGATTCGTGAGCATCTTCTTTTTCTTTCCTTTGGCTTTAGCCTTTGGGCGAGAAGAGGAAGATTGCCCAACACTCAAAACGGGAGTTTTCACTGATTTCAGTGTGCTCTCTGCACTCTTTAACATATTAAGAAGTTCAGGTAGTTCCTTCTCCATGTTGTGCATGTTGAAGTTAACTATAAGTTGAGCAAAGGTGGAGGGGAGGGACTGCAGAATAATATCCGTATATTGTTCATTGTCCATCGTCCAATCAAGGTCCTCAAGCTCTTCTATGAGAGCTATCATCTTCAGAACATGGTCTCCTACTGGTGTGCCAGGGGCCATTCGCATCTGAAACAATTTCTTTGATGCTTCGTATCGTAATACATGGGATTGTTCTCCATACAACTCCTTTGTATGGAGGAATATGGCGTGAATGTCCATATTCTCGTGCTGCTTTTGATGTGTGTTGTCCATCGATGCAAGCGCGAGGCATTTGGCCGTGGCACAGTCAGCATCCTATGTCTTGCGGACTTCAATATCCGCAACTGAGGATTTTGGACCTGGGACGGGCGGGGCTGGAGCCGTGAGGACATATGATACTTTATCATATATCAAGGCAATGTTCAAATTCCTCAGCCAGTCTTTATAATTGGTCCCATTCAGTTTATTTTTATCTAGTAGAAGCTTGAGTCCAGTCATTGGTATCTGCCATTAAGAGAAAGAAAAGAATACACTCAGCGAAAGCTCTTGCAAAGATCGGATTGGTTATTATCTTATCTAATCGATGTCTCCAACTGGTTTAATCAAGTTTTTCTTTCAAACCTTAAAAAGAAAACTAGCCAGGATTAATTACAGTTTACAACTTCGCTAACCGTTCAGCCAGGCCAGTGTCGGTACTTGAGGGAGGTTCCCCGTGCTTTCGCACGGACCTAATTAAAGTAAACCTCGTTTTCCCAGAGGCGTAGCCCCGTTAACACCTTTCTAGACACCTAATGAGTTAGCTAATTGTAAATTGCAAAACTCTCCTGGGAGCAACTATTGCCCACAGTGGGATCGGGATCCAACCATCATATGGAAGGTATGCAATCTCATTGCAAATTTCAACTATTGAAATTCCCGATGTGGTTTTTACCCCTAGTACCTATGACCTTAACTATGGTCAACAAATCATAAGTACCAGTCAAGTTCTACCCGTCATTTCTTGATTAATTAGACCCACTCATATGACCCTTAACTATGGTCAATAAAGTCGCATGAATGTCCTAATTAATCTGCATCATATGCAGTGTAGGAAGACATCACTTAGCTACCGTACACTACGTCTTAACTATAGTCAACAAACATAGCACGAATACTAAGTACTCTACTTCCTAAAATGACGGAGGGTTGCGGATGATTTTCAAGAAAATCTTTAACGCTTTGAATTTGATATCGTCGTAGAATCAAATGGTTTTCAAAAGGAGTGGCTTGAGTTCTGCAGTTTTGAAATGTAGCTTTTTCATAAAGAGCTGAGCAGTTTTCAAATCCGATTCTACAACATCTTTTTAGGTTTATTTTCTTTACATTAATCATATTAATGTAGTCACATCATTTAAGTCCTTAAGCCAATCACAGAAAAGAAACGAAAATACCACGTACGCTTATGCTATCCGCATTCGCCGCAATGTTCCGTTATGCATCGTTAGGTTACTTAACTAACGGCATACCGGGACGGGACTAGCGTGGGTGTAAAACATAAGCAACGTCTACTATATATCATATATATAATATATCATTCGTCTCAGATATCACATCACAGAATACAGGCAGCAGAAACACAGATATGATGGGATATACTAGGACGTCCGTATTTAGTATTTAGCCAACAATAGAAAATACGGATTCCACAGTCGCGATGAATAGCTAAGCCCACACCCTGGACCCCTACAAGAGTGGAAAGCGACCCTTCCAATTCTGGAGTTTAGGAGACCCGGTCTCGACTCCTCGAGATGGCCTCCCACTGAATCCTCGAACCCGGTCACCTGTGCTCCCCACCTTGGGTCCATCCTAATGCGGAAAAGTAAATAATATACAACACTGGTGACATCAACCTCAACCCGGAAGTGCCCCAAATAAAAGAATATTACATTACATTTGAATTTTACATGAATGAAAATAAAACTCTCATCTCAAATAAAAACCCCCGGCTATTCAATCGCGACAATCCTATACATCATATCTCAGCAACACATAATATCTCATATCATCAACGTTAGTAAGTATGCATACACCGATCGTCGTTGATGTATAGCAACGAAAACCGGCAATACAACTACATACTACACGTACGGTCACAGAAAAGAAAGTGTAAAACTACAACATTTGGAATCCACATTCACTTTAGACATCGTAAATCCGAAATATCATATATTTCGCATTTCATGCCTAACTATATGAATTCCACATATTGTATCACATTCCAGATAAATAGACAGTATTAAACTTTCCGATCGAATAATCAAATACCCAAAATTTCCTAAAGCTCAACACTTGAGCGGAGTTCAAAAATCCCAGAATGTGTCACAGTAGCAGTGGTCTAGCCGTAGAAGGGTCAAGCCAACGCCTCACATGTGGCACGCCGTACTGCCCCAAACCCTAAGGTTTAGAGGCAGTTCAGACGGTCACATAATCGAGTTAAGGTTTGTGTTCTTCTAGAGGATCCACCACATAACTTGCACATATTTCCGAAAGATTTAAACCAGAGAAAAAATCAACACTTGAAAGTTTTTCGTGCCGGGAAAAAGTGAGTTAATGATATTCGTTCGAACATTTTAATACTTTCTAAATTACCAGAAAAAGGCACGAAATTAAATTTTTCGATCGAATCAACGAACCCAAAATAATCCCTAGAACACTCAACACTTGAATCAGATTAAAAATACCCAAAAATATCTACAAGCAGGTAAGAATATTACTGTACAAAAACGAGGCAATATGACATCTGTACGGCCGCGGAGCCGCGGCCTAAGCAAAGTCTGGCCGCGGTTCCGCGGCGGTATGTACGGTTTATGGCTTTGTTTTTTACAATATTGCTTATATTTTCCTGCTGAATTTTTAAAGTATTTTTAATTCAGAAAAAACACAGTTTAAAAAAAATGTCCAGAGAAGGCTCAGAAGCCGTATTTTTTGGTTCGATCGGAGTTTTAACTTCGCCAAAGCGTCGCCTAAAACTCTAGCTTGGCTCTGATACCATTGTTAGGTTTACCTAGCACCACATGAAGGGTTTGGTAGCATCACATGTGCCAAAATCAAATTTTTAAGGTGCTAAGTGAACATACAAAGAATCATAACTAGAAATTTAGGGTTTCATAACTTTGACATCATCATAAGTAGAAAAAGCTAAGGTTTTGAGAGTACAACCTTTATAGCTCCCTATGCTAGACTCCTTGGCTACTTGAGGGTTGGAAAAGGGTTCGCTTGAGATCCTCTAGGTCCACGACGATCCACCCGAAGCTCCTTTGCCCAAAGCTCCTTGCTTTACTTGATATGTGAATGAAGTAGAGCAAACACCCTACACAAATGGGCTAGATGTTTGTAGTATGATGATGTGGTTTGTATTCTATAATAAAAACTCTTTCTTTTTATCAACCTCACTCAAAGAAATTATCAAGAGAGGAAGAAGAAGATGGTGGCTATGCTTTTTCTCAAAAGGAAATGTTATGAGTGTGAATAATTGAAATGAGAAAAGAATAATCTATATTAATCCTTCTCACTTTAACCATGGTTAGAATTATCTAGATGTTTATCAAAATGAGTTAAAAGGCAAAAGGATAATTAACTCAAGGTTAAAAAGTGGTTGAAGCATGGTCAAAAGATGATAAACATTAACCTTGTGTGAATTATCCTTTCCTTTATTCAAAATGATAAATAAATAGATAATCACTATAATATAAGTCTTGCATTGCCACCAAATATGTATCAACAACCATGATACAATGTATGTGTATGTATCCATGCACATCATCATGTGCATACATGCATGCATACAAAAATAGAAAAAGAGTTTAATTAAAGAATTAATCTAAATGTCATTTGTTAAATCAACACTTGATTTTGCAAACCGGTCATATCACATACGACCCGACCAATAGAAAATGCCCGATTAATGTACGGTATCACATATCCGTATTTAATCGGGTCCCCGCGCATATCTCATATGCACACCACATCTTTTCGCCTGAGCCAGGAAACTTCATTATGGGACTCTAAGACTCGTCAATACGCCGGCAGTAGGTAATGATCATATCAAATAAATACAAGCCGCAAGCGGTCAGCTAAACGTAACGGCCACCCGGGTATTGAGTGATCAGAAGAAAACAAGCGAACCTGTCACAACTCCCGTCGAGCCAACCGGCAACACTACCGTACAGTCCGGTCTCTTCGTCAGATATGCTGCATATCGAGTCTAGGGATGGTAACATCGACCCCAATAACTAAATAAGTCGTGCCGATGAATGGTCTATAACAGATCGAGAAACTACTGATAACACTTATCAGTAAATCTCAACAGCCCTGGCCAGGGACTTACTGATATAGCCAATCGAGCACAGCACAGCATCAACTCCTAATACCGGGAGAGACGAAACCCCTCCTATCGCTCATTGCCTTCGTGTGTCTCGGGACTGTAACCAACGACCACCTGTTTGCACGACTCAGTAGAGCCGTGGTAGGGTGGTAATCAAAGTACAGTGGGAGAACACACAAGACTCTATGACGATCTCGGGTCTACAGACTAACCTGCACCAGTGTCACCTGAGAACTGCTATCCGACGATAGATATAATTCCATATAGGAGTTCTCGGTGAGTCCGTCCAGTGTACCCAGTCACAACTGAGCACCCGTATACGATCTCGATGTCAAACATCGATGAATGTGGGAATATCCATCGCCCATCGTATGGGTCTAGTATCATATACGCTAGTCTACTCTGGTATATCGATGCCCCGTCTCGATACACCTACGACTAGGGACATTCCAGGATATGCTTATAAACTACAGATGTCCCACTAGTTTGATCTCTATCATAATCACAGTAGTCAAGCCTATATCCTCAAGGCTTTATCAACATGTGTGAATGAATAAAAGCATGATCAAATCAACATGTCAGATAAAGAAGAACCAGATAGCATACTATCATGTCGAGCAAGAATGTACACTGAATATATATATATATATATATATATATATATACATGTATAAATACATCCACTATCATATAATGGCCTCTAGGGCATACATATATCCAACAAACCTACCAACCAAAGCAATCACCCGGAATGGAAGCAGTGTGCCAGGAAAGCCGCAATGAAACATATACGGCAAAACCTGCAAGAACTATGGCACAACGGGGGTGAGTTGCCAACTCATGAGTTGAAAATATCACCGAGCAGAAATCTTATGTATGACTCAATTCTAGGTCAATACGACCAAATATTTGTAAAACCTCAAAAATGATAAAGTCTGAAGCAAGAAAGGTGGCAAGGGTAAACATCTATACATAAGTGTAATACCATGTGCTCGTGTCAGTGCCTCAGGTAGTAATATATCATAAATATGAGGTATGAATACATGAAAACAGAATACATATAAATGAGAAACTATTTTCTTATCTCAGGGAGATATTTTCATATAAAACGAAATATCATCAATGAAATCATCATAAATCAGTGTCTAGTATCGACACAAAATCTCAATATCTCAATATCTGGGACTCCGGCTATCCGGACTGGCCCCTGGGCTCCGGCTACCCGGACTAGCCCAAACTCCGATCGGTATCCTACGGATATCCGACGAGTCTCAAATAAAGTCACCGGTCAGTAGTACTTCCCTGTCACAGGCTCAACACCATCATATGCGATCTTCTTGCCCCGGTGTACCGCACCGGGTCCACCATGCACCTACAGACGGTTCCTCCTCCTCCTCGAATTGGGTGTATGATATCGCTCAAGAGCCGAGAAAACTCATGGTGGAAATATCTCAAATCATATCATGAGAAAACCACACTTTTCATTTTAAAACGATAATCATAAGTTTATAAAATCTTGCGGTTTCTCCAAATTCATAAATCTCATAGAAAACCCAAATCTTGAGAATAATTAACAATGAATTTAAAAGTATTTGGCTCTGGCAAATCCGGACTGGCCCTAAATAATAATGCATGACAATGAATATGTTAATATGCATGCAAAACACAGTAATTAATGCAATGTCTAAGCTATCATATAAAGCAAGTACAGTAATACCATGTCGGAACTATCAGCTAACAATTTATACTAATGAATAGTATTTTCTAATGTGTAAGTGACATGGCAATTACCGATGATGATGTGTGTGAGCCGGCAAGCAAGTGTACGTGGAATATATTCATCATCGGTAATGTTGCTGGTGTCCTAACAGCTTGTTTTCAATAATAGCCTATGACAACACAAGATAAGCATGTGATACGATGCGAATAATAATAATATGCGAACAATGTATAATAAACGCAGCAGTAAGGAATATGCATTTAAATATACGAGTCTACAAGTAAACTACAGGTCTAACTAACAGGCTGATCGAAAGGTAAGGAAACCGCCTAAATCTGAGTCGATATATATATATAATAGTCGGTGATCCCGCCTCAATAGTATCACATATGATACAATATATCTAACATGATGTGCTCGATTCAAGAGTGCAGATCTATCATCAATTTATAGCTCGTACGGTAAATCCATCATACGACATCCCAAATCAGGGTACGGGTCGAATATCATATTTATCTCATTATTCATTAGGTATCCTTATCATCATATAACATGATCTGGGTACTGATCTACGTCTAGTACAAACTGATACCATCTACATATATGTATGTGTATGTGTGAAAACACCACGCCTAAGGGACCCGCTATAACATCGTGTCGTATCTTATAATACAAAGCACGTCACATCACCTATCTCATGGCATCATGCCCAATCTCATCGACTCGTTTCTAATATCATCTACTATCCTCATTATCTATGTATATGTATACGTATATATATATACATAGTCCCATACCTATGCGTATATATATATATATATACACATATCCCCATATACGCACAAATAATAAAATGTATGCAGGTGTGTATGTGCGTGTGGGTGTAAACCTTATTCTAGGGTTCGTGACTATAACTAATTAAATCACTATTTTACGAATGCGCTTAACACTAACTCAAAGTCATCTAAGCATTTCTTACTAAGTATATATATCTCATAACACATAAGTATATATATATCATATCGCAATCGCGTTCTATACTACGAAACTGCGGGGATGCTATACGCCATCCACCCGACTTCCCTCGTAGATATATATCTACTCACCTTGCTCTTCGCTTGCTGGAGTCGATGATGCCACGCTCATCCTCGCCTTCTCGAAGTCGACGTGGGGTACCGACAACCAATACACAATCGCAAATGCGTATTAAAACCAAGTCGGAAAACCAAAACGACACACGTTTCGCCTATAGGTCAAAACTTATAGCTTCGCGTGCAAAACACGACCAATAACCCTAGTTGTCGGCGTTCAAACGCCACTCGATGGAAACACAATATCAAATACCAAAACCAAATTCATAAAAAGCCGTAAACGAAGTCAGAAATCTTGAAACTTAGCTCCAGATTTTTTCCTAGGCCAAATTAGCCAAAGTTGCATATGTCAAGGGTCTAGTTTAAAGCAAATGGGGGCATGAACCAAACACGGACCACATTTCTCTAGGTCTGGCCGCAAATTGCGGCCAGAAGGGAATTATTTCCGGCCAAACAGAGGGTGTTGGGGCTGGGGTCATAGGATTATCATCTAGGTTGCCTGCAAATACCACAGTGTTTGCTAAATAATTTTCCAAGTCCTCGAGTATTAGCAGATCACCAAAACTCATCACAATTTCCACAAAATAAGGTATCGGGTATTTCTAAGTTCGCTAATTGGGGCTTAAGTCTCTGTTTTAGTTCAATATAACATCACTACTGGGTTTATATGGCCTCTACTAACCTCTTTTACACATCACAACTCAAGAATTCACAAAATCCTAACTTGGAATTTTCTAAGTTCACTAAACCGCACAATATCGATTCTAAGCAAACATGGATGTAAAAGCAATGGAAATACTGTGCTAATGGTTAAGAGAATACCTCATTTGGCAACTCAAGAATTTTCTTGAGTTGCCCCAAGTGTCCAAAATCCTTGCATTCTTGGTCCAAAGTGTAGCTAGTGAGCTTGTGCATGTTTTTAATGAAGTGGGGATGGACTTTTGAGTTGATTTTGATGGTGTTTTGAGGTGTGTAGTGGAGGTGGAGGAGGGGTACTGCCATGGGAGATGAGGGAGGGAGAGATTGATGAAGATGATGAAGGGAACAAAGTGATATGGTCCAAGGTTGACCCCTCACTTCTCTCTCTCTTGCCCATACTCTATATTTTATCAAATTCTTTTTTCTTTTCTTTTCTTTTTTGTATTTGTTTTCTTTTCATTTCTTATTTAAAACCAAACACAATAAATCCCAAATGAAACCATGGTTAAAAATGTAACACAAGTGTAAAATACGACACGGTGCAAGCCATGTGCACAAAATTAGCTTAATACGCGATTAGCGATATTTAATCGCGATTAGCGTTAAAATAGTGTATAATTAATCATAAGAATTTATAATTTGATTAAATCATATAAAACACTGTCATTTTTGTTATTTCTATAATTTCACAAATATTTCCCAATTTATCGGTATTTAATTATACCGCAACATTAAAATATTCATAATATTTATTATCAAATTATAAAAATTCCAGAAAATAATATTTTATTTTTCTGAAATGTTACAGTCTTCCCCCTTAAAGAAATTCGGTACCCGAATTTAAATTTACACCGCTCAAATACTAAAACATTTCAGTAAAAAGATCCCGTCGTCGGGGCTCCGAAATCATAAAGACATACAACACATCGTAGCGCAATGCATGCGCATGGAAAACAAGTATATAATCCAAAATCAAAACTCCGTCAAGCATCCCGCAATCATCGGAGTTATGGCGTAGATATCAATGTCAAGCCCAAAACGAAAACCAACATGATATACATCAAAATCATACATGTAAACATCAAAACTATGCATGTAAATATCTGAAGGAAATGCATGCAAAACCTTTTTAAGTCGTTGTGCGATGAGCATAACACTGCACAGTGGCGGGCGTCTATTGTAAGAAAATAACTATATATATATATATATCCTTTGTTTAACATACACGTCCCGCCGTTTTGAAAATAATTTAGAAGGATTTCCTTGTTTTAAACGTTTTGTGTCATCTCAGACACGTAGGCAAATACTGAGACTATAGCTCCTTCTTGGAAATCCCTTCAATAACTATCAATGCATGCAAAATATGTTTAGGTACTGTTCTCGGACTAGTCCTGCTCAGCTACTATACCAAATAGCAAATATCATAAAAATGTACTACTCATAGGAAATCAGTCCCAAAATGTACATAAGAATATCGCGTGCGTCTGGTGCGCACAGAAATCGAAATCCATGAATGTGCCATATATACGCACAGAAAAAAAATCTAAGTGCAACGGGTGTGCACGTAACACCTGTCAAGGGCAACGGTGTTCCTGACAGCAATATCAGGTAAATCTGATAAGCACCAAAAATCCCGATTTAGTGCATCTGGTGTGCACCAAAATCGCATCTCATATCATGCGCCCAACATGCGCGAAAACCCAAATCAAGTGCATCCGATCACGGACGAAATCCAATATCAAGCGCCGAACGTGCACAAAATCCAATCCAAGCGCGTCAAACACGTGCAAGAATCCAATCAAGTGCACAAGGTGCACGAAAACAAATATCGTGTATCACAATCGAAATCGACGGTATACAACACATCTCAAATCCAAATCTAAATTAGGTATACCGTGGTATATAATCTCACAATCATGTGCATCAGCGTGCACAAAATCAAATCACAATACTAAAAGTGCATGAAAACTATGCCGAAAGCATAAGTCAAATCACATGCATATCATAGGCATGGAATCAAAATCAATATCTTAAATGATATCAAACCGAAATCAAGTGCAACTGTAGTGCACAAAATACGAATCAATGCACTGTAAGCATATGTGAACTATAACGGGTGCAAAAACCAAAACGAATGCGTACCATATGCACAAAATCAACTCAACTGTATGAAATCCATGAAATCATAAACATGTGCAACCAAGGCACAAAACGATATCAAGTGCAATAACTATGCACAAATCATAAATTAACACAACGGTGTATAAAGCATTTCTCAAGTGCTATAACTATGCACAAAATATAAATACCAAGCAGGTGCAACCATGGTGCATGAAAACGATATCATGAAACTCAGTCATCAAAACGCAATCATGCGAATAGATCGCCCAAAATACTGAAATCAAAGATAGCTGAAGCAGTCCCGCTCTAGCACATCCTCTAAAGATCTCTGGCCAACTGTCATGGTCACTCGTAACATGTCTTGTCGACGATGCCGAACTCTTGCCTACTGGGTGTGCGTAAAATGACCGATCCTGGGTCCAAGTCTTGTTGTATTGTATTCCAGAAAGGTTCTGTCGAGGTCTCTCCCAAATCTCGTTTCTGCCGAAATTCCTGGAAGTCATCGTCCTTTACTAAATCTGTTTCTTCTTCCGTAACGGCTGCATACTCATCGCGACCCCTTCTGGAAGATATATCCATATACAACGCATCTGCATGCGTATCACCTCTCTGATGTCGGCGGAGTGGAACGTCATTTCATCAAGATCTCGTATGAACCTCTTACTGTACTTTTCTCTAATGTCGACTACTTCGGACTCGTCTCTTCATGGCTGCATGGACTGCGCTCCAACGGCTATACTCGTATCTGGAATCTCCCAAGCAATGTATCCCATCACATGATATCCGAATGAAGTCGAACCATTCGATCGATTCGTCAAAACCTCATAATCCCCCAAGAGCTCAACATCTTGGGTACATTTTAATAATATCGAGTACATGGCACAACACCTATGGACCAACCGTAAAAGGAAAAACCCAAGGCTCATTAATGGCACCGCGGAACTGCCGTAAACTCTAAGGTTCAAACGCTTTCACATGGTCATTATGTCGAGTTATGGTTTCATTCTTCTAGAGGGTCCGTAGAATTACTTGCACATTTCTACGAATACTTTAAACTTGGAAAATGGGTTTCTGACATTCGATCGTCTCTATCGACTCCCAACGTACCTGTGTGAAGTCTTCTCAAGCTGGAATCAATCAATCTGATGACCTCGTATCGGGGTAAGCGAACGAACCACATGTCCTAGTCATTCATCCTCGGGTGACTAGCGACCTTCAATCATATCTCTAAGTATAAACTCATGTTGCAGTAGCTCCAACATCTGGGGCTATATCTCGTCGTTCGCAGCAACAATTGGCTCATTCGTCTGCACGCTAAACAGTGCCTCAATCATCAAGAATAATCTATGCATTGACGTTCATCACATTCTGGCTGGCCTCTATCAGTGGCTCAATCCTCTGGTGCTGATATCCACGTCCGAGAAGTCCTGTAAAAGCGATCCATCAAACGCTTCATGGCGCGAAAACATAATAAAGCGACGCCTCCCTATGCAATTGTATGTCACTGGAATCACGCCCTGGTTAGTCCTCGTCCGTGACGAGATTGTGCCGACCGCAACTCTAGCCGTAGCTCTCTCTGCCCATGTAATCGTGGCAGCA
Source organism: Agapanthus africanus (assembly GCA_030015575.1). Classification (NCBI taxonomy): domain Eukaryota; kingdom Viridiplantae; phylum Streptophyta; class Magnoliopsida; order Asparagales; family Amaryllidaceae; genus Agapanthus; species Agapanthus africanus. The sequence goes on along the minus strand of CM057345.1, from coordinate 329,630,389 downwards.
AAACCATAAACCGATATCGATGAGGATAGATCATGAATGAATATAATACTGCGCAAGGAAATGTACATCCTAAGGCTTCTTAAGCGGAGTAGCGTATCGTAAGTATGCCGCGGAACATACATACGGTACGTCACTCTCCTTAAGTCACCTACTCCATCAACCAACGTCAACCTACGCGACGAAAGTTCGGGTCTAATACCCACTCGACTAAGTTTAAGTTCCGTAAGGTCAAGCCTAGATTCCTTATATATACAAACGCCCTAAGCTCCGCATAATCAAACATAGATTCGAACCAATGTTAACCTAGCGCTCTGATACCATATTTGTCCCGACCCGAAATGGCACGTGACTGGCCCTTGAATCATATGAAGTCTATATGACCCCATCTAATTGAAGTAAGCCAAAAAAAACCCAGAAATCTAAAACCATTTTAAATAATAATTGAAGGAAAACTTGTTTTAAAGTAAGTGGTTTTAATAGCATAAGCCGAATTATGCGTTTTAAAAACATCAAGTCTTTTCTGAATATTTCGGCAGAGTTTCCTTTGTAAATACTGGCCCCAAACGGGGTACAACATGAATAGTATACGAAATGATAAAAGGCATCCCCAAGAGGGAGCTAGCTCTTCGTCAAACGACGGTCACAACCACGCAAGCAATATAATATACAACGCCGAAGGGCGAGGATCAAAACTCAAAAGGAAACTCAAAAACAGCATGAAACCATAATAATACAATGCGCGACTCGAAGGTCGAAAGAATATACAACTGGTCTCTAGTGTGAAATAAATATACAAGTTTGGTTGATGGAGTTTACTAGATACAACAATGTAAATAAAATACAAAGGCGGTCGCGATGCGAGTGAACCCACCTACCAAAGCAATCACCCGGAATGGAAGCAATGTGCCAGCAAAGCCGCAACGAAACCTGTACGGCAAAACCTGCAAGAACTGTGGCACAACGGGGGTGAGTTGCCAACTCGTGAGTAGAAAATATCACCGAGTAGAAATCGTATGTATGACTCAATCCTAGGTCAATACGATCAAATATTTGTAAAACCTAAAAAATGATAAAGTCTGAAGCATGAAAGGTGGCAAGGGTAAACATCTATACTTAAGTGTAATAGCATGTGCTCATGTCAGTGCCTCAGGTAGTAATATATCATAAATATGACATATGAATGCATGAAAACAGAATACATATAAATGAGAAACTGTTTTCTTATCTCAGGGAGATATCTGCATATAAAATGAAATAGCATCAATGAAATCATCATAAATCAGTGTCTAGCATCGACACAAAATCTCAATATCTCAATATCTGGGACTCCGGCTATCCGGACTGGCCCCTGGGCTTCGGCTATCCGGACTGGCCCATACTCCGATCGGTATCCTCCGGATATCCGACAAGTCTCAAATAAAGTCACCGGTCAGTAGTACTCCCCTGTCACAGGCTCAACGCCATCATCTGCGATCTTCTTGCCCTGGGGTACCGCACCAGGTCTACCATGCACCCACAGACGGTTCCTCCTCCTCCTCGAATTGGGTGTATGATATCGTTCAAGAGCCAAGAAAACTCATGGTGGACATATCTCAAATCATATCATGAGAAAACCGCACTTTTAATTTTAAAATGATAATCATAAGTTTATAAAATCTTGCGGTTTCTCCAAATCTTTAAATCTCATGGAAAACCCAAATCTCGAGAATAATTAACAATGAAGTTAAAAGTATTAGGCTCCGGTAAATCCGGACTGGCCCTAAATAATAATGCATGACAATGAATATGTAAATATGCATGCAAAACACAGTAATTAATGCAATGTCTAAGCTATCATATAAAGCAAGTACACTAATACCATTTCGGAACTATCAGCTAACAATTTATACTAATGAATAGTATTTTCTAATGTGTAAGTGATATGGAAATTACCGATGATGAGTGTGTGAGCCGGCAAGCAAATGTACGTGGAACATACGAATCATCGGTAATGGCGCTGGTGTCCTAACAACATGTTTTCAATAATAGCATATGACAACACAAGATAAGCATGCAATGCGATGCGAATAATAATAATAAGAGAACAATGAATAATAAACGCAGCAGTAAGAAATGTGCATTTAAATAAACGAGTCTACAAGTAAACTACAGGTCTAACTAACAGGCTGATCGAAAGGTAAGGAAACCGCCTAAATCTGAGTCGATATATATATATATATATATATATATATATATATATATATATATAATAGTCGGTGATCCCGCCTCAATAGTATCACATATGATACAATATATCTAACATGACGTCCTCGAGTCAAGAGAGCGGATCTATCATCAATCTATATCTCGTACGGTAAATCTATTGTACGGCATCACAAATCAGGGTATGGGTCGAATATCACATTTATCTCATTATTCATTATGTATCCTTATCATCATATAACATGATCTGGGTACTGATCTACGTCTAGTACATACTGATACCATCTACATATATGTATGCATTTGTGTGAAAACACCACGCCTAAGGGACCCGCTATAACATCGTGTCGTATCTCATAATACGAACCATGTCACATCACTGATCTCATGGCATCATGCCCAATCTCATCGACTCGTTTCCAATATCATCTACTATCCTCATTATCCATGTATATGTATATGTATGTGTATATATATATATACATAGTCCCATACCTATGCGTATATATAAATATATACATATCCCCATATACGCACAAAAAATAAAATGTATGCAGGTGTGTGCTGTAGGGTTAGTATAGCACCTTAGCAAGGTTTAGCAAGGCATCACACATGCCATATTGAAATTTTTGGGGTGATAAACAAACCCTAACCAAGATCTTTACTAGAGAATTAGGCAAACAAGCATATTAAACACTTTAACATCTAAGAGATAGGGATTACAACCTTTGTAGTCCGTTCCTTCACTTCATAAGCTCCGTGTTGAGATCCCTTCGCTGCGATCATCAAGTATCCGGACTCTAGAGAGGCTCCATGACGAGAAAGATGTAAGCTTGCTTCCGATCTTCAACAACTAAGATGATCTACCTTGAAGAATCTCAAACCCAAGCTCTTGCTTCACTAATTAAGTATTAGCAAAGCAAACACCCTAATCTAAGTGGCTAGAATAGATGAGGATGATGAAGTAGGAATTTAGCACTTTTTTTTTTCAATTTCTCACTCATTATCATCACATATCAAAAAGCTAGAAAGCTTTTATTCAAGAGGAAGAAAAAGAACCATTTCATTTGTGATGAATAATGAAAACTTGTGTGTGGTTAGAAATGCAACCATGGGTTAAGAATGATGACTTAACCCATGTAGAGAATTTTCTATGGTAAAGGGTTTGGGTTTGGTTAAGAAATATCTACAAAATATCTTTACAAAATATCATAGTCAAAGTCAAAGCATCAAGAAGTTTCTTGAAAGCTTCAAAAAGTTTCTTGAAAGCTTCATCCAAGTTTAACCCTAATCTAAACCTTAACCATATTTAAACTGCACAAAGCATGTTGCATTTGTAACCCTAACATGTTACAATATTATATATCACATATACAATATTTATTGTAACTAAATAAAATAATACAATTAACATATATCACATATATATCAATGTATTATCCAAGTGAGAAAAAGAATCTTTTAGTGAGCTAATATTAGTTAATGTAATATAATATATCAAATATATAATTATACATTAAATTATCGAATCAACACTTGATCCGATAATCCGGCTATTTCACAACTAATCGACTAATATAATTTGTATCAGTTTATCGAATCAACACTTGATCCGATGACCCGGCTATATCACATATACCCGGGCGATATCACATATCGCGAGAATCTAATGCGGTATCATATACACGTATTATTCCCGGTCCCGCACATATCACATATGTGCTCCTACTCCGTTTTGCCTGACCCTGGAAACCTCTGTGTAGGACTTTAAAGAATCGTCAATAGGCCGGCAGTAGGTGATGATCATATCAAACACCCACAAGCTGCAAGCGGTCAGCTAAACGTAACAGCCACCCAGGTATTGAGCAATCAGAAGATCAACAAGCAAGCCTGTACATTCTCCTATGAATCCAACCAGTAACACTCCCGTACAGTTCGGTCTCTTCGTCTGATATGTCGCATATCTCGCCTAGGGGTGGTAAACGTCAGACCCCAGTAGCTTGATAAGTCATGTCGATATGAGGTCTATAACAGTTTGAGAAACTACTGATAACACTTACTAGTAAATCTCAGCAACCCTGGCCAGGTATTTCCAGTTATAGCCAATCGAACACAGCGCAACATCAACTCTCTATACCATGAGAGACGAAACCCCTCCTATCGCTCATTGCCTCCATGTGATTCGGGACTGTACCCAAAAGCCACCGTTTTGCACGCCCTCTTGGACGTGGTATGATGGAAATCAAAGCACAGTGGGAATCACACAAGAGTCTATGACGATCTCGGGTCTACAGACTAACTTGTACCAGTGTCACCAGAGAACTGCCATCTGACGTGAGGTATAATACCATCTGGGAGTTCTCGGCGAGTCCGTCCAGTGTACCCAGTCTCCACTGAGCACCCGTATACCTTCTCTGATGTCAAACACCAATGGATATGGGATCATCCATCGCTCATCATATGGGTCAAGAAGCACATACGCTAGTCTACTCTGGAGTATCGATGCCCTGTCTCGGTACTCCCACGACTAGGAACATTTGAAGGATGTAGTTGGCGACTACACTGTCCCCAGTACTATGATCTGCATCATAGTCCTTGTAGTCAAGTACTCATCCTAAGGACTTTATCAACATGTAATATAGAGACAATCAGAGTACATGTTAAGATAAAACCAGATAGCTTACTATCATGTCGAGCAAGAAAGTCCTCCCTATATATGTCCAAGCATCCACTACAATATAGAACGTATGTACAGTAATGGCCTCTAGGACATACATATAACTAACAATCTCCCACTTGAACTAGGGCCATCTATTGAAGTATCTCATACCCAACAATAAGCTGTGGTTGAAGTATCTTATACTCAACCATCCCATAAAAGTCTCTACTGGGAAATAGGCCTTTGTGAGTGGATCCGCGCTGTTGTCCTCTGTGTCTACTCTCCTAACCTCGATCCCCTTGGAGATCAACCATCTCCATGATCAGGCGATACTGCCTAAGAATATGTCTGGATCTCTGATGGGGTGGGGGTTCCTAGGCATAAGCCACAACTCCATTGTCACACAATGGCAGGAATGAAGTTCATCTCATGAACTAAAATATATCCAGACTGTCTCTTTGGTAGCATTCTTGGTAACGATGTATTTTTCCTTTAATCGTCTAGTATGTCACGGTATCTAGCTTGGAACTCTTCCAACATACCGTCCCTCCACTGAGGGTAAAGACAATGCCTGCGACTGACATTCAGTCGTCCTTATCACCCTGGAACCTTTCCAGTGATTCTCCCCAGGATCGATTGATACTATCTCACTACAACTAGTGAGAATCCTAACATCCAATTAGATCCATCTCATAGATCCATAACCCAGGATTTAGGAGGTATCACCTTGATCCTATATGGAGAATCTTTGTGATAAAAGGAGATTGACCGAGCGTAGTATAGGAAACTTCTTTCCTATCAAGAGTATGTCATCCACGTACAATACGAGGATCACCACCATACTCCCTACTACCTTTTTGTATATACTTGGTTCATCTACCATTTTGATGAAGTCAAACTCTTTGACTACTACATCAAAACAGACGTTCCAACTCTGCGATGCCTGATTTATCCCATAAAACATCTTGCACACGTTTCCGCTACTCCTACTATTTACGAATCCCTCTGGCTGTGTACTTATAGACGCTCTCTTCCAAATCAGTATTTAGAAAAGCAGTCATGACATCCAACTGCCAGATATCGTAGTCATGGTATGTAGCAGTGGCAAGTAGGATATGGATGGACTTAAGCATAGCTTTGAAAGTCTCAACTTTTCCGTGTACACCAAGTAATCTTCTCAAGATATACTTGCTCCAGATGGGGATTTAACCCTTCAGATAAAGCAACCAAAGTCCATACTTTGTTGGTGTATAAGGATTCCATCTCAAATCGCTAAGCATCCAGCCATTCTCACAGAGTCGCCACTCCTGATGGCCTGCTCGAAACTAGTTGGGTCATCAACTCATGATGCAATCCACTCTCCTACTGTCATAGAGAAACCAAAGTATCTCTCAGGTGGATGAGGAACCCTACCAGATCGGCGGAGAGGCTGAGGTTCGTTGGAAACTATTGAATCCTCCGGGTTTACCAAATCATCAGTTGTAGTTTGTATAGCTGGAACTCCTTCCAGTTCTACCTCATGACCACTAATTTCTTCACAAGAAATTCCTTTTTTCTCAAAAAGTGGTATGCCGAGAAATAAAACATCTTTTGTTCCTCGATGTGGTAGAAGATATTCCCTTGCGAATGCTTGGGATATCCAACAAACTTCAACAGAACTGACCTTGCCTCGAGCTTGTCCGGATTTTGCTTTTGACATAGGCCGGATAACCCCAAATCTTAACATCTTTAAGAGATGGGCTCTTCCCATACCATATCACATATGGAGTGGTAGGCATGTGATTTGGTTGGAACCCTATTCAATAGGTATGTAACTTCTCAAGTGCATAACCCCAAAAGAAAATAGGCAACTCAGTAGTACTCATCATAGAGAACACCATATCACATAGGGTGTGATTGCTCCGCCTTGATACACCGACATGCTGTGGTGTATTCGGAGGAGTAATGCTGAGAGAGAATCTCATTCTCCTTTAGAATTGTCCAGGAATTCCGTGCTCAAGTATTCTCCTCCTTGATCTCATCAAAGGACATAATACTTATACCCGTTTTGGTTCTCTACTTCCAACTTATATTCTGTGAATATCTCAAAAGTTTCGGAATTGTATTTCAACAGGAACATATGTCTGAATCTTGAGAGATCCTCAGTGAATGTAATTAAGTACAAAGAACCGGTCCTGGCATATGTAGACATGGGACTATCATACATCATCATGTATCAATCCCAAGAGTTCACTAACTCTTTCTCTGTTTCCAATAAATGGAGCTGTGGTCATCTTATCTTTGTGACATGACTGGAAAGTTTTACAAGATGTAAATCCAAACTAATTTAAATATGCATCTTTATGTAACTTCAGCTAGTCGGGTCGCATTGATATAACCTTGTCTACAATGCCTCAAGAATGATTCGTTCATTTTTGAACTCTTCCTCTTGTGTGTGTTCTGTACGTTAAGAACTGTGGTTTGATTTAGAATGTCTAAGCTTTTACATAACGTGCCTGAACCGATCAACTCTTTGATATAGGAAATGTTCAAAACATTATCCAACAATACAAAGTTATATCCTTCTTTACTAATAAAGAGACTTATATTATATTGTATATCAGGTTCGGTATCTAATAACATTCGTTCAGAATCAATGTATTCTGGTAATACAGGGTGATAACTGCCAACAGACTTGGCTTCAACACTTGCATCATTTCCAACTCTTGAAACTTATCACCTGTTCTCAGTTCTCTACCTCTCTGTAGCCCATGTAACAAATTACATTTGCAGGATCCTGATCCGGTATCTCATACCCAGGACGTAAAGGATACTGAGAAACAGTTCTCGGTAATGAACACACCCGAAGAAGATGAATCGGCATGTACTTTCTTCGTTTGGGCGGCACGGGAATTCTGGTTATCCCTTATTTCTTGCTCTGTCTTATAACAATTATAACTTGGAGCGGGACCAATGTTCCCTAGCGCAGTGTAACAAGTAGGTTCGGTCAATACATCCATATTATTATTTCTATTAAGGCGTGACATGGTCGCTACCTGGAGAGAGATAGAAGAAAACACTCAGCGTTTGCTCTTGCAAGATTAGATTGGTTATTAATATATCTAATCAGGATGTCTCCCACTGTTTTAGTCAAATCTTCCTTCAAAGCCAAAAAGGAAAGACTAGCCGGTATTAATTACACTCTACAAGTTCGCCAATCTTTCAGCCAGGCCAGTGCCGGTACTTTGAAGGAGGTTCCCCGTACTTTCGCACGGACCTAATTAAAATAAGCCTCGTTTTACCAGAGGCATAACCCCTTTGACATCTTTCTAGACACCTACTTGATCGGCTAATTGTAATGTGTAAAACTCTCCCAGGAGTAACTCTTACTCGCAGCGGGTATCGGGATCCAACTATCTCATAGAAGGTATGCAATCTCATTGCAAATTTCAACTCTTGAAATTCCAAATAATTCTTTTACCCCTAGCGTGCTATGACCTTGACGCAAGCCAAACAACCCATAGTCTGCTAGTCAAGTTCAACCCGTGCATTTCCTGATTGAATTAAACCAACCCGTATGACCCTTGACACTTGCCAAAAAATGCCGTACGAATACCCTAATCCAATCGCATCGTATGCTAGCAGATAAGCACTAGTTTGCTTCCCTATATTACGCCATGACGCATGCTGATTGAATGATTCTTCGTGTGTTTTGTTTTGAAATTGTATAAAGATCACAATCAAAGAATTTTTGTTAACCGCAATCAAAAACGGTGTTGATTGTAGCGCGTTACTGAATACAGATCGTCCTCAGGGAAAGTGTGATTCGATCGTAATTGAATTAGATGAATTGAAAATTAAAGAGAAAAGAAAAGACAATTCAATTCAAGATTATAAAAGTGAATTTCAAGAATTATCTAGATCTAAATCTAATATCAAGAAAACTCAAAATCAAGAATCAAGAATTGATGATATCCAAATCGAATTAGTAATCATGATTTGAAGTGAGGCTCGTAGGAATCGATCGAATCTATAGAAGTGATGAAAACTTGTGATTACGTTTTCTTATCCATTAATGATTTGTTGCTAGATCAATGACGATCGACGAGGTTTAAGGATCTTATGAAGGAACTAGGGTTTCTTCATCTCATCCTTTGTACTTTCGTTGATGATCATTTAAATACTAGCCTCTAGTAAATTGAATTACCGATCGTTGATCTCTAATTAAGAGCGAAAACATTCAAGAAAGCATCTCGCTCAAAACTAGATTGTCGATGATTCAATTTACAAGAGTTTACAAAACTTATAGGAATTAAGAATCGTTTCAAGATTGTAATCATCATCATCTATTGATTTTCTCGACTCCTCCACGAGCGGAGTTTCTACTCAAACATCATGACAAAGAAATCAATCAAGAATCGAAAACTCATCATAATGCTCAAATATAAAGATAAGCAAGAAAAAGAAATTTCACCTTTTATTATTCAACAATTCCGTTACAATTCGCTCAAGAACTACAAGAATTTGAGGAAAGAACTCGATCGTCGAATTAGCTTCACATCGTCTCCGTGAGTCGCGGATCTTCTTGGATCTCTTGCTCGGTTGAAGATCGGCGTCGCTTCTAAAAGGTTGAAAGCTTCTTGCTTGATTTGTACTCGGAGATCTTGAATTTGGCTTTTGGTTATTGGATTAGGGTTTGGATGCACAAGTTGTGTCACTCAACTTGTGGAATTTTGGCTCAATTTTCAACAACCTTCAACAACCTTGAGAGTGAAGCCTTTGGGTCCTTTTTATAGCTTTCTTTAGCTTCCCCTAGAAGCTTGATTATGATTAGCTTCCTTTAGAAGCTAGGTTTAGTTTAGCTTCACTTGCAAGCTTGGTAGTTAAGTAGAAGGTTGTAGAATTAGTTAGTTAGAGCTAGCTTCCTTGATAAGCTTGGAGGTTAGGAAGAAGCTTCTAAGCTTAGGTAGTTATGTGGCCTGCTTGATAAACTTGAAGGTGTTTAGCTTGAACAAAGAGCTTTGCTGTTCGGACAGAAGCTTCTGGAGTTATCTGGAATTTGCAGTGGCTTGAATAAGTCTTCCAATTAAAAGGAGAAGCCCGGGATGAAGAACGGCTGACGTCACTTCCTCGTGGCCGCGAATCCGCCGCAGGAAGGACCCTTTGGCCGTGGATCCGCGGCCCATTGGTAGCATCTGTGCTTGAAATATCTTGCACTTCCTTGTGCTGGTCTTGTGGCACTTTTCTGATATGTGGAATCTTATAAATCTTTATTGTTCACTGCCAGATCTCAAGTCTTGGACTTGGCGTATTTTTATCAGCACTTTTATCAGTTTTGGCTCTTTTCCCTAGAATTTCCTGCACAGATTTTCGAGACAAGTGTTGCGCTATACAAAAGATTATGCGTGCAATGATAAACACTCAATTTCCCTCAAAATGCCGGTTATAATAAATAACACAAGTTATTTGGTATTTTACAGATGTTTTGCTAATATGTGCTATATTCATTCCGAACACCTTTAGATGAGTGCAAATGGTAGGGAACTTGATGTGTTAAAAATGCAATATTTTTGACTGATCAAATTCCCCCAAACTTATTTTTGGTCGTCTCGAGCAAACTGTTTTATTAAAAAGAGGAGAAAATAAAGAAAAAGAAAAAACTAACTAGCACACTTTTGTAGGCAACACGATTGCACTGAGCATGTGCAACATGCCTTTAAACCTCTAGGTGTCCCTAGTAGGAGGAGTGTTGTCTCCTGAGAGTTTTCAGTGGATTGCACCCACAAAATCCAATAATAAAAGGAAGACCGTAAAAGTTACATATAAATATAAGAATTGTAAAAGAAAGGCTTTGAAAATTAGAGTTTCCAACTACACTAGCTTTTCGGTTGTCATGAGCTCTATCTTAATAGTCATGAAAAGATGATAGAAATCACATCATCCTTTAATAAAACATCGTCTTTATTCTTCATTACTATCTTTCTTCCAAACATCGATCATATAACCCTACGTGTGTGTAATAGACATTCCTACACCCGGAGAATTCAATTCAAGCTGTCATACTCTTGTCCATCTGCCTCAGTATTTTTTAATTGATGAATATTTCGAAGAAGTTGCTCACACATTTTTCATACGACCGTTAATACTTCTTGAGGTACTAACCGAACGATTACTCATGTGCTTGCTTATTAGGTGTATTGGTATTTTCCTCGTCTTGTACCACCTAAGGCTTAGCAGTGACTCCGAGACCAGTTTGTCTAAGGCACTAGGTGATGAAGCACTCTAGCTATATTTTTTTATTGCTGCCTTGGCGATAACAAAAGCAGTGTTCATTTTTTTTTCACCATTTATTTTTTATTCATTTTTATTTCCTTCATACTTTGGCTTTTAGACAAGAGCATTTCAAGGTATCCTCTACTATCCCGAGTTTCAAGACGTGTGTAAGTGCGAATAGTAGGGTAAGTGGTGGAATAGAATGTGTTTGCGTTTCGTTTTGGAGAGACGACTCAGTGTATGTGATGGATTACTCGCATTCTCTTTACAGTCTAGAAGAAGGGGTGGAGGTTCAATTTCTTTGTATTGAGGTGGATTCATCTCAACACCCATGTCATTCAAAAATGCGAGTTCTTCAGCGAAGATTTCCTCAAAAGTGTCATCAATACCCCGAAGAATAATGTCATCACAAAGTGCGGGGTGATCTTCAGACTCCAAAAACAGTTCATAATCCGTGTTAGTTGCTGACCCGGACAACTCGGTAGAAGAGTCCGTATGTGTAAGATACATAGTTGGGTCAAACAACAACATACGAAAAGAGTCAAGATCAGTATCATGAGGATCGTCAAATTCGCTGCCGTCGACATCCATTAATTCGACAGAACAGACCTGAGCAGTAGGTTCGAAGGGTACACTTCCCAACTTGTAAATGTTCAGCTCAATTGACCTATTCCCGATGGATAGGGTCATAGAACCATTACGACAGTTGATTATAGAATTGGAAGTGGCCAAAAAGGGACGACCAAGAATCACCAGAATTTGATTCCGTGGGTTTGCTACAGGCTATGTATCAAGTACAATAAAATCCACAGGGAATACAAATTCCCCGATTTTTATTAACACATCCTCCAGTTCACCCCTAGGTTTGGTGATTGATCGGTCAGCCATCTGGAGAGTGCAAGGAGCTGGTTTCAACTCTCCGATCCCTAACTGCTCGTAAACCGAGAAAGGAAGCAGGCTAACACTTGCGCCAAGGTCAAGTAGAGCACGGTTAATGTGTTTGTTCCTAATAGAAATGGAAATAGTAGGATAGCCAAGATCCTTACGTTTCCTAGGTAATTGTTGGGGAAAAGATGTGTCTACATTCTTTGACATGAATACCTTCTTGGGAACTTGAGTCTTTCTCTTTCTAGTGCACAAGTCTTTGAGAATTTTCACATAAGTGGGGACTTGTTGAGTAGCATCTAGGAGAGAGATGTTGATGTTAACCTGTTTGAACAATTTCATAATCTTCTCCATTTGCGGACTTGGTCTGTTTCCCCTTAACGGATTCGGGTTAGGAGCTTGAGCAATAAGGTCGGGGTCCAACATTGGAGAAGATCGTGTGGGTAGAAAAGATCCCAAAATAGGAGTGATGATCGTCTTTGGTGGACTAGAAGAGGTTTGCTGAGGTGTCGAGTCTTGGGGGAAACGGAGAATAGGCTCGGAAGAAAATGGTGGGGTAGATGAACTGGGGTCAGAAACAGAAGTAGAAGTGGAAGGAAAAGTCTCAGCCGGGGTATCATCGATTGATTCTTCATTTTTATCAATCTCATCAACAACATGATTGTCAAGCACTCTTCAAGATCTCAACATTGTGATGGCATTCACATTGTAATGCCCAGGATTCGGTAGGGGTTGAGCTGGAAGTTTCCCTTTCTCTCTCGCACTAAATTCGGCATTTATTCGTGCAATTTGTGCTTCCATTGATTTAATATTTTCATTTTGTGAGACAATGATCTTCATCATATTATCGAAGGAAGATTGAATATTTACCATCCCTTGGATGGATTGTTTCATGAAAGTATCCAAGGTTCATTCGAGTGCAGAGGAATTATCAGTACCGGCCATTTGCAAAGAATTTTCATATGGTGCAGACGTGTTGGCCGGATTTTGGAAGTTTTGTGATTGGTAGGGGTGCTGACTTAATTGAAGTGGTTGCTGTTGTGGTGGAAGAGCCCTTTGTAAATTGTTTTGATTTGGAACCGTGTTTTGATTGTGTTGTTGGTTCCAAGAAAAGTTAGGGTGATTCCTCCAACCCTGATTATAAGTGGAAGAATTTGGGTCGTTTCTAGGTCTTTGTTGGAAAGCAGAATTGATATGCTCATGACCTTGAAACGGAGAATTCACTGGACATTCTTCCGTAAGATGTGATGGATCAGAACAACATCCACATACAGTTTTGGAGAGTGACATTTGATTTAGGGCGGCTGCTAAAAATTTATTTTCCATAGTTTTGAGTTTCTTTTGCATTGCTGATATTTCAGCTCTAACTCCTATGGAAACATCCGATTGGTTATTGCCACCCCTAGACGATGGTTAACTTACACCCTCCCACTGTAAAGATCTTTCAGCAAAATCTTCTAAGAATATCCAGGCTTCACCATCATCTTTAGTCATGAAGGTGCCTTGACACATGGATTCAAGGGTCTGTTTTGTGGTAGGATTAATGCCCTCATATATGATTCTGCACAGATCCCATCTAGGAATTCCGTGATGTGGACATTGAACTAACAGATCCTTGAAACGTTCAAAACACTTCGAAAATGTTACATTCGGAAGCTAGGTGAATTGATTTATTTCGATACGGACTCGAGCTGTTTTATGATTGGGGTAAAATTTCTTTAGGAATGCTTTTATGAATTCTTCCCAGTTTGAAATGGAATGTGCGGTTGTGTTATAAAGCCACTTCTCGGCTATATCGCACAAGGTAAATGGGAGAAGACGTAGACGCATCGCATCCACAGAAAGCTGTGAAGTACACATCATTGCTCATACATTTTCAAATTTTGAAATAAAGACATATGTGTCTTCAGACTCGAGACCGTGATATTTTGGTAGAAGATTGATGTATTGGGGTTTTATTTCAAAATTGTCCCCGTTGGCTGGTGGAATGGTGAGACAGGTTGAAAGAGGACCTCGCATAGGATAGCATCTCTCTTGGAGAGAGATGCGGGGTGGATTCTGCGCACCTGCGGACGGCGGCAGAGTAGTGGTAAAGACGTTCGATGGAGAACCGTCCATCGAAGTGAGTGTGGTGGTGGGTAAAGAAGAAGTAGATGTAGAATTACCGACTTCGGAGTCAATGGGTGGAACGCGGACAAGACGGGTACTAGAATCCCGTGTCCAGCCGAGCATGCACTAAAGGGTTTAGCACAAGTGGCGGTATTAAGATAATTAAGGAAAATGTGGATTGGTGTTTGTTTTGAGAACGATACGGATTTTTGAAAAATTGCAAATCACAAAAAAAATTGCACACACAACCCTAAATTTAATGGTCACCTAGGTCAAGTCTTTAGACCGCTCCTAACTGCAAGAAGACAAATCGCAGGATCAATCCTCTACTACCTCTTTGTCCCTCCTGTGGCCAGGTAAGTGGGAGGTTCTCCACTACGTAAGTAGTGGGCCTAATTAAGTAACCACTTGCCTTAGACACACTTGCCTTAGACACCACAAAAGAAACGCGGATAAGCAATAGATTACCCACGACCTCCTTCTGTCCTAATTGAGCGCGACGGTCCTTAAAGTCATGTCTAGATATTTTTTAGTTAATGGGGTAATGTAGATGCCGTTTTGTGATTTTCGGGGCTTAGAAAGGGTAATGAACTCACCATATAATCTGAATTTGGTCTTTTCCCCTTAATTTCCGTATTAAAAATGCAAACAACCAAGATTAAACACGCACAATTTTTATTTTTGCGGCGCTGCGAATTTTTGCAAAGAATCCTGCAGAAATTGGTTAATGGAGCAGATCGAGGAGGAGATAAGAAAGAATAAGAGATACCAAAGAATTTTCGTACATAGACGAAGCAAGGCCCCCGTGGATCCGCCGCGGGAAGCTCCTATTTCCGTGGAGACACGGTCCAATGATGAAATTCCTGCACGAAAATTTGTACTAACGCTTCTGTTCACTCGCTAACTCCCTGAAATGATCAGAATATTTTTCCTCTCGCTCCACAGATTCTAGATTTCCTTGCAACAAATCACAACGAATCGTTTAGTGTTTGCGCGAATTTTGATCTAAAAATTATGATGGAATAAATTTTTCAACTCAAATTTCAAAAACGAACAAATTAGCATACGAATCCCCGGCAACGGCGCCATTTGATTGAATGATTCTTCGTGTGTTGTGTTTTGAAATTGTATAAAGATCACAATCAAAGAATTTTTGTTAACCGCAATCAATAACGGTGTCGATTGTAGCGCGTTAGGGAATACGGATCGTCCTCAGGGAAAGTGTGATTCGATTGTAATTAAATTAGATGAATTGAAAATTAAAGAGAAAAGAAAAGACAATTCAATTCAAGATTATAAAAGTGAATTTCAAGAATTATCTAGATCTAAATCTAATATCAAGAAAACTCAAAATCAAGAATCAAGAATTGATGATATCCAAATCGAATTAGTAATCAAGATTCGAAGTGAGGCTCGTAGGAATCGATCGAATCTATAGAAGTGATGAAAACTTGCGATTACGTTTTCTTATCCATTAATGATTTGTTGCTAGATCGATGACGATCGACGAGGTTTAAGAATCTTTTGAAGGAACTAGGGTTTCTTCATCTCATCCTTTGTCCTTTCATTGATGGTCATTCAAATGCTAGCCTCTAGTAAATTGAATTACCGATCATTGATCTCTAATTAAGAGTGAAAACATTCAAGAAAGCATCTCGCTCGAAACTAGATTGTCCATAATTCAATTTACAAGAGTTTACAAAACTTATAGGAATTAAGAATTGTTTCAAGATTATAATCATCATCATCTATTGATTTTCTCGACTCCTCCACGAGCGGAGTTTCTACTCAAACATCATGACCAAGAAATCAATCAAGAATCGAAAACTCAGCATAATGCTCAAATATAAAGATAAGCAAGATAAAGAAATTTCACCTTTTCTTATTCAACAATTCCAATACAATTCGCTCAAGAACTACAAGAATTTGAGGAAAGAACTCGATCATCGAATTAGCTTCGCATCGTCTCCGTGTGTCGCGGATCGTCTTGGATCTTTTGCTCGGTTGAAGATCGGCGTCGCTTCTAAAAGGTTGAAGGCTTCTTGCTTGATTTGTACTCGGAGATCTTGAATTTGGCTTTTGGTGATTGGATTAGGGTTTGGATGCACAAGTTGTGTCACTTAACTTGTGGAATTTTGGCTCAATTCTCAACAACCTTCAACAACCTTGAGAGTGAAGCCTTTGGGTCCTTTTTATAGCTTTCTTTAGCTTCCCCTAGAAGCTTGATTAGGATTAGCTTCCTTTAGAAGCTAGGTTTAGTTTAGCTTCACTTGCAAGTTTGGTAGTTAAGTAGAAGGTTGTAGAATTAGTTAGTTAGAGCTAGCTTCCTTGATAAGCTTGGAGGTTAGGAAGAAGCTTCTAGGCTTAGGTAGTTATGTGGCTTGCTTAATAAGCTTGAAGGTGTTTAGCTTGAACAAAGAGCTTTGCTGTTCGGACAGAAGCTTCTGGAGTTATCTGGAATTTGCAGTGGCTTGAATAAGTCTTCCAATTGAAAGGAGAAGCCCGGGATGAAGAACGGCTGACGTCACTTCCTCGTGGCCGCGGATCCGCCGTAGGAAGGCCCCTTTGGCCGTGGATCCGCTGCCCATTGGTAGCATCTGTGCTTGAAATTTCTTGCACTTCTTTGTGCTGGTCTTGTGGCAATTTTCTGATGTGTGGAATCTTATAAATCTTTCTTGTTCACTGCCAGATCTCAAGTCTTGGACTTGGCGTATTTTTATCAGCACTTTTATCAGTTTTGGCTCTTTTCCCTGGAATTTCCTGCACAGATTTTCGAGACAAGTGTTGCGCTATACAAAAGATTATGCGTGCAATGATAAATACTCAATGTCCCTCAAAATGCCGGTTATAATGTATAACAAAAGTTATTTGGTATTTTACAGATATTTTGCTAATATGTGCTATATTCATTCTGAACACCTTTAGATGAGTGTAAATGGTAGGGAACTTGATTTGTTAAAAATGCAATATTTTCGACTGATCACATGCCAAACTACCGCAGCACGAATACTAAGTAGTACTTATCTGAAATGACGAAGGGCTATGCAGGTTTTTAAGAAAACCGTAAGCCTAATGAACTTGATATCGTTGTAGAATCGAGTGATTTTAAATGGAATGTTTTTTAGGCCTTTTCTAGTTTTGCTAAAGAGGTCACTCCCGTTGAAGGGATCTCGGCTCTTTCTTCATCGAATAAGGTGCAGGATATTTCACAAATATCACCATGCAAAGAAAAAACTATAAAAACAATCAAAAGACAAACCGAGTTTGTAGTATCTACTAGTTTCGCTAAAAAGGTCACTCCCGGTGAAGAGATCTCGGCTCTTTCCTTATCGAATAAGGTGCTGGATATTCTACAAGGAATACCGTTATGCAAAGCAAGAGCTAGATCTACCAGTTTTTTAGACAAGTTTCTACAACATCTTTAGGTTTCTTTTATTTCATTAATCTCATTAATGAAGTCCCATTTTAATATGCTTCACAAGCATCACATTTGAAACGAAATCAGCAATATAACATATATCTCATGTATATAATATAAACATTCGTCTCAGGCAATAATATGATCTCATCACAGAACATTGCAGCAGAAGATAACATATGAAATATTGGATATACTAGGTGGTCCGTGTTTTAATACGAGCCTGTAAAAAACACGCATTCCGTGGTCGCGATGAATAGCCAAACCCGCATCCCTAGACCCCTACGAGAGCGGCAAGCAACACTGCCAATTCTAGGGTTAAGAGACCCGGTCTCGACTCCTCGAGATGGCTTCCCACTGGACCCTAGAACCCGGTAACTTATGCTCCCCGCCTTGGGTCTATCCTAATGAGGAAAAGTAAATAATATACAATGGTGACTTCATCCTTAGCCCGGAAGAACCCCAATAAAAGAATATTACATACAAATGAATTTTACATGAATAAAAAAGAAAAACTCCCATCTCACATAAAACCCCCGGCTATTCAAAACACGACGATCCAATATAACATATCAGAACAACACATAACATCACATATCATCAACGTAAGTAAATATGTGTATCCCAATTGTCGTTGATGTATAGCAACGAAACCGGCGATACACCACGCAGAAAAGAAAGTGTAAAACTATAACAGTTGGAATCAGCAAACTCTTTAGACATCTGATGCCTAACCAAATGAATTCCTTAGATATCGCATGCCTACCAATTATAAACCCCGCATTTTAGTCTCAATATCGAAAACTCTTTTCAATATCAAGTCAGGAAATTCAACAAGATTCCCGATATCCTAATCGAATGCTCGTCGGAAACTTTAGTAGACGGACGCACCCCCGACGCCGTCGACGAAGTGCACTAAGGCGGAACACCGCTGCCGCGAGCACCCGAACGGATGCTTTTGGCGACGGGGTTCTCCTACAGTCACATGGTCGGGGCTATGGGGCGTGGCTATCTATTAAGTTTACTCGGCGAGTATCCGCGTACGCTACGTGATTACGACGGACTTTTGATCACATCAAAATCCCGTGGCAACTGATCAAATGAGACTAAAAAACTACTAGATTTATAACATTCAAATTAGTTATCTCATAACTACTTGTGGATTCCAAATATTGTATCACATTCCAGATAAATAGACAATGTAAACTTTTCGATCGAATAAACAAACACCCAAAATTTCCCTTTTTGCTCAACACTCGAACTTAGTTTAAAAGCATCCATCACATGCCACAGTACCAATGGTCCAGCCGTAGAAGGGTCAAACCAACGCCTCACATGTGGCAACGCCGTACTGCCCCAAACCCTAAGGTTTTGAGGCGGTTCAGACGGTCACATAATCGAGTTAAGGTTTGTGTTCTTCTAGAGGGTCCACTGCGTTACTTGCACGACTTTGAACGTTCTTTAACTAAAGAAAAATCCAACACTTGGAAATTTTCCGACAGGGAAAAAAGTGAGTAATTGATATCCGTTCGAACCTTTTAACATGTTCTAAATTACCCGAAAAACTTAAACGAAGTTAAATTATCCGATCAAATCAACGAGTTCCCAATATATCCCAGAAGGCTCAACACTTGAGTAAAATTAAAAATTCCCAGAAGCATGAAAAATACCCAAGAATATAACCATGAAGTATTAGCCCCTAATTCCTCATGTTGGTCGTGGAACTGCCGCCAAACGCATGGTTTGGCCGCGGTTCCGCGGTCACGAGATGGTGTTATGGCTTCATACTTCACAGTAATTCTTAAAATTTCCTGCATGATTTTCTGAATATTTTTAATATGAAAAATTTCAACTTTTGAAAAAATTTCCAGAGAAGGGGGATATATCGGGTTTTCGGAGTTCGATCGGACTTTAAACTTCGTCCAAACAACGCCTAAAACTCTAGCTTGGCTCTGATACCACTGTAGGTTTAGTATAACACCTTAGCAAGGTTTAGCAAGGCATCACACATGTCATATTGAAATTTTTGGGGTGCTAAAAAAACCCTAACCAAGATCTTTACTAGAGAATTAGGCAAACAAGCATGTTAAACACTTTAACATCTAAGAGATAGGGATTACAACCTTTGTAGTCCGTTCCTTCACTTCATAAGCTCTGTGTTGTGGTCCTTTCGCTGCGATCATCAAGTACCCGGACTCTAGAGAGGCTCCATGAAGAGAAAGATGCAAGCTTGCTTCCGATCTTCAACAACTAAGATGATCTACCTTGAAGAATCTCAAACCCAAGCTCTTGCTTCACTAATCATGTATTAGCAAAGCAAACACCCTAATATAAGCGGCTATAATAGATGAGGATGACGAAGTAGGAATTTAGCTCTTTTTTATTTTCAATTTCTCACTCATTATCATCACATATCAAAAAGCTAGAAAGCTTTTATTCAAGAGGAAGAAGAAGAACCATTTCATTTGTGATGAATAATGAAAACTTGTGTGTGGTTAGAAATGCAACCATGGGTTAAGAATGAAGACTTAACCTATGTAGAGAATTTGCTATGGTAAAGGGTTTGGGTTTGGTTAAGAAATATCTACAAAATATCTTTACAAAATATCATAGTCAAAGTCAAAGCTTCAAGAAGCTTCTTGAAAGCTTCATCCAAGTTTAACCTTAATCCAAACCCTAACCATATTTAAACTCCACAAAGCATTTTGCATTTGTAACCCTAACATGTTACAATATTATATATCACATATACAATATTTATTGTTACAAATAAAATAATACAATTAACATATATCACATATATATCAATGTATTATCCAAATGAGAAAAAGAATCTTTAAGTGAGCTAATATTAGTTAATGTAATATAATATATCAAATATATAATTATACATTAAATTATCGAATCAACACTTGATCCGATAATCCGGCTATTTCACAAATAACCGACTAATATAATCTGTATCAGTATATCGAATCAACACTTGATCCGATGACCGGCTATATCACATATACCCGGTCGATATCACATATCGCGAGAATATAATATGGTATCACATACACGTATTATTTCCGGTCCCGCACATATAACATATGTGCTCCTACTCCGTTTCGCCTGAGCCCGAAAACCTCTGTGTAGGACTCTAAAGAATCGTCAATACGCCGGCAGTAGGTGATGATCATATCAAACACCCACAAGCTGCAAGCGGTCAGCTAAACGTAACAGCCACCCAGGTATTGAGCAATCAGATGATCAACAAGCAAGCCTGTACATTCTCCTGTGAATCCAACCAGTAACACTCCCGTACAGTCCGGTCTCTTCGTCTGATATGTCGCATATCTCGCCTAGGGGTGGTAAACGTCAGACCCCAGTAGCTTGATAAGTCATGTCGATATGAGGTCTATAACAGTTTGAGAAACTACTGATAACACTTACCAGTAAATCTCAGCAACCTTGGACAGGGATTTCTAGTTATAGCCAATCGAATAAAGCGCAACATTAACTCCCTATACCGGGAGAGACGAAACCCCTCCTATCACTTATTGCCTCCATATGATTCGGGACTGTACCCAAAAGCCACCGTTTTCCACGCCCTCTTGGACGTGGTATGATGGAAATCAAAGCATAGTGGGAATCACACAAGATTCTATGACGATCTCGGGTCTACAGACTAACATGTACCAGTGTCACCAGAGAACTTCCATCTGACGTGAGGTATAATACCATCTGGAATTTCTCGGAGAGTCGTCCAGTGTACCCAGTCTCCACTGAGCACCCGTATCCTTCTCTGATATCAAACACCAATGGATATGGGATCATCCATCGCCCATCTTATGGGTCAAGAAGCGCATACGCTTGTCTTCTATGGAGTATCGATGCCCTGTCTCGGTACTCCCACGACTAGGAACATTTGAAGGATGTACTTGGCGACTACACTGTCCCCACTAGTATGATCTGCATCATAGTCCTGGTAGACAAGTACTCATCCTAAGAACTTTATCAACATGTAACATAGAGACAATCAGAGTACATGTTAAGATAAAGAGTAACCAGATAGCATACTATCATGTCGAGCAAGAAATTCCTCCCTATATATGACCAAGCATCCACTACAATATACAACATATGTACAGTAATGGCCTCTAGGGCATACATATAACTAACATGTGCGCGTATGGGTGTAAACCTTATTCTAGGGTTCACGACTACAACTAACTAAATCACTATTTTACGAATACGCTTAACAATAACTCAAAGTCATCTAAGCATTTCTTACTAAGTATATACATCTCATAACACATAAGTATATATATAATATATATTATAATGCAATCGCGTTCTATACTACGAAACTGCGGGGTGCTATACGCCATCCACCCGACTTCCCCCGTAGATATATATCTACTCACCTTGCTCTTCACTTGCTGGAGTCGATGACGCCATGCTCATCCTCATCGTCTCGAAGACTATGTGGGGTACATACAACCAATACACAATCACAAATGCGTATTAAAACTAAGTCGGAAAACCAAAACGGCACACGTTTCGCCCATTGGTCAAAACCTATAGCCTCGCGTCCAAAACACGACTAATAACCTGAGTCGTTGGCGTTCAAACGACACATGACGGAAAAACAATATCAAATACCAAAACCAAATTCATAAAAAGCCGTAAACGAAGTCAGAAATCTTGAAACATAGCTCCAGATTTTACCCTAGGCCAAATTAGCCAAAGATTCATATGTCAAGGGTCTAGTTTAAAGCAAATGGGGGCATGAACCAAACACGAACCACATTTCTCCAGGTCTGGCGATAAATTGCGGCCAGAAGGGAATTATTTGCGGCCAAACAAAGGGTGTAAGGGCTGGGGTCTTGGGATTATCATCTAGGTTGCCTGCATATACCACAGTGTTTGCTAAATAATTTTCCACGTCCCCGAGTATTAGCAGATCACCAAAACTCATCACAATTTCCACAAAATACGTTATCGGGGATTTCTAAGTTCGCTAATTAGGGCTTAAGTCTCTGCTTTAGTTCAATATAACTTCACTACTGGGTTTATATGCCCTCTACTAACCTCTTTTACACATCACAACTCAAAAATTCACAAAACCCTAACTTTGAATTTTCTAAGTTCACTAAACCGCACAATATCGATTCTAAGCAAACATGGATGTAAAAGCAATGGAAATACTACGCTAATGGTTAAGAGAATACCTCATTTGGTAACTCAAGAATTTTCTTGAGTTGCTCCAAGTGTCCAAAATCCTTGCTTTCTTGGTCCAATGTGTAGCTAGTGAGCTTGTGCATGTTTTTAATGAAGTGGGGATGGACTTTTGAGTTGATTTTGATGGTGTTTTGAAGTGTATAGGGGAGGTGGAGGAGGGGTGCTACCATGGTGAGATGAGGGAGGGAGAGATTGATGAAGATGATGAAGGGAACAAAGTGATATGGTCCAAGGTTGACCCCTCACTTCTCTCTCTCTTGCCCATACTCTATATTTTATCAATTTCCTTTTTCTTTTCTTTTCTTTTTTGTATTTGTTTTCTTTTCATTTCTTATTTAAAACCAAACACAATAAATCCCAAATAAAACCATGGTTAAAAATGTAACACAAGTGTATAATACGACACGGTGCATGTCATGTCCACAAAACTAGCTTAATGCGCGATTAGCGTTAAAATAGTGTATAATTAATCATAAGAATTAATAATTTGATTAATTCATATAAAACACCGTCATTTTTGTAATTTCTATAATTTCCCAAATATTTCGCAATTTATCAATATTTAATTATACCGCAATATTAAAATATTCATAATATTTATTATAAAATTTTGAAAATTCCCAAAAATAATATTTTATTTTTCTGAAATGTTACATTGTGCCAAGGAGTCTAGCAAGGAGGTCTACAAAGGTTGTATTTTTCTCTACTTTGTGTTAGACACTTGTTATAGTATGTGATACTTTGTTGTTACCCTAAATTTCTAGTCAGATTCATAGTTAGTTTGCTTAGCACCTCCCTAAAATTTTAAAGTTGCATGTGTGATGCTTCCAAAACCCTAAGCATAGTGCTAAGGAAACCCAACAATAGCGGTGTAAAGTCCATAACGGTCGAGAAATTAATGATAACACTTACCAGTAAATCTTATCTACTCTGGCCAGGGATTTCCAGTTATGGCCAATCGAGCATAGCACAATATCAACCCTATTACCAGGAAAGACGAATCCCCTCCTATCGCTCATTGCCTCCATGTGACTCGGGACTGTACCCAAAAACCACCTGTTTGCACGCCTCAGTAGAGCCATGGTAGGGTGGAAATCAAAGCACGGTGGGAGACACACAAGACTCTATGACGATCTCGGGTCAACAGACTAATCTGTACCAGTGTCACCAGAGAACTACTATCTGACGTGAGGTATAATACCATCTAGGAGTTCTCGGCGAGTCCGTTCAGTATACCCTGCCTCCACTGAGCAACCATATACGATCTCTGATGTAAAATACCGATGGATATGGGATCATCTATCGCCCATCCCATGGGTCGAGAAGCGTATACGCTAGTCTACTCTGGAATATCGATGCCCCGTCTCAATACTCCCACGACTAGGAACATTGAAGGATGAACTCATGGACTACCCAGTCCCCACTAGTATGATCTGCATCATAATCCTGGTAGTCAAGTACACATCCTAAGGGCTTTACCAACATGTGAGAGCAAGACAGTAATATACTAATCTCCATGTTTAGGTAAAGTGCAACCAGATAGCATACTATCTTGTCGAGCGAGAAAGTCCTCCCTATAAATGTCCTAGCATCCACTATAATATACATCTGATGTACAATAATGGTCTCTAGGGAATACATATAACAATTACTCCAGTAGTTTCCGAGGGTGTTTTGGGCTCTACTCCGGCATGACTTATTGCGCTATTAGGGGTCTGACGGCTACCGCCCCCTAGGCCAGATATGCGATGCTCTTAGATTAACAGACCAGACTGTATGGAGATTGTTACAGATAGGCTCAGTAGGAGTTCGGATGTCACGACCCGAGTATTTCGACTTGTGACCGGCACTTAACCACGGTACGTCTATAGGCGTAACGCGACTATGTAAGCCGAACCCAGAAATCAAAACCATAAAAAAAAATAGTGAGTGTTGAAAACATTTAGTTGAAGCATTTAGAAAACCTTAAATAATTCAATAAGTTCCTTTAAAGTTACTTAATCATTTAAATAATTTTGGCAGCATTTCCTTTATAAAAGTAGCCCCGAGACCGGGTACAAAACAGGATATAAATGAGATGAAATGTAAATGAAAAGAAACATCCCCAAACGGGAGCAATCACGCCCAACGGCGGAAACCAACATCACAAGAGTAATATACGACGCCGTAGTGAAGAATAAGCAATAAGTAAACATCACAGAAAATAACTGCATATAAAACAGTCGGCTCCCACGAGCTCGACACCAGAATACAAAATATACATCATCGTCCTCACACAATATCTAAGTCCGGTACATAAGTGGTAGATGGAGAGTACTAGATACAAAAAGGGATACAATAAAAGTAATCAGATACCACAACCCACCTAAATGCAAAACAGCTCTCACTGCAACTGTAGTGGTATCTGTAGCCAAAAGATGCAAAAGACAGCCTGCCGCGACTATGCTGAGGGCAACCTGCAAATACTGTGGCACAACGGGGGTGAGTTGCCAACTCGTGAATAGAGATAACATATAAAGGTAATCGCGAGCATGCACGTACTGCGCTATTCTAACAATGCCAGCAGATGATATCAATGCGTGATAAGCAGTATGTGCAATAACCATGCAGATGCTCTATCAGGTAAAATAACTACAGGATGAGATATATGGTAATCAATGCTGAGCATGGGATAAACAACATCTACACGGAATATCAACGTGGAAAACAATCGGTGCCCACAACTGCACCCCAAATCCCAAATAACCCAGGCGCCGGCACACCCATCGGCCCTCAAATCCTGTAAACCTCTGAGAAATCACGAGTGCCCAACATCGGCACCCAAAACCTCATAAAATACTCGTGTCCAGCATCGACACGCAAAACCTCAAATATCAGGCTCCGTCAGTCCGGATCAGCCCACGGGCTCGTCTGCGGTATCGGCCCTCGGCCCCGGCAGTACGGATCATCCGGCATCCATCTCTCGACTCTGGTCGGTATCCTCCGGATAACCGCCAGGTCCAACCAATAACCGGTAGGTACTCGCCACCCTGCCAGGCTCATCGTCTACTCCACGAAAAACATTTCTCGCACCGGGGAACCATACCGGGTCCACCACGAACCCGCAAACGGATCATCCATCTCCTCGAATCGGGTTTCAAGCACACGTCTCAGCACCGAGAAAACGCGTGGTGGATGCACCAAAATATCATATCATGAGGAACCAGGTTTTCAAATAGTGCATCTTTTCTTAAAAATCCCACGGTCCTCAAAACGAGAAATCACATGAAAATCCAACACCAAGAAATAAATCCAATGCGAGGTGCTACGTACATCAATCCATGATACAGGTATAAGGGAAAACCGCTTTTAAAATTTGTTCCGTTTTTAAAGATATCATGCAGCTCCCAATTTCCATGACAGTCATATCGAATCATATATGAAATGAACTACAGCAATATAATCATGGCAGTTCTACAGTGAGTGTGTCATGGCAATTACTAACGGTGTGTGTGTAGCATGCAGATCAGTGCTCGTGCAACATGAACCATTAGTAATAGTGCGGTGTTCTATCAATTCTAAGCATACATACAGCACGGAATGCAATATGCAATAACAGTACATGAGGTAAATGCAACATATAATAATAAGGTCCTATCTGCCCTGTCGCATAACGCCATGCGAGCGATATCCCCGTAGATGTGAAATCTACTCACCGAAGTCTCGCGCTAAGTGTAGCCGACAACTTGGTTGCCCTTCTTCGCTGCGTCCGTCTCACTCACCGGCGAACCTAGAATCACATAACATATATCACACATAAGCTAAAATTCACAAAACGTGATATTATGATACAATTAGAAACCCGTGTCGTAAACCAATCGCGCGTGTGCGCGATACGCTAAAACGTGTGATCACGCGCCTGAAACTACCCTGATGCGTCGCGATACGCAGAAACCCCAAACTCACACACGTATCACGCGTGTCGCGAAGGTTTAGAAAATACGAGAAATAGGTATTTAGTCCCAGATTTTTACACAGAACTTAAATTACAAAAATATATATACCACAAAACTCCACATAGCAGCAGACACCCAATGGACCAAACCCCAACCCAAACCCTACCCATCTGGCCGCAAATTGCGGCCAGAATGAATTAATTGGCGGCCACATGAAGGAATTAGGGGGTCGGGTTCTATCTAGGGTATCAACACCTCACTACTATACTGCAGTACACTCAAATAAATTCTGAACCCATCGGGTCAAAAGCAGTTTCCAGAAAACTCAGTTTTGCACAAATACGACGAATTTGCATCAATTAGGGAACTGGTGGTATTTTAGTGCAATTGGGGGTTAAGCTAGGTTAATATGGTCTCAACAACCCTCTAACAATCTCCTGAAACCAATTCACACCACATTAGCTCAAGGTTCCCACTAAATACCTCATATTACACTAAATCGCACCAAAAACCACTAACCGAAGCAAAACTACTCAAACCACGCAAACTAGGGAGTAAGTTTAGGAAATATACCTCACACTTGACCCTAGGGAGTTGGAGAAAGAAGAAGAAATGAAGGGAAGGGGCTGTGGTTGCTGCTGTGAGGCTGTTGCCGCTCACTGTTGCTGTTGCTACTGCTCTCTGCTTCTGCTGCTGCTTCTGGCTTCAGTTGCTGCTGTGGGTGCTTGCTACTACAGCTGAGAGGTAAGTGTGTGTGTGTGTGAGTGAGAGTGGGTGAGGTTGAGAGAAAGGAACAAAACAAAATGAGGGGAAAATCATCACCCAATGTCAACCCCTCCTCTCTCTCTCTCCTCATGATTGCAAGCATGGCTTAAGCCATGATGCACTCTCTCTCTCTCACAAGTCAACACCCTTAAACAATTTCAAATTAAAGCAACTATTGATTAACTAAATAAACTCAATTAAAACCCAAAAGACTTTAATCCCCATGATTAAACCCACCATGGTTACTAATCCTGGTATTAACTCTTTTAAAAACCCTAGTTTACATGCACATGTGTGTGCAAGCCTAGGAAAATTTTAGAAAAATATTTATTAAATTAGGAAAAATATTTGAAACACAATTTGGTAAACTTTTTATTAAAAACCTATTATTTAAATATAAATTGCCACTAAACACATCCTAAGGTGTTACATCGGATGAGTTTACTCATCGGCCTTCTTATCGACAGATACCTGGGTAGCCGTTACGTGCAGCTAGTAACGCTGACGGTCTTGTGGTTAAACCTACTGCTAGCGTAGTGTCGAGTCTTTAGAGTCCTACATAGAGGGTTTCCCTGCTTTGAGTGAAATGATGTAGAGGCCGTATGGTTTTACGGCAGGGTTTTGATCACATATGTGTACTGGCTACACGGATGTTGTTCGGACGGATAATACTAGTGGGCTTTGGTTTAAGCCGGATCCTAGTACTATATTATTGGATTATTATTATCTTATTGTATTCAAATTTTTCGGAATATGAATACGGGTATATATATACGGTGAGGGAATTCTTGTAATTTCATAAGAGATACTTCTAGAAGGGAACACATCATTATTTGGATTTATCGATTTTGGAAATAGATTAATGAGGTGGAAAATGGAGATATTTGAGGCATGGGAGTGAAGCATGGCTTAAGCATTTGTTTATTAGTTTGGATACACTATTGAAGCATGGTTGTTATTTCCTATGTGAAAATAATCCATGCTTCATGAGTGATGTATTATGAGCCATTCTTCACTTGGCCAAGACTAGATCATTTGCTCATTTCCTTTCTCTCTCCATTTTCTCCTCCTTCTTCCTAAAAAACCTAACCTTCACATGTGTTGTGAGCCATATGGTTATATGAGATAAAACACTCCATTAGACACTCTACATCTTCTAAGCTACCTAGCTTAGCAAACTAGGTTTCTTAGTTACCTCGGTTTAGAGGTTGGAGCTTGAAGTATAAACTCTTGGGTGGATCATGTTCGACACGAGGAGGCCGACGTTTCAAGCACGATCCAATCTTCGAGAGCTCGAGAAGAGGAGGAGGAGAAGAAGACCCAAAATACTTGTAAACAAGGAGGTATAAAGCCTAACATAGTAGTTGGAACCTCCTAGTAGATATAGCTAGTTAATGTTTCTGTAAAGATCTTGGAGTTAAAGTTAGTGTTGCATAGTATGAAAAATCATTTTTTGTAAATTCTGCCTCCCCATAAGTGCGTGGGGTGTGCGACATCGACTTACAGTGGTATCAAAGCCTACTCAGACCTTAACTAGTTTGTTAGACGATGTTTAAAAATACGAAACCGAAATAACCACGAAACAGTCGAAACGAAATCCAAGTTTCTGTAAATATTCAAAGAACCTCTAAAAATTATTTAAACAATTGCAGAGTGCTCCTTTACTTATAACTAGAACGCCACAGAAAAACAAGATAGAAACTCAAATATTTGGTCGGCCAAAAGTGTGTTTTTCCTGGCCTGGCCGGTCCAACTAAAGAGTTTGGTCTTGGAATTTGTGTGGTGTTCTGGAATCTTGGATTTAGTTTTTCAGGTGATGTTTTTTTTCCCCAGATTTCATATTCTGTTATCTTTGTGTTGGGGCAATACGAAGTATTTCGAAGTCGCAGTTTTAATATCGTTTATAAGTTTCGGTTTTTATATGTGTTGCTAAACGTCTGCTAATCGTTATACGTCGATTAGTTGGGGTTGCACATATCTGTATCTTGATGGTTTGTGTATATGAAGTATTGGATCATCGTAGAAGAATAACCAGGGGATGTGAGAAGAGTGTTTTATTTTCTTTCATTCATGTAAATTTGTAAATTGATGTAATATTATTTTTGCGGGGCATATCCGGGTTGAGGTTGTAGCCACCGTTGTATTATTTCATTTACTTTTTCTTGCATCAGGGATAGACCTAAGGTGGGGTGCACAAACTACCGGGTTCTTGAAGTGTCGAGTGGCCTACTCATTTGATTGAGGGAGGTTGCTTCACTTCGGGAATTTGGCGGGTAGTTTGCCACACCCGTAGGGGTCTAGGGTGGGGTTTGGCTATTTATCACGACCGTAGAATCCGTCTTTCGTTATAGGCTAAAACGAAATACGAAAATCCTAGTATATCCAATATATTCATCTGTGTTGTTGTGATCTGGAATGCCTATTATTGCGTGAGACGAATATATATATATATACATAGTGTATATAATAAACGTTGCTTATGTTTTGCACCCGCGCTAGTCCATCTTCCGCTCTACCGTTAATTAAGTAACCTAAAGGTACATGATAGGGCCTCGTGGCGAATGCGGATGGCATAAGCATATGTTGTATTTTCGTTTCTTTCTGCAATGGTTGGGTTAAATGATAGGACAGCATTAATATTGATTAATGTAAAGAAAAAAAACCAATGCTAAATGGTTGGAACAATTTCAAAACCTCTCGGTTTTCTTGAAAAGCAACTTTTAAATACGGAGCCTAAACCATTCCTTTTAAGAAAACCTATCATGGTTCCTTCGACTATATCAAGTTCATTACGTTCATGGTTTCGCCAAAACTAGCCGTAGCCCTCCGTCATTTCAGATGGGTATTCAGTAGTATTTTAAGAAAAGCTATCATGGTTCCTTCGCCAAGGCATAGTGATTGGTAGCTGCTGGGTATTCATAAGTAGCATAAATAAATGCGTTGATTTGAGACAGTCGTACAGCTATTTTGGCCTTCGTCAAGAGTTTGTACGGATAGGTTCAAATTAACCTGGATAATGACGGGTAGAACTTGACTTGCGACTTATGATTTGTTGGCCTTCATCAAGGACATAAGAGCCTGGGGCAAAAATCCACATCGGGAGTTTCAAAAGAAAAGGAAACTTGCTAGTGTTGCATACCATTTGGAGTGTGATAATTTTGGTAGGATTCCTTCAAAGTTGTTACACGATGATATTAGGATCCCGATCCTACTGTGAGTATCCGCTACTCCTCGTAAGATTTTTTCACTAAACAATCAATGCTATAAACCAAGTAGATGCCTAGAACGGTGTTAGAGGGGCTATGCCTCCAGGGAAAAGTGGTTATGTAATTAAGGAACTTCGCGAAAGTGTTGGAAAACCTCCCTCGAAGTACCAACACTAGCCTGGCCGAAAGGTTAAGCAAGAATTGTAAAGTGAGATTAATCCTGACTAATACTTCTTTTATGGTTTGAAGGAGAATTCGATAAACAGTGGGAGCCATCCTGTTTAGATAAACTAATAACCAATCTAAACTTGCAAGAGCTTCATGCTGAGTGTTTTCTTGTCTTTCTCTTCACTACAGCGAACAAAATGACTGGGCTTAAGTTACTACTAGATAAAAACATATTGACTGGGCCCAACTCCAAAAATTGGCTAAGGAATGTCCAGATGGCCATTACCTATGACAAGCTGGGCTACCTCCTTAATACCAAAGCCCCCGCCGTCTCAGGTCCAAATTCGACCGTCGCGGATATTGAAATCCGTAAGACATGGGAAATAGACAGTGCGAGAGCCAAGTGCCTCGTGTTAGCCTCAATGTATAATTAACACCAGAGGCGGCACGAGAAGATGGACATAGCTTCCATCTTCCTATATACCAAGGAATTATATGGAGAGCAATCTCCTATCGCAAGATATAAGACCTTGAAGAAATTGTTTCAGGCGAGGTTGGCTGTCGGGTCATCTATTGGGTTACGGCAGCGCCCCAGCCATCAATCCGTGGCCAAATGCGGAACAAAAACTTTTCAAACTTGGAGCTACCGCAACCAATTACCCGGATCGTGCCATTAACCCTTTGCTAGCAATTTATAAAGTGTTCAGATATTATACCGATCGATCTGTGTCCTTCGGTCTTCAATCTCTTCCCAAGCTCCTCGCTGGCTGCCCCGAACAAGTCCGCTCTTCGGTTTCCCTCGTCAAAGACGATCCACCTCGAGGATTCCTAATATGGGCTCCCGCTTCAAAATCGAAGCTAGTTGAACAACTAGTTTGCTAACCTAGGTGCCCAAAATGATGTAGAGATAGTGTGTGAATACTTTGTCTCAAAACACTCTAGGGTTCTCAACATATGAGAGGGATAGAGTGGAGGTGAAGAATAAGCCATTGGAGGTAGAAAGTGTGAGCTCATGCCTTACCATAAGAAAATGGCAGCCCAAGAAAAAATGGTGGCTGTTACTTTTCTACAAGTGTTGTGTGTGGTATTTTTATGAGAGGCAAGTGAGAAAAATCCCTGCACCATGAGAAAAGGAACTTCCCCCTCAAAAAATATCTCAGAAAACCTAAAAAATTAAACAATAAAGCATGCCATAAAAAATGCACCATGCTAAGACCCATTCTCACACTTTCCGCCTCACCAATATTAAACATTTAAACAAAATCCTAAAAGTTTAATACCATAAAAAGAAATGGCAATTTCAAAAGTAATCTTGTAACGAATTATAAGAATACCCCCCCCATCCATTTATACATACCCGCATCCATATTCCGACTGAATACGAATACTACGAGACGAAAGTAATCCAACAATCTAATACTAGGATCCGGCTTAAACTAAAGCCGACTAGTATGATCCGTCCGATCATGATCCGTGCACAAGTGCACGTATATGATCGAACCCTGCCATAAAAGCATACGGCCTCTCCAACGTTTCGTCCAAACTAGGGAAACCCTCTGTGTGGGACTCTAAGACTCGTCAATACGCTGGCAGTGGATTTAACGATAAGCACGTCAGTGGCACTAGCTATAGGTAACGGCTACCCAGGTATTGAGCGAAAGGGAGGCCGACGAGCGAACTCATCCTGAAACCCTACTGAGCCTATCTGTGGCAATCTTCGTATAGTCAGTTCTGTTCGTCTATGAGTATCATATATTGGGCCTAGGGGCTGGTAAACGTGAGACCCCCAATAGCGGGATGTCAACCCCCAATACCGCGAGAGACGAATCCTATCTAATCGCCACTGCCTCTAAGTGCTTCGGGACTGCACCCAACTGCTACTTGTTTGCACGACTCTTTTGAGCCGTGGTAGGGTAGCAATCAAAGAACAGTGGGAACACACTTGAGGCGAAGTAGTAGTGTCAAGTCAACGGACTAAGCTGTACTCATGTCACCGGGAACTGCTACCTGACGATAGGT
This sequence comes from Agapanthus africanus, assembly GCA_030015575.1. Taxonomy (NCBI): domain Eukaryota; kingdom Viridiplantae; phylum Streptophyta; class Magnoliopsida; order Asparagales; family Amaryllidaceae; genus Agapanthus; species Agapanthus africanus. The sequence goes on along the minus strand of CM057345.1, from coordinate 329,597,545 downwards.
ATAGTACCAACAAGCAGTACCCCTGCGAGTCTGTCCGGTGTACTCATAACCTAATAAGCACCTGCATACATCTTAGGTGAACCAACTGACACCAATGGCTTGTGAGACCGTCCATCGCCCCTCGTCAGGGCCTCGATCCGTATACACTAGTCTACTCTTGGAGTATCGATGCCCAGTCTCGAAACTCCCACGACTAGGGACACTTTAAGGATGTGCTTATAGACTACCCAACTCTCACGTATATGATCGCCATCATACTGCGGGTAGTCAAGCAAGAATCCTATAGGCTCTATCAATGTGTAATAGTGATCTGTAATTGTTAGTTATATGTATGCCCTAGAGGCCATTACTATACATAGGATGTATATTGTAGTGGATGCTTGGACATATATAGGGAGGACTTTCTTGCTCGATATGATAGTACGCTATCTGGTTGCTCTTTACCTTAACGTGTACACTGATTGTCTCTCTGTTACATGTTGGTAAAGCCCTTAGGATGTGTACTTGACTACCTGGACTATGATGCGGATCATACTAGTGGGGACATAGTAGTCCATAAGTACATCCTTTAAAGTCCCTAGTCGTGGGTATATCGAGACGGGGCATCGATATACCAGAGTAGACTAGCGTATACCTTCTCGACCCATACAGATGGGCGATGGATGATCCCATATCCATTGGTGTTTGACATCAGAGATGATATACGGGTGCTCAGTGGAGACTGGGTACACTGGACGGACTCACCGAGAATTCCCAGATGGTATTATACCTTACGTCAGATGGCAGTTCTCTGGTGACACTGGTACAGAGTAGTCTGTTGACCCGAGATCGTCATAGAGTCTTGTATGGTTCCCACTGTGCTTTGATTTCCATCTTACCACGTCCAAGAGGGCGTGCAAAACGGTGGTTTTTGGGTACAGTCCCGAATCACATAGAGGCAATGAGCGATAGGAGGGGATTCGTCTCTCCCGGTATAGGGGGTTGATGTTGCGCTGTGTTCGATTGGCTATAACCGGAAATCCCTGGCCAGGGTTGCTGAGATTTACTGGTAAGTGTTACCTGTAGTTTCTCGAAATGTTATAGACCTCATATCGACACGACTTATCGAGCTATTGGGGTCTAACATTTACCACCCCTAGGCGAGATATGCGACATATCAGACGATCAGACCGGACTGTACGGTAAGTGTTACTGGTTGGATTCGCAGGAGTGTGAGCGGGCTTTCTCGTCGATCTTCTGATCGCTCAATACCCGGGTGTCCATTACGTTTAGCAGACCGTTTGCGGCTGGTGGGTGTTTGATATGATCATCACCTGCTGCCGGCGTATTGACGAGTCTTTAGAGTCCTACACAGAGGTTTCCTGGCTCAAGCGAAACGAAATAGGAGCGCATATGAGATATGTGCAGGACCGAGAATAATGCGTGTATGTGATACCGTATTCTATTCTCGCGATGAATGTATCGATTGGTTGTATGCGATATAACCTAGTTATCGAATCAAGTATTGATTCGATAAGCCGATACATAGGATACTAGTTGGTTATATGCGATATGACCGGATCGTTAAATCAAGTGTTGATTTAATGATTTAATGTATAATTATATATTTGATATATTACTTTGCATTAACTAGTATTGGTTCACTTTAAAGGATTTTCTCACTTGGATGTACAAGTTGTATATGTGATATACTTTTTGTGCAAATTATTGTATCATGTTTGATGATACATGTTTACTTGGTTAAGTGTAAAGAATTAAACCATGGTTAAACTTATGATTAGGGTTTTGTTTTCTTTTTTCATTTATTTGTCTATTTATTCTTTTTGGAAAAATAATAAGCATAAAGGAAAATGGTGGCTTAATTTGTTTTCTAGTTAAAGCTTCATGAAGCTTTGACCAAGTGACCATTTTGTCTCCATGCTTAACCCTAACCATTCCCACTAACCATGATTTATTCTCTACACTTGACCATGGTTAGGATATGATAAGTATTCATATTATTTTACTTTTTAAAACACTTATCATATTTTTTGCTTCTTCTTCTTCTTCTTCTTCAAGAAGAAAACCTAGACTTCATCAATGGTGACTTGATGAAATGAGTGAGAAATCCAATTCTAAAGTGAACCCACTTCCTATTTCTTCATCCTCTATCTCTTGCCAAGTAGTAGAGTGTGTTTTATTCACAAGTTTCATGACTTGGTGAAGTGGGAGCTTGATCTTGTGATGCCTCGACGTAGATCATCTTCGGCACGAAGCCGACGACCTTGCCCGCCCATTTCTCCGATGAAGCCGACGCTAGAGCCCGGGTTTCCATTTAGCCAGCGAGGAGACTTCATTGCGGAGCTATGGAGGTGGAGGACTGGATCTACAAAGGTTGTATTTCCGTTTTCCCTTTAGTTAAGCTGTTAACTAGTTGCTTATTCGCCTAGAATTCTTGTTAACGATCCGTATTAGGGTTTCTCGGCACCCGTAAAATTTTAAATTGCCATGGTTGATGCCTTGTGAGACCTCATTAGAGTGCCTAGGAACCCTACAGTGGTATCAGAGCCTAGCTAGAGCCTTAGGCGATGCGTAGACGAAGTTTGAAACCCGATCGATTCGAAACCCTAACTTAAACTTGCTCTCTGTACATTTTTCAAATTTGTGTATTTTTGCAAATTAAAAATATGCAGAAAAATCAGCAGGGAAATCTAAGAATTACGGCGCAAAATTTAGCTCCTAATTCCATAAAAGTGCGGCGGAACCGCGGCATTAGCGTGCTAATGCGGCGGTTCCGCGGCCCTTTTGTCTCTTCTCCCATCAAATATTGCACAGTAATTCCTATTTGGCAGTGCTGGTTTTCTTGGGAATTTTTAATCTGAAATCCAGAGTTGAGTATTTTGGGTTGTATTGGGAGTTCGTACATTTGATCGGATTGTCAAACTCTGTCTATGTGTTTTTCCGGATAATTTTTGAATATGTTAAAAAGTTCGATCGGATATAAATACCCACCTTTTCCCCTGTCGGGAAATTTCCAAGTGTTGGATTTTTCCGAGGTTTAAAGACGTTCTAAGTAGTGCAAGTAACGCGATGGTCCCTCTAGAAGACAACAAACCTTAACTCGATTATGTGACCGTCTTGAACTGCCCTTTGAACCTTCGGGTTTGGGGCAGTACGGCGTGCCACATGTGAGGCGTTGGCTTGACCCTTCTACGGCTGGACCGTTGGTACTGAGGCACGAAGTGAATGTCTTTGAACTTATTTCATGAGTTGAGCTGTTTCGGGAAAACTTGGGTGTTCGACTGTTCGATCGAAAAGTTTAACATTTTCTATTTATCCGGAATGTGATACAATAATTGGAATTCACAAGTAGTTATGAGATAACTGTATGAATGTTATAAATCTAGCGGTTTAGTCTCACTTGATCGGTTGCCACGGAATTTTGATGTGATCAAAAGTCCGTCGCAATCACGTAGCGTACGCGGATACTCGCCGGGTAAACTTAATAGACAGCCTCACTCCATAGCCCCGACCAAGTGACTGTAGGAGAACCCCGTCGCCGAAAGCATCCGTCCGGGTGCTCGCGGCAGCGGTGTTCCGCCTTGGTGCACTTCGTCGACGGCGTCGGGGGTGCCGCCGCCTACTGAAGTTTGCGACGAGCATTCGATCAGGATGTTGGGAATCTTGTTGAATTGCCCGACTTGATATTGAAAAGTGTTTTCGATAATGAGACTAAAATGCGGGGTTTATAATTGTTAGGCATGTGATGTCTAAGGAATTCATTTGATTAGGCATGTGATGTCTATGCAGATTGCGGATTCCAACTGTTGTAGTTTTACACTTTCTTTTCTGTGACCGTAAGTGTAATATGTGATATCGCCGGTTTCGTTGCTATATGTCAACGACAATTGGGATGCACATATTTACTTACGTTGATGACATGTGATGTTATGTGTTGCTGGATATGTTATATTGGATCGTCGTGTTTGAATAGCCGGGGGTTTTCATGTGAGATGAGTGTTTTTCATTTTCATTCATGTAAAAATTTGTATGTAATATTCTTTTGTTGGGGCACTTCCAGGTTGCGGAAGATGTCACCCTTTGTATATTATTTACTTTTCCGCACTAGGATAGACCCAAGGAGGGGAGCACAAGTAACCGGGTTCTGGAGTCCAGTGGGAGACCAACTCGAGGAGATGAGTCCGGGTCTCCTAACTCTAGAATTGGTAGGGTTTCTTGCCGCTCTCGTAGGGGTCTAGGGTTGTGGGTTTGGCTATTCATCACGACCGTGGAATCCGTGTTTTATACTGGCTCGTATTGAAAACACGGACGTCCTAGTATATCCAATATTTCATATGATTCTTCTGCTGCGATATCTGTGATGTGATCATGTGATGTTCTGTGATAGATACAGTATATAGTATATATGATATATTATATAGGCGTTACTTATGTTTTACACCCGCGCTAGCCCTGCCCCGCTCTGCCGTTAGTTACCTAACCTAACGGTGCACGAGGGGACATCGAGGCGAATGCGGATGGCATAAGTGTACATCGTATTTATCTGTGATGTTTAGGTATTTAAATGATGGGACTTCATTAATGTGATTAATGAAATAAAAGAAATCTAAGATGTTGTAGAATCGAATTTCAAAAATAAAACAGGTAGCTACAGTTCTTGCTTTGAACAGAGGTATATGTGATATATCCTACACCTTATTCGATAAGGAAAGGACCGAGATCCCTTCACCGGGAGTGACTCCTTTAGCAATAACTGGCAGATGCTACACACTCGGTTTGTCTTTTGATTTCTTTTAAGAGTTCTGCTTTGCACAATGATATATATGATATATCCCGCACCTCACTCGACGAGGAAAGGACCGACGATCCCTTCACCGGGAGTGACTCCTTTAGCAAAACTAGAAAAGCCTCAAAAACACTCTATTTTAAAATCATTTGATTCTACAAATATATCAAGTTCATTACGCAATAGGTTTTCAGAAAAACCTGTCGTAGCCCTCCGTCATTTCAGATAAGTAGTAGTTAGTATTCGTGCTGCGTTTGTTGGCCTTTGTCAAGGCGCAGTGTGCGGTAGCTAACTAGTGCTTATCTGCTTATGCATATGATGCAGATTGGGTTAGGGTAGTCATGCGACCTTGTTGGCCTTTGTCAAGGGTCGTGCGGGTGGGTTTAATTCAATCAGGAAATGACGGGTTGAACTTGACTAGCATCCTATGGTTTGTTGACCTTTGTCAAGGTCATAGGAGGTTAGGGGCAAAATATTATCGGGAATTTCAAGTGTTGAAATTTGCAATGAGATTGCGTACCTTCTATGAGATAGTTGGATCCTGATACCCGCTGCGAGTAAGAGTTACTCCTGGGAGAGTTTTACACATTACAATTAGCCGATCAAGTAGGTGTCTAGAAAGGTGTTAACGAGGTTACGCCTCTGGGAAAACGAGGTTTACATTAATTAGGTTCATGCGAAAGCACGGGGGACCTCCCTCAAAGTACCGACACTGGCCTGGCTGAAAGATTGGCGAACTTGTAGTGTGTAATTAATCCCAGCTAGTCTTTCCTTTTAGGGTTTGAAGGAAGATTTGATAAAAAGCAGTGGGAGCCATCCTGATTAGATAAAATAATAACCAATCTGATCTTGCAAGAGCATACGCTGAGTGTTTTCTTCTCTCTCTCTCCTGGTAGCGACCGTATCACGCCTTAATCAAGATAATAATACGGAATATTGACCGAACCCGCTTGTTATACTGAGCTGGGGAACGTTGGTCCCGCTCCAACTTATAATTCTTATAAGACAGAGCAGGAAATTGGGGATTACCAGAATTCCCGTGCCGCCCAAACGAAGTAAGTGCATGCTGATGCATCATCTTCGGGTGTGTTCATTATATAGAACTATTTCTCAGTGTCCTTTACGTCCTGGGTATATGATACCGGATCAGGATCCCGCATATGTAATATGTTACATAGGGCTAAAGATAGGTAGAGAACTGAGAACGGGTGATAAGTTTCATGAGACAGAAAATGGGGCAAGTGTTGCAACCAAGTCTGTTGGTCATTGTCACCCTGTATTACCAATACATTGATTCTGAATGAATGATATTAGATACCGAACCTGATATACAAAATCATATCAGTCTCTTTATTAGTAAAGAAAGGATATAATTTTGTATTGGAACATTTCCTATATCAAAATTTGATCGGTTCAGGCACGTTATCTAAAAGCGTTGATGTTCTAAATCAAACTACAGTTCTTTAGTATACGGAACACACACAAGAGGAAGAGTTCAGAAATGAACGAATCCTTCTTGAGGCATTGTAGACTAGGTCATATCAATGTGACCCGACTAGCTGAAGTTACATAAATATGCATATTTAAATGAGTTTGAATTTACATCTTGTGAAACTTGCCAGCCATGTCACAGAGATAAGATGACCACAGCTCTGTTTATTGGAAACAGAGAAAGAGTTAGTGAACTCTTGGGATGATACATGTTGATGTATGTAGGTCCCCTGTCTACACATGCCAAGAATGGTTCTTTGTACTTCATTACATTCTCTGATGATCTTTCGAGATTCAGACTTATGTTCCTGTTGAAACATGAGTCCGAACCTTTTGAGATATTCATAGAATATGATTTAGAAGTAGAGAACCAAAACGGGTATAAGTATTATGTCCTTTGATAAGATCAAGGAGGAGAATATTTGAGCACGGAAATCCTGGATTATTCTAAAGGAGAATGAGATTCTCTCTCAGAATTACTCCTCCGTATACACGATAGCACGATGGTATATCGGGGCGGAGCAGATGCACCCTATATGATATGGTGTGCTCTATGATGAGTACTACTGAGTTTCCTATTTCCTTTTGGTAGTTATGCACTTGAGAAGCTGCATACCTATTGAATAGGGTTCAAATCAAATCAGTTGCCTACCATTTCATATGTGATATGATAAGGGAAGAGCCCATATCTTAAGTAGGTTAAGATTTGGGGTTGTCCGGGCTATGTCTAAAAGCAAAATCCGGACAAGCTCGAGGCAAGGTCTGTAATGTAGAACTGGAAAGGTTCCAGCTATACAAACTACAGCAGATGATTTGATAAAACCAAAGGATTCAATAGTTACCAACGAACCACAGCCTCTCCGCCGATCTAGTAGGGTTCCTCACCCACCTGAGAGATATTTCGGTTTCTCTATGACAGTGGGAGCGAGGATTGCATCATGAGATGATGACCCAACTAGTTTCGAGCTGGCCATCAGGAGTGGGACTCTGTAAGAATGGCTGGATGCTTAGTGATCTGAGATGGAATCCTAATACACCAACAAAGTATGGACTTTAGTTGCTATATCTGAAGGGTTAAATCCCCATCAGGAGCAAGTATATCTTGAGAAGATTACTTGGTGTAGATGGAAAAGTTAAGACTTTCAAAGTTAGACTTGTTAAAGCTTTTCGTCATCGACCAGGCATGGATAATGATGAAACCTTTTCAAGTAGCTATGCTTAAGTCCATCCAGATCCTACTTGCCACGGCTACATACCATGACTACGATATCTGGCGGTTGGGTGCCATGACTGCTTTTCTAAATGATGTTTTAGAAGAGAACGTCTATAAGTACACAGCCAGAGGGCTTCGTAGACAGTGGGAGCAGCGGAAACGTATACAAGATGCTTTATAGGATAAAGCAGGTATCGCGGAGTTGGAACATCTGTTTTGATGTCTTAGTCAAAGAGTTTGACATCATCAAAATGGTAGATGAACCTTGTATAAACAAAAGGGTAGTAGGGAGTATGGTGATGATCCTCGTAGAGTACGTGGATGACATACTCTTGATAGGGAAGGAGTTTCCTATGCTACGCTCGTTCAATCTCCGCTTATCACCATGACTCTCCATAGAGGTTCAAAAGTGATACCTCCTAAATCCTGGATTTTGGATCTATGAGATAGATCTAATTGGATATTAGGATACTCACTAGTTGTAGTGAGATGGTATCAGTCGATCCTGGGGAGAATCACTCGAAGGGTTCAAGGGTGATAAAGACGACTGAATGTCAGTCGCAGGCATTGTCTTTACCCTCAGTAAAGGGACGGTATGTTGGAAGAGTTCCAAGCTAGATACCGTGACATACTAGACGATAAAGGCAGGATACATCGCTACTTAAGATGCTACCAAAGAGGCAGTCTGGGTGTATATTGGTTCATAAGATGAACTACGTTCCTACCATTGTGAGACAATGGAGTTGTGGCTTATGCCAAGGAACGTCCGTCCCATCAGTGATCCAGACATATTCTGAGGCAGCATCACCTGATCATCGAGATAGTTGATCTCCAGGGTGATCTAGGTTAGGAGAGTAGACTCAGAGGACAACACGGCGGATCCACTCACAAAGACCTTTTCCCAGAAGAGAGACTTTTATGGGATGGTTGAGTATGAGATACTGCAACCACTGCTATCAGATGGCCCTAGTGCAAGTGGGAGATTGTTAGTTATATGCATGCCCTAGAGGCCATTACTATACATAGGATGTATATTGTAGTGGATGCTTGAACATATATAGGGAGGACTTTCTTGCTCGACATGATAGTACGCTATCTGGTTGCTCTTTACCTTAACGTGTACACTGATTGTCTCTCTGTTACATGTTGGTAAAGCCCTTAGGATGTGTACTTGACTACCTGGACTATGATGCGGATCATACTAGTGGGGACATGGTAGTCCATAAGTACATCCTTCAAAGTCCCTAGTCGTGGGTATATTGAGACGGGGCATCGATATACCAGAGTAGACTAGCGTATACCTTCTCGACCCATACAGATGGGCGATGGATGATCCCATATCCATTGGTGTTTGACATCAGAGATGATATACGGGTTCTCAGTGGAGACTGGGTACACTGGACGGACTCGCCGAGAACTCCCAGATGGTATTATACCTTACGTCAGATGGCAGTTCTCTGGTGACACTGGTACAGAGTAGTCTGTTGACCCGAGATCGTCATAGAGTCTTGTGTGGTTCCCACTGTGCTTTGATTTCCATCTTACCACGTCCAATAGGGCGTGCAAAACGGTGGTTTTTGGGTACAGTCCCGAATCACATGGAGGCAATGAGCGATAGGAGGCGATTCGTCTCTCCCGGTATAGGGGGTTGATGTTGCGCTGTGTTCGATTGGCTATAACCGGAAATCCCTGGCCAGGGTTGCTGAGATTTACTGGTAAGTGTTACCTGTAGTTTCTCGAAATGTTATAGACCTCATATCGACACGACTTATCGAGCTATTGGGGTCTGACGTTTACCACCCCTAGGCGAGATATGCGACATATCAGACGATCAAACCGGACTGTACGGTAAGTGTTACTGGTTGGATTCACAGGAGTGTGAGCGGGCTTGCTCGTCGATCTTCTGATCGCTCAATACCCGGGTGGCCGTTACGTTTAGCAGACCACTTGCGGCTTGTGGGTGTTTGATATGATCATCACCTGCTGCCGGCGTATTGACGAGTCTTTAGAGTCCTACACAGAGGTTTCCTGGCTCAAGCGAAACGAAATAGGAGCGCATATGAGATATGTGCGGGACCGAGAATAATGCGTGTATGTGATACCGTATTCTATTCTCGCGATGAATGCATCGATTGGTTGTATGCGATATAACCTAGTTATCGAATCAAGTATTGATTCGATAAGCCGATACATAGGATACTAGTCGGTTATATGCGATATGACCGGATCGTTAAATCAAGTGTTGATTTAATGATTTAATGTATAATTATATATTTGATATATTACTTTGCATTAACTAGTATTGGTTCACTTTAAAGGATTTTCTCACTTGGATGTACAAGTTGTATATGTGATATACTTTTTGTGCAAATTATTGTATCATGTTTGATGATACATGTTTACTTGGTTAAGTGTAAAGAATTAAACCATGGTTAAACTTATGATTAGGGTTTTGTTTTCTTTTTTCATTTATTTGTCTATTTATTCTTTTTGGAAAAATAATAAGCATAAAGGAAAATGGTGGCTTAATTTGTTTTCTAGTTAAAGCTTCAAGAAGCTTTGACCAAGTGACCATTTTGTCTCCATGCTTAACCCTAACCATTCCCACTAACCATGATTTATTCTCTACACTTGACCATGGTTAGGATATGATAAGTATTCATATTATTTTACTTTTTAAAACACTTATCATATTTTTTGCTTCTTCTTCTTCTTCTTCAAGAAGAAAACCTAGACTTCATCAATGGTGACTTGATGAAATGAGTGAGAAATCCAATTCTAAAGTGAACCCACTTCCTATTTCTTCATCCTCTACCTCTTGCCAAGTAGTAGAGTGTGTTTTCTTCACAAGTTTCATGACTTGGTGAAGTGGGAGCTTGATCTTGTGATGCCTCGACGTAGATCATCTTCGGCACGAAGCCGACGACCTTGCCCGCCCATTTCTCCGATGAAGCCGACGCTAGAGCCCGGGTTTCCATTTGGACAGCGAGGAGACTTCATTGCGGAGCTATGGAGGTGGAGGACCGGATCTACAAAGGTTGTATTTCCGTTTTCCCTTTAGTTAAGCTGTTAACTAGTTGCTTATTCGCCTAGAATTCTAGTTAACGATCCGTATTAGGGTTTCTCGGCACCCGTAAAATTTTATATTGGCATGGTTGATGCCTTGTGAAACCTCATTAGAGTGCCTAGGAACCCTACAGTAATGTCATCTGAAGCATGTACATGATGATAAAGACAAACCAGATAGCATACTATCACCTCGAGTAAGACTGTCCTACCGGTATAGGTCCTCCTTCAATCATTGCAATCACGCGCCTGCAATCCTATAATGGACTTTGAGGCCATTATAGCCAACAATCTCCCATTTGCACTTAAGGCTAATTTTTACGATGTCGCATACTCACAGCCCGTGTGATACCGAACACCCAACTCCTCTACTAATTAGTTTCACAAAGCTCGTTTCTAAAACTATTGCTTTCGAGAAATAGCCTCAGTGAGTGGATCCGCACTGATGTTTCTTTCTGTGTCTCTCTTTATCTTAAGTTCCCAGAGAAAACCATCTCCCGAAATGAGCAATACCTGTCTGAGAATATGTCTGGATATCTGATGGCACCCAGTTCACAAATGAACTCCAAATCCAGCAAACTTATTAGACCGCATCGTCAACTGAATTTAATCAGTATCCTGCGCCATGCCTCCCTCAGTATCCGCTTAGATCATCTGTCCAAACTACTGCCCCTTTTCAGAGGGAAAACTATAACTCTGACAGTCACTTTGTCATCCAGGTCACCTTGGAAGCCTGGAATGATAACCATCTCCCGAAGGAGGCTGGCATTATCAAATCCCTAGAACATCCACTTATGTTCTAAAACCGACTCCAAACGTTTCTCCAGGATTAGATTAATATCTCAACTTATTGCATCTAGTGCAAAAACAACATCTGGTGTGGTACTTGACATCTCATGATTGACTCAATTGCCTAAGCAAGTGATATGTCAATCATGCACATCCCTCTCCCCTTTAGTCTGTAAGACACCTTCAGAGAGGGTGACTCCTTCACCTACAGGTACACCACCATGCGAGGAGTCATTCATTCTAAAATACTTTTAGAATGCTGTATAAGTACCCAAATTGGGACACTTCCCAAATCTAGATCTAAAACCATAGATCTAGTGACCAGAATGCCTAATATTATATCCATATCCTATGTGGAAAAACTACTGTGTGACAATCACAGTATAACTGATCGTAGTATAGGAATTTCACATCCTACAACATGTATATCATTCAAATACCAGGACATCACACCCTACTATCTTCTTAACAGATCCATCTCCTATTCTGATGAAGTCAAAGCCCATGACTGTCATATCAAAATTAGATGATCTATATCCGCTATATATGCTTTAGTCTATAAATAGACATAAGCTACTTGTCCACTATGCTTCCACTGACTACGACAACGCTCTAGCAGAGTCATATACACATTGTAAGTCCACGTTACCCATCCCGGTTCTTTCGGGCATGCGGAAATGGTGAAAAACGATTTTTTCGGTGGAGGGAACATGGACTCTAAAAACGGATCTTTGCTAAACAAACTATCTAACAACATAACTCAGAGTTTAACTACTATGTTAGGGGTTATACCTTAACTTGAACTCCTTCTCTTTGACTCCTTGTGGTGGTCGGATCGGCCTCACCTCGTCGTCTCCTTGTGCCGAAGATGGATCCACCCGAAAGCTTCTACCTTTGGCTCCAACCTCAATCTAGAGGAAACTAGAATACTTGGCTTGCTAGACCTTGTACACTAGGATGAGTAGAGAAGTGTTTTGGGTTTTATCTCTATGGTTCTTGTTTCTCAACTCATGAGACAATAGAACCATGAGCTAGAGAGAGAGCAAGAGGAAGAGAGAGAGCTTGAGGATGAGAGAGAATCAATATGATAGAATGAATAATAATTTTACAACCATGCTCTCAAAAGCCAAAATAATCATCATAATAATAATAATTAAGTATTCTTATGATGGTTCATGTCAAATGGCATTATCATTTCATGCACTCATTTTGTAAAGAACAACAAGCAAGCAAAAGTCATACCCATGAAATGATAGCCATGCAATGATGATGGTCAACAAGTCCAAACTAGTCAACCGGTCAACAAAGTCAACAAGTCAACAAAGTCAAACTTTCAACCCAACCATGGCACAACAATACTTAATTAATCATATTTCTTATTCTCATTAGGGTTTAGAAAAAGTCAACAGTCAACAACCCTAATGAGAATCCTCTGCCTCTGTCTCTATCAACTGTGCATACACACCCGCATCCGTGTTCCGAGGAACACGAATACAAAGAGATAAAACCAATCCCAAAACATATACTAGGATATGGCTTAAACCAAAGCCCACTAGTAATAACTGCCCGGACACCAAACGTGCACAAGTGCACGGATGTGAACGAACCCTGTCGCAAAACCAAGCAACCTTTTGTCACGTCCCGAAAGTACGGAACATGACCGGCACTTAAACTACGAGACGTCTCGAGGCGTACGTAATCTAAGTAAGCCGAAAACCCATAAATCCAAACTAAGAAAAGTCGTAGAGTGAAGGAAAACCAATTTAAATCAACTAGTTTTAATTGCATAAGCAGAATTATGCGTTTTTTTAAAAACATCAAATATTTCCTGAAAATTTCGGCAGAGTCTTTTGTAAATACTGGCCCCCAAACGGGATACAACATGAATAGTATACGAAATCAATAAAAGGCATCCCCAAGCGGGAGCTAGCTCTTCGTCAATCGACGGTCACAACCACACAAGTAATATAATATACAACGCCAAGGGCGAGGATCAAAACTCAAAAGGAAACTCAAAATAACAAGAAATCCACAGAAATATAACGCGCGACTCTAAGGTCGAAAGAATAACATCACTGGTCTCTATCTCAAAAATAAATACATGTTTGGTTCATGGAATTTACTAGATACAACTGAATAATATTATACAAAGTAATATGATGGGTACGATACCAAAAACCCACCTACTAGCAAGTCACCCGAAAGAAGCAGTGCCAGCAAAGCCGTAATGAAACCTGTACGGCAAAACCTGCAAGTAACTGTGGCACAACGGGGGTGAGTTGCCAACTCGTGAGTAGAAAAACATCTACGAACAGAAACCGCATGAACAACGCAATCCTAGGCCATATGATCATAATATATCCTCAAATATATAACCAGCAGCCTATAACAATGCTAGGGTACATGTCTAACCCAAGTGTAATCCCATGTGCTTGTGTCAGTGACTCAGGTAGCAATATATCATATGGATGATGTATGAATGCATGAAACAGAATGCATGTACTGAAGAAAACTGCTTTCAAAAATTAGTGAGATTTCTGTATCGTTTTAAAACGAGGTATCATAATGAAATCAGCATAAACAGTGCCTAGCATCGACAAAAAACAAATATCCAAATATCTCGATATCTCTGTGTCGCAATCTCTGTACCTCAATATCTCAAATATCTCTGTATGTCTCAATCTCACTATCTAAGGCGCCGTCAGTCCAGACCGGCCCCTACCATCCATCTCAAGACCATGACGGTATCCTCTGGATATCCGACGCGTCGGGTAATATCACCGGTCGGTAGTACTCCCCTGCCAGGCTCAACGCCATCATCTGCGATCCTCTTACCCCGGGATACCGCACCGGGTCCACCATGTACCCGAAACGGTTCCTCCACTCCTCGAACTCGGGTCTCGAAATCCATCAGCAAACTCATGGTGGACGACTCATACATCATAGGAAAACCGCACTTTTTATTTAAAAGAGAGAAAAGAAATTTATATAAGTTTTGCGGTTTTCCCCCAAATCCAGAAAAATCTCATGGAAATCCGAATCCAAAACTCAATAGCATGTAAAACAGTGAATATAGGCATGAGAATCCATGAATGCGGCATAACAATGAATAACAGTATGCATGAAGTGCCAAGGAATAACTACAATATCTAGCTGGCATATAAGGCAAGTACACTAATATCATGTCAAACTACTAGCTAATAAACTAAATCAAGCAATAATATTCTCTAAGTGTACGTGACATGGCAATTACTGATGAAGATGTCTGTGAGCCGGCAAGTAAGTGTACGTGGTACATACGCATCATCGGCAATGGTGCTGGTGTCCTAACAGCATGATATCAACAATAGAATATGAATCATAATATAAACATGCGACGCGGAATGAACAGCAATAATGAGCGGAAGCAAAATACTAAACACAACGATAACTAATCTGCATTACCCTAATATAAGTCCTACAATAGTGCCTTTTGAAATAACACGAATCGCTGTGCTTTGAAAATAAGGGCTACGGTGTTTTTAAGAAAAGATACGTCTTTTGAAATATCCGTAGAATCCCTTGACCTGTCTTTTAAAATGCCCACGATTCGTTAGCTTCTGAAATAGGTAGGAGTCGAATCTAATCTAACAACTACACTAAACTAAAGGGCTAAGCTAACAAGCTGAACTATAGGTAAGGAAACCGCCTAACATCTGAGTCGATACATATACATACCTGTATATATATTAGTCGGTGATCCCGCCTCAATAATATCATATCCGATACCATATCTATTATTAGACATCCCAAGTCAAGAGTGTGGATCAATCATCAATATATAGCTCGTATGTAAATCCATCGTACGGCTTCCCCAAATTTGGTTACGGGTCAATATCATACTCATCACACTGTTCATCTGGTATCCTCTTTATCAAGATCATCATCTGGGGTACTGACCTACGTCTAGTACAACACTAACATAATCAATATAATCATGATCTGACTACTGATCGACAATCTTGTACAACCCAATATCATCAGCACATATCATCAATAGGAAGGATACATCGCTCAATGCGACCCATTATAATTATCTTAATATATCTTATCTCATATTACAATCACATGTCAACAGTTCAATGTACATCACTATTCACATGGTATCGTCGTCTAAAGATCCGCTATAACATCAGGACGTATCTTAAGTACGAATCCTGCCATATCACCGATCTCACGGACTCAACTCACATCTCATCGACTCATCCCAATCCTAAGTATCATCCTCAATCCGTATATGAACACATAGTCCCATACCCATGTGAACACATAACTATATATATATATATATCTCCCAATAAGCACATATGAAAGAAGAATGTATGCAAGTATGGGTGGTGCAACCTCTACTCTAGGGTTTCGCAACACTAAACCTATCCAATCACACCTAAAATCTATCTTTATCATCAATAACCTCAATAATAAATAATCAATATATATGTGTGTATACGTATTCGTATACATCACCACGAATTGCGGGGGTGCTATACGCCATCCACCCGACTTCTTCCCGTAGATATAAATCTAGTCACATGGTCCTCGCTCCTCGGTGCCGACGTCGCCACGCGCTTGCTTGTCGTCTCGAAGTCCACATGGGGTACCTACATATCATAACGCACCGTATCGCATTAAAATCCGACTCATGACCCAAAACGACACACGAATCCTACATAGGTCAAAACCTATGGTTGCTTCCATAATTCAACCCCAAAACCCTCGATGTCGGCGTACAAACGCCAAACCATCGAGAAAAATCCAAACACGCTAATTGCACAATCACAAGCACTAATTATAATATAAAATAGCTTAAAATTCACAAAAACCTCGAACTCACTTCAAAAGCTATTTTTCCGAAAATCTAGCAAGCAAAATTACCCGTTTTAGTACCAAACTCGACGTTTAAACAAATCTAACGGCCGCAATATCCACTCAATATCATAACCAAGTCATATAAATCATTCCAATAATTTTGTCTCATCAATATATATATAGACACACACACAAAACCTAGTTAAAAAAATTAGCACAATTTTCTATTTTAGCTCAAAACTTGGTGTTTTAATCAACTTTAAATATTCTAAAAATTCTAGTGGCCATAACTCTCATAAAAACATATTAACTAAGCCATACAACCATTAACTTGATTTTAATCTCCCTCTTTATATTAATTACAAAAATCTAGTTTGCGAAACAAACATAATTAGGACAATTTACATATAACAATTTGCAAACTAACAATTTGATTATGTTTCACATTTCACAAAATGATGAATTCCACTTGCAACCAAAATCACACGACAAAACCCTAACTATAATCTAAAACCATCCACTTGAATTTCCAAACTTGGATTCAAAACCTATTTATTTATATATATTTTTTAAAACACCTAATTAAGTTTGATTTAAGCATTCAACTTACAACTAACACATATGGATGAATCTTTATACCTCATGATCAAGAGATCAACATGAAGATCGTAGCCTCCAAAATGCCAAATTTCCTCCAAGATCCATGCTAGCTTGGGCAAAGAAATAATGGGTAAGAGTTGGATTGGAGAATTTTTGAGGTTTTAACTTGATTTTTAGGGCAAATTGATGAAGCTTTTGATGAGAAATGAGGGGATAAAATTGGGGGGGCTGCTGTTGTGGAAGGGTCGGCTGGAAATGAGGGGGAGAGGAGAGAGAGTGAGGTGGAGAAAGTGGGGAGAAAAGACAAGGTTTACACCCCTTTGACTTTCTTTCATTTTCTTTTCTTTTCTATTCATTTCTTTTCAAACAAGAGGTGATTGGAGAGAGAGGGGGGAGGGCTGTCAAGATAGGGCCGGCCACATGGGGAGGGGAAGAGAGGGTGAGGTGTGAGTGTGTGGGTTAGGGAAAAAGATAAATGTATTACCCCAATTCCCATTAACACTAATTTCACTAATTAAGCCATTTTTCTTCGATATTTTCTAAACCGTTTTGGCAAACCATTTCGTTTTAGAAACAATATTTTACATGTCAGTTTAGTGTGTCATGAATTATAAAATTTGTATCAACCCATTTCAATTTATAATTTTCCCTAATTAAATGTATTAGTGACGGCTTAAAATAATATTAAAATAATTCATTTCGGAAAAATTTTCAGAAAATTAGAAATTTCACCAGTGGCTCAATAAACACCAAATACTAGCAATTACATAGCTAGAATATGTATATTTAATTTTATAATAAAGATATCTGTATTTTGACTTTTTACAGAAACCCCCATTATTTTACCGATTTTCCGAAATTTCACCGAAACGATTTTCAAAACGTTACAATCTTCCCCCCTTAAAGAAATTCGGTCCCCGAATTTAAATTAAAATTCCCCCCAAATACTAAAACATCTGAGCAAAACCACCAAGTCGTCGGGGCTCCGAAATCATAAATACATAAAACAAATCGTTGCACAGCGCATGCGCATGAAAAATGAGTATATAACTCAAAATCAAAACTCCGTCAAGCATATCTGTCATGTCCCGAAAGTACGGAACATGACCGGCACTTAGGCTACGAATGTCTCAAGGCGTACGTGCTCTAAGTAAGCCGAGCCCAGAAATCCAAACCAAGAAAAGTAGTAGAGAGTAGGGAGAACCATATCAAAACAACCAGCTAGCAACATAATATACAACGCCTAAAGGCGAGGATCACAACAGAAAGAAAACTCCAACAACAAGAAATCCACAGAATATAACGTGTGACTCTAAGGTCGAAAGAATAACAACACTGGTCTGTATCTCAAATAAATACATGTTTGGTTGATGGAACTTCTAGATACAACTGAATATAATATACAATGTATAATGATAGGTACGATACAAATAACCCACCTACTAGCAAGTCACCTGAAAGAAGCTGTGCCCGCAAAGCCGTAATGAAACTCGTACGGCAACACCTGCAAGAAACTGGGGCACAACGGGGGTGAGTTGCCAACTTGTGAGTAGAAAAAGATCTATGAACAGAAATCGCATGTATGACACAATCCTAGGTCATACGATCATAATATATAATCCTCGAATATATATAACCAGCAACCTATAACAATGGCTAGGGTAAATATCTAACCCAAGTATAATCCCATATACCCGTGTCAGTGCATCAGGTGGCAATGTATCATATGAATGATGTATGAATGCATAAAACAGAATGCATGTACTGAAGAAAACTGCTTTCATAAAGTTGTGAGATTTTTGTATTTTTAAAATGAGGTATCATAATGAAATCAGCATACAACAGTGCCTAGCATCGGCACAAAACATAAATCTCAATATCTCGATATCTCTGTATCATAATCTCTGTACCTCAATATCTCAAATCTCAATGTCTCAATCATAATATCCACGGCGCCGTCAGTCCAGATCGGCCCTTACCATCCATCTCATGACTACGACGATATCCTCCGGATATCCGACGTGTCGGGTAATATCACCGGTCGGTAGTGCTCCCCTGCCAGGCTCAACGCTATCTCCTGCGATCTTCTTGCCCCGGGGTACCGCACCGGGCCCACCATGTACCCGAAACAGTTCATCCGCCTCCTCGAATCGGGTCTCGAAATCCATCAGCAAAACTCATGGTGGACGACTCATACATCATGGGAAAACCGCCTTTTTATTAAAAAGAGAAAGCAGTTTATATATGTTTTGCGGTTTTCCTCCAAATCCAGAAAATCTCATGGAAACCCGAATCCAAATCATCAATAGCATGTGTAATCATGAATATAAGCATGAGAATCCATGAATGCAGCATATAATGAGTAACAGTATGCATGAAGTGACAAGTAATAGCTACAATGTCAAGCTAACATATAAGGCAAGTATACTAATATCATGTCACTACTAGCTAACAAGCTAAATCAAGCAATAATATTTTCTAAGTGTTCGTGACATGTCAATTACCGATGAAGATGTGTGTGAGCCGGCAAATAAGTATACGTGGTACATACGCATCATCGGTAATGGTGCTGGTGTCCTAACAGCATGATATCAATAATGGAATATGGATCATAACAGTATGCAATGCGGAGCAACAATAATCATATGCGGGATCTGAATGCTAAACACCATGAAAGCTGAACAGCATCTAATGTCACAAGAGTCATATAGCTACACCGCTATAAGGCTGAGCTAAAGCTAACAGTAAGTAAGGGAAACCGCCTAACCTCTGAGTCGATATATATATATATATATATATATATATATATAGTCCGTGATCCCGCCTCGATTATATCAAATCCGATACCATATCTCTATAATCAGTTATTCCCAAATCAAGAGTGCAGATCAAACATCAAAACATAGCTCGTACGTAAATCCGTCGTACGACATCCCCAAATCTGGGTACGGGTCAATATTATATTCGTCATATCATTCATCTGGTATTCTCTATATCAAATATCATGATCTAGGTACTGACATACGTCTAGTACAAAGCTAACATCATCACTATCATCATGATCTGAATACTGATCAACAGTCTCGTATGAATCGATATCATCAGCACATATCCTCTCAAGGAGTACACAATGCCCAAGGCGGCCTATCATAAATATCCTGTCATATCGTATCATATCCAATCTCGTATCATAATCACATGTCGATCATTATATATATATATATATATATATATATATGTCACTATTCCTATGGCATCATCATCCCAAAATCCGCTAAAGCATCACGACGTATCTCAACTATGAGCTTTACCATATCACCGATATCATAACCTCAGAACAAACTCATCGACTCATCTCAAACCCATGTCTCATCCTCAAGTCTGTATGTGAACACGTAGTCCCATACCTATGTGAACACATATCTATATAGAATCCCATAAGCACATATGGACAAGGATGTATGCAAGTATGTATGTGTGTATATGTATGTGTAGTGCACCCACTACCTAGGTTTTCGCGACACTAAATCATCCAAGTCTACCAATTATCCATCCTAAACATCAATAATTTCTCAAACAACATATAATAATTGTAGGTGTGTATACGCATCCGTATACATCACCACGGACTGCGGGGGTGCTATACGCCATCCACCCGACTTCTCCCCGTAGATATAAATCTACTCACCTTGTTTTATGTGTGCCGGTGCCGATGTCGCCATTGCATCTCTAACGCCTCGACGCCACGTGAGTACCTACAAGAATATCACACGCTAAAACACATGAAAACCATGTCGGAAACCAAAATGGTGCACGCTATGCCCATAGGTAAAAACCTATGGCCTCGCGTGCAATCACAACCAATATCCCTCTGCCGTAGGCGTTCAAACGCCACCTGACAGAAACGAATCATCGAATACCAAAATCCACACGAAAACAAGTCGTAAATCATGCGCCAACTCAAGAAAATCAACCCAGATTCTACCCTGGTTGGAACCAGACAAAACTAGACATACCTAGGGTCAAGTTTACAGGTAAAAGAGCCGTGCACGCAAAACGAGGGGGTTCCCTACTGCTCTGGCCGCAAATTGCGGCCAGAGGGAATATATCTGCAGCCAAGAAATTGAAGTGGGGGCTAGGGTTTTTGGTGTTGGTTTCTATCTACCTGCACGTATCACTGCCAAGTCAATTTTATTTTAGGGTTCCCTGGGTGAAAGCAGATCTCAGAAAGGTCACAAAATCGACAAAAACGCTAAATTACACCGATTCTAAACTTTCAGGTGTGACACTGGAATCTGGGGTAATCTTGGTTACAATGGTCTCAAATACACCTAATAAGGTTACCCTAGCAATCAAAACCATCACTTGGCCACATCTCACTCAAAATCACCAAACTAGCACTAAACTACATAGCAAACACTAAATTTTCAGCTAAATAACCATATATTTGCAAGCTAGAAGTCGGGTTAAGGGGTTATACCTCTGGATATCCTAAGATATAGGAGAAGAGAGGAAGAAGAGGGATGGTTGCTGCTGGAGAGTTGCTGGCGTTGCTCCTGTAGCAGCTGCTGCTGATGTTGCTGATTTTACTGATGCTGAAGCTGTTATCTGGGCTGAAGTTGCTTGCTGCAATTTGTTGTAGTGGTTTTGTGGTTGGGGTATTGTGTTGGTGTGTTTGATCAAATTGGAGTTTTCTTTGGATAGTGTAGAGGCTGTTCTTGCTGCTGTTGCAGCTGATGTAATTGGGGTTGAAGTGCTGGGCTGATGCTGTTTTGTTGCAGCAGAAGCTTTTGTTGCTGCTGTGGTTGCTATATATTTTTGAATGAGGCTGTTGTTGTTACAATGGGCTGAAATGTGTTGAGTTGATGCATGGTTTTAGCAGTTGATGTAGCTGCAGGTGTAGGGGGTTGTTTTGTGGCTGAAGTAACTGTTGATGGGTTGATATGGTGCTGAAGTGTGCTGATGATGCTACTGCTGCTGCAGCTGAAGTGTTGGGGTGGCTGATGTGATGAAATTGGGGCTGATGTTGAGTAGATGTGAGGGTGTAGATATGGGTCTATGATGTTGTAGCTTGTAGCAGCAGCTAGGGGGCTGATGTGTGGGTGAAGGGACATGATGCAGCTGCTGCTGGAGTGTGCTGATGTCTTCACTTGGAGGCATTATCATTTGAGAGGGAAGGAAGAACACAAGGGATAATGAAATGGGATGGATCATGGCACACCCTAGCCACCTCTCTCTCACCCTCAAGTTAATACACAACCACTATGGCTTACTCTCTCTCTCTCCTTACACAAGTCAACCCCAACCTAATCACCTTTAGACAAAGCTAACAACCCTCAAATAACCCCACTAACCTAACCAATTGGTTCAACCCACCATGGTCATCTAACATGGTCCAACCTTAGGCTTAACATGAGTTCAAAACATGAAACAAGTATGACAAGTGTAGGAAATGTTATGTGCACATTTTTGCATAAAAAGCCAAAAATCCCATTAGCGATTTTTAATCGCAGTTAACACCAAAATAGCAATTACGTAACCATAAAAGCTTAAAAATGATATATTTCCACCAAATACCCTATTTTAGAGTTTCCAAAATTATCTCCGGAATTTTCACCGTTTATCGGTATTTTATTATACTGACTATTAAAATATTCATTAAAAATTAATATTAAATTATGAAAATTCCCAAAAATAATAATTTTTTTTTGAAATGTTACAATCTCGCAATCATCGGAGTTAAGGTAAAGAAACAAATGTCAAATCCAATACAAAACCAATATGATACAACTCGAAACTATACACGTAAATATCAAATCTATATATGTAAATATCTGAAGGAAGTGCATGCCAAATCACTTAAAGTCGCTGTGCAATGCACATAACACTGCACAGTGGCGGACGTCTATCATAAGAAAATAACCATATATATATATACCTTTTGTTTAAAATGTACGTTCCGCCGTTTTGGGAAACAATTTAGAAGGGTTTTCTTGTTTTAAATGTTTCGCATCATATCAGACACGTAGGTAAATACTAAGACTGTAGCTCGCCTTTTTGGAATTCCCTTCGATAGCTATCAAAGCATGCAAAATACATTCAGGTACTGTCCTCTGACTAGTCCTGCTCAGTACGAAAACACATAGCAAATATCATAAAAATGTACTGCTCTATAAGAAATCAATCCCAAAATACGCATATGAATACTACGTGCGTCTGGTGCGCACGGAAATCAAAATCCATATACATGCCATACAAGTGCACAGAAACAAGATCTATGTGCATCAGGTGTGCACGAAGCATCTGTCATAGGCAACGTGTGTGCCTGACAACAAAATCAGGTGCATCTGACATGTACGAAAAATCTCGATTTACTGCATCTGGTGTGCACCAAATCGCATCTCAAAACATGCGCTCAACATGCGCGAAAATCCACGGCAGGTGCCTCTATCATGCGTGAAATCATGAAATCCAATATCAAGCGCCGAACATGCGCAGAATCCAATCAGGTGCACAAGGTGCACAAAACAAATATCGAGCATCATAATCGAAATTGAAGTCCAGTGCATCTAAGTGCACAAAATGCGTATCACTGCACTGCAAGCATATGTGAACTATATCGAGTACCAAAAAAACCAAATCGTATGTG
Organism: Agapanthus africanus; assembly: GCA_030015575.1. NCBI lineage: Eukaryota > Viridiplantae > Streptophyta > Magnoliopsida > Asparagales > Amaryllidaceae > Agapanthus > Agapanthus africanus. The sequence continues at coordinate 329,574,103 of CM057345.1, read as the reverse complement.
TATATACGCACAAATCAACTCAACTGTATGAAATCCGTATAATCACAAACATGAGAAATCAAGGTACGAAAACTATCTCAAGTGCAACAACTGTGCAAAAATCCTAAATACTCAGTAGGTGCAACCATGGCACATGAAAACGATATCATGAAACTCAATCATCAAAACCAAATCATGCGAATATATCGCTCAAAATACCAAAATCAAGTATGGCGGAATAGTCCCGCTCAAGCACATCCTCCAAGAATCTCTGGCCAACTGTCGTGGTCACTCATAGCATGTCTCGTCGACGATCCTGAAATCTGGCCTGCTGGTGTGCGTATCATGACCACTCCTGGGCCCAAGTCTTCTCATAATTTATTCCAGAAAGGTCCTGTCGAGGTCTCTCCCAAATCTCGTCTCTGCCGAACTGTCCGGAAGTCATCGTCTTTTACCATATCAGTTTCTTATTCCGGAACGGCTGCATACTCATCGCGACTCCTTCTGGAAGGTATATCCAAGCACAATGCCTCGGCATGCGTATCACATCTCCGATGTCGGCAGAGTGGAACATCGTCTCATCAAGATCTCGTATGAACCTCTTACTCCACTTTCTCTAATTTCTACTACTACGGACTCGTTTCGTCATGGCTGCATGGACTGAGCTGCTACGGCTATCTTCGTATCCGGAGTCTCCCAAGAATGCATCTCACCACCTAGCATCCGAATGAAGTCGAACCATCCGATCGATTGTCAAAACCTCATAATCCCCCAAGCGCTCAACATCTTGGGAATAGTTTAATAGTATCGAGTACATACCACAGCAACGGTGGTCCAGCCGTAGAAGGGCAAACCCAAGCCTCACTAATGGCGCCGCGGAACTGCCGCAAACCCTAAGGTTCAAAGGCTTTCACACGGTCATTAAGTCGAGTTAGGGTTTCATTCTTCTAGAGGGTCCATAGAATTGCCAGCATGTCTTTCCGAATACCTTAAACTTGGAATAATAGGTTTCTAACATTCGATCGTCTCTGTCGACTCTCAACGTCTCCGCATGAAGTCGTCTCTAGCTGGATTCAATCTATCTGATGATCTCGCATCGAGGTAGAGAACGAACCACATGTCCTAGTCATTCATCCCCGGGTGACTAGCGACCTTCTATCATCTCTTAGTACAACTCGTACTGCAATAGCTCCAACATCTGGGGCGATCTCTCGTCGTTCGCAGCAATAACTGGCTCACTCGTCTGCACGCTGAATAGTGCCTCAATCATCATGAATAAGCAATGCGCCAACGGTCATCAAAATCAGGCTGGCCTCTATCATTGGCTCAATCCTCTGGTGCTGATCTGCACGTCCGAGTAATCTCATACAGCGATCCATCAAAAGCTCGTGGCGCGAAATCATAATAAAAAGACACATCTCTGCAATCGTGTGTCGCCGGAATTATGCCCTGGTCAGTCCTCGTTCGTAACAAGCTCGTGCTGACCGCACTCTAGTCGTAGCCCTCCCTGCCCGTAATCGTAGCAGCAAAACCGTAACTGGTACCGATGAGGCTAGATCAGGAATGAATATAATACTGAATAAAGAAATGTACATCCTAAGGCTTCTTAAGTGGAGTAGCGTATCGTAAGTATGCCGCGGAACATACCCACGGTACGTCACTCTACTTTAGTCACATATTCCATCAACCAAGGGTCATCCTACGCTTCGAAAGTAAAACCTAACGCTCTAATACCAACTTTGTCACGTCTCGAAAGTACGGAACATGACCGGCACATAAACTACGAAACGTTTCGAGGCGTACGTAATCTAAGCAAGCCGAAAACCCATAAATCCAAACCAAGAAAAGTAGTAGAGTGAAGGAAAACCAATTTAAATCATGTAGTTTTAATAGCATAAGCCGAATTATGCATTTTTTTAAAAACATCAAATATTTCCTGAAAATTTCGGAATAGTCTCCTTTGTAAATACTGGCCCCCAAACGGGATACAACATGAATAGTATACGAAATCAATAAAAGGCATCCCCAAGAGGGAGCTAGCTGTTCGTCAATCGACGGTCACAACTACATAAGCAATATAATATACAACGCCAAGGGCGAGGATCAAAACTCAAAAGGAAACTCAAAACAACAAGAAATCCACAGAAATATAACGCGCGACTCTAAGGTCGAAAGAATCACATCACTGGTCTCTATCTCAAAAATAAATACATGTTTGGTTGATGGAATTTACTAGATACAACTGAATAATATTATACAAAGTAATATGATGGGTACGATACCAAAAACCCACCTACTAGCAAGTCACCCAAAAGAAGCAGTGCCAGCAAAGTCGTAATGAAACCTGTACGGCAAAACCTGCAAGAAACTGTGGCACAATGGGGGTGAGTTGCCAACTCGTGAGTAGAAAAACATCTACGAACAGAAACCGCATGAACAACGCAATCCTAGGCTATATGATCATAATATATCCTCAAATATATAACCAGCAACCTATAACAATGCTAGGGTATATGTCTAACCCAAGTGTAATCCCATGTGCCCGTGTCAGTGTCTCAGGTAGCAATATATCATATGGATAATGTATGAATGCATGAAACAGAAGGCATGTACTGAAGAAAACTGCTTTCAATAGTGAGATTTCTGTATCGTTTTAAAACGAGGTATCATAATGAAATTAGCATAAACAGTGCCTAGCATCGATACAAAACAAATATCCAAATATCTCGATATCTCTGTGTCGCAATCTCTGTACCTCAATATCTCAAATATCTCTGTATGTCTCAATCTCACTATCTAGGGCGCCGTCAGTCCAGACCGGCCCCTACCATCCATCTCAAGACCACGACGGTATCCTCTAGATATCCGACGCGTCGGGTAATATCACCGGTCGGTTGTGCTCCCCTGCCAGGCTCAACGCCATCATCTGTGATCCTCTTGCCCCGGGGTACAGCACCGGGTCCACCATGTACCCAAAACGGTTCCTCCACTCCTCGAACTCGGGTCTCGAAATCCATCAGCAAACTCATGGTGGACGACTCATACATCATAAGAAAACCGCACTTTTTATTTAAAAGAGAGAAAAGAAATTTATATAAGTTTTGCGGTTTTCCCCCAAATCCAGAAAAATCTCATAGAAATCCGAATCCAAAACTCAATAGCACGTAAAACAGTGAATATAGGCATGAGAATCCATGAATGCGGCATAACAATGAATAACAGAATGCATGAAGTGACAAGGAATAACTACAATATCTAGTTGGCATATAAGGCAAGTACACTAATATCATGTCAAACTACTAGCTAATAACCTAAATCAAGCAATAATATTCTCTAAGTGTACGTGACATGGCAATTACCGTACATACGCATCATCGGTAATAGTGCTGGTGTCCTAACAGCATGATATCAACATTAGAATATGAATCATAATATAAACATGCGATGCGGAACGAACATCAATAATGAGCGGAAGCTAAATACTAAACACAACGATAACTAATTTGCATTGCCTTAATATAAGTCCTACAATAGTGCCTTTTGAAATAACACGAATCGCGGTGTTTTGAAAATAAGGGCTACAGTTTTTTTAAGAAAAGATACGTCTTTTGAAATATCCGTAGAATCCCTTGACCTGTCTTTTAAAATACCCACGATTCGTTAGTTTTTGAAATAGGTAGGAGTCAAATTTGATCTAACAACTACACTAAACTAAAGGGCTAAGCTAACAAGCTGAACTATAGGTAAGGAAACCGCCTAACATCTGAGTCGATACATATACATACCTGTATATATATTAGTCGGTGATCCCGCCTCAATAACATCATATCCAATACCATATCTATAATCAGACATCCCAAGTCAAGAGTGCGGATCAATCATCAATATATAGCTCATACGTAAATCCGTCGTACGGCATCCCCAAATCTGGGTACGGGCCAATATCATACTCATCACACTGTTCATCTAGTATCCTCTTTATCAAGATCATCATCTGGGGTACTGACCTACGTCTAGTACAACACTAACATAATCAATATAATCATGATCTGACTACTGATCGACAATCTTGTACAACCCAATATCATCAGCACATATCATCAATAGGAAGGATACATCGCTCAATGCGACCCATTATAATTATCTTAACATATCTTATCTCATATTATAATCACATGTCAACAGTTCAATGTACATCACTATTCACATGGTATCGTCGTCTTAAGATCCGCTATAATATCAGGACGTATCTCAAGTACGAATCCTGCCATATCACCGATCTCACAGCCTCAACTCACATCTCATCGACTCATCCCAATCCTAAGTATCATCCTCAATCCGTATGTGAACACATAGTCCCATACCCATGTGAACACATAACTATATATATATATCTCCCAATAAGCACATGTGAAAGAAGAATGTATGCAAGTATGGGTGGATGTGTGTATGTGTGGTGCAACCTTTACTCTAGGGTTTCGCAACACTAAACCTATCCAATCACACATAAAATTTATCTTTATCATCAATAACCTCAACAATAAATAATCAATATATATGTGTGTATACGTATTCGTATACATCACCACGAATTGCGGGGGTGCTATACGCCATCCACCCGACTTCTCCCCGTAGATATAAATCTACTCACCTGGTCCTCGCTCGCCGGTGCCGACGTCGCCACGCGCTTGCTTGTCGTCTCGAAGTCCACATGAGGTACCTACATATCATAACGCACCGTATCAAATTAAAATCCGACTCAAGACCCAAAACGACACACGAATCCCACATAGGTCAAAACCTATGGTTGCTTCCACAATTCAACCTAAAAACCCTCGACGTCGGCGTACAAATGCCAAACCATCGAGAAAAACCCAAACACACTCATTTGCACAATCACAAGCACTAATTATAATATAAAATAGCTTAAAATTCACGAAAACCTCAAACTCACTTTAAAAGCTATTTTTTCCGAAAATCTAGCAAGCAAAATTACCCGTTTTAGTACCAAACTCGACGTTTAAACAAATCTAGCGGCCGCAATATCCACTCAATATCCTAACCAAGTCATATAAACAATTCCAATAATTTATTCTCATCAAAATATATATATATATATATACAAAACCTTGTTAACAAAATTAGCACAATTTTCCATTTTAGCTCAAAACTTGGTGTTTTAATCAACTTTAAATATTTTAACAATTCTAGTGGCCATAACTCTCATAAAAACATATTAACTAAGCCACACAACCATTAACTAGATTTTAATCTCCCTCTTTATATTAATTACAAAAATCTAGTTTGCGAAACAAACATAATTAGGAAAATTTACATATAACAATTTGCAAACTAACAATTTGATTATGTTTCACATTTCACAAAATGATGAATTTCACTTGCAACCAAAATCACACAACAAAACCCTAACTATAATCTAAAACCATCCACTTGAATTTCCAAACTTGGATTCAAAACCTATTTATTTATATATATTTTTTAAAACACCTAATTAAGTTTGATTTAAGCATTCAACTAACAACTAACACATATGGATGAATCTTTATACCTCATGATCAAGTGATCAACATGAAGATCATAGCCTCTAAAATGCCAAATTTCCTCCAAGATCCATGTTAGCTTGGGCAAAAAAATAATGGGTATGAGTTGGATTGGAGAATTTTTGATGTTTTAACTTGATTTTTGGGGCAAATTGATGAAGTTTTTGATGAGAAATGAGGGGATAAAATTGGGGGGGGCTGCTGTTGAGGAAGGGTCGGCTGGAATTGAGGGGGAGAGGAGAGAGAGTGTGGTGGAGAAAGTGGGGAGAAAAGACAAGGTTTACACCCCTTTGACTTTCTTTCATTTTCTTTTCTTTTCATTTCTTTTCAAACAAGAGGTGATTGGAGAGGGAGAGAGGGGGAAGGCTGTCAAGGTGGGGCCGGCCACATGGGGAGGGGAAGAGAAGGTGAGGTGTGGGTGTGTGGGTTGTAAGGTTAGTATAGCACCCTATGAAGAGTTTTGAAGCATCACAAGACCCAAAGTTTTAATTTTTAAGGTGCTAAACTAACATGCAAAGGATAGATCCTAGAAAATTAGGGTTTGCTAAACATAAGCTATCAAAAGTTAGGGTTTGAAGGCTACAACCTTTGTAGCTCCCGTTTTTGCTTCGCTCCTTAGGCTCTTTGGTGTTGAATCAAGGTCCTCTTGAACTCCCCTTGTGTCCATGATGATCCACCGCGGAGATCTCCGTCCAAGCTCGCTGCTTTGTGAAATCGAAGTAAACACTCTAGTCAAGTTGGCTAGACTTGAATAGAATGGTGTTGTGGCTTTGGATCTCACTTCAAAAACCTTTCTTTTGTTGTATTTCACTCACTAGAAAAGAACTAGAGAGGAGAAGATGAAGGAGGATGAAAATGGTGGCTATTTTCTTCAAGAGATAAAATGATAACCATAAGGTTAACTTGCAAAAGAAAATAAATATCAATATATATCTTTTATCCTTCTTGACTCTAACCATGATTAAATGATGGATGATTAATTTAACTTGGGTTTAGAATGATAAAGGAAAAGATAACCATGGTTTAGTGGTGGGTGAGAATGGTTAAGTTAAAAGAAGCATGTAGAAACTAGCAAAATTATCCTTTCCTTTTCATTTTCTTTTTAAAACCAAAATCAAATAATTATCCATTGTTTAATCTATGGTGTGAAGCTTATATTGCCACCATTTCCATATATAATCAACCATGATGGTTTGATGTATGTATGTGTACATGTATGCACATCTTCATGTGCATGAAACTAGAAAAGAAAAATAGAAACACATGCATGCATGCATACATCCATCAAACCCTAGAAAGGTTTTGAGTGAGAAAACTAATGGTTAAATGATAAATCAACACTTGATTTATCAATCCGGTCATATCTAATATGACCCCACCAAAAGCAGTTCACCCGATCAATGTTCGGTATCATATACGCACATTTCAATCGGGTGCTTGCGCATATCGCATATGCGCACCACAACGTTTCGCCTGGACTGGATAACTCCTCTGTGGGACTCTAAGACTCGTCAATACGCCGGCAGAGGGTAATGATCATATCAAGTGCCCTCAAGCCGCAAGCGGTCAGCTAAACGTAACGGCCACCCGGGTATTGAGCGATCAGAAGACAACAAGCGAACCTGCTACAACTCCCGTCGAGCCATCCGGCAACACTACCGTACAGTCCGGTCTCTTCGTCAGATATGCTGCATATCGAGCCTAGGGATGGTCACGTCGACCCCAATAACTCAATAAGTCATGTCGGTGAATGGTCTATAACCGATCGAGAAACTACTGATAACACTTATCAGCAAATCTCAGCAGCCCTGGCCAGGGACTTGCTGTTATAACCAGTCGAGCACAGCACAGCATCAACTCCCAATACCGGGAGAGACGAAACCCCTCCTATCGCTCATCGTCTTCGTGTGTCTCGGGACTGTACCCAACGGCCACCTGTTTGCACGACTCATTAGAGCCGTGGTAGGGTGGCAATCAAAGTGCAGTAGGAGAACACACAAGACTCCATGACGATCTCGAGTCTACAGACTAACCTGTACCAGTGTCACCTGAGAACTGCTATCCGACGATAGATATAATTCCATATAGGAGTTCTCGGCGAGTCCGTCCAGTGTACCCAGTCACCACTGAGCACCCGTGTATGATCTTGATGTCAAACATCGATGAATGTGGGAACATCCATCGCCCATCGTATGGGTCTAGTATCATATACGCTAGTCTACTCTGGTATATCGATGCCCCATCTCGATATACCTACGACTAGGGACGTTCCAGGATATGCTTATAGACTACAGATGTCCCACTAGTATGATCTCCATCATAATCAGAGTAGTCAAGCCGATATCCTCAGGGCTTTATCAGCATGTATGAATGAATAAAAGCATGATCAATTAAACATGTCAGATAAAGAAGAACCAGAAAGCATACTATCATGTCGAGCAAGAATGCAAACTGAATATATATACATGTATAGATACATCCACTATCACATAATGGCCTCTAGGGCATACATATATCCAACAATCTCCCACTTGCACTAAGGCCAGTTATTGGCGTATCTCATACCCAACATCTCAAAAAGTCGCTCATGCTGCGGCTGAGGGAGAGCCTTGGTGAATGGATCCGCGGCGTTGTTCTTTGTGTCTACTCTCTTAATCTCGATCTCGCGGCGATCTACAATCTCCCGGATCAAATGAAAGCGCCTCAGGATGTGTCTGGACCGCTGATGGGATCTGGGCTCCTTGGCTAACGCCATCGCCCCATTATTGTCACAATACAAAGGTATTGGATCAATAATGGTTGGAACTACACCTAGCTCCGAGACGAACTTCTTCATCCAGACGGCTTCCTTGGCGGCATCATTTGCAGCAATGTACTCAGCTTCCATCGTAGAGTCTGCAACGGTATCTTGTTTGGAACTCTTCCAACTTACCGCCCCTCCATTGAGGGTAAATACAAACCCTGAGATAGATTTGCTGTCATCCTTATCGCTCTGGAAACTCGAATCGGTAAAGGCCTCCATTAGGAGATCTTTATTACCATACACCAAGAACAATTCTTTAGTCCTTCGCAAGTACTTAAGAATGTTCTCCACAGCTGTCCAGTGGTTCTCCCCTGGGTTGGATTGATACCTGCTTACAACACTAAGTGCATAAGCTACATCTGAGCGTGTACATAACATCGCATACATTATAGACCCTACTGCCGAAGCATAAGGTATAATGCTCATGCGAGCTCTCTCTTCATCGGTCTTTGGACAAGAATCCTTGGAGAGAGTGACTCCATGGCAAGCGGGTAAGGCACCCCGCTTGGAGTCTTCCATACTAAACCTCTTTAGGATGGTGTTGATGTACCTGGTTTGGGACAATCCCAATAACTTTTTGGATCTATCTCTATAGATCCTTATGCCCAGGATGTATGTGGCATCACCCAGGTCCTTCATGGAGAACCTCAGTGATAAGAATGATTTGACCGACTGTAGCATAGGAATATCATTTCCTATCAGAAGAATGTCATCCACGTACAATATGAGGAATGTGACAGCTCTTCCTACAGCCTTCCTATAAACACAAGGTTCATCTGGATTTTTGATGAAATCAAACTCTTTGATAACATCATCGAAACAGATGTTCCAACTCCGAGATGCCTGCTTTAACCCATATATGGATTTAAGCAATCTACATGCTTTCTCGCTGCTCCCACTGTCAATGAAGCCCTCTGGCTGATCCATATAAACACATTCTTCTAAATCTCCATTTAGAAATGCTGTTTTAACGTCCATCTGCCAGATTTCATAATCGTAGTGAGCAGCAATAGAAAGTAGGATCCGAATAGATTTAAGCATGGCTACGGGCGAAAAAGTTTCGTCATAGTCCAAACCTGGTCTTTGACGAAAACCTTTCGCCACAAGTCTTGCCTTATAGGTCTCTACCTGCCCATCCACACCAATCTTTCTTTTAAAGATCCATTTGCACCCTACAGGTTTTACCCCAGGGGGTACAACGTCCAAAGTCCATACTTTGTTGGTGTACATAGACTCCATTTCGGATCTCATGGCATCCAGCCACTTCACAGAGTCACCACTCGTGATAGCTTGCTGAAAACTGGTAGGATCATCATCTTCCATGATACAGTCTTCTCTGTCACCATCAATGAGGAAACCGTAGTACCTCTCCGGTGGGCGAGAAGTCCTACCAGACCTACGGAGTGGCCGAGGTTCTTCAGTTTCTGTTGCAACAGCCGGTTCAACCAAATCGTCATTTGTAGTTTGTGTCTCCAGAACCTCTTCTAGATCTACCACCTTGCCATCATCTCTATCCGTGAAAAACTCTTTTTCCAAGAATGTGGCATACTGAGAAACAAACACTTTTTGTTCCTCTTTGTGGTAGAACAGATATCCATAAGAATTCTTTGGATATCCCACAAAGTTACACATGACTGACCGTGTCTTGAGTTTGTCCGGATTCTGCTTTTTAACATAGGCCGGGCAACCCCAAATCTTAAATCTTTTAAGAGATGGTCTCTTCCCATTCCATATCTCATATGGCGTGGTAGACACGGCTTTGGTTGGAACCCTGTTTAGCAGAAACGCCGCAGTCTCCAATGCATGCCCCCAAAACGAGACTGGTAACTCAGCGTCACTCATCATGGACCGGACCATATCTAATAGGGTCCTATTCCGTCGTTCTGACACACCGTTGTGCTGTGGTGTGTAAGGCGGAGTGAGCTGAGAGAGAATCCCATTCTCTTTTAGGAAGTTTGCAAATTCTGTACTGAGATACTCACCACCTCGATCTGATCGAAGCATCTTAATACTCAAGCCGGTTTGTTTTTCTACTTCTTGTTTATATTCAACGAACTTCACGAAAGCGTCGGACTTGTGCTTTAATAAAAATACATGACCGAATCTTGAGAAATCATCGGTGAATGTAATGAAGTAAGAAAAACCGCCTCTAGCCTGTGTAGACATAGGCCCACATACATCACTATGTATGAGGCCCAGGAGCTGAGTAGCTCTTTCTCCGTGTCCGGTAAACGGAGTTTTGGTCATTTTACCCTTGATACAAGACTGGCAAGTCGCATAAGATTTATATTCAAAAGGGTTTAAATATCCATCTTTATGTAACTTGTTCAGTCTTGTTTCGTTAATATGACCAAGTCTACAGTGCCAAAGAAAAGCTTCATTTAATTCTGAAAGTTTTCTTTTATTAGTGTGTTGTATACTGAAAACTGTGTGTTGATTTAGGACATATATTCCGTTGTTAAGTGTACCATACCCAACCAACATTTGATTTAGGTGAATGTTCATAACATTATTCTGCAATACAAAATTATACCCTTCATTGTCTAACAAAGAAACGGATATTATATTACATAGCATAGTTGGTACAAAATAACATGGATTCAAAATCAAAATACATCCAGATGGAAACCCCAAGTGATACTCTCCCACTGCGACTGTATGTACATTGGAACCATTTCCAACGCGGAGAGTATGGTCACCTGTCCTCAAAACCTTGCTATTTCTCAGCCCCTGCATAGAATTGCAAATGTGAGAACCTGAACCGGTATCCAATACCCAGGAAGCAGAGTTTATAGAAAAACAGTTTTCAGTCACAAACGCACCTGAAGCAGAAGCATCACCATGCTTCTTCTTGAGATTTAGGTACTCCGTGCAGTTGCGCTTCCAATGTCCTGTCTTATGGCAATGAAAACACTCGCCTTTCCCTGGGTCTCCAGCCGTGGACTTTCCTTTTCCCTTCACCTTTTTGACTCCGCCCTTAGGATTAGTGGGTTTCTTCTTTTTCTTTCCCTTGGCCTTAGCTTTTGGGCGAGAAGAAGAAGACTGTCCAATGGTCATAACGGGAGTCTTTGCTGACTTCATAGTGCTCTCTGCACTCCTTAACATATTAAGGAGTTCAGGGAGGTCCTTCTCCATGCCATGCATGTTGAAGTTCACTATGAACTGAGCAAAGGTGGAGGGGAGGGACTGCAGAATAATATCTATATATTGTTCATTGTCCATTGTCCATCCAAGATCCTCAAGCTCTTCTATAAGAGCTATCATCTTCAACACATGGTCTCATACTGGTGTGCCAGGGGCCATTCGCATGTGAAACAGTTTCCTCGATGCTTCGTATCGTAATACGCGGGACTGTTCCCCATACAACTCCTTTGTATGGAGCAGTATCCCGTGAATGTCCATGTCCTCGTGCTGCTTTTGATGTGTGTTGTCCATCGATGCAAGCGCGAGGCATTTTGCTGTGGCACAGTCAGCGTCCCATGTCTTGCGGACTTCTATGTCCGCAACTGAAGATTTTGGGCCTGGGACGGGCGGGGCTGAAGCCGTGAGGACATATGATACTTTATCATAAGTCAAGGCGATCTTCAGATTCCTTAGCCAGTCTTTATAGTTGGTCCCGTTCAGTTTGTTTGTATCTAGTAGAAGCTTAAGTCCAGTCATTGGTATCTGCCATTAAGAGAGAGAAAAGAATACACTCAGCGAAAGCTCTTGCATAGATTAGATTGGTTTATTATCTTGTCTAATCGATGTTTCCCACTGCTTTTTATCAAGTTTTTCTTTCAAACCTTAAAAAGAAAAACTAGCCAGGATTAATTACAGTCTACAACTTCGCTAACCGTTCAGCCAGGCCAGTGTCGGTACTTTGAGGGAGGTTCCCCGTGCTTTCGCACGGACCTAATTAGAGTAAACCTCGTTTTCCCAGAGGCGGAGCCCCGTTAACACTTTTCTAGACACCTAATGAGTTAGCTAATTGTAAACTGCAAAACTCTCCTAGGAGCAACTATTGCCCACAGTGGGATCGGGATCCAACCATCACATGGAAGGTATGCAATCTCATTGCAAATTTCAACATTTGAAATTCCCGATGTAATTTTTACCCCTAGCACTTATGACCTTAACTATGGTCAACAAATCATAAGTACCAGTCAAGTTATACCCGTCATTTCTTGATTAATTAGACCCACCCATATGACCCTTAACTATGGTCAACAAAGTCGCATGAATGTCCTAATTAATCTGCATCATATGCAGTGTAGGAAGACATCACTTAGCTACCGTTCACTACGCCTTAACTAAAGTCAACAAACGTAGCACGAATACTAAGTACTCTACTTCCTAAAATGACGGAGGGTTGCGAATGATTTTTAAAAAAATCTTTAACGCTTTAAACTTGATATCGTTGTAGAATCAAACAGTTTTTCAAAAGGAGTGGATTAAGCTCCGCAGTTTTGAAATATAGCTTTTTCATAAATAGCCGAGTAGTTTTTCAAATCCGATTCTACAACATCTTTTTAGGTTTATTTTCTTTACATTAATCACATTAATGTAATCCCATCATTTAAGTCCTTAAGCCAATCACAGAAAAGAAACGAAAATAACACGTACGCTTATGCCATCCGCATTCGCCGCAATGTTCCGTTATGCACCGTTAGGTTACTTAACTAACGGCATACCGGGACGGGACTAGCGCGGGTGTAAAACATAAGCAACGTCTACTATATATCATATATATAATAAGCCATTCGTCTCAGATATCACAGAACACAGGCAGCAGAAATATAGATATAACGTGGGATATACTAGGACGTCCGTATTTAGTATTTAGCCAGAATAGAAAATACGGATTCCATAGTCGCGATGAATAGCCAAGCCCACACCCTGGACCCCTACAAGAGCGGCAAGTGACCCTACCAATCCTGGAGTTTAGGAGACCCGGTCTCGACTCCTCGAGATGGCCTCCCACTGAACCCCAGAACCCGGTCACCTGTGCTCCCCTCCTTGGGTCCATCCTAATGCGGAAAAGTAAATAATATACAACACTGGTGACACAACCGCAACCTGGAAGTGCCCCAAATAAAAGAATATTACATTACATTTGAATTTACATGAATGAAAATATAAAACTCTCATCTCACAAAAAACCCCCGGCTATTCGATCGCGACAATCCTGCACATCATATCTCAGCAACACATAATATCACATATCATCAACGTAAGTAAGTATGCGTACCCCGATTGTCGTTGATGTATAGCAACGAAATCGGCGATATCTAACATACTACACTTACGGTCACATAAAAGAAAGTGTAAAACTACAATATTTGGAATCCAGATCCTCTTTAGACATCATAAATGCGAAATATCACATATTTCGTATTTCATGCCTACACTATATGAATTCCACATATTGTATCACATTCCAGATAAACAGACAGTATTAAAGTTTTCGAACGAACTATCAAGCACCCAAGATTCACTAAAGCTCAACACTTGAGCAGGGTTCAAAAAAATCCGGAGTGTGGCACAGTAGCGGCGGTCCAGCCGTAGAAGGGTCAAACCAACGCCTCACATGTGGCACGCCGTACTGCCCCAAACCCTAGGGTTCAAAGGGCAGTTCGAGACGGTCACATAATCGAGTTAAGGTTTGTTGTCTTCTAGAGGGACCACCGCAAAAAGACTTGCACACATCTCCAAACTATTTAAACCCCGTGAATATTGAGTAAATGATATTCGTTCAAACACTTCAATACTTTCTAGTTTACCCGGAAAAGAAATACGAAATGAAAATTCCGATCGAAACGACGAGTTCAAAACCACCTCCAGAATTTTCAACAGCAGATTCAGATTAAATACTCTCAAAATGTACTGTAGCAGGTAAAGAAAAGTACTGTGCAAAAAATTGTCAGAGAGCCCCTCATATGGCCGCGGAAGCGCGGCCTAAGCTTGGTTATGCCGCTCTTCCGCGGTCAAACTTACTGTTCATGGGTACGGATTTTCCAGATCGTCTAATTTTTACCTGCTCTATTTTTTGAGAATTTTTAATTCTGAAAAATGTCAGTTTTTAAAAAATTTCCAGAGAGCATCCCATAAATCCGTATTTTGGTTCGATCGGACTTTTCACTTCGCAAAAAGGTCGCCTAACGTTCTAGGTCGGCTCTGATACCAATGTAAGGTTAGTATAGCACCCTATGAAGAGTTTTGAAGCATCACATGACCCAAAGTTTTAATTTTTAAGGTGCTAAACTAACATGCAAAGGATAGATCCTAGAAAATTAGGGTTTGCTAAACATAAGCTATCAAAAGTTAGGGTTTGAAGGCTACAACCTTTGTAGCTCCCGTTTTTGCTTCGCTCCTTAGGCTCTTTGGTGTTGAATCAAGGTCCTCTTGAACTCCCCTTGTGTCCACGATGATCCACCGCGGAGATCTCCGTCCAAGCTCGCTACTTTGTGAAATCGAAGTAAACACTCTAGTCAAGTTGGCTAGACTTGAATAGAATGGTGTTGTGGCTTTGGATCTCACTTCAAAAACCTTTCTTTTGTTGTATTTCACTCACTAGAAAAGAACTAGAGAGGAGAAGATGAAGGAGGATGAAAATGGTGGCTATTTTCTTCAAGAGATAAAATGATAACCATAAGGTTAACTTGCAAAAGAAAATAAATATCAATATATATCTTTTATCCTTCTTGACTCTAACCATGATTAAATGATGGATGATTAATTTAACTTGGGTTTAGAATGATAAAGGAAAAGATAACCATGGTTTAGTGGTGGGTGAGAATGGTTAGGTTAAAAGAAGCATGTAGAAACTAGCATAATTATCCTTTCCTTTTCATTTTCTTTTTAAAACCAAAATCAAATAATTATCCATTGTTTAATCTATGGTGTGAAGCTTATATTGCCACCATTTCCATATATAATCAACAATGATGGTTTGATGTATGTATGTGTACATGTATGCACATCTTCATGTGCATGAAACTAGAAAAGAAAAATAGAAACACATGCATGCATGCATACATCCATCAAACCCTAGAAAGGTTTTGAGTGAGAAAACTAATGGTTAAATGATAAATCAACACTTGATTTATCAATCCGGTCATATCTAATATGACCCCACCAAAAGCAGTTCACCCAATCAATGTTCGGTATCATATACGCACATTTCAATCGGGTGCTTGCGCATATCGCATATGCGCACCACAACGTTTCGCCTGGACTGGATAACTCCTCTGTGGGACTCTAAGACTCGTCAATACGCCGGCAGAGGGTAATGATCATATCAAGTGCCCTCAAGCCGCAAGCGGTCAGCTAAACGTAACGGCCACCCGGGTATTGAGCGATCAGAAGACAACAAGCGAACCTGCTACAACTCCCGTCGAGCCATCCGGCAACACTACCGTACAGTCCGGTCTCTTCGTCAGATATGCTGCATATCGAGCCTAGGGATGGTCACGTCGACCCCAATAACTCAATAAGTCATGTCGGTGAATGGTCTATAACAGATCGAGAAACTACTGATAACACTTATCAGCAAATCTCAGCAGCCCTGGCCAGGGACTTGCTGTTATAACCAGTCGAGCACAGCACAGCATCAACTCCCAATACCGGGAGAGACGAAACCCCTCCTATCGCTCATCGTCTTCGTGTATCTCGGGACTGTACCCAACGGCCACCTGTTTGCACGACTTATTAGAGCCGTGGTAGGGTGGCAATCAAAGTGCAGTGGGAGAACACACAAGACTCCATGACGATCTCGGGTCTACAGACTAACCTGTACCAGTGTCACCTGAGAACTGCTATCCGACGATAGATATAATTCCATATAGGAGTTCTCGGCGAGTCCGTCCAGTGTACCCAGTCACCACTGAGCACCCGTGTATGATCTTGATGTCAAACATCGATGAATGTGGGAACATCCATCGCCCATCGTATGGGTCTAGTATCATATACGCTAGTCTACTCTGGCATATCGATGCCCCATCTCGATATACCTACGAATAGGGACGTTCCAGGATATGCTTATAGACTACAGATGTCCCACTAGTATGATCTCCATCATAATCAGAGTAGTCAAGCCGATATCCTCAGGGCTTTATCAGCATGTATGAATGAATAAAAGCATGATCAATTAAACATGTCAGATAAAGAAGAACAAGATAGCATACTATCATGTCGAGCAAGAATGCAAACTGAATATATATACATGTATAGATACATCCACTATCACATAATGGCCTCTAGGGCATACATATATCCAACAAGGGTTAGGGAAAAAGATAAATATATTACCCCAATTCCCATTAACACTAATTTCACTAATTAAGCCATTTTTCTTCGATATTTTCTAAACCGTTTTGGCAAACCATTTCGTTTCAGAAACAATATTTTACATGTTAGTTTAGTGTGTCATGAATTATAAAATTTGTATCAACCCATTCCAATTTGTAATTTTCCCTAATTAAATGTATTAGTGACGGCGTAAAATAATATTAAAATAATTAATTTCGGTAAATTTTTCAGAAAATTTGAAATTTCACCATTGGCTCAATAAACACCAAATATTAGCAATTACATAGCTAGAATATATATATTTAATTTTATAATAAAGATATCTGTATTTTGACTTTTTACAGAAAACCCCCTTATTTTACCGATTTTCCGAAATTTCACCGAAACGATTTTCAAAACGTTACACCACTACTCTTTTTACCCAAAGGCGAATAGCTCTCTGTGTGGGACTCTAAAAACTCGACACTACGCTGGTAGTGGGTTTAACCACAGACCGCAAGCGGCACTAGCTGTGCGTAACGGCCCCCAGGTAGATGCCGATAAGAAGACTGACGAGGTGAAACCCATCTGAACTCCTACTGAGCCTGAATGTGACAGTCTCCGTAGAGTCTGGTTTGTTCGTCTGAGAATATCGCATGGCGGGCCTAGGGGGAGGTAAACGTCAGTACCCTAATAGCGGTACAAGTCGTGTTGGAGTGTAGCCCAGAACACCCTAAGATAACACTGGAAACCTACCAGTATATCTCGCTTGCCCTGGCCAAGGAAGACTATGTGTAATGGCTCTCCTTGACACAGCGCGATATCAACTCACAATACCGGCAGAGACGAATCCTATCTAACCGTCACTGCCTCCAAGTGCTTCAGGACTGCACCCAACTACTACCTGTTTGCACGACTCCTTTGAGCCGTGGTAGGGTAGTAATCAAAGTACAGTGGGAACACACTCGAGGCGAAGTGACAGTGTCAAGTCAGCGGACTAAGCTGTACTCATGTCACCTCGGACTCAGATAACTGACGATAGGTCTAGTACCAACCAACAGTTCCCGACGAGTCCTGTCCAGTGTACTCGTAATCTAACAAGCACCCGCATACTATCTCAAGTATGACATACTGACGGCTGTGGGATAGACCGTCTCCCCTGCTGGAATGAGAAGCGTATACGCTAGTCTACTCCGGAGTATCGATGCCCTGTCTCGATAGTCCTACGACTAGGGACCTGTATAAGGATGTGCTTGTGGATTACCCAGCCCCCACGAGTGTGACTGCCATCACAACGCTGGTAATCAAGCAAAGATCCTAAGGGCTCCACTAATGTGTATAGGTGATATACTAAAAGAAACACATGTACACATTAAATTAGAAACAAACCAAGTAGCATACTACCATTTTGAGCAAGATTGTCTATACAACTGTGAATATCCCAAGCTTCCATTAAGTAATATACAAACTAGTATGATACAGTAATGGCCTCTAGGGCATATACAATAACAATCGCCCACTTGCACTAAGGCCATGTACTGACGTATCGAAGACCTATCATCTCGATCAGCCGCTCGAACTGATTCTGGGGTAAGCCTTCATGAGTGGATCAGCAGTGTTATCTTCTGAATTTACTCTCTTCACCTCGATCTCCCGGCGAACTACGATCTCCCTGATCAGGTGGTACCGCCTCAAAATGTGCCTGGACATCTGATAGGACCTGGGTTCCTTCGCTAAAGCTATAGCACCGTTGTTGTCACAATACAGCGGTATTGGATCAACAATGGTAGGAACCACCTGAAGCTCCGTAAGGAACTTCTTCATCCAGACAGCTTCCTATGCGGCATTGCAAGCAGCTATGTACTCCGCTTCCATAGTTGAGTCAGTAATGGTTTCCTGCTTGGAACTCTTCCAGCAAACCGCCCCACCATTGAGGGTAAAGACATAACCCGACATGGACTTAGAATCATCCTTGTCACTCTGGAAGCTGGAGTCAGCAAAGACCTCGATCTGGAGCTCTTTTCCGCCATACACGAAGAACATCTCCTCAGTCCTTCTCAGGTACTTGAGAATGTTCTTTACTGCTATCCAGTGTTTCACCC
Organism: Agapanthus africanus; assembly: GCA_030015575.1. Taxonomy (NCBI): domain Eukaryota; kingdom Viridiplantae; phylum Streptophyta; class Magnoliopsida; order Asparagales; family Amaryllidaceae; genus Agapanthus; species Agapanthus africanus. Next base: position 329,555,390 of record CM057345.1, on the reverse strand, counting down.
CTGGGTCCGACTGATACCGGCTTACAACGCTCAATCCGTATGCTACATCTGGTCTGGTACATAACATCGCATACATTATAGAGCCTACCGTAGATGCGTAGGGTATAGATGACATGCGAGCCCTTTCCAAATCAGTCTTGGGAGCCATCTATTTGGAGAGGGTGATTCCGTGACAAGCCGGTAGATTACCGCGCTTGGAATCTTCCATACTGAATCGTTTCAGTATGGTGTCAATGTACCTGGACTATGAAAGTCCCAACATCCTCATAGATCTATCACAATAGATCTGGATCCCTAGAATGTATTTGGCATCGCCCAGGTCCTTAATGGAGAACCTCAGTGACAAGAATCCTTTGACTGACTGTAACAAAGGAATATCATTTCCTATTAGGAGAATGTCATACACGTACAAAATGAGGAATACTACAGTTGTCCCTACAATCTTACTGTAAATGCATGGTTCATCTGGGTTTTTGATAAAGTCGAATTCTTTGACAGTATCATCAAAGCAGATGTTCCAACTCCGCAATGCTTGCTTCAGTCCATAAATGGACTTGAGCAACTTGCACACTTTCCCGCTGCTCCCACTCTGAATGAAACCCTCTAGCTGGTCCATATAGACACACTCCTCTAAATTTCCATTTAGAAAAGCGGTCTTTACGTTCATCTGCCAAATCTCATAATCGTGGAAGGCAGCAATGGCAAGAAGGATCCGAATGGATTTGAGCATAGCCACTGGAGAAAAGGTCTCGTCATAGTCCAAACCAGGTCTTTGACGAAAACCCTTTGTAACAAGTCTAGCTTTATAGGTTTCAACCTGCCCATCTACACCAATCTTCTTTCTGAAGATCCATTTGCAGCCTACGGATTTTACCCCTTCTGGAGCAAAGTCCAAAGTCCAAACTTTGTTGGTGTACATGGACTCCATCTCGGTCCGCATTACATCCAGCCATTTTACTGAGTCACCGCTCTAAATAGCTTGCTTAAAGCTAGTAGGCTCATCATAATCAATGACGCAATCCTCTCTATCCCCGTCTATGAGAAAACCGTAGTATCTCTCGGGCGGATGAGACTGTCTACTACTCCTGCGGAGCGGCGCAGGAATGTCCGGTTCTCCTGAAACTTCTGGTTCTTCCAAGCTGTCAGTAATAGCTTGTGGTCCTGGAATTTCTTCCAGTTCTATTGCGCTCCCACTTATCTAACTTTCTAAGAATTCAGTTTCCAAGAAGTGGGCATGCTGAGAAACAAAAACCTTTTGTTCCTCTGCGGAATAGAAAAGATACCCCCTGGAGTTCTTTGGGTATCCCATAAACTTATACAGTACTGAACGTGCCTCGAGCTTGTCCGCATGCTGCTTCTTTACAAAAGCTGGACATCCCCATGTCTTAAGATACTTAAGACAGGGTTTCTTCCCACTCCACATCTGATATGGGGTGGTAGGTGTTAGTTATATGTATGCCCTAGAGGCCATTACTGTACATAGGATGTATATTGTAGTGGATGCTGGGACATATATAGGGAGGACTTTCTTGCTCGACATGATAGTATGCTATCTGGTTGAACTTTACCTTAACGTGTATACCGTTTGTCTCTCTGTTACATGTTGGTAAAGCCGTTAGGATGTGTACTTGACTACCTGGACTATGATGCAGATCATACTAGTGGGAACAGGGTAGTCCACAAGTACATCCTTCAAAGTCCCTAGTCGAGGGTGTATCGAGACGGGGCATCGATATACCAGAGTAGACTAGCGTATACCTTCTCGACCCATACAGATGGGCGATGGATGATCCAATATCCATTGGTGTTTGACATCAGAGATGATATACGGGTGCTCAGTAGAGACTGGGTACACTGGACGGACTCGCCGAGAACTCCCAGATGGTATTATACCTCACGTCAGATGGCAGTTCTCTGGTGACACTGGTACAGAGTAGTCTGTTGACCCGAGATCGTCATAGAGTCCTGTGTGGTTCCCACTGTGCTTTGATTTCCATCTTACCACGTCCAAGAGGGCGTGCAAAACGGTGGTTTTTGGGTACAGTCCCGAGTCACATGGAGGCAATGAGCGATAGGAGGGGATTCGTCTCTCCCGGTATAGGGTGTTGATGTTGCGCTGTGTTCGATTGGCTATAACAGGAAATCCCTGGCCAGGGTTACTGAGATTTACTGGTAAGTGTTACCAGTAGTTTCTCGAACGGTTATAGACCTCATATCGACACGGCTTATTGAGCTATTGGGGTCTGACGTTTACCACCCCTAGGCGAGATATGCGACATATCAGACGATCAGACCGGACTGTACGGTAGTGTTACTGGTTGGATTCACTGGAGTGTGAGCGGGCTTGCTCCTCGATCTTCAGATCGCTCAATACCCGGGTGGCCGTTACGTTTAGCAGACCGCTTGCGGCTTGTAGGTGTTTGATATGATCATCACCTGCTGCCGGCGTATTGACGAGTCTTTAGAGTCCTACACAGAGGTTTCCTGGCTCAAGCGAAACGAAATAGGAGCGCATATGAGATATGTGCAGGACCGAGAATAATACGAGTATGTGATACTGTATTCGATTCTCGCGATGTGACATTGATCGGTTATATGCGATATAGCCGGGTTATCGGATCAAGTGTTGATTCGATAAGATGTTACTAATGATACCAGTCGGTTATGTGCGTCATGACCGGATCGTTAAATCAAGTGTTGATTTAATGATTTAATGCATAATTATATATTTGATATATTACTTTGCATTAACTAGTATCGGTTCACTTTAAATGGATTTTCTCGCTCGGTTGTGCGCATTGCATATGTGATATGATGTTGTGCACTTCTTTGTATCATATTTGATGATACATGCAAATTAGGATTTGTGTAAAGAATTAAACCTTGGTTAAAGAAATGGTTAGGGTTTTTATTTGATTATTCATTTATTCATTTGTTTTTATTTTTGGAAAATAAATTGCATAAAATAGAATGGTGGCTTTCTTTTGTCTTCTTTCATGAAGCTTCATGAACTTTTGACTTAGTCACCATTTTGTCTCATGCTTAACCCTAACCAATTCAATTAACTCAAGTTAATTCTCTACACCTAACCATGGTGAGAATTATGATAAGAATGGATTTTTATTTATTCTTTAAGACTTATCATAATTTTTATCATCTTCTTCCTCTTCTTCCTCTTCATGAAGAAACCTCCACTTCATCAATGGTGATTGATGAAGATGAGTGAGAAATCCAATTCTAAACTCTACCCACTTCCTATTTCTTCATCCTCTATTTCTTGCCAAGTAGTAGAGTGTGTTTCCTTCACAAGTTTTCAAGGCTCGGTGAAGGTGGAGCTTGATCTAGCGATGCCTCGACGTAGATCATCTTCGGCATGGACATCGACGACCTAGCTCGCTTATTCTCCGATGAAGCCGACGCTAGAGCCCGGGATCCGTCTTGGACAGCGAGGAGACTTCATTGCGGAGCCGTGGAGGTGGAGCACCGGATCTACAAAGGTTGTATATCCGTATTCTCATAGTTAAGTGTTAACTAGTTAGCTTTTTCGCCTAGTTTTCTAGCAAACGATCCGTAGTCGGGTCTCTCGGCACCTAGAAATTTTGAAATTGGCATGGTTGATGCCTTGTGAGACCTCATTAGGATGCCTAGGATCCCTACAGTGGTATCAGAGCCTAGCTAGAGCCTTAGGCGAAGTCTAGACGCGATTTGAAGTCCGAACGAACCGAAACCGCAAAATTTCCATGCTCTCTGTCCTTTTTTCAAAAACGTGGATTTTTCCAGATTAAAAATATTCAGAAAAATAAGCAGGAAGATATAAGGTTTACTGCAAAATTCGAGCAAGTGATTCCTTAAAGAGGGCGCGGATCCGCGGCCTTACAGGAGGCTCATGCGGTGGATCCGCGGCCCTGTTGTCGTTTTGTGCTTCGAAATTTGCACAGTAATTCTTAATTTTCAGTGCTGGTTTTCCTGGGTATTTTTAATATTTTTTCAAGAGTTGAATTTTTCTGGAGTTGTTTTGGGGATTCGGTGTTTCGATCGGGGTATCAAATTTCGTCTTTGTGTTTTTCCTGATAATTTTCAGAATATGTTAAAAAGTTCGACCGGATACAAAAACCCAATTTTTCCCCTGTCGGGAAATTTCCAAGTGTTGGATTTTTCCGAAGTTTAACGACGTTCTAAGTAGTGCAAGTAACGCGATGGACCCTCTAGAAGACAACAAACCTTAACTCGATTATGTGACCGTCTTGAACTGCCCTTTGAACCTTCGGGTTTGGGGCAGTACGGCGTGCCACATGTGAGGCGTTGGCTTGACCCTTCTACGGCTGGACCGTTGGTACTGAGGCACGAACGGAATGTTGTTAGACTTATTTCATGTGTTGAGCTGTATCGGGAAAACTTGGGTGTTCGATTGTTCGATCGAAAAGTTTAACATTTTCTATTTATCTGGAATGGGATACAATAATTGGAATTCACAAATAGTTATGAGATAACTGAATGAATGTTATAAACATAGCACTTTAGTCTCACTTGATCGGTTGCGACGGAATTTTGATGTGATCAAAAGTCCGTCGCAATCACGTAGCGTACGCGGATACTCGCTGGGTAAACTTAATAGACAGCCTCGCTCCATAGCCCCCGACCAAGTGACTGTAGGAGAACCCCGTCGCCGAAAGCATCCGTTCGGGTGCTCGCGGTAGCGGTGTTCCGCCTTGGTGCACTTGGTCGACGGCGTCGGGGGTGCGGCCGCCTACTGAAGTTTGCGACGAGCATTCGATCAAGATGTCGGGAATCCTGTTGAATTGCCCGACTTGGTATTGAAAAGTGTTTTCGATTTTGAGACTAAAATGCGGGGTTTATAATTGTTAGGCATGTGATGTCTAAGGAATTCATTTGGTCAGGCATGCGATGTCTGAGGTGATTGCGGATTCCAACTGTTGTAGTTTTACACATTCTTTTCTGTGACCGTAAGTGTAATATGTGATATCACCGGTTTCGTTGCTATATGTCAACGATAATTGGGATGGACATATTTACTTACGTTGATGACATGTGATGTTATGTGTTACTGGATATGTTATATTGGATCGTCGCGTTTGAATAGCCGGGGTTTTTTATGTGAGATGAGTGTTTTTCATTTTCATTCATGTAAAAACTTGTATGTAATATTCTTTTATTGGGGCACTTCCAGGTTGCGGAAGTTGTCACCGTTGTTGTATATTATTTACTTTTCCGCACTAGGATAGACCCAAGGAGGAGGGCACAAGTAACCGGGTTCTGGGGTCCAGTGGGAGACCAACTCGAGGAGTCGAGTCCGGGTCTCCTAACCCTAGAATTGGTAGGGTTGCTTGCCGCTCTCGTAGGGGTCTAGGGGTGTGGGTTTGGCTCATCACGACCGTGGAATCCGTGTTTTATACTGGCTCGTATTGAAAACACGGACGTCCTAGTATATCCAATATTTCATATGATTCTTCTACTGCGATATCTGTGATGTGATCATGTGATGTTCTGTGATAGATACAGCATATAGTATATATGATATATTATATAGACGTTACTTATGTTTTACACCCGTGCTAGCCCTGCCCCGCTGTGCCGTTAGTTACCTAACCTAACGGTGCACGAGGGGACATCGAGGCGAATGCGGATGGCATAAGTCAACGTCGTATTTATCTGTGATGTTTAGGTATTTTAAATGATGGGACTTCATTAATGAGATTAATGAAATAAAAGAAACCTAAGATGTTGTAGAATCGAATTTCAAAATAAAACAGGTAGCTACAGTTCTTGCTTTGCACAGCGGTATATGTGATATATCCTGCACCTTATTCGATGAGGAAAGGACCGAGATCCCTTCACCGGGAGTGACTCCTTTAGCAATAACTGGTAGATGCTACACACTCGGTTTGTCTTTTGATTGCTTTTAAGAGTTTTTGCTTTGCACAGTGATATATATGATATATCCCGCATCTCATTCGACGAGGAAAGGACCGACGATCCCTTCACCGGGAGTGACTCCTTTAGCAAAACTAGAAAAGCTTCAAAAACACTCCATTTTTAAAATCATTTGATTCTACAACGATATCAAGTTCATTACGCAATAGGTTTTCAGAAAAACCTGTCGTAGCCCTCCGTCATTTCAGATAAGTAGTAGTTAGTATTCGTGCTACGTTTGTTGGCCTGCGTCAAGGCGTAGTGTGCGGTAGCTAACTGGTGCTTATCTGCATAAGCATATGATGTGATTGGATTAGGGTAGTCGTGCGACTTTGTTGGCCTGCGTCAAGGGTCGTGCGGGAGGGTTTAATTCAATCAGGAAATGACGGGTTGAACTTGACTAGCGGACTATGGTTTGTTGGCCTGCGTCAAGGTCATAGGACGCTAGGGGCAAAATATTACCGGGAATTTCAAGTGTTGAAATTTGCAATGAGATTGCATACCTTCTATGAGATAGTTGGATCCCGATACCCGCTGCGAGTAAGAGTTACTCCTGGGAGAGTTTTATACATTACAATTAGCCGATCAAGTAGGTGTCTAGAAAGGTGTCAACGGGGTTACGCCTCTGGGAAAACGAGGTTTACATTAATTAGGTTCGTGCGAAAGCACGGGGGACCTCCCTCAAAGTACCGACACTGGCCTGGCTGAAAGATTGGCGAACTTGTAGTGTGTAATTAATCCCGGCTAGTCTTTCCTTTTAGGGTTTGAAGGAAGATTTGATAAAAAGTAGTGGGAGCCATCCTGATTAGATAAAATAATAACCAATCTATTCTTGCAAGAGCGCACGCTGAGTGTTTTCTTCTCTCTCTCCAGGTAGCGACCATATCACGCCTTAATCAAGATAATAAAACGGATTATTGACCGAACCCGCATGTTATACTGAGCTGGGGAACGTTTGTCCCGCTCCAACTTATAATTGTTATAAGACATAGCAGGAAATTGGGGAATACCGGATTTCCCGTGCCGCCCAAACGAAGAGAGTGCATGCTGATGCATCATCTTCGGGTGTGTTCATTACAGAGAACTGTTTCTCAGTATCCTTTACGTCCTGGGTATGTGATACCAGAACAGGATCCCAGATATGTAATCTGTTACATAGGGCTGCAGGAAGGTAGAGAACTGAGAACGGGTGATAAGTTTCATGAGGCAGAAAACGGGGCAAGAGTTGCAGCCAAGTCTGTTGGTCACTGTCACCCTGTATTACCAATACATTGATTCTGAACGAATGGTGTTAGATACCGAACCTGATATACAAAATCATATCAGTCTCTTTATTAGTAAAGAAATGATAAAATTTTGTATTGTTGGATAATGTTTTGAACATTTCCTATATCAAAAGTTGATCGGTTCAGGCACGTTATCTAAAAGCATTGCTGTTCTAAATCAAACTACAGTTCTTAGTATACAGAACACACACAAGAGGAAGAGTTCAGAACTGAACGAATTCTTCTTCAGGCATTGTAGACTAGGTCAAATCAATGTGACCCGACTAGCTAGAGTTACATATAGATGCATATTTAAATCAGTTTGAATTTACATCTTGTGAAACTCGCCAGTCATGTCACAAAGATAAGATGACCATAGCTCCGTTTAATGGAAACAGAGAAAGAGTTAGTGAACTCTTGGGATGATACATGTTGATGTATGTAGGTCCCCAGTCTACACTTGCCAAGACTGGTTCTTTATACTTCATTATATTCTCTGATAATCTCTCAAGATTCAGTCATATGTTCCTGTTGAAACATGAGTCCGAACCTTTTGAGATATTCACAGAATATAAGCGAGAAGTAGAGAACCAAAATACGGGTATAAGTATTATGTCCTTTGATGAGATCAAGGAGGAGAATACTTGTGCACGGAATTCCTGGACTATTCTAAAGGAGAATGAGATTCTCTCTCGGCATTACTCCTCCGAATACACCATAGCACGATGGTATATCGGGGCGGAGCAATCACACCCTATGTGATAAGGTGTGCTCTATGATGAGTACTACTGAGTTACCTGTTTCCTTTTTGGGAGTTATGCACTTGAGAAGCTGCATACCTATTGAATAAGGTTCAAATCAAATCGGTTGCCTACCACTTCATATGTGATATGGAAAGGGAAGAGCCCATATCTTAAGTTAGTTAAGATTTGGGGTTGTCCGGGCTATGTCTAAAAGCATAATCCGGACAAGCTCGAGACAAGGTCAGTTATGTAGAACTGGAAAGGTTCCAGCTATACAAACTGCAGCTGATGATTTGATAGAACCAAAGGATTCAGTAGATACCAACGAACCCCAGCCTCTCCGCCGATCTAGTAGGGTTCCTCACCCACCTGAGAGATACTTCTGTTTCTCTATGACAGTGGGAGCGAGGATTGCATCATGAGATGATGACCCAACTAGTTTCCAGCTGGCCATCAGGAGTAAGACTCTGTAAGAATGGCTGGATGCTTAGCGATCTGAGATGGAATCCTTATACACCAACAAAGTATGGACTTTAGTTGCTATATCTGAAGGGTTAAATCCCCATCAGGAGCAAGTATATCTTGAGAAGATTACTTGGTGTAGATGGAAAAGTTGAGACTTTCAAAGCTAGACTCGTTAAAAGTGTGCATCATTGACCAGGTGTGGATAATGATGAAACCTTTTTCAAGTAGCTATGCTTAAGTCCATCCAGATCCTACTTGTCACGGCTACATACCATGACTACGATATCTGGTGGTTGGGTGTCTTGACTGCTTTTCTAAATGATATTTTGGAAGAGAGCGTCTATAAGTACACTGCCAGAGGGCTTCATAGACAGTGGGAGCAGCGGAAACGTGTGCAAGATGCTTTATTTGATAAAGCAGGCATCGCGGAGTTGGAACATCTGTTTTGATGAAGTAGTCAAAGAGTTTGACATCATCAAAATGGTAGATGAACCTTGTATAAACAAAAAGGTAGTAGGGAGTATGGTGGTGATCCTCGTAAAGTACGTGGATGACATACTCTTGATAAGAAAAGGGTTTCTTATGCTACGCTCGATCAATCTCCGCTTATCACAATGATTCTCCATATAGGATCATGATGATACTTGCTAAATCCTGAGTTTTGGATCTATGAGATAGATCTAAATGGATGTTAGGATACTCACTAGCTGTAGTGAGATGGTATCAGTTGATCCTGGGGAGAATCACTGGAAGGGTTCCAGGGTGATAAAGACGACTGAATGTCAGTCGCAGGCATTGTCTTTACCCTCAGTAAATGGACGGTATGTTGGAAGAGTTCCAAGCTAGATACCGTGACATACTAGACGATAAAGGCAGGATACATCGCTACTTAAGATGCTACCAAAGAGGCAGTCTGGGTGTATATTGGTTCATCAGATGTACTTAGTTCCTCCCATTGTGTGACAATGGAGTTGTGGCTTATGCCAAGGAACGTCCGTCCCATCAGTGATCCAGACATATTCTAAGGCAGTATCACTTGATCATGGAGATGGTTGATCTCTAGGGAGATCGAGGTTAGGAGAGTAGACTCAGAGGACAACACAGCGGATCCACTCACAAAGGCCTGTTCCCAGAGAGAGACTTTTATGGGATGGTTGAGTATGAGATACTACAACCACTGCTACAGATGGCCCTAGTGCAAGTGGGAGATTGTTAGTTATATGTATGCCCTAGAGGCTATTACTGTACATAGGATATATATTGTAGTGGATGCTGGGACATATATAGGGAGGACTTTCTTGCTCGACATGATAGTATGCTATCTGGTTGAACTTTACCTTAACGTGTATACTGTTTGTCTCTCTGTTACATGTTGGTAAAGCCCTTAGGATGTGTACTTGACTACCTGGACTATGATGCGGATCATACTAGTGGGAACAGGGTAGTCCACAAGTACATCCTTCAAAGTCCCAAGTCGAGGGTGTATCGAGACGGGGCATCGATATACCAGAGTAGACTAGCGTGTACCTTCTCGACCCATACAGATGGGCGATGGATGATCCCATATCCATTGGTGTTTGACATCAGAGATGATATACGGGTGCTCAGTAGAGACTGGGTACACTGGACGGACTCGCCGAGAACTCCCAGATGGTATTATACCTCACGTCAGATGGCAGTTCTCTGGTGACACTGGTACAGAGTAGTCTGTTGACCCGAGATCGTCATAGAGTTTTGTGTGGTTCCCACTGTGCTTTGATTTCCATCTTACCACGTCCAAGAGGGCGTGCAAAACGGTGGTTTTTGGGTACAGTCCCGAGTCACATGGAGGCAATGAGCGATAGGAGGGGATTCGTCTCTCCCGGTATAGGGGGTTGATGTTGCGCTGTGTTCGATTGGCTATAACAGGAAATCCCTGGCCAGGGTTGCTGAGATTTACTGGTAAGTGTTACCAGTAGTTTCTCGAACGGTTATAGACCTCATATCGACACGACTTATTGAGCTATTGGGGTCTGACGTTTACCACCCCTAGGCGAGATATGCGACATATCAGACGATCAGACCGGACTGTACGGTAGTGTTACTGGTTGGATTCACTGGAGTGTGAGAGGGCTTGCTCGTCGATCTTCAGATCGCTCAATATCCGGGTGGCCGTTACGTTTAGCAGACCGCTTGCGGCTTGTGGGTGTTTGATATGATCATCACCTGCTGCCGGCGTATTGACGAGTCTTTAGAGTCCTACACAGAGGTTTCCTGGCTCAAGCGAAACGAAATAGGAGCGCATATGAGATATGTGCGGGACCGAGAATAATACGAGTATGTGATACTGTATTCGATTCTCGCGATGTGACATTGATCGGTTATATGCGATATAGCCGGGTTATCGGATCAAATGTTGATTCGATAAGATGTTACTAATGATACCAGTCGGTTATGTGCGTCATGACCGGATCGTTAAATCAAGTGTTGATTTAATGATTTAATGCATAATTATATATTTGATATATTACTTTGCATTAACTAGTATCGGTTCACTTTAAATGGATTTTCTCGCTCGGTTGTGCGCATTGCATATGCGATATGATTTTGTGCACTTGTTTGTATCATATTTGATGATACATGCAAATTAGGATTTGTGTAAAGAATTAAACCTTGGTTAAAGAAATGGTTAGGGTTTTTATTTGATTATTCATTTATTCATTTGTTTTTATTTTTGGAAAATAAATTGCATAAAATAGAATGGTGGCTTTCTTTTGTCTTCTTTCATGAAGCTTCATGAACTTTTGACTTAGTCACCATTTTGTCTCATGCTTAACCCTAACCAATTCAATTAACTCAAGTTAATTCTCTACACCTAACCATGGTGAGAATTATGATAAGAATGGATTTTTATTTATTCTTTAAGACTTATCATAATTTTTATCATCTTCTTCCTCTTCTTCTTCTTCATGAAGAAACCTCCACTTCATCAATGGTGATTGATGAAGATGAGTGAGAAATCCAATTCTAAAGTCTACCCACTTCCTATTTCTTCATCCTCTACCTCTTGCCAAGTAGTAGAGTGTGTTTCCTTCACAAGTTTTCAAGGCTCGGTGAAGGTGGAGCTTGATCTAGCGATGCCTCGATGTAGATCATCTTCGGCATGGATATCGACGACCTAGCTCGCTTATTCTCCGATGAAGCCGACGCTAGAGCCCGGGATCCGTCTTGGACAGCGAGGAGACTTCATTGCGGAGCCGTGGAGGTGGAGCACCGGATCTACAAAGTTTGTATATCCGTATTCTCATAGTTAAGTGTTAACTAGTTAGCTTTTTCGCCTAGTTTTCTAGCAAACGATCCGTAGTCGGGTCTCTCGGCACCTAGAAATTTTGAAATTGGCATGGTTGATGCCTTGTGAGACCTCATTAGGATGCCTAGGATCCCTACAGTAGGCACAGTCTTGGTGGGAGCTTTGTTCAAGAGATATGCAGCTGTTTCTAGTGCATAACCCCAGAAAGATCGGGGTAACTCAGCCTTACTCATCATGGAACGAACCATATCCAATAGGGTTCGATTCCGCCTTTCAGATACACCGTTGTGTTGTGGTGTATATGGAGGAGTAAGCTGAGAGAGAATTCCATTCTTTTTTAAGTAGTTCGGAAACGCGGCACTCAAGTATTCACCACCTCGATCAGATCTCAGTGTCTTTATACTCTTGCATGTTTGTTTTTCAACTTCATTCTTGTATTCCTGAAATTTCTCAAAGGTCTCGGATTTATGCTTCAATAGGAAGACATGTCCATACCTAGAGAAACCATCCGTAAAAGTAATGAAGTATGAATAACAACTTCGCGCATGTGTAGACATTGGACCACACACGTCACTGTGTATGAGTCCCAAGAGCTCGCTCGCTTTTTCTCCGTGTCCAGTGAACGGAGTTTTTGTCATCTTTCCCATGAGACAAAATTCACAAGTGGTATAAGACTGATACTCGAACGAATTCAAGTATCCCTCTTTATGTAACTTACTTAACCGTGTCTCATTAATGTGACCCAGTCTACAATGCCATAAGAAAGCCTGATTTATTTCCGGAGACCTTCTTTTAAGTGTGTTCTGGACACTGAAAATCTGAGCTTGATTTAATACGTATATCCCTGACCCAATCAGAACTTGATTTAGGTGGATGTGGACCACATCGCTTACAAAAGTAAAATCATATCCTTCCTTAGAAAGTAAGGATACAGATATGATATTACTAGTCGCACCTGGTACATACAAGCAGTTACGCAGAATCAATATCTGCCCAGTTGTCATTCCAAGATGATATTCCCCTACGGATTCAGCGTCCATGCTCATTCCGTTAGCAACCCTGAGAGTCATATCACCTTTCCTGATAACCCTACGGTTTCTCAGAGCCTGTAACGAATTACAGATGTGAGATCTTGATCCGGTATCCAATACCCAGGAAGTAGGGTTAACTGACATACAGTTCTCTACTACAAACACACCCGAAGCCGAAGCTACAACATGCTTCGAATTCTGGCTACTGGCTTTGCTAGCCCTGCAATCCTTCTGCCAATGTTCATTCCCCTAACAATAGGAACATCCCACTTTTACTACATTCAGTCCCGAAACTTTTGCCCTTCCCTTTCCTTCTACTTCCCTAGTTTCCTTCAGGGTAGAAGGTAGAGACTGTAGAATCAAGTCAGCATCTGACCCGTTCTTCAACGTGGTCTTCAGGTTCATGAGCTCAAAATAGCTGGTCTCTGTAAGGACGTTGCCCCTTACAGATGACCCGATAGCCAACCTCGCTGGAAGCAATTCGTTCGAGGTCTCATATCTTGCGATATGAGAATGCTCTCCATATAAATCTTTGTTATGGAGGAAGATAAAAGCTAAGTCCATCTTCTCGTGCTGCCTCTGGTATGCACCATCAACTGAGGCTAACACGAGGCACTTGGCTTTCACACTGTCTTTTTCCGATGTCTTTCGGATATCAATATCCGTGATAGGGGAAACTGGTCCTGAGACGGCAGGGGTTGGATTAGTTAAGAGGTTTCCCAGCTTGCCATGGGCAATGGACATCTGGACAGACCTTTGCCAATCATAACAGTCAGATTCAGTCATTTTATTATCTAGATGTAACCAATGTGTGGTCACTGGGTCGCTGCAATTAAGAGAGAGAGAAGAAAACACTAAGCATGATGCTCTTGCAAGTTTAGATTTGTTTTTAATTTATCTAAACAGGATAGCTCCCACTATTTCTCGAATCCCTCCACAAACCAAAAAGGAAGAATTAGTCGGGATCAATCTTACCATACAATACTTGCTTAACCGTTCAGCCAGGCCAGTGTCGGTACTTCGAGGGAGGTTTTCCAACGCTTTCGCGAAGTTCCTTAATTTAAGAACCTCTTTTCCCTGGGGCCGTAGCCCCGCTAACACATTTCTAGACACCTACTTGGTTTATAGCATTGATCGTTAAGTGAGAAATTTTCCGAGGAGTAGCATATACTCACAGTAGGATCGGGATCCAAATATCATCGCGTGATAAAACTGAAGGAATCCTAACAGAATAATCACACTCTAAATAGTATGCAGCGCCAGCAAGTTTCAGTTTCTTTAGAAACTCCCGAGGTGGATTTTTGCCCCATGCTCTTATGACCTTGACGAAGGTCAACAAATCATAAGTCACATGTCAAGTTCTACCCGTAATTGTCTAGGTTAATTTGAACCCACCCGTATATACCCTTGACGAAGGTCAACAAGGTAATACGACTATCCCAAACCAACGCATCTATCTATGCTACATATGAACACCCAACAGCTACCAATCACTATGCCTTGACGAAGGTCAACAAACATACCTTGAATACTATTGAATATTCATACGAAACGACGGAGGGCTACGAATAGTTTTGGTGAAACCGTGAACGTAGTGAACTTGATATAATCGATGGAACGAGATAGCTTTTAAAAGGAGTGGTCTAAGCTCCGCGTTTAAAAGTTGTTTTTGAAAAGAAACCGAGTGGTTTTGAAAGTGTTCCAACGACTTACTTGGTTTATTTTCTTGCATTAATTTTAATGCGTCCCATCACTTAATACTACCATTGAAGAAAACAACGAAAATATGACGTACGCTTATGCCATCCGCATTCGCCACGGGGCCCCGTCATTACCCGTTAGGTTACTTAACTAACGACAGAGCGGGGGCTAGACTAGCGCGGATGCAAAAGATAAGCAACGCCTAAATAGATATCATATATAGATATATACACATTCGTCAGATGCAATGATAGCCATTCCAGATCACAGATGAACACATTGGATATACTAGGAACCCGTGATTCGTTCGAGCCTGCAACGAAAAGCGGATTACACGGTCGCGATGAATAGCCATCCTAGACCCCTACGGGTGCGGCAAACTACCCGCCAAATACCCGAAGTGAAGCAACCTCTCTCAACAACGTGAGTAGGCCACTCGGTACTTCGAGGTACCCGGTAGTTTGTGCACCCCCTCCTTGGGTCTATCCTAGGAGCAAAAAGAGTAAAAGAAATTATACGGCTACAACCTCATCCCGGATGTGCGGCCATATAAATAATATTACATCAATTACAAATTACATGAATTGAAGATAAATAAAACTCTCATCTCACAACCCCCAGGCTATTCATCCGCGACAATCCAACGAATTCATATACACATACCAGCAACATTACAGATCACAGATATGTATAACCCTCACTAATCGACGTATAGCGATTAGCAGACGTTCAATACATATATCACATCACAGATATAACCCGTTAGCCAAAGTCTAAAGAAGTTCGATCAAAATACGGATTTGTAACCACCCCAAAAACAAATTTTGTTTTCTGGAAAATCTGGGCTGAAAAAACATACTGTAAAATCCCAAAACACCCCTACAAAAACACTGCAGGAAAACCGATCCACGGCCGAGTCAACTCGGCCGCGGAACCGCGGCAAGATGCTATTCTTGCCACGGTTCCGCGGTGAGTTGGTCGGTTCACTGGATTGTTTTTCTGCTGTGTTTACTAAAAACCCTGAGACGATTTTTCAGATGTGTTAAATAATTTTTTGAGCAGTAAAAAAATCGACAGAAAGTTTATGTCTCGGGCGTGTTTTGTGATTTTCTTTTCCGATCGAATTTCTAGTTACTTTGCTAACATGTTAGATAGTGTTTAGCTAGGCTCTGATACTACTGTAAGTCCACGTTACCCGTCCCGGTTCTTTCGGGGATGCGGAAATGGTGAAAAACGATTTTTTCGGTGGAGGTAACATGGACTCTAAAAACGGATCTTTGCTAAACAAACTATCTAACAACCTAACTAAGAGTTTAACTACTATGTTAAGGGTTATACCTTAACTTGAACTCCTTCTCTTCGACTCCTTGTGGTGGTCGAATCGGCCTCACCTCGTCGTCTTCTTGTGCCGAAGATGGATCCACCTGAAAGCTTCTACCTTTGGCTCCAACCTCAATCTAGAGGAAACTAGAATACTTGGCTTGCTAGACCTTGTACACTAGGATGAGTAGAGAAGTGTTTTGGGTTTTATCTCTATGGTTCTTGTTTCTCAACTCATGAGACAATAGAATCATGAGCTAGAGAGAGAGCAAGAGGAAGAGAGAGAGCTTGAGGATGAGAGAGAATCAATATGATAGAATGAATAATAATTTTACAACCATGATCCCAAAAGCCAAAATAATCATCATAATAATAATAATTAAGTATTCTTGTGATGGTTCATGTCAAATGGCATTATCATTTCATGCACTCATTTTGTAAAGAACAACAAGCAAGCAAAAGTCATACCCATGAAATGATAGCCATGCAATGATGATGGCCAACAAGTCCAAACTAGTCAATCGGTCAACAAAGTCAACAAGTCAACAAAGTCAAACTTTCAACCCAACCATGGCACAACAATACTTAATTAATATTATTATTAATCATATTTCTTATTCTCATTAGGGTTTAGAAAAAGTCAACAGTCAACAACCCTAATGAGAATCCTCTGCCTCTGTCTCTATCAATTGTGCATACACACCCGCATCCGTGTTCTAAGGAACACGAATACAAAGAGATAAAACCAATCCCAAAACATATACTAGGATCTGGCTTAAACTAAAGCCCGCTAGTAATAACTGCCCGGACATCAAACGTGCACAAGGGCACGGATGTGACCGAACCCTGTCACAAAACCATGCGAACTCTACTCTTTTTGCCCAAACGCGAATACCTCTCTGTGTGGGACTTTAAAGACTCGACACTACACTGGCAGTGGGTTTAACCACAGACCGCAAGCGGCACTAGCTGTGCGTAACGGCCCCCAGGTAGATGCCGATAAGATGACTGACGAGGTGAAACCCATCTGAACTCCTACTGAGCCTGAATGTGACAGTCCGGTCTGTTCGTCTGAGAATATCGCATGGCGGGCCTACGGGGCGGTAAATGTCAGTCCCCTAATAGCGGTACAAGTCGTGTCGGAGTGTAGCCCAGAACAACCTGAAATAACACTGGAAACCTACCAGTATATCTCGCTTGCCCTGGCCAGGGACGACTATGTGTAATGGCGCTCCTTGACACAGTGTGATATCAACTCCCAATACTGGGAGAGACGAATCCTATCTAACCGTCACTGCCTCTAAGTGCTTCGGGACTGCACCCAACTACTACCTGTTTGCACGACTCCTTTGAGCCGTGGTAGGGTAGTAATCAAAGTACAGTGGGAACACACTCGAGGCGAAGTGACAGTGTCAAGTCAGCGGACTAAGCTGTACTCATGTCACCTGGGAACTGATAACTGACGATAGGTATAGTACTAACCAACAGTTCCCGACGAGTCCTGTCCAGTGTACTCGTAACCTAACGAGCACCCGCATACTATCTCAAGTACGACGTACTGACGGCTGTGGGACAGACCGTCTCCCCTGCTAGGATGAGAAGCGTATACGCTAGTCTACTCTGGAGTATCGATGCCATGTCTCGATAGTCCTACGACTAGGGACCTATATAAGGATGTGCTTGTGGATTACCCAGCCCCCACGAGTGAGACTGCCATCACAACGCTGGTAATCAAGCAAAGATCCTAAGGGCTCTACTAATGTGTATAGGTGATATACTAAAAGAAACACATGTACACATTAAAGTAGAAACAAATCAAGTAGCATACTACCATTTTGAGCAAGATTGTCTATACAACTGTGAATATCCCAAGCTTCCATTAAGTAATATACAAACTAGTATGATACAGTAATGGCCTCCAGGGCATATACACTAACACACATGCACTTGTAAAGCTAGTTTACAATGACGCTATACTCATCCTCCTGCCGGGTCTCATAGCCTGGAATAACAGTAGTGTCAAGTCTGGGTAAACAAGAACCTTCCTGTCACCGTCTTTGAGAATACAGAAGTCCTTCTCGGGCGCCTGAGGTTACCCACCATATCTGCGGAGTGGCTAACAGAATGTCAAACCTGATTGAAACTTTAGGTTCTATTAAATTTTCAGTAATCGTTTGTGGTTCTGGAATTACTTCCAGTTCTACCATACTCCCACTACTGTTTTCTGAAAAAATCCATTTTGCTAAAACTGTGGCGAGTCAAGAACAATATCACTATTGATCTTCCAGATGGTAGAAAGTTATCCCCTGTCATAGCCTGGGATAACCCACAAACTGCCATTACAGAAACGTACCTTGAGTTATCTAGAGTCTGGTTTTAAGCATAAGCCGGACAGCTCCATATACATTAACATCGTTAAGATATGAACCATTCTATATACAATATAGAAACAAAGGCACCGATTTAATTGGAACCAGATTCAAATCATGCAGCCGTCTCCAGTACATGTGAACTTAATGGAAGGAGTCCGCTCAACATTACTCAACTTAGGAGTGCATCCAGATATGAGTAACCTAAAAGAGAAGCAAGTTCTCAAAACCATTACTATCAACTGAATACCATACACAAGTATCTACTTCTTCGATCACCTTGAAGAATCCTGATACTTGCAACACATAGTTCTCTGTTTTATTCTTGTATCTATAACTTCTCAAAACTTGGACCTTGTATTTCTACGAAACATTTGTCTAAAACTTGAGAAGTCACAAGTAAACAGAATATAGTACGAGGATCAACACCTTTGTCCTAATGGACACTGGACAACATACAATATTTTGTACAAGTCCCCTGAGTTGAATAACTCAAACCCTGTGTGTCGTAGGTTGAAAACTATACTATGGTTATGAAGAATTACACCGCTGTTTAATACTCCTTACCTAAACATCAACTGATATAGGTAAATGTCATGGACATAATATCAAAAAGTTATATCTCACTTTATAAAATAAACGTAGAGCTGTATCATTTTGAAATTGGTGCATAACAACGTATATTCAAAACCAAATATTTGCTGTCAGGCAAACAACCCAAGGTGATTTCCTCAAATATCACCAATTACAACGAATTCCGATATAATGAGGATAATCACCTAATTCCTAATAACTTACTCTCACCCATCATCTATAAAACCATACAGATGTGAGAATCAAACCTGGTAAATACATACCCTGAAGCAAGGATCCAATTGGGAAAACAGTTTTCTATTAACAACGCACAGCGAAACCGAAACATGAAGATGTTTCGAAGGGGTATCCGGGTATTCCTAATAATGCCTCTTCCACTATCCAGATTCATGACTGTAACCGTATATTTCCTTGCCATCTCTCCAAATCCCTTTATTTTTTCTTTACTCATTACCTTCTGTACACCATACTTAGGCTAAATGGTTTACTTCCTTCCCTACCATTCGGCACCAGCCTATGGTTTGGAAGAAGACTATCCAATCAGCGTAATAGGTATACTCTCCTAATCCTAGGAGCCCTCGCAACGTGAGAGAAGGTAAAGATAAAAGACAACCAAATAAACCTTATTCTATTTCTCCTGAACGAGAATCCATCCTCGAACTGGAACAAGTTCCATCGAGTTCGTATATAACCATATGATGGATTATCCAATAACTGTGGATCTTCATATTGATACAGGATATTCTGGAGAAATCCAAAGGTGAAGTAGGAGTGGCGATGAAATACGTGGTTTGGTCGTGAATGATAGCAGTCGTAATTTACTTTGCCGTCTTTCTAATCCCTTTATCTGTCTTTACTTATTACCTCATGTACACCACACTTAGGCTAATAGGTTTTCTTCTTTTCCTACCTTTCGGCACTTGCCTATGGTTTGGAAGAAGACTATCCAATAAGCGCAATAGGTGTACCCTCTCCTAATCCTAGGAGCCCTCACATCCTGAGAGAAGGTAAAAGGAAAAGACAACTGAATAGTCATATTCACTTTTTCCAGAACCGGAAACCATCCCCGAATCTGAAACAAGTTTCTTCGAGTTCGTATGTAACTATACGATGGTCATATCCAATGAAAATGGGATCTTCATAGTGATACGGAATGTTCCGGAGAAAAGCAAGGGGTAAAAGTAGGAGTGGCAATGAAGTATGTGTAAGTCCATGCTACCTCTCCCGGTACTTTCGGGCATGCGGAATTTGGTGAAAAACGATTTTCTTAGAGGTGGTAACATGGACTCAAAAACCGGATCTTTGTTAAACATCTAACTAACAACCTAACTACGAGTTGCTAACTACTCGGTTAGGGGGTTATACCTTTCTTTTTCTCGAACTCCTTCGTCTTCAAGCTTCGATGGTCGTCCGAATCGACTTCTCCCCGTCGTCTCCTTGCGCCGAAGATAGATCCACCTGAAAGCTTCAACCTTTGGCTCCTTCTTCGAACTTTGAAGAAACTAGTTCACTCGGTTTTCTAAACCTTGTGAACTAGAGTGAGTAGAGAAGAGTTTGTATGGGATTTTATCTATGGTTCTTGGTTCTCAACTCATGAGACAAGTGAACCATAGAGTCAAGAGAGGGAGAGCAAGAGGAGGAAGATGAGAGCTCAAGAACAAGAGAGAGAATGAGCATGAAAGAATGAGAGAAGACTTTTCTCATTTTGCTCTCATAATCCAAAACAATCATAACACCTCATATCAATCAAGTATTATGTGATGGTTTAAGCAACCATAGCCATATCATTTCATGCACTCTTTTTGCACAAAAGAGCAAGCAAGCAAAAGTCTTTGCCATGAAATGATAGCTATAGTTATCATGATGGTCAACTAGTCAAGCCTAGTCAACCGGTCAACAAAGTCAACAAAAGTCAACAAGTCAACAAAGTCAATCCCTCAACAACCATGTCACCATAATACTTAATTAATATAATTGTTAATCACATATCATATTCTCATTAGGGTTGAGCGAAAAGTCAATAGTCAACTGTCAACGGTCAACAACCCTAATGAGAATTCTCTGCCTCTGTCTCTCCATCAACTGTGCATACACACCCGCATCCGCGTTCCGAGGAACACGAATGCATACTTGATAAATCCAATCCCAAAACGTACATTAGGATCTGGCTTAAACCAAAGCCCGCTAGTACAAACTGTCCGGACACTCTACGTGCATAAGTGCACGGATGTGACCGAACCCTGTCGCAAAACCATGTGACCTGTCGCAAAACCATGCGACCTCTACTCTTTTGCCTAAAGGCGAATAGCTTTCTGTGTGGGACTCTAAAGACTCGACACTACGCTGGCAGTGGGTTTAACCACAGACCGCAAGCGGCACTAGCTGTGCGTAACGGTCCCCATGTAGATGCCGACAAGAAGACTGACGAGGCGAAACCCATCTGAACTCCTACTGAGCCTGAATGTGACATTCTCCGTACAGTCTGGTCAGTTCGTCTGATACATCGCATGGTGGGCCTAGGGGGCGGTAAACGTCAGTCCCCCAATAGCGGTACAAGTCGTGTCGGAGTGAAGCCCAAAACACCCTGAGATAACACTGGAAGCCTACCAGTATATCTCGTTTGCCCTGGCCAGGGACTACTCGTGTAATGGCTCTCCTAGACACAGCGCGATGTCAACCCCCAATACCGGGAGAGACGAATCCTGTCTAACCGTCACTGCCTCCAAGTGCTTCAGGACTGCACCCAACTACCACCTGTTTGCACGACTCCTTTGAGTTGTGGTAGGGTAGTAATCAAAGTACAGTGGGAACACACTCGAGGCGAAGTGACAATGTCAAGTCAGCGGACTAAGCTGTACTCATGTCACCTGGGAACTGATAATTGACGATAGGCATAATACCAACTAGTCAGTTCCCGACGAGTCCTGTCCAGTGTACTCGTAACCCAACGAGCACCCGCATACTATCTCAAGTACGACGTACCGACGGCTGTGGGACAGACCGTCTCCCACACTGGGATGAGAAGCGCATGCGCTAGTCTACTCCGGAGTATCGATGCCCTGTCTCGATAGTCCTGCGACCAGGGACCTGCATAAGGATGTGCTTATAGATTACCCAGCCCCACTAGTGTGACTGCCATCACAACGCTGGTAATCAAGCAATGATCCTAAGGGCTCCACTAATGTGTATAGGCGATATACTAAAATAAACACATGTACACATTGAAGTAGAAACAAACCAAGTAGCATACTACTATTTTGAACAAGATTGTATATACAAGGTGAATATCCCAAGCTTCCATTAAGTAATATACAAACTAGTATGATACAGTAATGGCCTCTAGGGCATATACACTAACAATCTTCCACTTGCACTAAGGCCATGTACTGGCGTATCGAAGACCTATCATCTCGATCAGCCGCTCGAACTGAGTCTGGGACAAGGCCTTGGTGAATGGATCTGCTGTGTTATCTTCTGAAGCGACTCTCCGAACCTCGATCTCCTGGCAATCCACGATCTCCCTGATCAGGTGATACCGCCTCAAGATGTGTCTGGATCTCTGATGGGACCTGGGTTCCTTCGCTAAAGCTATAGCCCCGTTGTTGTCGCAATACAGAGGTATTGGATCAACAATGGACGGAACCACCTGAAGTTCTTTCAAGAACTTCCTCATGCAGACAGCTTCTTTTGCGGCATCAGATGCAGCGATGTATTCCGCTTCCATCGTCGAGTCTGCAACGGTTTCCTGTTTGGAACTCTTCCAACACACCGCCCCTCCATTGAGGGTAAAGACAAAACCCGACATGGACTTGGAATCATCCTTGTCATTCTGGAAGCTGGAGTCAGCAAAGGCCTCGATCTGGAGGTCTTTTCCGCCATACACCAAGAACATCTCCTTAGTCCTTCTCAGGTACTTGAGAATGTTCTTTACCTCTATCCAGTGTTTCTCCCCAGGGTTTGACTGATACCGGCTTACCACACTCAGTGCATAAGCTACATCCGGTCTGGTACACAACATCGCATACATTATAGAGCCTACCGCAGAAGCGTAGGGTATAATAGACATGCGATCCCTCTCCAAATCAGTCTTGGGAGACATCTCTTTAGAGAGGGTGATCCCGTGACAAGCCGGTAGGTTACCGCTCTTGGAATCTTCCATACTGAATCTCTTCAGTATGGTGTCGATGTACCTGGACTGTGAAAGTCCTAATATCCTCTTGGATCTATCACGATGGATCCGGATCCCCAGGATGTATGAGGCATCACCCAGGTCTTTCATGGAGAACCTGTGTGACAAGAACCCCTTGACAGATTGTAGCATAGGAATGTCATTTCCTATTAAGAGAATGTCATCCACCTACAAAACGAGGAATACTACAGTTCTCGCTACAAATCTACTATAGATGCATGGTTCATCTGGATTTTTGATAAATCCAAATTCCTTGACCGTCTCATCAAAACAGATGTTCCAACTCCGCGATGCCTGCTTTAGTCCATAGATGGACTTAAGCAACTTGCACACCTTTCCGCTGCTCCCACTCTGAATGAAACCCTCTGGTTGGTCCATATAGACACACTCCTCTAAATTTCCATTTAGAAAAACGGTCTTTACGTCCATTTGCCAGATCTCATAACCGTGGAAGGCAGCAATGGCAAGAAGGATCCGAATGGATTTCAGCATAGCCACTGGAGAAAAGGTTTCATTATAGTCCAAGCCAGGTCTTTGACGGAAACCCTTTGCAACAAGTCTAGCTTTATAGGTCTCAACCTGTCCATCTACACCAATCTTCCTTTTGAAGATCCACTTGCATCCTACGGGTTTTACCCCGTCTGGAGCAATGTCCAACGTCCATACTTTGTTGGTGTACATGGACTCCATTTCGGTCCGCATAGCATCCAGCCATTTAACTGAGTCAATGCTCTGAATGGCCTGCTGGAAGCTAGTAGGCTCATCATAATCTATGATGCAATCCTCTCTATCCCCGTCTATGAGAAAACCGTAGTATCTCTCGGGCGGATGAGACTGCCTACTACTCCTGTGGAGTGGCGTAGGAATGTCTTGTTCTTTTGAACCCTCTTGTTCCACTAAGCTTTCAGTAATAGCTCGAGGTTCTGGAATTTCTTCCAGTTCTACTGTGCTCCCACTTATCTGGGTTTCTAAAAACTCAGTTTCCAAGAAGTAGGCATAACGAGAAACAAGAACTTTTTGTTCCTCTTCGCAGTAGAAGAAATATCCTTTGGAATTCATTGGATATCCCACGAACTTACACTGTACTGAGCGTGCCTCGAGCTTGTCCGCATGCTGCTTTTTAACAAAAGTTGGACATCCCCATGTCTTAATGTGCTTAAGATAGGGTCTCTTCCCACACCACATCTCATATGGTGTAGTAGGCACAGTCTTAGTGGGAACTCGGTTCAAAAGGTATGCAGCTGATTCTAGCGCATACCCCCAGAATGATCGCGGTAACTCAGCGTTACTCATCATGGACCGTACCATATCCAATAGGGTTCGGTTCCGTCTCTCCGATACACCATTATGTTGTGGAGTGTATGGAGGAGTAAGCTGAGAGAGAATTCCGTTCTCTTTTAAATAGTCCAGGAACTCGGCACTCAAGTATTTACCACCTCGATCCGATCTTAGAATCTTGATACTTTTGCCGGTCTGTTTTTCTACTTCATTCTTATATTCCTGGAACATTCCAAAGGCTTCGGACTTATGTTTCATTAAGAAGACATAACCGTACCTTGAAAAGTCATCCGTAAAAGTAATGAAGTAAGAAAAACCGCTTCGCGCATGTGTAGACATTGGACCGCACACGTCGCTGTGTACGAGTCCCAAGAGCTCGCTCGCTCTTACTCCGTGTCCAGTGAACGAAGACTTTGTCATCTTTCCTTTGAGACAGGATTGACAAGTGGCATACGATTGATATTCGAACGGATTCAAATATCCTTCTGTATGTAACTTTGTCAACCTTCTCTCATTGATGTGACCCAGTCTACAATGCCATAAGAAAGTCTGATTTATTTCCGGAGACTTTCTTTTGTGTGTATTCTGGACATTGAAAATCTGTGGTTAGTTTAATACGTATATACCATTGCTCAATGTATCTGACCCAATCAGAACTTGATTAAGGTGAATGTTTACAACATTGCTTACAAACGCAAATTCATAACCTTCTTTAGAAACTAAAGATACAGAAATGATATTACAAGTTGCGTTGGGTACAAAAAAACAATTACGCAAAACCAAAACATGTCCATCTGACATTCCCAGGTGATAGTCCCCCACGGCTTTAGCATCCATGCTAACTCCGTTCGCAACTCTGAGGGTCATGTCACCTGCTTTCAAAACACTACGGTTTCTCAACGCCTGTAAAGAATTACAGTTATGAGATCCTGACCCGGTATCCAATACCCAGGAAGTAGAGTTTATTGAAAGACAGTTTTCAATAACATACACACCTGAAGCTGAAGCTGCAACCTGCTTCAATTCCTGTGTTCTGGCCTTCCAGGCCCTGCAATCATTCTTCCAGTGTCCTTTCTTATGACAATAGAAGCATTCTTCCTTCTCCACAAGCTTCCCCGCTTTCTTTGTTGCTTTAGCTTTTCCCTTCGTATCCACTTTACTAACACCGCCCCTTGGTTTGGCGGGGGCTTTCTTCTTCTTTCCCTTGGCTTTCGCCTTGGACCTAGAAGAAGATGATCCTCCTACAAACAAAGTGGATGTTTCCCTACCTTTCTGTAGGGTGCCCTCTGCGCTCCTCAGCATGTTGAGGAGCTCTGAAAGTTCAACTTCCTTTTCTTGTAAGTTGAAGTTCAGTATAAACTGGGCGTAAGTGGAAGGAAGGGACTGGAGAACTAAGTCCGTATAGAGCTCACTCTCCAATGTGGTCCCTAGGTCCGCGAGATCCTCAATGTAGCCGATCATCTTAAGCACGTGTTCTGCTACTGATGATCCGACGACCATCCTTGCCGAAAATAACTTTTTCGACGCTTCGTATCTTGCGATACGAGATTGCTCTCCATACAGTTCTTTTGTATGAAGAAATATGGATTCCAAGTCCATATTCTCGTGCCTCCTCTGATGTTCATTGTCCATAGAGGCAAGTACGAGGCACTTGGCCTTCGCGCTATCAATCTCCCAAGTCTTACGGATTTCCTTATCCGCGACACTGGAAGTGGGACCAGGGACAGGGGGAGCTTTGTTGGTAAGAAGATACTCCAGCTTGTCGTAAGTGATTGCCATCTTGACATTCCTGAGCCAATCTTTGTAGTTTGGCCTTGTCAGTATGTTTTTATCTAGAAGTAACTTAAGTCCAGTCATGTCGAATGGTCGCTGCAATTAGGAGAGAGAGAAGAAACACTCAGCATGATGCTCTTGCAAGTTTAGAGTGGTTTTTAGTTTGTCTAAACAGGATGGCTCCCACTGTTTCTCGAATCCCTCCTCAAACCAAAAATGAAGAATTAGTCAGGATCAATCTCACCACACAATACTTGCTTAACCGTTCAGCCAGGCCAGTGTCGGTACTTCGAGGGAGGTTTTCCAACGCTTTCGCGAAGTTCCTTAATTAAATAACCTCTTTTCCCTGGGGGCGTAGCCCCGCTAACACCTTTCTAGACACCTACTTGGTTTATAGCATTGATCGTTAAGTGAGAAATTTCCCGAGGAGTAGCATATACTCACAGTAGGATCGGGATCCAAATATCATCGCGTGACGAAACTGAAGGAATCCTACCAGAATCATCACACTCCAAATGGTATGCAACACTAGCAAGTTTCAGTTCTTTTGAAACTCCCGATGTGGATTTTTGCCCCATGCTCTTATGACCTTGACTTTGGCCAACAAATCATAAGTCACATGTCAAGTTCTACCCGTCGTTCTCCAGGTTAATTTGAATCCACCCGTACCTACCCTTGACTTTGGCCAACAAGGCAGTACGACTGTTCCAAACCAACGCATCTATCTATGCTGCACATGAATACCCAATAGCTACCAATCACTATGCCTTGACTTTGGCCAACAAACATAGCTTGAATACTATTGACTATTCATGTGAAACGACGGAGGGCTACGAATGGTTTTGGCTAAACCGTGAACGTAGTGAACTTGATATAATCGATGGAACGAGATAGCTTTTAAAAGGAGTGGCTCAAGCTCTGCATTTAAAAGTTAGTTTTGAAAAGAACCGAGTGGTTTTTCGAAAGTGTTCCAACGATTTTAACTTGGTTTATTTTCTTGCATTAGTTCTTTTAATGCGTGATATTCTTGCATTAGTTCTTTTAATGCGTCCCATCATTTAATCCTACCATTGCAGAAAACAACCAAAATATGACGTACGCTTATGCCATTCGCATTCGCCACGGGGCCCCATCATTACCCGTTAGGTTACTTAACTAACGACAGAGCGGGGGCTGGGCTAGCGCGGCTGTAAAACATAAGAAACGCCTAAATAATATCATATATAGATATATTGCAATGATAGCCATTTCAGATCACAGATGAACACATTGGATATACTAGGAACCCGCAATTCGTACGGGCCTGTAACGAAAAGCAGATTATACGGTCGCGGTGAATAGCCAAAACCCCACCCAAGACCCCTACGGGTGCGGCAAACTACCCGCTAAGTACCCGAAGCGAAGCAACCTCCCTCAACTCCGTGAGTAAGCCACTCGGCACTTCGGCATACCCGGTAGTTTGTGCACCCCCTCCATGGGTCTATCCTAGGAGCAAAAACAGTAAAAAGAAATTATACAATGACGGCTACAACCCCGACCCGGTTGTGCGGCCATACAAATAATTATTACATCAATTTACAAATTTACATGAATTGAAAGAAAAGAAAACTCTCGTCTCACAACCCCCGGCTATTCACCCGCGACAATCCAATGAATTCATATACACATTCCAATAACATTACAGATCACAGATTTGTATAACCCCCACTAATCGACATATAGCGATTAGCAGACGTTCAATACAAATATCACATTACAGAAAAAACCCATCAGCTAAAGTCTTTTAGAAGTTCGATCAAAAATACGGATTTTCAGGACCCCAAAAATAAAATTTTCGTTCTGGAAAATCTGGGAAGAAAATATATATTCCAAAAATCCCAAAACAACCCCAGAAAAACACTGCACCAAACTTGGACCTCGGCCGAGTCAACTCGGCCGCGGATCCGCGGCGGGAGCGTGCTCCCGCCGCGTTTCCGCAGCGCTTTGACTCGATCGTTGGACCAAATTTGGTGGGTGATCACACAAAATCCTGAGCCGATTTTTAAGATAAAATTTATCAATTTTTGAAAAGAAAAAAAATCGGCAGAAACTTATCATATCGGGTTCGTTTTGCGACTTTTTCTTTGATCGATCTTCTAGCTACTTTGCTAACAAGTTAGATAGAGTTTAACTAGGCTCTGATACCACTGTAAGTCCATGCTACCTCTCCCGGTACTTTCGGGCATGTGGAATTTGGTGAAAAACGATTTTCTTAGAGGTGGTAACATGGACTTAAAAACCGGATCTTTGTTAAACATCTAACTAACAACCTAACTACGAGTTGCTAACTACTCGGTTAGGGGGTTATACCTTTCTTTTTCTCAAACTCCTTCGTCTTCAAGCTTCGATGGTCGTCCGAATCGGCTTCTCCCTGTCGTCTCCTTGCGCCGAAGATAGATCCACCTGAAAGCTTCAACCTTTGGCTCCTTCTTCGAACTTTGAAGAAACTAGTTCACTCGGTTTGCTAAACCTTGTGAACTAGAGTGAGTAGAGAAGAGTTTGTATAGGATTTTATCTATGGTTCTTGGTTCTCAACTCATGAGACAAGTGAACCATAGAGTCAAGAGAGGGAGAGCAAGAGGAGGAAGATGAGAGCTCAAGAACAAGAGAGAGAATGAGCATGAAAGAATGAGAGAAGACTTTTCTCATTTTGCTCTCATAATCCAAAACAATCATAACACCTCATATCAATCAAGTATTATGTGATGGTTTAAGCAACCATAGCCATATCATTTCATGCACTCATTTTGCACAAAAGAGCAAGAAAGCAAAAGTCTTTGCCATGAAATGATGATATAGTTATCATGATAGTCAACTAGTCAAGCCTAGTCAACCGGTCCACAAAGTCAACAAGTCAACAAAGTCAATCCCTCAACAACCATGTCACCATAATACTTAATTAATATAATTGTTAATCACATATCATATTCTCATTAGGGTTGAGCAAAAAGTCAATAGTCAACTGTCAACGGTCAACAACCCTAATGAGAATTCTCCGCCTCTGTCTCTCCATCAACTGTGCATACACACCCGCATCCGCGTTCCGAGGAACACGAATGTATACTGGATAAATCCAATCCGAAAAGGTACACTAGGATCTGGCTTAAACCAAAACCCGCTAGTGTAAACTGTCCGGACACTGTACGTGCACAAGTGCACGGATGTGACCGAACCCTGTCGCAAAACCATGCGACCTGTTGCAAAACCATGCGACCTCTACTCTTTTGCCTAAAGGCGAATAGCTTTCTGTGTGGGACTCTAAAGACTCGACACTACGCTGGCAGTGGGTTTAACCAGAGACCGCAAGCGGCACTAGCTGTGCGTAACGGTCCCCAGGTAGATGCCGACAAGAAGACTGACGAGGCGAAACCCATCTGAACTCCTACTGAGCCTGAATGTGACATTCTCCGTACAGTCCGGTCTGTTCGTCTGATACATCGCATGGTGGGCCTAGGGGGCGGTAAACGTCAGTCCCCCAATAGCGGTACAAGTCGTGTCGGAGTGAAGCCCAAAACACCCTGAGATAACACTGGAAGCCTACCAGTATATCTCGTTTGCCCTGGCCAGGGACTACTCGTGTAATGGCTCTCCTAGACACAGCACGATGTCAACCCCCAATACCGGGAGAGACGAATCCTGTCTAACCGTCACTGCCTCCAAGTGCTTCGGGACTGCACCCAACTACCACCTGTTTGCACGACTCCTTTGAGCTGTGGTTGGGTAGTAATCAAAGTACAGTGGGAACACACTCGAGGCAAAGTGACAGTGTCAAGTCAGCGGACTAAGCTGTACTCATGTCACCTGGGAACTGATAACTGACGATAGGCATAATACCAACTAGTCAGTTCCCGATGAGTCCTGTCCAGTGTACTCGTAACCCAACGAGCACCCGCATACTATCTCAAGTACGACGTACCGACGGCTGTGGGACAGACCGTCTCCCACATTGGGATGAGAAGCGCATGCGCTAGTCTACTCCGGAGTATCGATGCCCTGTCTCGATAGTCCTGCGACCAGGGACCTGCATAAGGATGTGCTTATAGATTACCCAGCCCCACTAGTGTGACTGCCATCACAACGCTGGTAATCAAGCAAAGATCCTAAGGGCTCCACTAATGTGTATAGGCGATATACTAAAATAAACACATGTACACATTGAAGTAGAAACAAACCAAGTAGCATACTACAATTTTGAGCAAGATTGTATATACAAGGTGAATATCCCAAGCTTCCATTAAGTAATATACAAACTAGTATGATACAGTAATGGCTTCTAGGGCATATACACTAATAGTATGCAACTCAGACAATCCAAAAGTCAATGTGTTTTAAGATGGTCCGGTTAACTTGGTTTACTGAGTTATAGTCTAGGGTCGGGACATGGACGCAGCCAAAAAGAGAGAGAAAGAAACACTCTGCGTTCACTCTAACCTCGATCAGAATAGTTAATCACTTTATCCAATCAGGATGTCTCCCACTGTGTCCACAAATTCTCCTCCAAACTTGAAAGAAGAATTATTCGGGATCATCTAAAATCACCCGAGGAGTAAACCAACTCATCAGTGGGAATCGGGATCCAACTATCATCGCATGATAACTTGATGGAATCCACTTAAGTCACCACACTCCAGAAGGTATGCGCATGCCTGAAAAGTTTCACTTTCTTTAGAAACTCCCGATGTGATTTTTACTCCAAGCGGTTTATGACCTTGACTAGGTCAACAAACCATAAACCGCTAGTCAAGTTCTACCCGTCATTA
The DNA here is from genome assembly GCA_030015575.1 of Agapanthus africanus. Taxonomy (NCBI): domain Eukaryota; kingdom Viridiplantae; phylum Streptophyta; class Magnoliopsida; order Asparagales; family Amaryllidaceae; genus Agapanthus; species Agapanthus africanus. Next base: position 329,524,643 of record CM057345.1, on the reverse strand, counting down.
TCCTGGATTGCATTAAACCCACCCGCACGTGCGCTTGACAAGGTCAACAAGGCCGCACGACTGTCCTAACCAATCCCATTTAAAATGCAACAAACAAGCACCATTTAGCTACCGAACACTACGTCTTGACTAGGTCAATAAACGCAGCACGAATACTAAATAATACTCGTAAGAAATGACGGAGGGCTACGACTGGTTTTTGGCGAAAAACCTTTAACATAATGAACTTGATATCGTTGAAGGAACCGCATAGCTTTTTATAAATATATAGTAGCGAAAACCTTTGCTAAAGAAGTCACTCCCGGTGAAGGGATCTCGGCTCTTTCCTCGTAGAATGAGGTGCTGGATATTCATAACGGAATACCGCTGTGCAAAGTAAAAAGTAATCGACTATAGTGAAGTTATTACACTAACGCAAACCTCTGCCCAAGGGGGCACTCCCGATGAAGGGATCTCGGCCCTTGCCTCGTCGAATGAGGTGCTGGGTATTCATAACCGAATACCTCTGTGCAAAACAAAAGAGAACGTCCTTGTATTAACAGCTTTTTGAATTCCAACAACAACGAATAGGTTTGTTTTCCTTGCAATGATCTGAATCAACGCAGTCCCATCAATTAATCGTCACGCACCCCACGTGTTTGTGGGGAGGCGGAATATATGAAAAACAATTATCAAAGCTTCGTAGCATGGACTTGAGCACACGGATCGTGTCTAAACCATTACTAACAAACTACGAGAGGTTTAACTACTTGGATTCAAAGTTATACCTTATGTTACATGTCCTCCGGGTCTTCATCACTGTCCTCCACACCTCGTCGGCTCTATGGATCATGGGTACCTCAACGGCCTCCTCGAGTCAAAGAAGATCAACCCGAGAGTCTATAGTCCGAACTCCTATCTCGAATCTGAGATAACTACGGCTTCTAGTTTGCTAATCAAGAAATCCTAGAGGGTGAAGAGTATTTAGATAGATTACTTAGTCACTTAAACCTTAGGATTCTCAACTCATGAGAGCTTTTAGGGTTTTGAGGAATAAGATGAAGACTTGAGGAGAGAGAATTGCTTTATGATATTGAAATGAATAATACTCATGCCAGAATAATATGAAGCATAATAATATCTCTCTTGATAATATCAAGATAATATCTAGTATGCTTCATTTAATTCTAAGGGTGAATCACCTCATGAGTCATTAAGCATTTAATGTAAACATACACCTCATCCTCCACCTCATTTAGTTTAAATCCTGAAAGGAAATAAACATAAATGAGTCACCTTCTACTAGAAGCTTCCCGAGAAATTACGAGACTGCCCCTCCCATCCGTATTTCTGAAAACACGGATAATCTTTGACTGAATAAATCCATCTGTATAATACTATAATCTGGCTTAAACCAAAGCCAACTAGTATTATCTATCCGATCATAGTACGTGCACAAGTGTATGTAAGTGATCGCGGCCCTGCCGTAAAACCATACGGCCTCTACACTTTTTGCCCGGTGCAGGGAAACACTCTGTGTGGGACTCTAAAGACTTAACACTACGCTGGCAGTGGGTTTAACCACAGGCCGCAAGCGGTATTAGCAGTACGTAACGGTCTCCAGGTAGATGTCGATAAGAAGGACGAAGAGTAAACCCATCCGTACTCCTACTGAGCCTGATGTGACAATCTTCGTACAGTCCGGTCTGTTCGTCTAGGACTATCACATAGCGGGCCTGGGGGGCGGTAAACGTCAGACCCCTAATAGCGGTGTAAGTCATGTCGGAGTGAAGCCCATTACACCTTGAGAAACTACTGGAACCTACCAGTAAATCTCGCTTGACCTGGCCAGGGACTTTGCATAATGGCTCTCCATATACAGCGCGATATCAACCCCCAATATCGGGAGAGACGAATCCTATCTAACCGCCATTGCTTCCAAGTGCTTCGGGACTGCACCCAACTACTATCTTTTTGCATGACTCCTTTGAGCTGTGGTAGGGTAGTAATCTAACTACAGTGGGAACACACTCAAGGCGAAGTAACAGTGTCAAGTCGACGGACTAAGCTGTACTCATGTCACCTGGGAACTGCTATCTGACGATGGGTATAGTACCAACCTGCAGTTCCTGGCGAGTCCTGTCCGGTATACCCGTAACCTAACGAGCACCTGCATACTATCTCCAGTACGACGTACTGATGGTTGTGGGACAGACCATTTCCCTAGTTGGGATGAGAAGCGTATACACCAGTCTACTCCGGAGTATCGATGTCCCGTCTCGATAATTCTACGACCAGGGACCTGTATAGGATGTTGCTTATTGACTACCCAGCCCCTACTAGTGTGACTGCCATCATAACGCTGTTAATCAATCAATTAGGGCTCTACTAATATGTATAAGTGATATGTTAAAAGAAATATATGCGCATATTAAAGTAGAAACAAACCAAGCAGCATACTACCATTTTTAGAAAGACTGTCAATACAACTGTGAATATCCCAAGCTTCCATTAAGTAATAAACAAACTAGTATGATACAGTAATGGCCTCTAGGACATAAACACTAACAATCTCCCACTTGCACTAGGGCCATGTACTGGCATATCGCAGACCTATCATCTCGAATAGACTCTCGAACTGCGTCTGAGAAATGGCCTTTGTGAATGGATCAGCAGTGTTATTCTCCATATCTACTCTCTTCACCTCGATTTCCCAGCGATCAACGATCTCCCTGATCAGGTGATACCGCTTTAAGATGTGTCTGGACTTCTGATGGGACCTGGGTTCCTTCGCTAAAGCTATGGCGCCGTTGTTGTCGCAATACAGAGGTATTGCATCAACACTGGTTGGAACCTGTTCATACCATAATATTGCATTATTATATTCCCCATTCTTATTCGTTTTATAAATAAACAGGTGCTTTTGACGCATGTCTGCTACATGTTACAGGTTACAGGTTCTTGGAAAGAAAACAGTGAAAAGGACAAAAGACTACACAAAAGAAGGACTTTTGACCAATAAATAGGAGGATCTTAGTCAAGCCTAGATGAAGAACAGTTCACAATCAACAAGGCAACGCAAGGTCCAAAATGTCAAGGCAAACGGTTAAAAGATCGCTACAAGTTTTCACTGAGAGATCTGGAGAAGACTCAGAAGCCAAATGGAGAAAAGAATGAAATAAATAACAAATCCAAAGAACCTTTAAGAAGCCCAGAAAAAATGATCATCCAATCTTGTTAAAGGGCCGTGGAACCGCGGCCCAAGCCTGCTATGGCCGCGGTTCCGCGGCCATATTGTACCCGTACGCGGAGAACTTTTTACCAAAATGTTTAGCGGCGCTGAAAAGTTGACCTAGGGCTATTTTCGTAAATTTAGACATGCGGATCAAAATGTAACCTAGGGTTTCCTATTCTCTATAAATAGGAACTGTAAAGATTGTAATTTTTATGCCTCCTTTTAGTAATAAATTCAGAATTCTTTATGGAGAGCATCGGTGCCTCTTTTCGATTCAGAAATTCAGATCTGACAAACCTACTTTGATGATTGGAGAGAGCCATCTGTAAGTAGATTTAATTAATTGCTCTAGTTTAGATTTTAATTCTTTGCCCTAGGTAGATTTAATTCCTTGCCCTAGGAAAATGTTTAGATTTAGCTTTCGGGAAGGCTTTTGAGAGACGAGATCTCTCATCCCTTTCTTACCAATCAAATATTTACAATAGGACTCCATGCATACACGCACGCACCGCGCCCTACGGCATCCTACCCCTCGAGGTAGCAGTGGCACCGTAGTATAAATGCCCGGTTGCACGCGTTTTCTATGGAGGTTAGGGTAAGGATCTCTAAAGGAAGGACAAGAGCCTAGAGGAAGGAACACCTTCCCGAATGGATCTAATCCCCTTTATTGACAATTACCATAACTCCTCTTAGATCTTCATTCGGGTGTAGAAAGCGTTGAGATTTACCTGCATTTCCAAACCATCCCTAAACCTAACCCTAACAAGACTAGATCTAGATAATCGTAGTATAGAATAATTAGGTTTTTAGATTTAATAATCAATTCGAACACCCTTCGGAATTAACTCGTTATCGCGAATAGGAGATTCACAACATCCCTGTGGACCGACCCGTACTCACCGGCTAGCTTCATGCGACGCCGTTCTTGATTGCGGTTAGAAATATTTTTGATCTATCTTTTAGAAAGCGCAAGCACGCTTAAATCTCAATTTAATCAAATGGCGCCGTTGCCGGGGATGGCGTAGAACTTTCCTCTTTGCAATTTCGGGTTAATCATAAATTAAAAAATCATAAAAATCTAAAAAATCCAAAAATTATAAAAATATATCAATTGTTATTTTTTGGAAAGGATACTTTGTTGTTCGAATTTTGCAGGATATACAAACTCGGATGTGGAAATTTACAGAAAGACAAACAGAAAACAAAATATCAAAACAGAAGGAAACTACGAAATCAGGAGTGCAGAAAATTTCTTGGGATCCGCGCCGACTAGATCACCGCGGAACCGCGGTGGGAACCCCCCTTTGGCCGCGGAAGGGCGGCAATCTCGCGATATCATCTGGCAAAATTTTTTCTGTAAGCTCCGCTCTTTCTCCTCTGTAATTTTTGAAATATCTTTTCTGAAAATTCCTGCAGGATTCCGTGCGCTTTAAAAATATATTCCCTTCCATATAACAATCTTGTGCAGGATCTTTGCGATTTGTTTAAATTAGAAAGTGATTGCAAGTAATCCATTTTGTTGCATATCTTTTCTCGAATATCTTTTTGCAACAATTTTTTCCAAGTAAAGATTCTTTGTGATATGCTTAAAATAATAACTGATTGCAAGTAATATTTTTCGGTTGCATATCTTTAATTAACAATCTTGTTGCAACAATTTCCAAATAAAGAAAAAGAAAAAAAAAGGACAAATCTTTTATAGAAACTTGCAAAATTTTTGCCGCAAATAAATCCTTGCACAATCACCACACATCTTTCTTTCTTTCACCCTTCCTTCCAACATGGGTACCCCACATAATAAATCACTTGTCGAACTTTGGTATCCCGAACCTAATTTTGTGTCGTACGTCAATTTGTTCAGTCAATTTAAAGACGATCCCTTAATGCCTAAAATATCTTTGAAAGATCAAATAGAGGCGTCTGGGAAAAACAGTTTGACTTTTCAACCCACTTCGTGTCAACCAAGTCAACCTTTACCACTTCAATATGTTGATACCACTTTTTCATGTCCTTCTGTCACTCCTAAACCGATGTCCATTACTGAGCATATTGCTCAATGTCGCAGCCGATCTTTCAACCCTCTCCACTCATCTAGTTCTAGGGATCCACACGATTATTCACCTTGTTATCCACATGTTGACCCTACCTCTGCCCAACCACCCACTTCCTACCCGACCTTCCCACCAATCCTACCCGACCTTCCCACCCTCACTAGACACTGTTTCCATACAGCCATTAGGGAGTTTTGCATATCCACACGATTTCGAATATTTTACCGAAACCCCCTTACCACCCAATTCTAGTTTGGAAGAGTCGTTGGAGGCATATATCGCAGCAACAAACAAAATGACTAGGAATGTGGAAGCGTCCGTGGCCGCCCTTATGCAACCTAGTGAACCGGTAGCTAGTTTCTTGCTAGCTCAAAACTTTTCAATGTATAAGGAGGCGGTTGGACAGAGTGAGAATGTGAGAGGATTTCAAAATCAAACCTACCCTTACCCAATTGAAGCCCACAACTCCGGTTTTCCATCGATTGTCCTAACTGACTCACAAGTTGAAAATAAAAACGAGTTGTGTAATTTTGTAGTGTTTGATTTGCCAAATTGTGAGGAACCCCTTTCGAGTGAAACCGCACCTAATCCTTTCGTTCTTTACACCTCCCATCTAGAACCTAAATCGATAGATATCCATGCTTTTGATGAGGTGTCTAAGAAAATTGATTTTCACTTGATTGAGGATATAGACGCCGGGAATATTTCGGATGATGAACCTGTCGATTTAACTGAGATTTTATGTTCAAATCATCATCCCGAATCTCATATGCGTCTTGACTTTGATGATAATAGCATGGATGAGTTGAATCTTGAGGAGAATTATAAGGATAGTATTGAGGAGAGTTTTAAGGATCATATTGAGGTTGAAATATTTTTGTTTGATATGTCTGATTTTCCAATTCAGCCTCCTGAACCTTTGACTGTTTTATCACCCTCCCTCCTTTCCATCGTTCCGACCATGCTTGAAGACTGTGAGCTTGAAAAATTTTCCTTGGAATCTGACACAGTTCTCACAGCCGATAACACGTACAAGTGTTTCTCTTTTTCGGACGATGTTGATGACTCACCGCCCGAGTTTGAGTCCTTTACATTTTCAGATGAGTTAGTTGAACCATCAGACTCGGGTGCTTACAGTAGTTTCGAACCATTAATGGAATCTTTCAAGTTCGAGACAGTTTACTACGGTGAGAATGATACTATCCTTAGTTCACTTCCTTTCGTCTTTCCCATTGTTCCGACCGTACAAGAGACCGTTACGCTTTCATCTCCAATACCAAATTCGGCGTACCCATGTTTTCTTGCGAATATTGAGGGATTTGACCCCATTTCTCGACGGGTTGATAGGTTAGCGCAATCGCTTTTAACACATCGGTCATCACAAATTGCGCTAATTTATTCACTCGATTTACACCCTCAAGATCGTACTCCACTTCTTTCTCCTTTCCGCCATTCTTCTCCCCCACCGAGACCATATTCTACCATTCTTCTTTCCACACGGTCTCGTGTGCTTCTCATCTCTTTTCTTTCCACCCCGTTCTTGCACCGACTATACATTTACCATGATAAGATTTTTGAATGGTTGGTGCTAACCTTTGGCTTGTGTAAGGCCAAGTTTAAGTTTGGGGGGAACCTTGTTGTATATATGTATATATATATTTTTCTCTTTTTCTATAATAAAAAATAAAAACAAAAAAAAAATTCAAAACAATAAAAAAATTGTAAATAAATAAACAGGGGAGTGCCGACAATTTTGACCCTCTTGGTGTAGCATGACAGTAAGGACACTGTCAAGTTTAAGTTTGGGGGTAGGCTCGATACGTCTTCTTCCTTCGCATTCATGTGTACATATTTTTGCATTTGCATACTTATTCGAAAAAACATAAAAATTGAAAATTTTCAAAAATTATAAAAATTTATGTATTCAATTTTGGCTAATTGACTTGAGTTTGACAGATAGGTTAACTGGTTAGGAACAACTAGATCTTAGACTTAGTAAATTAAAAACCCTAAAAATAACCTTCCTTAAAGTTTAACGGTAGAAAGTATATGCCTTTGTAGTTTATTTAGAAATAGGCAAATTTTGGGTTCACTTCTTGGGCTAAGTCGAAACGAAGGAAAAGTATTGATGTTCTTATTAGAGTATAATTTGAAAAATAGTTCCTAGCTTAAGTCTGGATTCTGAAAATGTATACCCTACAAATTGCACAATCACGCACCTTGAAACTTGGAATAGTAGAAGAGGCCTTGAAATGCTCTTGTCTAAAGTCCTTAGTACGAAGAAAATAAAAGAAAATACAAGTGTGAATAAAGAAAAAAAAATGAACACTGGTTTTTGTGATTACTTAAGGCTGTAAAAATAGAAAAATATTAAGCGAGGGTGCTTCATCACCTAGTGCCTTAAACCAACTGGTTTGGGAATCACTGCTAAAGCCTTGGGTGTTGCAAGACTAGGAAGTATGCTTTAAAGTGCTAACGCATCTTGTAATCGGTTGTTGGTACCTCAAGAAGTATTAACGGTCGCATGAAGGATGTGTAAGCAAAATTCAATTAAAAATTCACCAATTAATAAGTGCTTTGGACAACGGAAAAGAGTATGATTGCTTGATTTGAATTTCCAAGTGTAGGGGTGATATTTACACACACGTAGGGGTATGTAATTGGAGTTTAGATAAGAGAAAGGAATGAAGAATAGAACTTGTATCTTTAGTAGAGTTGATAGAAATTTCTAAGTGGAGATGGAACCCTAGAAGGAAAACTTAAGAGATGCCGAAAGCTAAGTAAGTCTATAAAACATATATAATCTTAAGTTAAATGATAAGGAAGTGTGAAGAATACGGGTGGATAATTTACGAGTCCAAGATAATAGAATTCATTGTTAGAAAACCTAATTGGAGAACAAAAGTCGAAAAGCCGAATTGATAGGATTTTGTGGGTAGTATCCGCTGAAAACCCTCAGGAGACAACACTCCTCCTACTAGGGACACCTAGAGGTTTAACGGCTTGTTGCACGTGCTCAGTGCAATCGCGTTTCCCTGCGAAAATGCGGTAAGGTTTTTTGTAGTGAATAAAAATAAGTTTGCTCGAGGACGAGCAAAACATAAGTTTGGGGGTATTTGTTCATACCATAATATTGCATTATTATATTCCCCATTCTTATTCGTTTTATAAATAAACAGGTGCTTTTGACGCATGTCTGCTACATGTTACAGGTTACAGGTTCTTGGACAGAAAACAGTGAAAAGGACAAAAGACGACACAAAAGAAGGACTTTTGACCAACGAATAGGAGGATCTTAGTCAAGCCTAGATGAAGATCAATTCACAATCAACAAGGCAACGCAAGGTCCAAAATGTCAAGGCAAACGGTTAAAAGATCGCTACAAGTTTTCACTGAGAGATCTGGAGAAGACTCAGAAGCCAAATGGAGAAAAGAATGAAATAAATAACAAGTCCAAAGAACCCTTAAGAAGCCCAGAAAAAATGATCATCCAATCTTGTTAAAGGGCCGCAGAACCGCGGCCCAAGCCTGCTATTGCCGCTGTTCCGCTGCCATATTGTGCCCGTACGTGGAGAACTTTTTACCAAAATGTTTAGCGGCGCTAAAAAGTTGACCTTGGGCTATTTTCGTAAATTTAGACATGCGGATCAAAATGTAACCTAGGGTTTCCTATTCTCTATAAATAGGAACTGTAAAGATTGTAATTTTTATGCCTCCTTTTAATAATAAATTCAGAATTCTTTATGGAGAGCATCGGTGCCTCTTTTCGATTCAGAAATTCAGATCTGACAAACCTACTTTGATGATTGGAGAGAGCCATCTGTAAGTAGATTTAATTAATTGCTCTAGTTTAGATTTTAATTCTTTGCCCTAGGTAGATTTAATTCCTTGCCCTAGGAAATTGTTTAGAGTTAGCTTTGGGGAAGGCTTTTGAGAGATGGGATCTCTCATCCCTTTCTTACCAATCAAATATTTACAATAGGACTCCATGCGTACACGCACACACCGCGCCCTACGGCATCCTACCCCTCGAGGTAGCAGTGACACCGTAGTATAAAGGCCCGGTTGCGCGCATTTTCCATGGAGGTTAGGGTAAGGATCTCTAAAGGAAGGACAAGAGCCTAGAGGAAGGAACACTTTCCCGAATGGATCTAATCCCCTTTATTGATAATTACCATAACTCCTCTTAGATCTTCATTCGGATGTAGAAAGCGTTGAGATTTACCTGCATTTCCAAACCATCCCTAAACCTAACCCTAACAAGACTAGATCTAGATAATCGTAGTATAGAATAATTAGGTTTTTAGATTTAATAATCAATCCGAACACCCTTCGGAATTTATTCGTTAGCGCGAATAGGAGATTCACAACATCCCTGTGGACCGACCCGTACCCACCGGCTAGCTTCATTTGACGCCGTTCTTGATTGCGGTAATAGAGATAGTTTTTGACATACAAATCAGAATCACCTGAAGTTCCATGAGGAATTTCTTCATCCAGACAGCTTCTTTTGCGGCATCGCAAGCAGCTATGTACTCTGCTTCCATCCTTAAGTCAGCAACGGTGTCCTGCTTGGAACTCTTCCAACAGGCCGCCCCTCCATTGAGGGTAAAGACATAACCCGACATGGACTTGGAGTCATCCTTGTCATTCTAGAAGCTGGAGTCGGCAAAGGCCTCGATCTGGAGGTCCTTTCTGCCATACACCAAGAACATCTCCTTTGTCCTCCTCAGGTACTTGATAATGTTCTTTACTGCTATCCAGTGCTTCTCCCCTGGGTTTTCCTGATACTAGCTTAAAACCCTCAATGCGTATGCCACATCCGGTCTGGTACATAACATCGCATACATTATAGAGCCTACCGCAGAAGCGTAGGGTATAATCGATATGCGAGCCTTTTCCAAATCAGTCTTAGGAGACATCTCTTTTGAGAGGGTGATTCCATGACAAGCCGGTAGGTTACCTTGCTTAGAATCTTCCATACTGAATCTTTTCAATATGGTGTCTATGTACCTGGGCTCTGTAAGTCCCAACATCCTCTTTGATCTATCACGATAGATCTGGATACCCAGAATGTAGGAGGCATCACCCAGGTCCTTCATAAAGAACTTCTGTGACAAGAATCCTTTGACTGACTGTAGCATAGGAATATCATTTCTTATTAGGAGAATGTCATCCACGTACAAGACGAGAAATACTACAGCTCTCCTTACAATCTTACTGTATATGTATGGTTCATCTGGATTCTTGATAAAGTCGAATTCTTTGACAGTATCATCAAAACAGATGTTCCAACTCCGCGATGCCTGCTTTAGTCCATAAATGGACTTAAGCAACTTGCACACTTTACCTCTGCTCCTACTCTGAATGAATCCCTCTGGCTGATCCATATAGACGCATTCTTCCAAATTACCATTTAGTGAAGTTGTCTTTACGTCCATCTGCCAGATCTCATAATCGTGGAAGGCAGCAATGGCAAAAAGGATCCGAATGGATTTGAGCATAGCCACTGGAGAAAAGGTTTCGTCATAGTCCAAACCAGGTCTTTGACGAAAGCCCTTTGCAACAAGTCTAGCCTTATAGGTTTCAACCTGTCCATCTACACCAATCTTCTTTCTGAAGATCCATTTGCATCCTACGGGTTTTACCCCATTTGGAGCAATGTCCAAAGTCCATACTTTGTTAGTGTACATGGACTGCATTTCGGTCCGCATTGCATCCAGCCAATCTTACTGAGTCGTCGCTCTGAATGGCTTGCTGGAAGCTAGTAGGGTCATCATTGTCAATGATGCAATCTTCTCTATCCCCGTCTATGAGAAAACCGTAGTATCTCTCGGGCGGATGAGACTGCCTACTACTTCTGCGGATAGGCGCTGGGATGTCCCTTTCTTCTGAAACTTCTGGTTCTACCATACTTTCAGTAACAGCTTGTGGTTCTGGAATTTCTTACAGTTCTATTGCGCTCAAACTCTTCTTATTTTCTAAAAATTCAGCTTCCAAGAAGTGGGCATGACGAGAAACGAAAACCTTTTGTTCCTCTGCATAATAGAAATAATATCCCTTGGAGTTCTTTGGATATCCCACAAACTTACAGTGTACTGAGCGTGCCTCGAGCTTGTCCGCATGCTGCTTTTTAACAAAAGATGGACATCCCCATGTCCTAAAGTATTTAAGACAGGGTTTCTTCCCACTCCACATCTGATATGGTGTGGTAGGCACAGTTTTAGTTGGAATCCGGTTCAAAAGATATGCAGCTGATTCTAATGCATAACCCCAGAAAGATCGCGGTAACTCAGCCTTACTCATCATGGAACGAACCATATCCAATAGGGTTCAATTCCGCCTTTCCGATACACCATTGTGTTGTTGTGTGTATGGAGGAATAAGCTGAGAGAGAATTCCATTCTCTTTTAAGTATCCCAGGAACTCGGCACTTAAGTATTCACCACATCGATCAGATCTTAGAGTCTTGATACTTTTTCCAGTCTGTTTTTCCACTTCATTCTTGTATTCCTGGAATTTCTCAAAGGCCTCGGATTTATGCTTCATCAAGAAGATATGTCCATACCTAGAGAAATCATCCGTAAAAGTAATGAAGTAGGAATAACCATCTCTTGCATGTGTAGACATTGGACCGCACACGTCACTGTGTATGAGTCCTAAGGGCTCGCTCGCTCTTACTCCGTGTCCAGTAAACGGAGTCTTTGTCATCTTTCGCATGAGACAAGATTCACAAGTAGCATAAGATTGATATTCGAACGAATTCAAATATCATTCTCTATGTAACTTAGTCAACCGTGTTTCATTGATGTGACCTAGTCTACAATGCCATAAGAAAGCCTGATTTTATTTCTGGAGACATTCTTTTAAGTGTGTTCTGGACATTGAAAACCTGAGCTTGATTTAATACGTATATACCGTTATCTAATGTACCGGACCCAATCAGAACTGGATTTAGGTAGATGTTTACTACATCGCTTATGAATGTAAAGTCATATCCCTCTCTAGAAAGTGAGGATACTGATATGTGTCAGTGTATAAGCCCTAGAGGCCATTACTGTATCATATTAGATTGTATATTACGTGATGGAAGCTTGGGATATTTTCAGTTGTATAAACAATCTTGCTCAAAATGGTAGTATGCTACTTGGTTTGTTTCTACTTTAATATGTGCATGTGTTTCAATTAGCATATTGCTTATACATATTAGTAGAGCCCTTAGGATCTTTGCTTGATTACTAGCGTTGTGATGGCGGTCACACTCGTGGGGGCTGGGTAACCCATAAGCACATCCTTATACAGGTCCTTAGTCGTAGGACTATCGAGACAGGGCATCGATATTCCGGAGTAGACTAGCGTATGCGCTTCTCATCCCAGCAGGGGAGACGGTCTATCCCACAGCCGTCAGTACGTCGTACATGAGATAATATGCGGGTGCTCGTTAGGTTACGAGTACACTGGACAGGACTCATCGGGAACTGATGGTTGGTACTATACCAATAGTCAGTTATCAGTTCCCAGGTGACATGAGTACAGCTTAGTCCACTGACTTGATACTGTCACTTCGCCTCGAGTGTGTTCACACTGTACTTTGATTACTACCCTACCACGGCTCAAAGGAGTCGTGCAAACAGGTAGTAGTTGGGTGCAGTCCCGAAGCTCTTGGAGGCAGTGACGGTTAGACAGGATTCGTCTCTCCCGGTATTGGGAGTTGATATCACGCTGTGTCAAGGAGAGCCATTACACATAGTCGTCCCTGGCCAGGGCAAGCGAGATATACTAGTAGGTTTCCAGTGTTATCTCAGGGTGTTCTGGGCTACACTCCGGCACGACTTGTACCGCTATTAGGGGACTGACGTTTACCGCCCCCTAGGCCCGCCATGCGATATTCTCAGACGAACAGACCAGACTTTACGGAGATTGTCACATTCAAGCTCAGTAGGAGTTCAGATGGGTTTCACCTCGTCAGTTTTCTTATCGGCATCTACCTGGGGGCCGTTACGCACAGCTAGTGCCGCTTGCGGTCTGTGGTTAAACCCACTGCCAGCGTAGTGTCGAGTCTTTAGTGTCCCACACAGAGAGCTATTCGCCTTTAGGTAAAAGAGTAGAGGTCGCATGGTTTTGCGACAGGGTTCGGTCACATCCGTGCACTTGTGCACGTTTGGTGTCCGAGCAGTTATTACTAGCGGGCTTTAGTTTAAGCCAGATCCTAGTATACGTTTTGGGATTGGTTTTATCTCGGTTGTGTAGGGTTCCTAGGCACTCTCAAGAGGTCTCACAAGGCATCAACCATGCCAATTTCAAAATTTACGGTGCCGAGAAACCCTAGACTACGGATCGTTAACTAGAAATCTAGGCGACCAAAGCAACTAGTTAACTACTTTAACTAAGAGTACGGAAATACAACCTTTGTAGATCCGGTTCTCCACCTCCACGGCTCCGTGATGAAGTCCTCTCGCTGTACAAAACGGATCTTGGGCTCTAGCGTCGGCTTCATCGGAGAAAAAGCGGGCTAGGTCATCAACGACGATGCCGAAGATGATCTACGTCGAGGCATCGCTAGATCAAGCTCCAACTTCACCAAGTCATGAAACTTGTGAAGAAAACACACTCTACTACTTGGCAAGAGGTAGAGGATGTCACTTTAGAATTGGATTTCTCACTCATTTGCTCAAGTTGCCATTGTTGAAGCAAGCTTTCTTCAAGTGAAGAAGAAAAAGAAGAAGATGAATATTATGATAAGTATATCCAAAAAGGAAAATAAATCAATACTTATCATAATGCAACCATGATAAAGTGTAGAGAATAGACTAGGGTTAAGTGGAATGGTTAGGGTTAAGCATGAGACAAAATGGTCACTAAGTCAAAGCTTCATGAAGCTTCATAATACAAACAAAGTTAGCAACCATTTTCTCTTTATGCTTTTCATTTTCCAAAATGAATAAATAAATAATTAAGAAAATAAAAACCCTAACCATTACACAACCATGGTTTAATCTTTACACAAACCCAAGTTAGCATGCATCATCAAACATGATACAAACATGTGCACAAAAAGTATATCACATATACAACTTGTACATCCAAGTGAGAAAATCCATTTAAAGTGAACCAATACTAGTTAATGCAAAGTAATATATCAAATATATAATTATACATTAAATCATTAAATCAACACTTGATTTAACGATCCGGTCATATCGTATATAACCGACTAGTATCCTATGTATCGGTTTATCGAATCAATGCTTGAATCGATAACTAGGTTATATCGCATACAACCAATCGATACATTTATCGCGAGAATGGAATACGGTATCGCATACTCGCATTATTCTCGGTCCCGCACATATCTCATATGCGCTCCTATTTCGTTTCGCTTGAGCCAGGAAACCTCTGTGTAGGACTCTAAAGACTCGTCAATACGCCGGCAGCAGGTGATGATCATATCAAACACCCACAAGCCGCAAGCGGTCTGCTTAACGTAACGGCCACCCGGGTATTGAGCGATCAAAAGATCGACGAGCAAGCCCGCTCACACTCCTGTGAATCCAACCAGTAACACTACCATACAGTCCGGTCTGATCGTCTGATTTGTCGCATATCTCGCCTAGGGGTGGTAAACGTCAGACCCCAATAGCTCGATAAGTCGTGTCGATATGAGGTCTATAACAATTCGAGATACTACTGGTAACACTTACTAGTAAATCTCAGCAACCCTGGCCAGGGATTTCCTGTTATAGCCAATCGAATACAGTGCAACATCAACTCCCTATACCGGGAGAGACGAATCCCCTCCTATCGCTCATTGCCTCCATGTGATTCGGGACTGTACCCAAAAACCACCGTTTTTCATGCCCTCTTGGACGTGGTAAGGTGGAAATCAAAGCACAGTGGGAACCACACAAGACTCTATGACGATCTCGGGTCAACAGACTACTCTGTACCAGTGTCACCATAGAACTGCCATCTAACGTAAGGTATAATACCATCTGGGAGTTCTCGGCGAGTCCGTCCAGTGTACCCAGTCTACACTGAGCACCCGTATATCATCTCTGATGTCAAACACCAATGGATATGGGATCATCCATCGCCCATCTGTATGGGTCGAGAAGGTATACGCTAGTCTACTCTGGTATATCGATGCCCCGTCTCGATACACCCACGACTAGGGACCTTGAAGGATGTACTTATGGACTACCATGTCCCCACTAGTATGATCCGCATCATAGTCTAGGTAGTCAAGTACACATCCTAAGGGCTTTACCAACATGTAACAGAGAGACAATCAGTATACACGTTAAGGTAAAGAGCAACCAGATAGCATACTATCATGTCGAGCAAGAAAGTCCTCCCTATATATGTCCAAGCATCCACTACAATATACATCCTATGTATAGTAATGGCCTCTAGGGCATACATATAACTAACATGTTGTATTCATATTCCCCAGAACGCGGATGCGGGTGTGTATGCACGGTTGACAGAGACAGAGGCAGAGGATTCTCATTAGGGTTGTTGACTGTTGTCTTTTGCTAAACCTTAATGAGAATTAGAAATATGATTAACAATAATATTAATTAAGTATTATTGTGACATGGTTGGGTTGACCGGTTGACTTTGTTAACTTGTTGACTTTGTTGACTGGTTGACTAGGTTGGACTTGTTGACCACCATCATGACAATGGCTATCATTTCATGGTATTGATTTTTGCTTGCTTATTTGTTCACACATTGCATTTAATGCATGAAATGATATTGCCATTTGATATGATAACAACCATCACATAATACTCAATTATTATTATGTGTTATGATGATTTTGGATTATGAGAGCAAGGGTGAGAAAAAGTCTTGCTCATTCTTTCATTTGCTTTCTCTCTCATGAAAGCTCTCTCATCCTCAAGCTCTCCCTCTTCCTCTTGCTCTCTCTCTAGTTCAAGGCAAAAACCTCTCATGTGTTGAGAATCATTTGCCTTGGAGATAAAAACCCAAAACACTTCTCTACTCATCCAAGTACACAAAGTCTAGCAAGCCAAGTGTTCTAGTTTCCTCTAGTTTGAGGTTGAAGCCAAGGTAGAAGCTTTCGGGTGGATCCATCTTCGGCGCAAGGAGATGACGAGGTGAGGCCGATCCGACTACCGCAAGGAGTTGAAGAGAAGGAGTTCAAGTTAAGGTATAACCCCCTAACCGAGTAGGCAACACTCCTAGTTAGGTTGTTAGATAGTTGTTTAACAAAGATCCGTATTTTGAGTCCATGTTACCCCCCAAAGAAAAAATCATTTTTCACCCTTTCCGCAACCCCAAAGAACCGGGGACGGGTAACGTGGACTTACAGTGGTATCAGAGCCTAGTTAAACACTATCTAACATGTTCGCAAAGTAACTAGAAGTTCGATCGGAGAAAAGGTCGTGAAACATGACCGAAATATCAAGTTTCTGCCGATTCTGTTTTCTGTTCAAAAAATAATTAATCTTACACTAAAAATCGGCTCAGGCTTTTTAAAACCCACACAAGAAAATTGGTCCACCGAATCGGTCAAAGCGCTGTGGAAACGCGGCAGGAGCATGCTCCCGCCGCGGATCCGCGGCCGACTCAGTCGTGGCACAATTTTCATGCAGTGTTTTTCTGAGGGTGTTTTGGGATTTTTACAATATGTTTTTTCTGCCCAGATTTTACAGAAAGCAAAACTTGTTTTTATGGTGGTTAAAAATCCGTATTTTGATCGAACTTCTAAAGGCTTTAGCTAACGGGTTATATCTGTGATGTGATATATGTATTGAACGTCTGCTAATCGCTATACGTCGATTAGTGGGGGTTATACATATCTGTGATCTGTTATGTTGATGGTATGTATATATGAATTCATTGGACTGTCGCGGATGAATAGCCGGGGGGTTGTAAGATGAGAGTTTTCTTTATCTTTCAATTCATGTAATTTGTAATTGATGTAATATTATTTATATGGCCGCACAACCGGGATGGGGTTGTAGCCGTCATTGTATAATTTCTTTTACTGTTTTTGCTCCTAAGATAGACCCAAGGTGGGGTGCACAAACTACCAGGTACCTCGAAGTGCCGAGTGGCCTACTCACGGTGTTGAGGGAGGTTGCTTCGCTTCGGGTACTTGGCGGGTAGTTTGCCACACCCGTAGGGGTCTAGGGTGGGGTCTTGGCTATTCATCGCGACCGTGTAATCCGCTCTTCGTTACAGGCTCGTACGGAATGCGGATTTCTAGTATATCCAATGTGTTCATCTGTGATCTGGAATGGCTATCATTGCATGTGACGAATGTATATATCTATATATGATATCTATTTAGGCGTTGCTTATGTTTTGCATCCGCGCTAGTCCAGCCCCCGCTCTGTCGTTAGTTAAGTAACCTAACGGGTAATGACGGGGCCCCGTGGCGAATGCGGATGGCATAAGCGTACGTCATATTTTTGTTGTTTTCTGCAATGGTAGGATTAAATGATGGGACGCATTAAAATTAATGCAAGAAAATAAACCGAAGTTAAAGTCGTTGGAACAATTTCAAAAACCACTCGGTTTCTTTTCAAAAACAACTTTTAAACGTGGAGCTTAAGCCACTCCTTTTAAAAGCTATCAAGGTTCCTTCGATTATATCAAGTTCACTACGTTCACGATTTCGCCAAAACCATTCGTAGCCCTCCGTCGTTTCGTATGCATATTCAATAGTATTCAAGCTATGTTTGTTGACCTTCGTCAAGGCATAGTGATTGGTAGCTGTTGGGTGTTCATATGTAGCATAGATAGATGCGTTGGTTTGGGACAGTCGTATTACCTTGTTGACCTTCATCAAGAGTATATACAGGTGGGTTCAAATTAACCTGGACAATGACGGGTAGAACTTGACATGTGACTTATGATTTGTTGACTTTCGTCAAGGTCATAAGAGCATGGGGCAAAAATCCACCTCGGGAGTTTCAAAAGAACCTGAAACTTGCTAGTGCTGCATACCATTTGGAGTGTGATGATTCTGGTAGGATTCCTTCAGTTTTGTCACGCAATGATATTTGGATCCCGATCCTACTGTGAGTATATGCTACTCCTCGAGAAATTTCTCACTTAACGATCAATGCTATAAACCAAGTAGGTGTCTAGAAAGGTGTTAGCGGGGCTACGCCCCCAGGGAAAAGAGGTTATTTAATTAAGGAACTTCGCGAAAGCGTTGGAAAACCTCCCTCGAAGTACCAACACTAGCCTGGCTGAACGGTTAAGCAAGTATTGTACGGTGAGATTGATCCCGACTAATTCTTCCTTTTTGGTTTTAGGAGGGATTCGAGAAACAGTGGGAGCCATCCTGTTTAGATAAATTAAAAACCAATCTAAACTTACAAGAGCATCATGCTGAGTGTTTTCTTCTCTCTCTCTTAATTGCAGCGACCCAGTGACCACACATAGGTTACATCTAGATAATAAAATGACTGAATCTGACTGTTATGATTGGCAATGGTCTGTCCAGATGTCCATTACCCATGACAAGCTGGGACACCTCTTAACTAATCAGACCGCTGCCGTCTCAGGACCTGTTTCCCCTGTCTCGGATATTGATATCCGTAAAACATCGGAAAAAGACTGTGCGGAAGCCAAGTGCCTCATGTTAGCCTCAGTTGATGGTAGATACCAGAGGCAGCACGAGAAGATGGACTTAGTTTCTATCTTCCTCCATAACAAGGATTTATATGGAGAGCAATCTCGTATCGCATGATATGAGACCTCGAACGAATTGCTTCAAGCGAGGTTGGCTATCGGGTCATCTGTAGGGGGTAACGTCCTTACAGAGACCAGCTATTTTGAGCTCACAGACCTGAAGACCACGTTGAAGAACGGGTCAAATACTGACTTGATTCTACAATCTCTGCCCTCTGCTTATACCCTGAAAGAAACCAGGGAAGTAGAAGGAAGGGGAAGGGCAAAAGTTTCGGGACTGGATGTAATAAAGGAGGGACGTTCCTATTGTTACAGGAATGAACATTGGCAGAAGGATTGCAGGGCTAGTAAAGCCAGTAGCCAGGATTCGAAGCATGTTGTGGCTTCGGCTTCGGGTGTGTTTGTAGTAGAGAACTGTATGTCAGTTAACCCTACTTCCTGGGTATTGGATACCGGATCAGGATCTCACATCTGTAATTCATTACAGGCTCTGAGAAACCGTAGGGTTATCAGGAAAGGTGATATGACTCTCAGGGTTGCTAACGGAATGAGCATGGACGCTGAATCCGTAGGGGAATATCATCTTGGACTGACAACTGGGCAGATATTGATTCTGCATAACTGTTTGTATGTACCAGGTGCGACTTGTAATATCATATCTGTATCCTTACTTTCTAAGGAATGATATGATTTTACTTTTGTAAGTGATGTGGTCCACATCCACCTAAATCAAGTTCTGATTGGGTCAGGTACATTAGAAAATGGGATATACGTATTAAATCAAGCTCAGATTTTCAGTGTCCAGAACACACTTAAAAATAAGTCTCCGGAAACAAATCAGGCTTTCTTATGGCATTGTAGACTGGGTCACATTAATGAGACACGGTTAACAAAGTTACATAAAGTGGGATACTTGAATCCGTTCGAGTATCAGTCTTATGCCACTTGTGAATCTTGTATCATGGGAAAGATGACAAAGACTCCGTTCATTGGACAGGGAGTAAGAGCGAGCGAGCTCTTGGGACTCATACACAGTGACGTGTGTGGTCTAATGTCTACACATGCACGAAGTGGTTATTCATACTTCATTACTTTTACAGATAATTTCTCTAGGTAGGGACATGTCTTCCTGATGAAGCATAAATCCGAAGCCTTTGAGAAATTTCAGGAATACAAGAATGAAGTTGAAAAACAAACAGGAAAAAGTATAAAGACACTGAGATCTGATCGAGGTGGTGAATACTTGAGTGCCGAGTTTCTGGACTACTTAAAAGAGAACGGAATTCTCCCTCAGCGTACTCCTCCATACACACCACAACACAACGGTGTATCTGAAAGGAGGAATCAAACCCTATTGGATATGGTTCGTTCAATGATGAGTAAGGCTGAGTTACCGCGATCTTTCTGGGGTTATGCACTAGAAACAGCTGCATATCTCTAGAATAAGGCTCCAACCAAGGCTGTGCCTACCACCCCTCTCAGATGTGGAGTGGGAAAAAACCCTGTCTTAAGTATCTTAAGACATGGGGATGTCCAGCTTTTGTAAAGAAGCAGTACGCGGACAAGCTCGAGGCACGCTCAGTACTGTGTAAGTTTGTGGGATACCCTAAGAACTCCAGAGGGTATCTTTTCAATTTTGCAGAGGTACAAAAGGTTTTTGTTTCTCAGCATGCCCACTTCTTGGAAACTGAATTTTTAGAAAGTCAGATAAGTGGGAGCGCAATAGAACTGGATGAAATTCCAGAACCACAAGCTATTACTGAAATCTTGGAAGAACCAGAAGGTTCAGGAGAACCGGACATTCCTGCACCGCTCCGCAGGAGTAGTAGGCAGTCTCATCCGCACGAGAGATACTATGGTTTTCTCATAGATGGGGATAGAGTGGATTGCACCGTTGATTATGATGAGCCTACTAGCTTCCAGCAAGCCATTCAGAGCGGTGACTCAGTAAAATGGCTGGATGCAATGCGGACCGAGATGGAGTCTATGTACACCAACAAAGTTTGGACTTTGGACTTTGCTCCAGAAGGGATAAAACCCGTAGGCTGCAAATGGATCTTCAGAAAGAAGATTAGTGTAGATGGGCAGGTTGAAACCTATAAAGCTAGACTTGTTGCAAAAGGTTTCCGTCAAAGACCTGGTTTGGACTATGACGAGACCTTTTCTCCAGTGGCTATGCTCAAATCCATTCGGATCCTTCTTGCCATTGCTGCCTTCCACGATTATGAGATCTGGCAGATGGACGTAAAGACGGCTTTCCTAAATGGAAATTTGGAAGAGTGCGTCTATATGGATCAGCCGGAGGGATTCATTCAGAGTGGGAGCAGCGGTAAAGTGTGCAAGTTGCTCAAGTCCATCTATGGACTGAAGCAGGCATCGCGGGTTGGAACATCTGCTTCGATGATACTGTCAAAGAATTCGACTTTATCAAAAACCCAGATGAACCATGCATTTACAGTAAGATTGTAGGAAGAACTGTAGTATTCCTCGTCTTGTATGTGGATGACATTCTCCTAATAGGAAATGATATTCCTATGCTACAGTCAGTCAAAGGATTCTTGTCACAGAGGTTCTCCTATAAGGACCTGGGCGATGCCAACTACATTCTGGGGATCCAGATCTATCGTGATAGATCTAAGAGGATGTTGGGACTTTTACAGTCCAGGTACATCGACACCATACTGAAACGATTCAGTATGGAAGATTCCAAGCGCGGTAATCTACCAGCTTGTCACGAAATCACCCTCTCCAAAGAGATGTCTCCCAAGACTGATTTGCAAAGGGCTCGCATGTCATCTATACCCTACGCATCTGCGGTTGGCTCTATAATGTATGCGATGTTATGTACCAGACCAGATGTAGCATACGCATTAAGCGTTGTAAGCCGGTATCAGTCGGATCCATGGGAGAAACACTGGATAGCAGTAAAGAACATTCTTAAGTACCAGAGATGGACTAAGGAGATGTTCTTGGTGTATGGCGGAAAAGACCTCCAGATCGAGGCCTTTGCTGACTCCAGCTTCCAGAGTGACAAGGATGACTCCAAGTTCATGTCGGGTTATGTCTTTACCCTCAATGGAGGGGCGGTTTGCTGGAAGAGTTCTAAGCAGGAGACCGTTGCTGACTCAACTATGGAAGCGGAGTACATAGCTGCTTGCGATGCCGCAAAGGAAGCTGTCTGGATGAAGAAGTTCCTCACAGAGCTTGAGGTGGTTCCTACCATTGTTGATCCAATACCGCTGTATTGTGACAACAATGACGCTATAGCTTTAGTGAAGGAACCCAGGTCCCATCAGAAGTCCAGGCACATTTTGAGGCGGTACCACCTGATCAGGGAGATCGTAGATCGCCGGGAGATCGAGGTGAAGAGAGTAAATTCGGAATATAACACTGCAGATCCACTTACGAAGGCCTTACCCCAGACTCAGTTCGAGCGGCTGATCGAGATGATAGGTCTTCGATACGCCAGTACATGGCCTTAGTGCCAGTGGGAGATTGTTAGTGTATATACCCTAGAGGCCATTACTGTATCATACTAGATTGTATATTACTTGATGGAAGCTTGGGATATTCACAGTTGTATAAAAAATCTTGCTCAAAATGGTAGTATGCTATTAGGTTTGTTTCTACATTAATATGTGCATGTGTTTCATTTAGCATAATGCTTATACATATTAGTAGAGCCCTTAGGATCTTTGCTTGATTACTACCGTCGTGATGGCAGTCACACTCGTGGGGGCTGGGTAATCCACAAGCACATCCTTATACAGGTCCTTAGTCGTAGGACAATCAAGACAAGACATCGATATTCCGGAGTAAACTAGCGTATGTGCTTCTCATCCCTGCAGGGGAGACGGTCTGTCCCACAGCCGTCAGTACGTCGTACATGAGATAGTATGTGGGTGCTCGTTAGGTTACGAGTACACTGGACAGGACTCGTCAGGAACTGATGGTTGGTACTATACCTATCGTCAGTTATCAGTTGCCAGGTGACAAGAGTACATCATAGTCCGCTGACTTGACACTGTCACTTCACCTCGAGTGTGTTCCCACTGTACTTTGATTACTACCCTACCACGGCTCAAAGGAGTCGTGCAAACAGGTAGTAGTTGGGTGCAGTCCCGAAGCACTTGGAGGCAGTGACGGTTAGACAGGATTCGTCTCTCCCGTTATTTGGAGTTGATATCGCGCCGTGTCAAGGAGAGCCATTACACATAGTCGTCCCTGGCCAGGGCAAGCTAGATATACTGGTAGGTTTCCAGTGTTATCTTAGGGTGTTCTGGGCTACACTCTGACACGACTTTTACCGCTTTTAGGGGACTGACGTTTACCGCCCCCCTAGGCCCACCATGCGATATTCTCAGACGAACAGACCAGACTGTACGGAGATTGTCACATTCAGGCTCAGTAGGAATTCAGATGGGTTTCACCTCGTTAGTCTTATTATCGGCATCTACCTGGGGGCCGTTACGCACAGCTAGTGCCGCTTGCGGTCTGTGGTTAAACCCATTTCCAGCGTAGTGTCGAGTCTTTAGAGTCCCACACAGAGAGTTATTTGTCTTTAGGAAAAAGAGTAGAGGTCGCATGGTTTTGCGACAGGGTTCGGTCACATCCGCGCACTTGTGCACGTTTGGAGTCCGGGGAGTTATTACTAGCGGGCTTTAGTTTAAGCCAGATCCTAATATACATTTTGGGATTGGTTTTATCTCGGTTGACAGAGACAGAGACAAAGGATTCTTATTAGGGTTGTTGACTGCTGACTTTTGCTAAACCCTAATGAGAATTAGAAATATGATTAACAATAATATTAATTAAGTATTATTGTGATATGGTTGGGTTGAAAGGTTGACTTTGTTGACTTGTTGACTTTATGGACTGGTTGACTAGGTTGGACTTGTTGACCACCATCATGACAATGGCTATCATTTTATGGTATTGATTTTTGCTTGCTTATTTGTTCACACATTGCATTTAATGCATGAAATGATATTGCCATTTGATATGATAACAACCATCACATAATACTCAATTATTATTATGTGTTATGATGATTTTGGATTATGAGAGCAAGGGTGAGAAAAAGTCTTGCTCATTCTTTCATTTGCTTTCTCTCTCATGAAAGCTCTTTCATCCTCAAGCTCTCCCTCTTCTTCTTGCTCTCTCTCTAGTTCAAGGCAAAAACCACTCATGTGTTGAGAATTATTTGCCTTGGAGATAAAAACCCAAAACACTTCTCTACTCATCCTAGTACACAAAGTCTAGCAAGCCAAGTGTTTTAGTTTCCTCTAGTTTGAGGTTGAAGCCAAAGGTAGAAGCTTTCGGGTGGATCCATCTTCGGCGCAAGGAGACGACGAGGTGAGGCCGATCCGACTACCGCAAGGAGTTGAAGAGAAGGAGTTCAAGTTAAGGTATAACCCCCTAACCGAGTAGGCAGCACTCCTAGTTAGGTTGTTAGATAGTTGTTTAACAAAGATCCGTATTTTGAGTCCATGTTACCCACAAAGAAAAAATCGTTTTTCACCATTTCCGCAACCCCAAAGAACCGGGGATGGGTAACGTGGACTTACAATATGATATTACAAGTCAAACTAGGCACATACAAACAGTTACGTAGAATCAATATCTGCCCACTTGTCAGTCCTAGGCGATATTCTCCCCCGGAATCAGTGTCCATGCTCATTCTGTTCCCAACTCTGAGAGACATATCACCTACCCTGATAACTCTACGGTTTCTCAAAGCATGTAATGAATTACAGATATGAGATCCTGATCCGGTATCTAGTACCCAGAAAGTTGAGTTAATTGACAAACAGTTCTCAATTACAAACACACCTGAGGCCGAAGCCACAACATGCTTCGAATCCTGGCTACTGGCTTCCAAAGCCCTGCAATCTTTCTGCCAATGCCCCTTCCCACAACAATAGGAACATCCCTCCTTACCTACACCAAGTCCCGAAAATTTTGCTCTTCCCTTTCCTTCTACATCATGAACACCGTATATCGGCTTTGTGGAGGCCTTCTTCTTTTCATCCTTTGCTTTCGCCTTGGATGTAGAAGAAGAAGGTCCCGATTAAGCAGAGCGGGTGTCTGCCTGGTTTCCTTCAGGGTGTAAGTATAGGGTAGGGACTGTGGAAATAAGTCAGCAAATAACCTGTTTCCCAACGTGGTCTCCAGGTCCGTGAGCTCATCAATATTGCTAGTCATCGTAAGAACGTCGTCCCCTACAGATGACCCAACAGCCAACCTCGCTTGAAGCAATTCATTTGAGGTCTCATATCTTACGATACAAGATTGCTCTCCATATAAATCTTTGTTATGGAGGAAGATAGAAACTAAGTCCATCTTCTCGTGTTGCTTCTGTTATACACCATCAACTGAAGCCAACACGAGTCACTTGGCATTCACATTGTCCTTTTCCAATGTCTGACGGATATCCATATCCGCGACGGTGGAAACTGGACCTGGGACGGCGGGGACTTGAGTAGTAATAGGGTGGTCCAGCATGTTATAGGCAATGGACATCTGGACAGATCTTTGCCAGTCATAAAAGTCTGATTCAGTCAACTTGTTATCTTGATTTAACCGAGTCATGGTCACAGTGTCGCTGCAGTTGAGAGAGAGAAGAAAACACTTTAGCATGATGCTCTTGCTAGTTTAGATTGGTTTTAAGTTTATCTAAACAGGATGGCTCCCACTGTTTCTCGAATCCTTCCTCAAACCATAAAATAAGAATTAGTCAGGACTGATCTCTGTCACGACCCAAGTTAGGCCCGTAACCGGCACTTAAACTACGTAACGTCAACAGGCGTACGCAACTCAAGTAAGCCGAAAACCAAGAAATCTAAACCACCCATGACTGGATCAACGGAGAAAACATAGTTTAAAACGTGTAGAAAATCACAAGTAAAATCTCTAACTCTTGTTTTCTTTCTTGAAAATTTCGGCAGCACCTCCTTTGTAAAAACTAGCCCCGAAAACGGGTACAACACAGATAATATATAAAGTATCCCAAATGGGAGCAAAATCACGCCCAACGGCGGAGACAATCACCACAACAAGTATACGACGCCGAAGCGCAGAATATAAAGGAAACTGTATAAAGAGGTAAACTTCCCAACATAACCGGCTCCATGAGCACGGCACCCAAAGTCACCAATATAATACAACACCGAATCCTCACAAGTCGTCTCTAAGTCATATACAACAGTGGTAGATGGAGAATACTAGATCCAACAAAAAAATATACAATGTACAAACAGATAACCGCAAACCCACCTAAAAGCAAAGGCCTCACTGCCTAAAGCAGCGGTATCCGCAAAAGTAGAGATGATAAGATGCCCTGCCGTGACTACTTTGAGGGTAAGTCCTGCAAAACACTGTGGCACAACGGGGGTGAGTTTCCAACTCGTGAATAGTAATTAACATCATACTATAATCACAGGTATGCACGAACAGCGATTTAACTATCACATGTAATCCGATAGCATAAGTATGATAAGTGAATATGCAACAATCATGTAAAGGTACATCAGCAAGGTACTACAACTACATGAAGCAATGCATATCAACATAATCCTGAGTATGGGATGATATAATATAAAATCTCATGCAAAATCATCAGCATGGAAAAACACCAGTGTCCCTCACTGACACATCAAATCCCAAATCCTCAGGCACCGCATCCACAGATCGGCCCTCACATCCTGTAAGTCTCATGGAACCTGAGTGTCTATCATCGACACCCGAAACATCATGAAAACAAATACCTGTAAGTATATATATATATATATATATATAAGGATATCAACCACGTATGTCCACCGACGATACCTAAAATCATGGAAACCTGAGTGTCCAACACCAACACTCGAAACATCATGAAACCCGTGTCTAACATCGACACGTAAATCCTCATAACACAGGCGCTGTCACCATGATCGGCCCTGACGATATGTCATACATCACTCCGGTCGGTATCCCCATGATAACCGCCGAGTCCAAATACAATCACCGGTAGGTAGTGGTCCCACCGCCAGGCTTATCGTCTACACCACGAAATCACCACTCGCCCCGGGATACCATACCGGGTCCACCATGTACCCGCAGACGGTGCATCCCGCTCCTCGAATCGGGTAACAAAAGCCAAATTTCAGAACCGAGAAATTACATGGTGGACGCACTGAAATATCATATCAGGAGAAACCGGGTTTTCAAACAATACAAAGTTTCTTGAAAATGCCACCACGGTTCTCAAATCCATAATCATATGAAATCCATATCTCAATGCGTAAAATCCATATAAAACTGATATATGCAACATAAATCATCAATATGAGCATAGAAAGGGAAAACCGCTCTTTTAAATGAATCCAGCTTTTAAAATATATCTTGCGGTTCCTAAAATCTTCCGGAAACAAATACAGCATCATATGAAGTGTACATGTAAGTGTAGCAAGGTTTAAGTATCTACATATAAGCAAGTGGGTATAATGCATTTCATAAGTGCAATGATTAACAACTCAATACCACATATCAAAACAATACCACTTGGGGTACATACAACTATAGCGAAAATATGCTGTGTACATGTCAATATGAGTGCATGATATACATGTAACTATACTAGACTATGTGGGTGTACATGTCAATATGTATGCAAGATGTACAATATTGCTATAGTACGGTATACGTGAAATGGAATAAGGGCTATTCCTGCCCAATGCATTGTCACGTATGTAAGTATCAACAATATCTCATATGCACAATGGGATAAGGGCTGCTACCTCAACTATCCCTATCCACTACCGTATCACGTATGTAGGTGGTTTGTATGTGTCATGGCAATTACAGACGGTGTGGGTATAGCATACAATTTAGTGCTCGTGCAACATGAACCGTCAGTAATGTGTTATATCAAAAGGTATGAGTCAGGTACAACAGATAATGCTATGCGATGACATTCATATGAAAGTAACTAATATGCAAATACTATGCAGCTAACATATCATATTAGCCCCGACGCATAACGCCATACGGGCGATTTCCCCGTAGATGTTAAATCTACTCACCAATGGTCCCCAGCTATGAAAATCCGACCACCTGCTTCCCCTTGGTCGCAGCGTCCGAAGTCCCCGCTTGCGACGCTATAATTTCACAAACACAAGAAATAAAGCGAACATCTCAGAATCGATCATTATAACGCAAAAATACGTATTAAATAACGCACCAACACACTAAACTAACTCGCGAGTGCATGTCTAGTGGCTAACGAGCGCAACGATGCCTCAAAAGCTAACTGAGTACACCAGCAGCACAAGCTCACGACTCGTGTCGCAACACATATCACGCGGACTCAAAATACTAGATTATAGGTAATCGATCCCAGATTTTGTATACTAGAATTACTTAAAAAGTAAACAGTACAAAACACGCCTAGCCAACAGCAGACAACTACCCACAGAAGACCAACCCCACCCCTCTCCTACCTAGCCGGCGTGGCCGGATTTTGCCCTATGGTCGCCGACCCCGGCCGGTGAGGTGGTCCTCGTCACTCAGGTGGTATCTCAGGTTCACTAGCACATCTCTATAATTTTGTTTAGTCGAACACTAAATTTCCCAGAACACAGCAGTTCACAGAGGTTCAAAAGAGACACTAAAAACCCGATATTGCACTAATCGATATAAAAAGCGTTCTACGCTACAACCAATGAACAAAACAACATAAAAACTCTAATTAACAGTATAGAGATTATACCTAGCAACTTTGCTCACAAGCTCCTAGCTTTCCCTAGCTCCAAGTGATCCAAGAGCAAGAATCAAGACTTTGTGCATATGTTGAGATATAATTGGAATTTTTCGAGATTTTTGAGTTAAGATTGACGAAATATGAAAGGGAAATGAGCAAGGGCAGTAGGAAATGAAGGGATCTCGGCCAAGAGAGGAGGTGAGGGTTTTGTGAGGGATTTCCTAGTAATTTCCTACATTAAATGCAATTAATTGCATTCACACTACACATGCACACATGCATGCATCTCTTTCTTTTCTGTTCTTTTTCTTTAAATCCTAAATCCTAACCTCCAAACAAATATCTAGATATAGTGAGAAGGTTTTGGATTAACTCAACTTAATTTAAAGAAAAGATCGCTTAAAGAGAAATTTCCCAAAATGTGAATACCGCATTAAAATAACATTAAAATTAGGAAGAAAAAAAATTAAACCAAAACGTCCCATATACCCCCAAAGCTTGCGCACTAGTTTTATTTTAGCTAAACTAGGTGCCAGCAAGTCTATATAGTCGTTCGTTCACGGTCGGGTTAAAATGGAAAATACCGATAAACATACCGTAAAACGGACAAATTCGTATAACGATTTCTAAAACGTTACAATCTCCCCCCTTATAGAAATTCGGTCCCCGAATTAAAATTTCATACTAAGCGTACCATCAAAGAGATGAGGGAATTTCTTCCGCATCTCGCTCTCGGCCTCCCAAGTGATCTCCTCACTAGTAGTGCTACGCCATAGAACCTTCACAGACGGCAAGACCCTTGACCGAAGTTTCTTCACCTGCCGATCCAAAATAATTACCAGCTGCTCGGTGAACGAAAGATCGCGCTCAAGCTGAATGGTCTCGTGCTGAATCTTGTGAGAAGGATCATGAAGGTATCTACGAAGCATCGACACATGGAAAACAGGGTGAACATCCGGAAAACTGGGCGGGAGTGCCAAACGATAAGCAACCGAACCCACTCGCTCAAGGATCTCGAAAGGACCTACAAATCTGGGACTGAGCTTCCCCCTCTTCCCAAATCGCATAACGCCCTTCATCGGAGAAATCCTCAGGAATACATGATTCTCCACTGCGAACTAAGGTCTACGACGACGACGGTCGGCATAAGACTTCTGCCTGCACTGGGCTGCTCTCATCCCGTCCTGAATCAGCTGGATCTTCTCCGTAGTATCCTGAATTAGCTGGGGTCCTAAAACCAGACTCTCACTAAGCTCGGTCCAACAGACTGGCGATCGACACTTCCTACCATATAAAGCCTCAAAAGGCGCCATCTGAATAGTCTCCTGAAAGCTGTTGTTGTAGGAGAACTCAATCAACGGCAAGTGACGATCCCAACTGCCACCAAAATCAAGCACACATGCACGGAGCATATCCTCCAGAGTCTGAATAGTCCGCTCCGACTGACCATCGGTCTGCGGATGAAAAGCGATGCTAAAACTCAACCGGGTACCCAAAGCTTCCTGAAGCTTCTGCCATAGACGGTTAGTAAACTGGGTGCCTCTGTCTGATATTATGCATGTGGGAACACCGTGCAAACGCACAATCTTATCTATATACAATTGAGCATACTGAGCATAACCGAAAGTGGTCTTCACTAGAAGGAAGTGAGCCGCTTTCGTCAACCGGTCAACAATCACCCAAATGGAGTCATACCCCCTACTGGTCCTGGGTAGACCCACAATGAAGTCCATGGAAATCTGCTCCCATTTCCACTCCGGAATGGGTAACGGCTGCAACTCTCCAGCCGGTCTCTGATGCTCAGCCTTGACATGCTGATAAGTCAGGCACCTCGAAACGAAGTCCGAAATATCGCGTTTCATCCCTTTCCACCAATAAAAGTCTCTCAAGTCACGATACATCTTGGTAGAACCTGGATGAACGCTAAAGGCTGACCGATGTGCCTGCTCTAGGATCTTACGTCTCAACCCATCAGCATCTGGTACACACAAGCGAGTCCCACATTGTAGCACACCCTGGTCATCAATCATGAACTCCGAAACTGTACCCTGTCGAACAAGCTCAAGAATCTCGGACAAACGGGCATCACTGGGTTGCGCCTTACGGATACGATCAAATAACTGTGGATGGGCGCGGACATGAGCGAACTTTCCCCCAGTGGAGGTGAACTCGAACTGCACTCTACCATCACATAAAAGCTGCCAATCTGCAGACGACTGACGCTGAACTGCGCTCAACTGGGACAAGCTACCCTCGGGCCTACGACTCAAAGCATCAGCTACCACATTCGCCTTGCCCGGGTGATAAAGGATCTCACAATCATAATCTTTCACTAGCTCCATCCATCGGTGATGTCTCTGGTTCAGATCCCGCTGCTGGAATATATACTTCAAACTCTTGTGATCCGTGAAGATCCGACTCGACTCTCAGTACAAGTAGTGTCTCCAAATATTCAACGCAAAGACTACCGCTGCCATCTCAAGATCGTGAGTGGAGTAATTCTGCTCGTGCTTCTTCAGCTGCCTAGAAGTATACGCAATCACCCTATCATGCTGCATCAAAACACAGCCGAACCCCACTCTAGAAGCATCACAATAAACAACATAGCCGCCCGATCCAGAAGGTAAAGAAAGAAATGGTGTTGTCGTCAACCGATTCTTCAACTGCTGAAAACTCTGCTCGCACGCATCAGTCCAGAGAAAAGGAACTCCCTTCCGGGTCAGTCCCGTCAGCGGTGCAGCGATACTCGAGAAACACTGCACAAAATGGCGATAATAACCAGCTAAGCCCAAAAAGCTGCGGACCTTAGTCACCGATACAGGTCTGGGCCAAAGCTGTATAGCCTCGATCTTCCTCGGGTCCATAAGAATACCATCACCAGTCACCACATGACCCAGGAAGTCAACTCTATCAAGCTAAAACGCGCACTTTGAGAATTTAGCATACAACTGGTGCTCTCTCAAAATCTGCAAAGAAATCCTCAAGTGCTGCTCATTCTCCTCACGACTCCTAGAGTAGACCAGTATGTCATCAATAAACACTATAATGAACTGGTCGAGGAACGGCCTGAAAATCCGGTTCATCAGATCCATGAACGCTGCTGGCGCATTGGTGAGTCCGAACAACATCACTAAAAACTCATAATGCCCATAGCGCGTATAAAAAGTAGTCTTCGAAATGTCATCATTCCGAACCCGCAACTGATGATAACCCGAACGTAAATCAATCTTTGAAAAACGATTCGCACTCTGGAGCTGATCAAATAAATCGTCAATGCGGAGTAAAGGATACTCGTTCCGCACCGTAACTCGGTTCAACTGATGATAATCCACACATAGCCTCAAACTGCCGTCCTTCTTCTTCACGAACAGAAAAGGAGCTCCCCACGGTGAAACACTCGAACGCACAAGTCCCAAATCAAGCAACTCTTGCAATTGATCTTTAAGCTCTCTAAGCTCTGCCGGAGCCATCCGATAAGGCAGTATAGAAATAGGATCAGTGCCAGGAATCAGATCAATGCAAAACTCAATATCGCGCTCTGGCGGCAACCCAGGTAACTCATCAGGAAAGACATCGGGAAACTCTCGCATGGTAGAAACCTGGTCCAACGACTCCACCGTGGCTCCAGTATCATGAATGAAAGCCAAGAATCCCCGACATCCCCTCCTCAAAAGCCGACTAGCGTACAGGACAGAAATCAAACTGTAAGGGGCGGCACCACGGTCCCCCTGCACAACAAACACTGACTCGCTGGGAAAACAAAATCTAACTGTCTTCTTGCAGAAGTCCACGGACGCATAGCAAGTAGCTAGCCAGTCCATGCCTAACAGAACGTCAAAGTCCAACATCTCAAGAAGGATCAAATCGACGGACAGATCTCTGTCTCCCAAACGGCCAGCACGCGATCGGAACGCATGTCGCGCAACAAACGACTCTCCCACAGGAGTAGTCACGACAAGTGGCTGATCCAGCAAACACGACTCTCGGCCTAACCTCGGCACGATGTGCATAGGAACATACGAATGCGTAGATCTCGGATCAAAAATAACATGTGCATCATAAGAACATACAGAAAGGGTACCTGAAACCACGACATTGGACGCCTGAGCGTCCTGGTGAGTTAAGGCAAAAACCCGTGCCTGCCCTCTACCGTCTACTGGCTGTCCTCTGCCTCCGCCACCTCGACCTCTCGGTACAAAACCCCCGTGACCACGACCTCTCTGAACAGGAGTCTGACGTGGCACAACAACAGGACTAAGGGGCAACGCCCTCTGAGGTGGAGAAGGTGGTAAGGTAACCTGCGGTAATGCTGTCCCTCTCTGACGCACCATGGTACAATCCCGAACAAGGTGATGTAGACCGCCACACCCGAAGCATCCATAAGACGGTCGTTGGCCCTCCTGGGAATAAGAACCGAATAACTGGCCACATCCTACGTCTCTGCTACTCCCCGAGTCTAAAGGAACTCTGCCTCGGCATGCAAACCTCTATCTCCGTGCTGGTACATCCGTACGAGTCCTCTTCGGTTCCGGAACAACCGATGACTCAGCTAGATGCTCCTCCACCAAAAGAGCTGCATCGACAGCTGCCACATACGTGTCGCAATGCTGAATGTTGATGGCTAGGAGCAACTGCGTAAGCAGGCCTAGAACAAACCTCTTCACCCTCATCTCCTCCGTCGCCACTAGGTACGGAGCTTACACCGACAGCTCGGTAAACAGTACATCATACTCCGACACCTTCATCCCCGGAGTCTGACGTAACGACTCAAATTTGCACGCTCGCGCATCCCTGACGCTCGGTGGAACAAAACGGGAAAGAAATGACGTCACAAACTCAGCCCAGGTCATAGGAGCAAGACCCGCGGCTTTGCCCTTCTCTAAGGACTCACACCATTTCTAGGCCAGACCCTCCAGACGAAAACTGGCAAACTACACCCATCTCTCATCGGAGCATCGGAGTGAACGACAAATCCTGGCCATCCGGTCGATGAACGACTGCGGATCCTCGGTAACATCTGTGCCCGTAAACACCGGAGGCCTCACCCTCATAAAATCCGTCAGCAACACAGTAATATCCTCCAGAGCTGTAACTGCAACTGCCGGAACAGTTGGTACCATTGTGGTCCCTGCAGCGGGTGGAACAACTACCTGCCCCTGCGCTCGGATGGTCTCTACAAAAGTCCCCACTATCTGGCGCAGATCCTGCATACCAGCTCCAATCATAGCAATGTGCTCCGGTACAACAGGCGTACTGCCCTGGTCAGTCCTCGCCTCAGACGAGTCAACTCTGACCTCGGCCCTCGCGGCCGCTCTCTGTGCCTTCATAGTCTTCGGCGGCATAGGGGCTGGAAATTGAAACAAGATTCGATAAGGAAATAGGAATCGAATCACAACGATGTATATCATCACGAAGGAATATCAATCAATAAGTCCAAAGGTCACTTAGGCGGAGAACCATGCCGTAAGTATGCTACGGAACATACACACGCTACGTCACTCTGCTTAAGCTAGCTACTCCATCATACTAAGGTCATCCTACACTCCGAAAGGTAAAACCTAACGCTTTGATACCAACTTTGTCACGACCCAAGTTTAGCCCGTAACCGGCACTTAAACTACGTAACGTCAACAGGCGTACGCAACTCAAGTAAGCCGAAAACCCAGAAATCTAAACCACCCATGACTGGATCAACGGAGAAAACATAGTTTAAAATGTGTAGAAAATCATAAGTAAAATTTCTAACTCTTGTTTTCTTTCTTGAAAATTTCGGCAGCACCTCCTTTGTAAAAACTAGCCCCGAAAACGGGTACAACACAGATAATATATAAAGAATCCCAAATGGTAGCAAAATCACGCCCAACGGCGGAGACAATCACCATAACAAGTATACGACGCCGAAGCAAAGAATATAAAGGAATCTGTATAAAGAGGTAAACTTCCAAACATAACCGGCTCCCACGAGCACGGCACCCAAAGTCACCAATATAATACAACACCGAATCCTTACAAGTCGTCTCTAAGTTATATACAATAGTGGTAGATGGAGAATACTAGATCCAACAAAAAAATATACAATGAACAAACAGATAACCGCAAACCCACCTAAAAGCAAAGGCCTCACTGCCTAAAGTAGAGGTATCCGTAAAAGTAAAGATGATAAGATGCCCTGCCGTGACTACTCTGAGGGTAAGTCCTGCAAAACACTGTGGCATAACGGGGGTGAGTTGCCAACTCATAAATAGTAATTAACATCATACTGTAATCGCAGGTATGCACGAACAGCGATCTAACTATCACATGTAATCCGATAGCATAAGTATGATAAGTGAATATGCAAAAATCATGTAAATGTACATCAGCAAGGTACTACAACTTCATGAAGCAATGCAAATCAACATAATCCTGAGTATGGGATGATATAATATAAAATCTCATGCAAAATCATCAGCAAGGAAAAACGCCAGTGTCCCTCACTGACACATCAAATCCCAAATCCTCAGGTACCGCATCCACAGATCGGCCCTCACATCCTGTAAGTCTCATGGAACGTGAGTGTCTATCATCGACACCCGAAACATCATGAAAACATATACATGTAAGTATATATATATAAGGATATCAACCACGTATGTCCACCGACCATACGTAAAAATCATGGAAACCTGAGTGTCCAACACCGACACTCGAAACATCATGAAACCCGTGTCTAATATCGACACATAAATCCTCATAACTCAGGCGCTGTCACTATGACTGGCCCTAACGATATGTCATACATCACTCCGGTCGGTATCTCCATGATAACCGCCGATTCCAAATACAATCACCGGTAGGTAGTGGTCCCACCGCCAGGCTTATCGTCTACACCACGAAATCACCACTTGCCCCGGGGTACCATACCGGGTCCACCATGTACCCGCAGACGGTGCCTCCCGCTCCTCGAATCGGGTATCACAAGCCAAATCTCAGAACCGAGAAATCACATGGTGGACGCACTGAAATATCATATCAAGAGAAACCGGGTTTTCAAACAATACAAAGTTTCTTGAAAATGCCCCTACGGTTCTCAAATCCATAATCATATGAAATCCATATCTCAATGCGTAAAATCCATATAAAACTGATATATGCAACATAAATCATCAATATGACCATATAAAGGGAAAACCGCTCTTTTAAATGAATCCAGCTTTTAAAATATATCTTGCGGTTCCCAAAATCTTCCGAAAACAAATACAGCATCATATGAAGTGTACATGTAAGTGTAGCAAGGTTTAAGTATCTACATGTAAGCAAGTGGGTATAATTCGTTTCATAAGCGCAATGATTAACAACTCAATACCACATATCAAAACAATACCACTTAGGGTACATACAACTATAGCGAAAATATGTTGTGTACATGTCAATATGAGTGCATGATATACATGTAACTATACTAGACTATGTGAGTGTACATGTCAATATGTATGCAAGATGTACAATATATACAATATAGCTATAGTACGGTATACGTGAAATGGAATAAGGGCTATTCCTGCCCAATGCAATGTCACGTATATAAGTATCAACAATATCTCATATGCACAATGGGATAAGGGTTACTACCTCAACTATCCCTATCTACTACCGTATCACGTATGTAGGTGGTTTGTGCTTGTCATGGCAATTACAGACGGTGTGGGTGTAGCATACAATTTAGTGCTCGTGCAACATGAACCGTCAGTAATGTGTTATATCTAAAGGTATGAGTCAGGTACAACAGTTAATGCTATGCGATGACATTCATATGAACGTAACTAATATGCAAATACTATGCAGCTAACATATCATATTCGCCCCGACGCATAACGCCATACGGGCGATTTCCCCGTAGATGTTAAATCTACTCACCAATGGTCTCCAGCTATGAAAATCCAACCACCTGCTTCCCCTTGTTCGCAGCGTCCGAAGTCCCCGCTTGCGACGCTATAATTTCATAAACACAAGAAATAAAGCGAACATCTCAGAATCGATCAATATAATGCAAAACTACGTATTAAATAACTCACCAACACACTAAACTAACTCGCGAGTGCACGTCTAGTGGCTAACGAGCGCAACGATACTGCAAAACCTAACTAAGTACACCAGCAACACAAGCTCTCGACTCGTGTCGTAACACGTATCACGCGGACTCAAAACACTAGATTATAGGTAATCGATCCCAGATTTTGTTCACTGCAATTACTAAAAAAGTAAACAGTACCAAACACCCCTACCCAACAGTAGACAACTACCCACAGAAGACCAACCCCATCCCCCTCCTACCTAGCCGGCGTCGCCGGATTTTGCCCTATGGTCGCCGGCGCCGGCCGGTGAGGTGGTCCCCGTCACTCAGGTGGTGTCTCAGGTTCACTAGCACATCTCTATAATTTTGTCTGGTCGAACACTAAATTTTCCAAAACACAGCAATTCATAGAGGTTCAATAGAGACACTAAAAACCCGATATTGCACTAATCGATATAAAAAGCGTTCTACGCTACAACCAACGAACAAAATAACATAAAAACTCTAATTAACAGTATAAGGATTATACTTAACAACTTTGCTCACAAGCTCCTAGCTTTCCCTAGCTCCAAGTGATCCAAGAGCAAGAATCAAGACTTTGTGCATATTTTGAGATATAATTAGAATTTTTGGAGATTTTTGAGTTAGGATTGATGAAATATGAAAGGGAAATGAGCAAGGGCGGTAGGAAATGAAGGGATCTAGGCTAAGAGAGGAGGTGAGGGTTTTGTGAAGGATTTCCTAGCAATTTCCAACATTAAATGCAATTAATTGCATTCACACTACACATGCACACATGCATGCATCACTTTCTTTTCTTTTCTTTTTCTTTAAATCCTAAATCCTAACCTCCAAACAAATATCTAGATATAGTGAGAAGGTTTTGGATTAAGTCAACTTAATTTAAAGAAAAGATCGCTTAAAGAGAAATTTTCCAAAATGTGAATACCGCATTAAAATAACATTAAAATTGGGAAAAAAACAAATTGAACCAAAACGTCCCATATACCAGCAAAGCTTGCGCACTAGCTTTATTTTAGCTAAACTAGCTGCCGGCAAGTCTATATGGTCGTTCGTTCACAGTCGGGTTAAAACGGAAAATACCGACAAACTTACCCTAAAACGGACAAATTCGCATAACGATTTCTAAAACGTTACAATACTTGCTTAACCGTTCAGCCAGACTAGTATCAGTACTTCGACGGAGGTTTTATGACGCTTTCGTGAAGTTCCTTAATTAAATAACCTCTTTTCCCTAGAGGCTTAGCCCCGCTGACACTGTTCTAGAAACCTACTTGGTTCATAGCATTGATCGTTAAGTGACGATTCTCCTGATAAGTAGCATATACTCATAGTAGGATCGGGATACAAATATCATCATATGATAATGCTGAAGAAATCCTACCAACATAATCAAACTCCAAATGGTATGCAATACCAACAAGTTTCAGTTTCTTTTGAACCTCCCGATGTGGATTTTTGCCCCATCCTCTTATGACCTTGACTAAGGGCCAACAAATCATAAGTCACATGTCAAGTTCTACCCGTCATTATCCAGGGTTATTTGAACCCACCCATATATCCTCTTGACTAAGGGCCAACAAAGTAATACGACTGTCCTAAACCAACGCATCTATCTATGCTACATGTGAACACCCCAGCAGCTACCAATCACTATGTCTTGACTAAGGGCCAAACAAACATAGCTTGAATACTACTGACAATTCATATGAAATGACGGAGGGCTAAGACTGGTTTTGGCGAAATCGTAAACGTAGTGAACTTGATATAACCGAAGGAACCTGATAGCTTTTTAAAAGGAGTGGTTAAAGCTCCACAATTAAAAATTCTGCTCTTTTAAAATAACCGAGCGGTTTCTTTTCAATTTGTTCCAACGATTCAGCTTTGGTTTGTTTTTTTTGCATTAATATAATGCGTCCCATCATTTATCCTATCATTGCAGAAAACAACGAAAATACAACGTCCGCTTATGCCATCCGCATTCGCCACTGGGTCCCGTCATTCACCCGTTAGGTTACTTAACTAACGACAGCGCCGGGGCAGGGCTAGCGCGGATGCAAAATATAAGCAACGCCTACTAGATATCATATATAGATATTGTACATTCGTCAGACGTAATAATAGGCATTCCAGATCATAGATGAACATATTAGATATACTAGGAATCTGCGTTTCGTTTGAGCCTACAACAAAAGACGGATTACACGGTCGTCATGAATAGCCAAACCCCACCCTAGACCCCTACGGGTACGGCAAACTACCCGCCAAGTACCCGAAATGAAGCGGTCACCCTCAACGACGTGAGTAGGCCACTAAGCACTTCAAAGTACCCGGTAGTTTGTGCACCCCACCTTGGGTCTATTCTACGAGCAAAAAACAGTAAATGAAATAATACAACGGTGGCTACAACCTTAACCCGGATGTGCCCCGCAAAAGAATATTACAACATATTACAGTTTACATCAAATGAAAGACAAAAACTCTCATCTCATATCTCCGGCTAATCATCACGACAATCCAACAAGTTCATATCCACAAACCAATATCCATTACAGAAATATGCAACCTCCAACTAACCGACATACTAGCAATTAGCGGAGGTTTACGAACACATCAAACTGAACTTGAAACATTAAACAACATCAAACTGCGACTTCGAAACACCCGATATTTGCGACAGTAAAGAATTTACAGTAAAATCAAAATTGGCAAAAATAAACAACTCCTGAAGCCCTAGATTAAAGTCAAAAGACTACACACAAAAATCGAAGCAATTCCTTCATGAATGGGCCGAGGTCACCGGAAAACCTAGCAATGTCACCGGCTCGAATTTCAAGGAATTCTCTCGTTTTTGTTTGGTGTTCTTTTTAGTGTTCAAATTGCACTTTGTACTTGTTTAAATAATTTTCAGAGTCCGTTTTAAAATCGACAGAAACTTGAATCTTGGGATCGATGTTTACGGGTCGTTTCGGTTTCGTAGTTTAACTTGTTGTTTAAACTGTTAGCTATGGTTTAGTAGGTTCTGATACCACTGTAAGTCCATGTCACGCACCCCACGTGTTCGCGGGGAGACAGAATATATGAAAAACAATTATCAAAGCTTCGTAATACGGACTTAAGCACACGGATCGTGTCTAAACCATTACTAACAAACTACGAGAGGTTTAACTACTCGGATTCGAAGTTATACCTTACGTTACATGTCCTTCGGGTCTTCATCGCTGTCCTCCATACCTCGTCGGCTCTATGGATCATGGGTACCTCAGCGGCCTCCTCGAGTCAAAGACGATCCACCCGAGAGTCTATAGTCCGAGCTCCTATCTCAAATCTGAGATAACCACGGCTTCTAGTTTGCTAATCTAGAAGTCCTAGAGGGTGTAAGTATTTAGATGGATTACTTAGTAACATAAACCCTAGGATTCTCAACTCATGAGTGCTTTTAAGGTTTTGAGGAAGAAGATGAAGAGTTGAGGAGAGAGAAGTGTTTTATGATAATGAATGAATAATACTCATGCTAGAATAATATGAAGCATAATAATATCTAACTTGATAATATCAAGATAATATCTAGTATGCTTCATTTAATTCTAAGGGTGAATCACCTCATGAGTCATTAAGTATTTAATGTAAACATACACCTCATCCTGCACCTCATTTAGTTTAAATCCTAAAAGGAAATAAACACAAATGAGCCACCTTCTTCTAGAAACTTCCCGAGAAATTACGAGACTGCCCCTCCCATCCGTATTTCAGAAAAACACGGATAATTTTTAACTGAATAAATCCATCTGTATAATACTAGAATCTGGCTTAAACCAAAGCCCGCTAGTATTATCTGCCCGATCATAGTACGTGCACAAGTATACGTAAGTGATCGCGACCCCGCCGTAAAACCTTACGGCCTCTACACCTATTGCCCGGTGCAGGGAAATTCTCTGTGTGGGACTCTGAAGACTCGACACTACGCTGGCAGTGGGTTTAACCACAGGCCGCAAGAGGTACTAGCTGTACGTAACGGTCCCCAGGTAGATATCGATAAGAAGGACGATGAATAAACCCATCCGTACACCTACTGAGCCTGATGTGACAATCTTCGTAGAGTCCGGTCTGTTCGTCTAAGACTATCGCATAGCGGGCCTAGGGGGAGATAAACCTTAGACCCCTAATAGTGGTATAAGTCGTGTCAGAGTGAAGCCCATTACACCTTGAGAAACTACTGGAACCTACCACTAAATCTCGCTTGGCATGGCCAGGGACTTTGCGTAATGGCGCTCCATACACAGCGCGATATCAACCTCCAATGCCCGGAGAGACGAATCCTGTCTAACCGCCACTGCCTCCAAGTGCTTCGGGACTGCACCCAACTACTACCTGTTTGCTCGACTCCTTTGAGCCGTGGTAGGGTAGTAATCTAAGTATAGTGGGAACACGCTCGAGGCGAAGTAGCAGTGTCAGGTCGACGGACTAAGTTGTACTCATGTCACCTGGGAACTGCTATCTGATGATAGGTATAGTACCAACCTGCAGTTCCTGGCGAGTCCTGTCCGGTGTACCCGTAACCTAACGAGCACCTGCATACTATTTCCAGTACGACGTACTGATGGATGTGGGACAGACCATCTCCCCAACTGGGATGAGAAGCGTATACACCAGTCTACTCCGGAGTATCGATGCCC
Organism: Agapanthus africanus; assembly: GCA_030015575.1. Lineage (NCBI taxonomy): Eukaryota > Viridiplantae > Streptophyta > Magnoliopsida > Asparagales > Amaryllidaceae > Agapanthus > Agapanthus africanus. The sequence goes on along the minus strand of CM057345.1, from coordinate 329,483,209 downwards.
CGTCTTGATAATCCTATGACCAGGGACCTGTATAGGATGTTGTATATAGGCTACCCAACCCCCACTAGTGTGACTGCCATCATAATGCTGGTAATCAAGCAAAGATCCTAAGGGCTCTACTAATATGTATAAGCGATATGTTAAAAGAAACATATGCACATATTAAAGTAGAAACAAACCAAGTAGCATACTACAATTTTTAGCAATACTGTCAATACAACTGTGAATATCCTAAGCTTCCATTAAGTAATATACAAACTAGTATGATACAGTAATGGCCTCTAGGACATAAACACTAAGAAATCACACCACAAAGAACGAAAATATGATGTACGTATATGCCATCCGTATTCGCCACTGGGTCCCGTCATCACCCGTTAGGTTACTTAACTAACAACAGAGCGGGGACTGGACTAGTGTGGGTGTAAAACATATACAACATCTATTAGTATATATAACAATATATAATAATCGATCCAGGCATGATAAATGCAACATCACAGAAAAGTAATAAGCATCACTGAACAATACAGATAATCTGGGAGCCCCGGGATTCCTTTGAGCCACAAGTGAAACCCGATGTTTCCTTGGTCGTGTGGGTAGCCTGTGCAATGAAAACCTAAACCCCTACGAGTGCGGCAAGTTACCCGCCAAAACCAGAAGCGAGGAAGCCCCCTTCAGCAAAGTGAATGGGCCACCCAGCACTTCACGGAATCCGGTAACTTGAGCACCCTTCCTTGGGTCGACCTGTACCCCCTACAAGTGAGGTGAATAGCCCGCCAATTCTGGAGTGAGGCCCCCTCCTTATCAACGCCATGAGATGCTTACCCGTTGCTCTCCAGAACATGGCTATCCGTGCACTCCATCGCGGGGTAATCCTAGTACAGAAAAGAAAATATGTACAACGGTGACATCGATCTTAACCCGGTCGTACCCCAAACAAATAATATACAAACAGGCAGTGACGACAGTCCACATGTCGGATGCCTGCCCCACGATATCAAATGTGTTAGTTATATGTATGCCCTAGAGGCCATTACTATACATAGGATGTATATTGTAGTGGATGCTTGGACATATATAGGGAGGACTTTCTTGCTCGACATGATAGTATGCTATCTGGTTACTCTTTACCTTAACGTGTACATTGATTGTCTCTCTGTTACATGTTGGTAAAGCCCTTAGGATGTGTACTTGACTACCTGGACTATGATGCGGATCATACTAGTGGGGACATGGTAGTCCATAAGTACATCCTTTAAGGTCCCTGGTCGTGGGTGTATCGAGACGGGGCATCGATATACCAGAGTAGACTAGCGTATACCTTCTCGACCCATACAGATGGGCGATGGATGATCCCATATCCATTGGTGTTTGACATCAGAGATGATATACGGGTGCTCAGTGGAGACTGGGTACACTGGACGGACTCGCCGAGAACTCCCAGATAGTATTATACCTTACGTCAGATGGCAGTTCTCTGGTGGCACTGGTACAGAGTAGTCTGTTGACCCGAGATCGTCATAGAGTCTTGTGTGGTTCCCACTGTGCTTTGATTTCCACCTTACCACGTCCAAGAAGGCGTGCAAAACGGTGGTTTTTGGGTACAGTCCCGAATCACATGGAGGCAATGAGCGATAGGAGGGGATTCGTCTCTCCCGGTATAGGGAGTTGATGTTGCGCAGTGTTCGATTGGCTATAACCGGAAATCCCTGGCCAGGGTTGCTGAGATTTACTGGTAAGTGTTACCAGTAGTTTCTCAAACTGTTATAGACCTCATATCGACACGACTTATCGAGCTATTGGGGTCTGACGTTTACCACCCCTAGGCGAGATATGCGACATATCAGACGATCAGACCGGACTGTACGGTATGTGTTACTGGTTGGATTCACAGGAGTGTGAGCGGGCTTGCTCGTCGATCTTCTGATCGCTCAATACCCGGGTGGCCGTTACGTTTAGCAGACCGCTTGCGGCTTGTGGGTGTTTGATATGATCATCACCTGCTGCCGGCGTATTGACGAGTCTTTAGAGTCCTACACAGAGGTTTCCTAGCTCAAGCGAAACGAAATAGGAGCGCATATGAGATATGTGCGGGACCGAGAATAATGCGTGTATGTGATACCGTATTCTATCCTCGCGATGAATGTATCGATTGGTTGTATGCGATATAACCTAGCTATCGAATCATGGATTGATTCGATAAGTCGATACATTGGATATTAGTCGGTTATATGAGATATGACCGGATCGTTAAATCAAGCGTTGATTTAATGATTTAATGCATAATTATATATTTGATATATTACTTTGCATTAACTAGTATTGGTTCACTTTAAATGGATTTTCTCACTTGCATTGCACAAGTTGTATATGTGATATACTTTTGTGCACTTGATTGTAACATGTTTGATGATACATGTTTATTTGGGTTTGTGTAAAGATTAAACCATGGTTATATGAATGGTTAGGGTTTTATTTTCTTATTTATTTATTTATTTATTTATTCTTTTTGGAAAATAAATGGCATAATGAGAAAAATGGTGGCTTTCTTTGTTTGCATCTTGTAGCTTCATGAAGCTTTGACTTAGTGACCATTTTGTCTCATGCTTAACCCTAACCACTCCATCTAACCTTAGTTAAATCTCTACACTAAACAATGGTTTGTATATGATAAGAATTGATTTTTCTTTTCTATTTGATTATTTCTTATCATATCATTATCTTCATCTTCTTCTTCTTCTTCACATGAAGAAAGCTTGCCTCATAAATGGCAAGTGAAGAAATCAAGTGAGAAATCCAATTCTAAAGTGAACCCACTTCCTATTTCTTCATCCTCTACCTCTTGCCAAGTAGTATAGGGTGTTTTCTTCACAAGTTTCATGACTTGGTGAAGTGGGAGCTTGATCTTGTGATGCCTCGACGTAGATCATCTTCGGCATCGTAGTCGATGACCTAGCCCGCCCATTTCTCCGATGAAGCCGACGCTAGAGCCCGGGATTCGATTTGGACAGAGAGGAGACTTCATTGCGGAGCTATGGAGGTGGAGTACCGGATCTAAAAAGGTTGTATTTCCGTTTAACTCTTAGTTAAGTTATTAACTACTTGCTAGTTTCGCCTAAAATCTAGTTAACGATCCGTATTAGGGTTTCTCAGCACCCGTAAAATTTGAAATTGGCATGGTTGATGCCTTGTGAGACCTCATTAGAGTGCCTAGGAACCCTACAAAATGTACAAATAAAATTAAACTGTACCATCATTTCACGCAAGATATCCACCACGACAATCCGCAACATCACAGCACAACACAGAACATCAACGTGAATGTCACGTTCTCAAACCCGTCTAAAAGGACTATAGCAATTAGACAAGTTGTACCGATCAAATGACATTCACAGTCGCAGATATAAATGTATATTGTAAATTTTAAACAATGTTAGAAAATTTCGAGTTCGAAATTGTAACACTTTGAATTTCGTTAGGAATGTTTTCACGTTAATTAGCAATTGTGCGTGTTTTTCATAAAAACCCGAATATCTTATTTCCTTTCTTGACTAGTGATAATCGGGTTGTGAAGTGATATATATACATATATAGGGTTATTAATTATAATTTGGTCATGTTTACCCTAATTGGAAATGTTTCCTTAATTATTTCTTCAGCAAGGTTTAATGTAGTGCACTTGCACACTTAGCATTTTGTGACTTAGGTTTTAAGTTGTATCATGAACCATTTTCTTTCTTGCATGATTTAATTATCCCCACCCATTTTAAAAGCAAGTCAAACCTTTTTTATTTTAAAAATTCAAATAGAAATGGAGGCATGGGGATTAGGTGAGAAATTGACCCTGTTTTGACCATTTTCCTTCTCTCTTCTCTCTCTCTTTTCTCATTTCAGAATTTATGCTGAGGCTGCAGCAAAAACCCAGCAAAATTCATCACATTCCCTTCTCTTTTCACTTCTCTTTTGATTCTTGCTCAAACCCTACACCAAAAACCCATTCTCTTCATTAAAACCCTTGTAAAGGTGGCTCTTTTGAGGTGTTTGGTGGCAAGTCTGTACACTTGAGGCTAGGGCCGGAAATTTTGGGTTTTTCTAAGGTCTTTTGAAGGTATATAACTCATGTTTAACACCCTTTTTCCATATCGTGTAGTATTTTAGCTAGAAATCATGTTTTATGTGCATTTTTAGTGATATTGAAGGATATTTGTGATGTATATGTTAGATTGGTATTTTTATGGTTTGGTTAACTCTGTTAAGTGCTATTAGAGCTATTTAAACCAGGTTTTTCTTTCAGTTTGCACTAAAATACCCTTAGGTACCAAATTAGTGTTTTTAAAACGTATTTAAGCTTGTTATTAGGATACGGTGATCTGCTTTGTCTGCGAGTGTTTTCTGGAGTTACAAACAACTTCGGAATGGTGTGCTGGGTTTTTGGGGTGTTGTGTTGAAGTTCGAGCCCTTTCCACCTTAGGAAAACAAGCAGCTCCTTCCTGCAGGTCCGGCGACGCCGGCCCCCCCTCCTTTGTTGGCGTTGGTGTTGTGCAGGATAGTGTCTGTGTGTGTTTTGCAGTGTTTGGTCTTATTTACTTTTGGGGATTTCTTCCAGGTAAAAATCTGGGAGCTGTTTGCCTTAGTTTAGGGTTTGTGTTTAGCGTGACACGTACGCTTCATTCTGGTCTGGTGTGTTCTGTGCATCGCAGCGCAACGGGGTAGTTCAGAGTTTAGCACACGCACGTTTTAGTGTATCGAGTTCACGCGTTAGCTTGTGACGCAATTTTTCCGTACTGCCTTAGTATCACGTGTTACCGGATCGTTGCTTATGCTTATTCCTTGTGTAATTCTAGGTTCGCAGGAGAGTACGACGGACGCCGTGAAGAAGGGAAAACAAGTCATCGGCTACATTTAGCGCGAGACTACGGTGAGTAGATTTAACATCTACGGGGATATCGCCCGCATGGCGTTATGCGTCAGGGCTGATAGGACCTTATACTTATATATTGCATTTACCTACATGGATACTATTTGTTGCATACTGCATTCCCTGCTATATGTATATAAACATAGAATTGATAGAACACCGTACTATTATTAACGGTTCATGTTGCACGAACACTAATCTGCTTGTTACACACACACCGTTAGTAATTGCCATGACACTCTCATTATAGAATTGTCGTGATCATTATACTGTAGTTCATCTCATATATGATTCAATATGATTTTCATAGAAATTGGGAGCCGCATGATGCCTTTTGGAAAACTGAAACTATTTTAAAAAGCGGTTTCTCCCTTTTACTTACAGTATGACTTGAAGTACCTATCGCATCGCATTGACTTATTCATTGGTTGTAACACCTTAGATTGTGTTTTGTAGCTAATTATATTTTAATGTGTGGTTTTTAATAAAAAGTATACCAAATTAAGTTTTAAATATTTTATCCTATTTATGGAGTATTTTATTAGAATTTTGTTAGGCACACACACACTTGTGCATGGTAACTAGGGTTTAGAGATGGGGTTAGACCATGATTAGCAAGCATGATCGATTAACCCATTCTCTTTAAGTTAATTAATATTGTTAGGTGTTTTGGGTTAAATAGTTATGGTTGTTTCAAAAAAATTAAATGAATTTAAAAGGGTTTTATTTTGGTAAGAAATGTTGACTTTGTGAGAGGGAGAGGGTATGGTGCTACATGGAGAGAGAGCCATGCCACTTTAATGAAGTGAGAGAGAGTGAGAAGGGGGCGTTGTTTGCATTCTCTCATTCTCACTCATTGCTCTCATTTCTCTCTCACAAACACACACACACACTCACCTGCAGCATCAGCAGAAGCAGCAGCCTTCAGTAGCAGCAGCATCATCATCGTCATCAGCAACAGCATCATCATCTTCAGCAGCAGCAGCAGGAGCAGCAGGCAGCAGCAGTAGCAGGAGCTCCAGCAACCTACAGCAGCTCTTCACCACTTCTTTACCTACTCTCTAGGGTTCTTTAGGGTATATTTCTGAACCCAATCCCCTAGTTGCTTAGCTTTTGTGTTAATTGGTGTCGGTTAGTCTTAATTAGCTAGTTTAGAGCTAATTATGGTGTTTTGTATGGACTTTTGGATAAGTGGTGATTGTGTTAGTTAACCCTACTTATTTAAATGTTGTTAGGGTCATTTTAACTAAGTTTAACCCTAGATTACACTAAAATACCATAGGGTTTCCTTTTAGTGCAAATTGGTGATTTTAAAGTGATATACTGGGTATTTGTAATCTGCTTTTGATCCGGACCCTACAGAATAAAATTGAGAAAACTGGGGCATGCTCACTAGGTCGAGATACCACAACCAAAACACGAGCCCCAAATTCAACACTATGGCCGCAGATTTAATGGTATTGGCCGCAAATTGCGACCATGTAGGGGTCTGGGGTCTTGGGGTTTTGGGTAGGGTACTCTGCTGTGTATTGTAGTGTTTTGGCATGTCTAGTTTTGTAAGATTTGACCTGTAGGAAAATATGGGACTATATATCGTGTTTGGTGTCCGTTGTGTTTGCGCGATACGCGCGATACGTGAGAGGGTTCTGTGATCCAGCGTATCGCGGCGTGTCGCGATGGTTTTAGACGCGTATATACACGATTCAGCGTATCGTGCACACGCGCGTTTAGTTCGCGATGCGAGTTTCTCGTTTTGGTTCGATATCGCGTTCTGCGGAATATTTGGCTTATATATGATTTCCATGTCTTATTTGCAGGTTTGCAGGCAGGGACTACGGACACTGCTACAGGGGAGAGCAGATGGTAGTATTCACCTACCGTGGAGCGTAGGTGAGTAGATTTAACATCTACAGGGGAATCGCCCGCATGACGTTATGCGTCTGGGCTAGGATTCTAATACTTGTCGCACATTCTACGTCATTGTTAGAATTGCGCCTTCACCTATTTAGTTTGATATAGTTGTACTGTGACTAGTAGCCGTAGGGCACTGCACACATTATTGACGGTTCATGTCGCACGAGCACGGATTGTATGCTACACACACACCGTCAATAATTGCCATGTCACACACTAACCATTATAGATACTATTGCTTATCACACATGACATCTAGCTTATCGGTATACCTTGCACACATTTTACTTATACCGGGGGGGATATCCTACATATTTTAGGTATACCCAGGGGGGTATACGACATCAATTCTTACAGGTAGATACCTATACATTGCTACACCTATATGTTACATACATATTCAGTTGCAGTCACATATTTACCTTTACTGATGTTAATTAGCTGTACCTTATTGATTTCGTATACATCTGGTTTCAGCTACATATTCTCTGTTATATGCTCGCATTTCAGATATATCGTATATGTTTATTCCTGGATTGCGCATTATTATTTGGATTTTACATGATGTTTTCTGGATTTGGGAACCGCGGGAGTTCATGAAATTATGCATACATTGAAAAACCCGGTTTCCTTGATATGATATTTGCGCATCCACCATGAGTTTTATCGGTGCTGATTATTTATACCCCATGCAAGGTGGCGTAGAGGCCGCATGAGGGTACATAGTGGGACCCGGAGGTACCCCGGGGCGAGAACTGATCGTTGGATTTGTTAGACGGTGAGCCTGTCAGAGGAACCATACCGTCCAGTAATATTACCTTTTACTCGGCGGTTATCTTGGGGATACCGACCGGAGTCTTGTACGTATGCATACGTCGAAAGGCGAGGGGCAGAGCTAGGCACTCGTGCTTTCGGGACAACGTATGATACGTACGTATCAGGATTTCTGTGTCGATGCTTGGCACATTGTTTTCATGATATTTCTTTTAATACCTTTGTATATATAACAGGGGATTAGCCGTTGTTATATATACCCTTACACCAATATTAGTGGAATGGGACGCTAATATATGTGTATTGCCCCCATCATATTTATTTCTGCAAATATATATACCTTTAGGATGTTAGAAACTTACTTGAGATTCGACTTGGGATATATGTGATTCATTGAGATTGGATATTGGATATGAAAGAGATTGTTGATTTGTACATTCGAGATATTGGAGATTACTCGATATTGTACATTGAGGTGATGTGAGACTTATATGATGTGAGAGCCCAACTTGGGGGCTGATTTGAGGATTTAGGATTTGAGTGTCTTGATGGATTATGACCCTGCCACGATGTCAGGTTTCCGTGGAAATGACATATTCCACTCCATACCTCACACTTACCTATTTTATGCACAGATTCATATATTGGTAGTACCTGTTAGTGTACCCTTATGATAGTTGCATATTTACATTCTCACATCCCTATTGCATGGTTATTGCATATTATTGTCATGTTACTATTGCTTCACATATTGATTGTACCTGCTACTGTACTTTCCTTTATTCAGCATTTGCATGACATGTTATTACTGTAATCGCATATCTTAGATTCATGCTGTACGTGCATTCCTGCGATTACCTGCATATGTTATCTACTATTCACGAGTTGGCAACTCACCCCCGTTGTGCCACAGGTGTTGCAGGTTGTTCCCCAGAGTAGTCGAGGCAGGCTATTCCGCTTTTCAGCTATCATCTTTTGCTACAGATACCGCATCATCTCACAGTATTATTTTTCTTTGGTGGGTTTTGGTGGCCATCTGTATTTTGTATTGTACATTCGTTGTATTTTGTACTCTCTATCTACAATTATGTTGTTGACTTAGAGACTTGGTGCGGACGTTAATGTATATTATTTATGGGTTTGTTGTCTTTTATATACAGCTTTCTCTCTATTGTCTTATTTCTTCGCTATAGCTTCATATTTTTTGTATTGTATTCATCTTGGTTAGTTTTTACACGAAAAGGGGTGTTGCTAAAATTTTAAAGAAATAAAGTAAGACTTTTAAAGAATTTGGGTTGCGATTTCAAATGTTTCAAAAACTTATATTATCTTTTCCGTATTTTTATGGTTTAGATTTCTGGGTTTTGGCTTTCTTTTACTACGTTACGTCTTACAGCGTTGCGTAGTACTAGGGCCGTCACGGGCCAATTTTCGGTCGTGACAAAGTTGGTATCAGAGCACTAGGTTTTACCTTTCGGAGTGTAGGATGACCTTAGTATGATGGAGTAGGCAGCTTAAGCAGAGTAACGTAGTGTGTGTATGTCTGTAGCATACCCACGATGCGGTACTTTGCATTAAGTAACCTAAGTACAATTTGCTTGAAATTCCTTCCTTGATGATTCATCTCTTTGAGATTCGATTCCTTATTCTCATCGAATCTTATATCTATTTATAGCCTTGCCGCCGATGACTATGTGGACTCAGAGTGATGCATCGAGGGCCGAGGTCAGAGTTGGCTCGGGTGAGACGAGTACTGACAAGGATGGCACTCTAGTTGCACAGGTGCAGACGGATCAGCCTACGACATATACTATTGATAGACTTTGGCAGAGATGCAGGACTTCCGCCAGACGATGAGTTCATTGGTTGAGGTCGCCCGGGAGCTACGACAGGAGGTTGTCACCCCTGTTACTCAGTTGTCACTTGCGATCAGCATGCAGCAGTCCGTCACCTACATAGCACCAGTGGTTGCAGCTCCAGTTGATGAGGCGCATATTCCAGAGGCTCAGAGAGTTCCAGGATAGTGGAGGACTCGTACCAGCGTACCAGCCCAGAGGCAGAGGTTTGGTCATCGAGACAGATTTCGTGGCCGTCACGGGAGTAGCAAAGGCTTAGGGCGAGGACAGTCGTTCAGCTCTCTTCCCCAGGATGGTCAGAAGTAAGCGCGTGGATGTTTTCGATGCAGAAGCTTTCAGCACTTCGTCAGGGATTGTTCCTCAGCACGGTGTCAGGATCGTACTCAGAGAGGCCGTGGATGTGGAAGATTTGCTCAGAGGGCTCAGTCTACCAGAGGAGTTCAGCCAGCTGCGAGTAGAAGGCGGACACAGGAGTTTGCTTCTACTCATCGGGACGCGGAGACGTGTAAGTCCACGTTGCCCACCCCGGTGCCTGTGGGGAGGCGGAAAACGGAATAAAAATCGGATTTTTACTACTCTAGGCAACATGGACTAGACAAAGTCGGGATCTTTACTAAACAAAAACCAGCTAAAGCTAACTAGAAACTAGCTAAAGGGTAGAATGGTTATACCTAAGGCTTTATGTCCTTCTCTCCTTTCTCCTTGGAGTAGTAGAAAAGGATCACCTTTGTCGTCTTCTCTCGTCGAAGAAGGATCCACCCGAAAGCCTCAACCTTTGGCTTCAACTTCAAGCTAGAAGTAACAAGGGTGCTAGAAGTGCTAATCCTAGAACCCTAGATGAGAGTAGAGATTACTATGGAATGGTTTTTCTCAAGCTCAAGTGTTTCTCAACACATGAGAGGGAAGAGCTTGAGGAAGAGGAAGAGCAAGAGAGAGAAACTATATGATATAATGAGATAATTATGAAGCATTCTCACATATATGTGTGAATTATTGTGAATTGATAATTAGTGAGATAATTGTCATGGCTTAATCAAGACATGACCATTATCATTTCATTTTTAATGCAAATTGCAAGGATCAAAGAGCATCTTCCAAATGAAATGATGTTGGTCAAAGTGTCAACCTAGGTCAATAAGTCAAGAATGTCAAATGGTCAACAACCATGACCATGCACAATTACATTAAACTAATATCAATTAACCATAATACACACATAAGTATTAGGGTTAATAAAATGACAATGGTCATCAACCCTAATAAAAGTCCTCTCCCTCTGTCTCAAGCAACTATGCATACGCACCCGTATTCGTGATCCGAGGAGCACGAATACAAAGAGATAAAACCAATCCCAAATCATATACTAGGATCTGGCTTAAACCAAAGCCCGCTAGTATAAGCTGTCCGGACAGCAAACGTGCACAAGTGCGCGGATGTGAACGAATCCTGTCGCAAAACCATGCGACCTCTACTCATTTTGCCTATAGGCGAATAGCTCTCTGTATGTGACTCTAAAGACTCGACACTACTCTGGCAGTGGGTTTAACCACAGACCGCAAGAGACACTAGCTGTACGTAACGGTCCCCAGGTAGATGCCGATAAGAAGACTGACGAGGTGACCCCATCTGAACTCCTACTAAGCCTATATGTGACAGTCTCCGTACAGTCCGGTCTGTTCGTCTGACACATCGCATGGCGGGCCTGGGGGGGCGGTGAATGTCAGTCCCCTAATAGCGGTACAAGTCGTGTCGGAGTGTAGCCCAGAACACCCTGAGATAACACTGGAAACCTACCAGTATATCTCGCTTGCCCTGGCCAGGGACTACTCGTGTAATGGCTCTCCTGGACACAGCGCGATGTCAACCCCCAATACTGGGAGAGACGAATCCTGTCTAACCGTCACTGCCTCCAAGTGCTTCGGGACTTCACCCAAAAACTACATGTTTGCACGACTCCTTTGAGCCGTCGTTGGGTAGTAATCAAAGTGCAGTGGGAACACACTCGAGGCGAAGTGACAGTGTCAAGTCAGCGGACTAAGCTGTACTCATGTCACCTGGGAACTGATAACTGACGATAGGTATAATACCAACCAACAGTTCCCGACGAGTCCTGTCCAGTGTACTCGTTGTTAGTTGTATGTATGCCCTAGAGGCCAGTATTGTACAGATGATGTATATTATATTGGATGCTTGGACATATATAGAGATGACTTTCTTGCTCGACATGATAGTATGCTATCTGGTTACTCTTTATCTTAACATGTACACTTGTCTCTTTATACTGTCTTATAGTTACATGTTGGTAAAGCCCTTAGGATGTGTACTTGACTACCTGGACTATGATACAGATCATACTAGTGGGGACATGGTAGTCCATAGGTACATCCTTCAAGGTCCCTAGTCGTAGGTGTATCGAGACGGGGCATCGATATACCAGTGTAGACTAGCGTATACGCTTCTCGACCCATGAGATGGGCGATGGATGATCCCATATCCATTGGTGTTTGACATCGGAGATGGTATACGGGTGCTCAGTGGAGACTGGGTACACTGGACGGACTCGCCGAGAACTCCCAGATGGTATTATACCTCACGTCAGATGGCAGTTCTCAGGTGACACTTGTACAGGTTAGTCTGTAGACCCGAGATCGTCATAGAGTCTTGTGTGATTCCCACTGTGCTTTGATCTCCACCTTACCACGTCCATGAGGGCGTGCAAAACGGTGGTCTTTGGGTACAGTCCCGAGTCACATGGAGGCAATGAGCGATAGGAGGGGTTTCGTCTCTCCCGGTATTGGGGGTTGATGTTGCGCTGTGCTCGATTGGCCGTAACAGGGAAGTCCCTGGCCAGGGCTGATCAGAGATTTGCTGGTAAGTGTTACCAGTAGTTTCTCGACCCGTTATGAGCCTCACGTCGGCACGACTTATCGGTTATTGGGGTCTGACGTATACCACCCCTAGACTTGATATGCGACATATCAGACGAACAGACTGGACTGTACGGTAAGTGTTACTGGTTGGATTCACAGGAGTGTGAGCGAGCTAGCTCGTCGATCTTCTGATCGCTCAATACCCGGATGGCCGTTACGTTTAGCAGACCGCTTGCGGCTTGTGGGTGCTTGATATGATCATCATCTGCTACCGGCGTATTGACGAGTCTTTAGAGTCCTACACAGAGGTTTCCTGGCTCAAGCGAAACGAATTAGGAGCGCATATGAGATATGTGCAGGACCGAGAATAATGCGTGTATGTGATACCGTATTTCATTCTCGCGATGGATGTATCGATTGGTTATATTCGATATGACCTAGTTATCGAATCATTGATTCGATAAATCGATACATTGGACACTAGTCGGTTATGTGCGACATGACCAGATCATTGAATCAAATGTTGATTTAATGCTTTAATGTATAATTATATATTTGATATATTACTTTGCATTATCTAGTATTGGTTCACTTTAAAAGGATTTTCTCACTTGATGCACATTGTATATGTGATATATTTTTTGTGCACTTGTTTGTATCATGTTTGATGATACTTGCTCACTTGGGTTTGTGTAAAGATTAAACCATGGTTACATGTATAATGGTTAGGGTTTTGATTATTTACTTAGTTATTTATTTATTTATTCATTTTGGATATTATTAAGAATGGTGGCTTATTTTGTTTCTATGTTGAAGCTTCTTGATGCTTTGACAAAGTCCACCATCCTTATCTCATCCTTAACCCTAACCATTCCAACTAACCTTAGTTTAATCTCTACACTTGACCATGGTCAAGATATGATAAGTATTCATATTATTTTCATTTTTAATAGAACACTTATCATATTCTTTCTTCTTCATCATCTTCTTCTTGAAGAAAGCTTGATGCCATCAATGGCAACTTGAGCAAAAGTGAGTGAAATCCAATTCTAAAGTGAACCCACCTCCTATTTCTTCACCCTCTACCTCTTGCCAAGTTGTTTTGGGTGTTTTCTTCACAAGTTTCATAAATTTGTGAAGTCGGAGCTTGAACTTGTGATGCCTCGACGTAGATCATCTTCGGCACGAAGCCGACGACCTAGTCCGCCCATTTCTCCGATCAAGCCGACGATCAAGTCCGCGATTCGAGATGGACAGCGAGAGGACACCTACGTGGAGCCAAGGAAGTGGATATCCGGATCTACAAAGGTTGTAGCTTCTTAACTTTAGTTAAGTTGTTAACTAGATTCGTTTTTCGCCTAAATTTCTAGTTAACGATCCGTATTAGGGTTTCTTGACACCCGTAAAATTTGAAATTGGCATGGTTGATGCCTTGTGAGACCTCTATAGTGTGCCTAGGAACCCTACAGTGGTATCAGAGCCTAGCTAGAGCCTTAGGCGAAGTCTAGACGACGTTTGAAACCTGAACGAACCCGAAACCCTAAAACCCAAGTGCTCTCTGGACTTTTTCTAAAATATGGGATTTTTCCAGATTAAAAATTACTAAAAAATTCAGCAGGGAAATCTATGAATTACGGTGCAAAAATTACTTGATGAACAGTCTACAGTGCGGCGGAACCGCGGCCTAAGCCTGCTTAGGCGGCGGTTCCGCGGCAACTTTATTAAATTATCATATAATATTTGCACAGTAACTGATATATTCTGGTGTTGGATTTTCTGGGAATTTTTAAAATTTATTCAAGAGTTGAATTTTCTGGGGTGTTTTAGAGCTTCGATGTTTCGATCGGATTATCAAATTTCGTCTTTGTGTATTTCAGGATAATTTTTGAATTTGTTAAAAAGTTCGACCGGATATAAATACCCAATTTTTCCCTTATCGGGAAATTTCCAAGTGTTGGATTTTTCCGTAGTTTAACGACGTTCTAAGTAGTGCAAGTAACGCGATGGACCCTCTAGAAGACAACAAACCTTAACTCGATTATGTGACCGTCTTGAACTGCCCTTTGAACCTTCGGGTTTGGGGAAGTACGGCGTGCCACATGTGAGGCGTTGGCTTGATCCTTCTACGGCTGGACCGTTGGTACTGAGGCACGAACTGAATGTTGTTAGACTTATTTCATGTGTTGACCTGTATCGGGAAAACTTGGGTATTCGACTGTTCGATCGGAAAGTTTAACATTTTCTGTTTATCTGGAATGTGATACAATAATTGGAATTCACAAACAGTTATGAGATAACTGAATGAATGTTATAATCTAGCGGTTTAGTTTCATTTGATATTGAAAAGAGTTTTCGATAATGAGACTAAAATGCAGGGTTTATAACTGTTAGGCATGTGATGTCTAAGTATTTCATTTATTTAGGCATGTGATGTCTAAAGAGGTTGCGGATTCCAACTGTTGTAGTTTTACACTTTCTTTTCTGTGACCGTAAGTTTTAATATGTGATATCGCCGGTTTCGTTGCTATATGTCAACGACAATTGGGATGTGCATATTTACTTACGTTGATGACATGTGATGTTATGTGTTGCTAGATATGTTATATTGGATTGTCGTGTTCGAATAGCCGGGGGTTTTTATGTGAGATGAGTGTTTTTCATTTTCATTCATGTAAAAACTTGTATGTAATATTCTTTTATTTGGGGCACTTCCAGGTTGCGGAAGCTGTCACCCTTTGTATATTATTTACTTTTCTGCACTAGGATAGACCCAAGGAGGGGAGCACAAGTAACCGGGTTCTGGGGTCCAGTGGGAGACCAACTCGAGGAGTCGAGTCCGGGTCACCTAACCCTAGAATTGGCAGGGTTGCTTGCCGCTCTCATAGGGGTCTAGGGGTGTGGGATTGGCTATTCATCACGACCGTGGAATCCGTGTTTTATACTGGCTCGTATTGAAAACACGGACGTCCTAGTATATCCAATATTTCATATGTTTCTTCTGCTGCGATATCTGTGATGTGATCATGTGATGTTCTGTGATGGATACAGTATATAGTATATATGATATATTATATAGACGATACTTATGTTTTACACCCGTACTAGCCCTGCCCCGCTCTGCCGTTAGTTACCTAACCTAACGGTGCACGAGGGGACATCGTGGCGAATGCGGATGGCATAAGTGTACGTCGTATTTATCTGTGATGTTTAGGTATTTAAATGATGGGACTTCATTAATGTGATTAATGAAAGAAAAGAAACCTAAGATGTTGTAGAAACAAATTTTAAATAAAACAGGTAGCTACAGTTCTTGCTTTGCACAGCGGTATATGTGATATATCCTGCACCTTATTCGATGAGGAAAGGACCGAG
This sequence comes from Agapanthus africanus, assembly GCA_030015575.1. Lineage (NCBI taxonomy): Eukaryota > Viridiplantae > Streptophyta > Magnoliopsida > Asparagales > Amaryllidaceae > Agapanthus > Agapanthus africanus. Next base: position 329,467,502 of record CM057345.1, on the reverse strand, counting down.
ATCCCTTCACCGGGAGTGACTCCTTTAGCAATAACTGGCAGATGCTACACACTCGGTTTGTTTTTGATAGCTTCTATAGTTTCTGCTTTGCACAGCGATATATATGATATATCCCGCACCTCATTCGACGAGGAAAGGGCCGACGATCCCTTCACCGGGAGTGACCCCTTTAGCAAAACTAGAAAAGCCTCAAAATCATTCCATTTCAAAACTTCATTTGATTCTACAACGATATCAAGTTCATTACGCAATAGGTTTTCAGAAAAACCTGACGTAGCCCTCCGTCATTTCAGATAAGTACTAGTTAGTATTCGTGCTACGTTTGTTGACTATGTTAAGGCGTAGTGTGCGGTAGCTAATTAGTGCTTATCTGTATAAGCATATGATGCGATTGGATTAGGGTTGTCATGCGACTTTGTTGACTATGTTAAGGGTCGTGCGGGTGGGTTTAATTCAATCGGGAAATGACGGGTTGAACTTGACTAGCACTTATGATTTGTTGACTATGTTAAGGTCATATAGCTGCTAGGGGCAAAGTATTATCGGGAATTTCAAGTGTTGAAATTTGCAATGAGATTGCATACCTTCTATGAGATAGTTGGATCCCGATACCCACTGCGAGTAAGAGTTACTCCTAGGAGAGTTTTACACATTACAATTAGCCGATCAAGTAGGTGTCTAGAAAGGTGTCAACGGGGTTACGCCTCTGGGAAAACGAGGTTTACAGTAATTAGGTTCGTGCGAAAGCACGGGGGACCTCCCTCAAAGTACCGACACTGGCCTGGCTGAAAGATTGGCGAACTTGTTGTGTGTAATTAATCCCGGCTAGTCTTTCCTTTTAGGGTTTGAAGGAAGATTTGATAAAAACAGTGGGAGCCATCCTGATTAGATAAGATAATAACCAATCTGATCTTGCACGAGCATACGCTAAAGTGTTTTCTTCTCTCTCTCTCCAGGTAGCGACCATTTCATGCCTTAATAAAGATAATAATATGGATGTATTGACCGAACCCGCATGTTATACTGTGCTGGGGAACGTTGGTTCCGTTCTTACCTATAAGAGTTATATGACTGAACAGGATATAGGGGAATACCAGGATTCCCATGCCACCCGAATGAAGAAAGTACATGTTGATGCATTTTCTTCGGGTGTGTTCGTTACAGAGAACTGTTTCTCCATTTGCTCCACGTCCTGGGTATTAGATACCGGATCAGGATCCCATATATGTAATCAGTTACATGGGCTTAGGAAAGATAGAGAACTTGGAGAAGGTGATAAAGACATTAGAGTTGGAAATGGTGCAATTGTTACAGCTAAGACTGTCGGGGAATATCACCTTGAATTACCAACTGGTATTACATTGGTTCTGAACGAATGCTATTACATGCCGAACCTGATATGCAACATTATATCGGTTTCTTTATTGAGTAAAGAGGGATATAATTTTCTATTACAGGACAATGTTATGAACATTTTCCGTAACCAAAAGTTGGTTGGATCAAGCACGTTGTGCAATGGCATTTATGTTCTAAACCAATCAACAGTTCTGAGCATAACAAACACACACAAGAGGAAGAGTTCAGAACTGAACGATTCCTTCTTGTGGCATTATAGACTGGGTCACATCAATGCGACACGACTGGCTAAGTTGCATAAGGATGGATATTTGAAACCTTTCGAATTTTCATCTTATGACACTTGCCAGTCATGTCTCAAAGGCAAGATGACCAAAACTCCGTTTACGGGACACGGAGAAAGAGTTACCGAACTCTTGGGACTGATACATAGTGATGTATGCGGTCCCATGTCTACACATGCCAGGGATGGTTCTTCATACTTCATTACATTCACTGACGATCTCTCTAGGTTCGGGTATGTGTTCCTGATGAAACACAAATCAGAAGCTTTTGAGAAATTTAGAGAATATAAACAAGAAGTCGAGAACCAAACCGGAAAAAGTATTAAAATCCTTCGATCTGATCGAGGAGGTGAGTACTTGAGCAATGAATTCCTGGACTTCCTAAAAGAGAATGGGATTCTCTCTCAGCTGACTCCTCCATATACACCACAGCACAACGGTGTATCAGAACGGAGGAACCGCACCCTAATAGATATGGTGCGCTCTATGATGAGCACAGCTGAGTTACCTATTTCCTTCTGGGGATATGCGCTGGAGACGGCTGCATACCTATTGAATCAAGTTCCATCTAAATCTGTACCTACCACACCATATGAGATATGGAGTGGGAAGAGACCATATTTTAAACGAGTTAAGATATGGGGTTGTCCGGCCTATGTCAAAAGGCAAAATCCAGACAAACTCGAGGCACGGTCAGTTCTCTGCAAGTTTCTGGGATATCCTAAGAATTCACAAGGATATTTTTTCTACCATGCTGAAGAACAAAAGGTGTTTGTTTCTCAATATGCCACCTTTTTAGAAAAGGAATTTCTTGAAAAAGAAATTAGTGGCGAAATGGTAGAGCTGGAAGAAGTTCCAGATACACAAACCGTAACTGAAGATTTAGTGGAACCAGAAGATTCAGTAGCTCCCAATGAACCTCAGCCTCTCCGCCGATCTAGTAGGGTTCCTCGCCAACCTGAGAGATACTACGGTTTTCTCATGGATGGAGGGAGCGAGGATTGCATCATGGAGGATGATGACCCAACTAGCTTCGAGCAGGCCATCACGAGTAGGGACTCAGTGAAATGGCTGGATGCTATGCGGTCCGAGATGGAATCCATGTACACCAACAAAGTATGGAATTTGGAAGTTGCTCCTGAAGGGGTAAAACCCATTGGGAGCATGTGGATCTTTAAGAAAAAAACTTGGTGTAGATGGGAAAGTGGAGACTTTCAAAGCTAGACTTGTAGCAAAGGGTTTTCGTCAAAGACCATGTGTGGACTATGACGAGACCTTTTCTCCAGTGGCTATGCTTAAATCCATCCGGATCATGCTTGCCATCGCTGCATATCATGATTACGAAATCTGGCAAATGGATGTTAAGACCGCCTTTCTAAACGGTGATTTAGAAGAGTGCGTGTACATGACTCAGCCAGAGGGCTTCGTAGACAGTGGGAGCAGCGGCAAGGTGTGCAAGCTGCTTAAATCCATTTATGGATTAAAGCAAGCATCACGGAGTTGGAACATCTGCTTTGATGTCGTTATCAAAGAGTTTGATTTCGTCAAAAACCCAGATGAACCTTGTATTTACAAGAAGGTGGCAGGGAGTAAGGTTGTCTTCCTCGTATTGTACGTAGACGACATACTCTTGATAGGAAATGATATTCCTATGCTGCAATCGGTCAAGCTCTTCTTATCACAAAGATTCTCGATGAAAGATCTTGGTGATGCCTCCTGCATATTGGGGATCAGGATCTATAGAGATAGATCCAAATGGATACTGGGATTGTCCCAATCCAGGTACATTGACACCATACTAAAGAGGTTTAGTATGGAAGAATCCAAGCGTGGGAACTTGCCCACGATCTCTGGAGTCACTCTCTCCAAAAAGATGTCTCCCAAGACAGATTTGGAGAGAGCTCGCATGCAAGGGATACCCTATGCTTCGGCTGTAGGCTCTATCATGTATGCGATGCTATGTACCAGACCCGATGTAGCATACTCACTGAGTGTAGTGAGCAGGTATCAAGCTGATCCTGGAGAGAGTCACTGGACAGCTGTGAAGAGCATTCTCAAGTACTTGCGAAGGACTAAAGAGATGCTCTTGGTGTATGGTAACGGAGAACTCCAAGTAGAGTCCTTTACCGATTCGAGCTTCCAGAGTCATAAGGACGACTCTAAGTCGCAGTCGGGCTTTGTCTTTACCCTTTACGGAGGGGCGGTTAGCTGGAAGAGTTCCAAGCAGGAAACCGTGGCAGACTCGACGATGGTGGCTGAATACATCGCTGCCAACGATGCTGCCAAAGAGGCTGTCTGGATCCAGAAGTTCATTACTGAATTTGGAGTGGTTCCATCCATTGAGCATCCAATACTTTTGTATTGCGATAACAATAGAGCGGTTGCTTTGGCCAAGGAACCCAGGTCCCATCAGCGATCCAGGCATATTCTGAGGCGGTATCACCTGATCCGGGAGATAGTTGATCGCCGGGAGATCGAGGTCAGGAGAGTTGACACGAAGAACAACATGGCAGATCCACTCACGAAGGCCATTCCCCAGATACAGTTTGAGAGACTCTTCGGGATGCTCGGTATGCGATACTACAGCAGCTGGCCCTAGTGCAAGTGGGAGATTGTTAGTTGTATGTATGCCCTAGAGGCCAGTATTGTACAGATGATGTATATTATATTGGAAGCTTGGACATATATAGAGATGACTTTCTTGCTCGACATGATAGTATGCTATCTGGTTACTCTTTATCTTAACATGTACACTTTTCTCTTTATACTGTCTTGTAGTTACATGTTGGTAAAGCCCTTAGGATGTGTACTTGACTACCTGGACTATGATACAGATCATACTAGTGGGGACATGGTAGTCCATAGGTACATCCTTCAAGGTCCCTAGTCGTAGGTGTATCGAGACGGGGCATCGATATACCAGTGTAGACTAGCGTATACGCTTCTCGACCCATGAGATGGGCGATGGATGATCCCATATCCATTGGTGTTTGACATCGGAGATGGTATACGGGTGCTCAGTGGAGACTGGGTATACTGGACGGACTCGCCGAGAACTCCCAGATGGTATTATACCTCACGTAAGATGGCAGTTCTCAGGTGACAGTTGTACAGGTTAGTCTGTAGACCCGAGATCGTCATAGAGTCTTGTGTGATTCCCACTGTGCTTTGATTTCCACCTTACCACCTCCATGAGGGCGTGCAAAACGGTGGTCTTTGGGTACAGTCCCGAGTCACATGGAGGTAATGAGCGATAGGAGGGGTTTCGTCTCTCCCGGTATTGGGGGTTGATGTTGCGCTGTGCTCGATTGGCCGTAACAGGGAAGTCCCTGGCCAGGGCTGATCAGAGATTTGCTGGTAAGTGTTACCAGTAGTTTCTCGACCCGTTATGAGCCTCACGTCGGCACGACTTATCGGTTATTGGGGTCTGACGTATACCACCCCTAGACTTGATATGCGACATATCAGACGAACAGACCGGACTGTACGGTAAGTGTTACTGGTTGGATTCACAGGAGTGTGAGCGGGCTAGCTCGTCGATCTTCTGATCGCTCAATACCCGGATGGCCGTTACGTTTAGCAGACTGCTTGCGGCTTGTGGGTGCTTGATATGATCATCATCTGCTACCGGCGTATTGACGAGTCTTTAGAGTCCTACACAGAGGTTTCCTGGATCAAGCGAAATGAAATAGGAGCGCATATGAGATATGTGCAGGACCGAGAATAATGCGTGTATGTGATACCGTATTTCATTCTCGTGATGGATGTATCAATTGGTTATATTCGATATGACCTAGTTATCGAATCATTGATTCGATAAATCGATACATTGGATACTAGTCGGTTATGTGCGACATGACCAGATCATTGAATCAAATGTTGATTTAATGATTTAATGTATAATTATATATTTGATATATTACTTTGCATTAGCTAGTATTGGTTCACTTTAAAAGGATTTTCTCACTTGATGCACATTGTATATGTGATATATTTTTTGTGCACTTGTTTGTATCATGTTTGATGATACTTGCTCACTTGGGTTTGTGTAAAGATTAAACCATGGTTACATGTATAATGGTTAGGGTTTTGATTATTTACTTAGTTATTTATTTATTTATTCATTTTGGATATTATTAAGAATGGTGGCTTATTTTGTTTCTATGTTGAAGCTTCTTGAAGCTTTGACAAAGTCCGCCATCCTTATCTCATCCTTAACCCTAACCATTCCAACTAACCTTAGTTTAATCTCTACACTTGACCATGGTCAAGATATGATAAGTATTCATATTAGTTTCATTTTTAATAGAACACTTATCATATTCTTTCTTCTTCATCATCTTCTTCTTCAAGAAAGCTTGATGCCATCAATGGCAACTTGAGCAAAAGTGAGTGAAATCGAATTCTAAAGTGAACCCACCTCCTATTTCTTCACCCTCTACCTCTTGCCAAGTTGTTTTGGGTGTTTTCTTCACAAGTTTCACAAATTTGTGAAGTCGGAGCTTGAACTTGTGATGCCTCGACGTAGATCATCTTCGGCACGATGCCGACGACCTAGTCCGCCCATTTCTCCGATCAAGCCGACGATCGAGTCCGGGATTCGAGATGGACAGCGAGAGGACACCTACGTGGAGCCAAGGAAGTGGATATCCGGATCTACAAAGGTTGTAGCTTCTTAACTTTAGTTAAGTTGTTAACTAGATTCGTTTTTCGCCTAAATTTCTAGTTAACGATCCGTATTAGGGTTTCTCGGCACCCGTAAAATTTGAAATTGGCATGGTTGATGCCTTGTGAGACCTCTATAGTGTGCCTAGGAACCCTACACTCGTAACCTAACGAGCACCCGCATACTATCTCAAGTACGACGTACTGACGGCTGTGGGACAGACCGTCTCCCACGCTGGGATGAGAAGCACATACGCTAGTCTACTCCGGAGTATCGATGCCCTTTCTCGATAGTCCAACGACTAGGGACCTGTATAAGGATGTGCTTATGGATTACCCAGCCCCCACGAGTGTGAGCGCCATCACAACGCTGGTAATCAAGCAAAGATCCTAAGGGCTCTACTAATATGTATATAAGCGATATGCTAAAAGAAACACATGCACATATTGAAGTAGAGACAAACCAAGTAGCTTACTACCATTTTGAGCAAGATTGTATATACAACTGTGAATATCCCAAGCTACCATTAAGTAATATACATACTAGTATGATACAGTAATGGGCTCTAGGGCATATACACTAACAATCTCCCACTTGCACTAAGGCCTTGTACTGGCGTATCGAAGACCTATCATCTCGATCAGCCGCTCGAACTGAGTCTGGGGTAGGACCTTCGTGAGTGGATCTGCAGTGTTGTTCTCCGTATTTACTCTCTTCACCTCGATCTCCCGGCGATCAATGATCTCCCTGATCAGGTGGTACCGCCTCAAAATGTGCCTGGACTTCTGATGGGACCTGGGTTCCTTCGCTAAAGCTATAGCGCCGTTGTTGTCGTAATACAGCGGTATTGGATCAACAATGGTAGGAACCACCTGAAGCTCAGTGAGGAACTTCTTCATCCAGACAGCTTCCTTTGTGGCATCGCAAGCAGCTATGTACTCCGCTTCCATAGTAGAGTCTGCAACGGTCTCCTGCTTGGAACTCTTCCAGCAAACCGCCCCTCCATTGAGGGTAAAGACATAACCCGACATGGACTTGGAGTCATCCTTGTCACTCTGGAAGCTGGAGTCGGCAAAGGCCTCGAGCTGGAGGTCTTTTCCGCCATACACCAAGAACATCTCCTTAGTCCTTCTCAGGTACTTGAGAATGTTCTTTACCGCTATCCAGTGTTTCTCCCCTGGGTTTGACTGATACCGGCTTACAACGCTCAATGCGTATACTACATCTGGTCTGGTACATAACATCGCATACATTATAGAGCTTACCGCAGAAGCGCAGGGTATAATAGACATGCGATCCCTTTCCAAATCAGTCTTGGGAGACATCTCTTTGGAGAGGGTGATCCCGTGACAAGCCGGTAAATTACCGCGCTTGGAATCTTCCATACTGAATCTTTTCAGTATGGTGTCGATGTACCTTGACTGTGAAAGTCCCAACATCCTCTTAGATCTATCACGATAGATCTGGATCCCCAGAATGTAGTTGGCATCGCCCAGGTCCTTCATGGAGAACCTCTGCGACAAGAATCCTTTGACGGACTGTAGCATAGGAATATCATTTCCTATTAGGAGAATGTCATCCACGTACAAGACGATGAATACCACAGTTCTCCCTACAATCTTACTATAAATGCATGGTTCATCTGGGTTTTTGATAAAGTCGAATTCTTTGACAGTATCATCAAAGCAGATGTTCCAACTCCGCGATGCCTGCTTGAGTCCATAAATGGACTTGAGCAACTTGCACACTCTACCTCTGCTCCCACTATGAATGAATTCCTCCGGCTGATCCATATAGACGCACTCTTCCAAATTTCTATTTAGGAAAGACGTCTTTACGTCCATTTGCCAGATTTCATAATCGTGGAAGGCAGCAATAGCAAGAAGGATCCGAATGGATTTCAGCATAGCCACTGGAGAAAAGGTCTCGTCATAGTCCAAACCAGGTCTTTGACGAAAACCCTTTGCAACAAATCTAGCTTTATAGGTCTCAACCTGCCCATCTACACCAATATTCTTTCTGAAGATCCATTTGCAGCCTACGGGTTTTACCCCTTCTGGTGCAAAGTCCAAAGTCCAGACTTTGTTTGTGTACATGGACTCCATCTCGGCCCGCATTGCATCCAGTCATTTTACCGAGTCGCCGCTCTGAATGGCTTGCTGGAAGCTAGTAGGCTCACCATAATCCATGGTGCAATCCTCTCTATCCCCGTCTATGAGAAAACCGTAGTATCTCTCGGGCAGATGAGACTGCCTACTACTCCTGCGGAGTGGCGCAGGGATGTCCGGTTCTCTTGAAACTTCTGGTTCTTCCTAGCTTTCAGTAACAGCTTGTGGTTCTGGAATTTCTTCCAGTTCTATTGCGCTCCCACTTATCTGATTTTCTAAAATTTCAGTTTCCAAGAAGTGGGCATGCTGAGAAACAAAAACCTTTTGTTCCTCTACGGAATAGAAAAGATACCCCCTGGAGTTCTTTGGGTATCCCACAAACTTACAAAGTACTGAGCGTGCCTCGAGCTTGTCCGCATGCTCCTTTTTTACAAAAGCTGGACATCCCCATGTCTTAAGGTACTTGAGACAGGGTTTCTTCCCACTCCACATCTGATATGGGATGGTAGGCACAGTCTTGGTTGAAGCCTTATTCAAGAGATATGCGGCTGTTTCTAGCGCATAACCCCAGAAGGATCGCGGCAACTCAGCCTTACTCATCATGGAACGAACCATATCCAATAGGGTTCGATTCCGCCTTTCCGATACACCGTTGTGTTGTGGTGTGTATGGAGGAGTAAGCTGAGACAGAATTCCTTTCTCTTTTAAGTAGCCCAGAAACTCGGCACTCAAGTTTTCACCATCTCGATCAGATCTCAGTGTCTTGATACTTTTGCCTGTTTGTTTTTCAACTTCATTCTTGTATTCTTGAAATTTCTCAAAGGCCTCGGATTTGTGCTTCATCAAGAAGACATGCCCATACCTAGAGAAATCATCTGTGAAAGTAATGAAGTATGAATAACCACTTCGCACATGTGTAGACATTGGACCACACACATCACTGTGTGTGAGTCCTAAGAGCTCGCTTGCTCTTTCTCCGGGTCCAGTGAACGGAGTCATTGTCATCTTTCCCATGAGACAAGATTCACAAGTGGCATAAGACTGATACTCGAACGGATTCAAGTATCCCTCTCTATGTAACTTTGTTAACCGTGTCTCATTAATGTGACCCAGTCTACAATGCCATAAGAAAGCCTGATTTGTTTCCGGAGACTTTCTTTTAAGTGTGTTCTGGACACTGAAGATCTGAGCTTGATTTAATACGTATATCCCGTTTTGTAATGTACCTGACCCAATCAGAACTTGATTTAGGTGGATGTTAACTACATCGCTTACAAAAGTAAAATCATATCCTTCCTTAGAAATCAAGGATACAGATATGATATTACAAGTCGCACCTGGTACATAAAAACAGTTACGCAGAATCAATATCTGCCCAGTTGTCAGTCCTAGATGATATTCCCCTACGGATTCAGCATACATGCTCATTCCGTTAGCAACCCTGAGAGTCATATCACCTTTCCTGATAACCCTACGGTTTCTCAGAGCCAGTAATGAATTACAGATATGAGATCATGATCCGGTATCCAATACCCAGGAAGTAGGGTTAACTGACATACAGTTCTCAATTACAAACACACCCGAAGCCGAAGCCACAGCATGCTTCGAATTCTGGCTACTGGCTTTGCAAGCCCTGCAATCCTTCTGCCCATGTTCATTCCCGTAACAATAGGAACATCCCTCTTTTACTGCATCCATTCCCGAAACTTCTGCCTTTCCCTTTCTTTCTACTTCCCTGGTTTCCTTCAGGGTAGTAGGTAGAGACTGTTGAACTAAGTCAGCATCTGACCAGTTCTTCAACGTGGTCTTCAGGTCCGAGAGCTCAAAAGAGCTGGTCTCTGTAAGGACGTTGCCCCCTACAGATGACCCGATAGCCAACCTCACTGGAAGCAATTCGTTCGAGGTCTCATATCTTGCGATACGAGATTGCTTTCCATATAAAACTTTTTTATGGAGGAAGATAGAATCTGAGTCCATCTTCTCGTGCTGCCTCTGGTATATACCATCAACTGAGGCTAACACGAGGCACTTGGCTTTCGCACAGTCTTCTTCCGATGTTCTACGGATATCAATATCTGTGACAGGGGAAACTGGACCTGAGATGGCAGGGGTTGGATTAGTCAAGAGGTGTCCCAGCTTGTCCTGGACAATGGACATCTGGACAGACCTTTGCCAGTCATAACAGTCAGATTCAGTCATTTTACTATCTTGATGTAACCTAGGTGCGGTCATTGGGTCGCTGCAATTAAGAGAGAGAGAAGAAAACACTTAGCATGATGCTCTTGCAATTTTAGATTGGTTTTTAATTTATCTAAACAGGATGGCTCCCACTGTCTCTCGAATCCCTCCCCAAACCATAAAGGAAGGATTAGTCAGGATCAATCTCACCGTACAATACTTGCTTAACCGTTCAGCCAGGCCAGTGTCGGTACTTCGAGGGAGGTTTTCCAATGCTTTCGCGAAGTTCCTTAATTGAGTAACCTCTTTTCCCTGTGGGCGTATCCCCGCTAACGCGTATCCCCGCTAACACCTTTCTAGACACCTACTTGGTTTATAGCATTGATCGTTAAATGAAAAAGTTCCCGAGGAGTAGCATATACTCACAGTAGGATCGGGATCCAAATATCATCGCGTGATAAAACCGAAGGAATCCTACCAGAATCATCACACTCCAAATGGTATGCAGCGCTAGCAAGTTTCAGTACTTATGAAACTCCCGATGTGGATTTTTGCCCCATGCTCTTATGACCTTGACGAAGGTCAACAAATCATAAGTCACGTGTCAAGTTCTACCCGTCATTATCCAGGTTAATTTGAACCCACCCGTACATACCCTTGACGAAGGTCAACAAGGTAGTACGACTGTCCCAAACCAACGCATCTATCTATGCTACATATGAACACCCAACAGCTACCAATCACTATGCCTTGACGAAGGTCAACAAACATAGCTTGAATACTATTGAATATCCATACGAAATGACGGAGGGCTACAAATGGTTTTGGCGAAAGCGTGAACGTAGTGAACTTGATATAATCGATGGAACGAGATAGCTTTTAAAAGGAGTGGTTCAAGCTCCGCGTTTAAAAGTTTAGTTTTAAAAAAGAACCGAGTGGTTTTCAAAGTGTTCCAATCGACTTTTACTTGGTTTATTTTCCTTGCATTAGTTCTTTTAATGTGTCCCATCATTTAATCCTACCATTGCAGAAAACAACCAAAATATGACGTACGCTTATGCCATTCGCATTCGCCACGGGGCCCCGTCATCACCCGTTAGGTTACTTAACTAGCGACAGAGCGGGGGCTGGGCTAGCGCGGCTGTAAAACATAAGTAACGCCCAAATAGTTATCATATATAAATATATAGCAATGATAGACATTACAGATCACAGATGAATACATTGGATATACTAGGAATCCGCAATCCGTTCGAGCCTGCAACGAAAAACGGATTACACGGTCGTGGTGAATAGCCAAATACCCCACCCAAGACCCCTACGGGTGCGGCAAACTACCCACCAAGTACCCGAAGCGAAGCAACCTCCCTCAACACCGTGAGTAGGCCACTCGGCACTTCGAGATACCCGGTAGTTTGTACACCCCCGCCATGGGTCTATCCTAGGAGCAAAAACAGAAAAAGAATTATACAATGACGGCTACAACCCCGACCTAGTTGTGCGGCCAAACAAATAATATTACATCAATTTACATGTTACATGAATGAAAGAAAAAGAAACACTCATCTCACATCCAACCCGGCTATTCACCCGCGACAATCCAACGCATTCATATACACATACCATCAACAAACACAGATCACAGATATGTATAACCCCCACTAATCGACGTATAGCGATTTGCAGACGTTCAATACATATTAACTTCACAGATATAACCCAATAGTCAAAGTGTAGTGAAGTTCGATCAAAAATACGGATTTATAGGCCCCCAAAAATAAATTTCTTTTCTGGAAAACCTGGGCACAAATAAACCATCTTAAAAATACCAAAACCATGTCAGAAGAACACTGCACCAAACACGACCCTGAACCGAGTCAACTCGGCCGCGGTTGCGCGGCAATAGCTTGCTATTGCCGCGGAACCGCGGCGCTTTGAACGATTCACTGGATCGTTTTTGGTGGTTTTCTTCACAAAACCCTGAGATGATTTTTGGAGTATGAATTTTTATTTTTAGAGCAGAAAAAATTTTAACAGAAACTTGGGTTTTGCATGTCGTAGTTTTGCGATTTTTCCGATCGAACTTCTATACACTTTACTACCTAGCTAGTTCATGTTTAGTTAGGCTCTGATACCACTGTAAGTCCACGTTGCCCTCCCCGGTGCTTGCGGGGAGGCGGAAAACGGAATAAAAATCGGATTTTTACTACTCTAGGCAACATGGACTAGAAAAAGTCGGGATCTTTGCTAAACAAAAACTAGCTAAAGATAACTAAAAACTAGCTAAAGGGTAGAATGGTTATACCTAAGGCTTTATGTCCTTCTTTCTTTGCTCCTTGGAGTATTAGAAAAGGATCACCTTTGTCGTCTTCTCTCGTCGAAGACGGATCCACCCGAAAGCCTCAACCTTTGGCTTCAACTTCAAGCTAGAAGTGACTAGGGTGCTAGAAGTGCTAATCCTAGAACCCTAGATGAGAGTAGAGATTACTATGGAATGGTTTTTCTCAAGCTCAAGTGATTCTCAACACATGAGAGAGGAGAGCTTGAGGAAGAGGAAGAGCAAGAGAGAGAAACTATATGATAGAATGAGAGAATTATGAAGCATTCTCACATATATGTGTGAATTATTGTGAATTGATAATTAGTGAGATAATTGTGATGGCTTAATCAAGACATGACCATTATCATTTCATTTTTAATGCAAATTGCAAGGATCAAAGAGCATCTTCCAAATGAAATGATGATGGTCAAAGTGTCAACCTAGGTCAACAAGTCAAGAATGTCAAATGGTCAACAACCATGACCATGCACAATTACATTAAACTAATATCAATTAACCATAATACAGACATAAGCATTAGGGTTAATAAAATGACAATGGTCATCAACCCTAATCAAAGTCCTCTCCCTTTGTCTCAAGCAACTGTGCATACGCACCCGTATTCGTGATCCGAGGAGCACGAATACAAAGAGATAAAACCAATCCCAATTCATATACTAGGATCTGTCTTAAACCAAAGCCCGCTAGTATAAGCTGTCCGGACAGCAAACGTGCACAAGTGCGCGGATGTGAACGAACCCCGTCGCAAAACCATGCGACCTCTACTCATTTTTCCTAAAGGCGAATAACTCTCTGTGTGGGACTCTAAAGACTCGACACTACTCTGGCAGTGGGTTTAACCACAGACCGCAAGCGGCACTAGCTGTACATAACGGTCCCAAGGTAGATGCCGATAAGAAGACTGACGAGGTGACCCCATCTGAACTCCTACTGAGCCTGTATGTGACAGTCTCCGTAGAGTCCGGTCTGTTCGTTTGATACATCGCATAGCGGGCCTAGGGGGGCGGTGAACGTCAGTCCCCTAATAGCGGTACAAGTCGTGTCGGAGTGTAGCCCAGAACACCCTGAGATAACACTGGAAACCTACCAGTATATCTCGCTTGCCATGGCCATGGACTACTCGTGTAATGGCTCTCCTGGACACAGCGCGATGTCAACACCCAATACCGGGAGAGACGAATCCTGTCTAACCGTCACTGCCTCCAAGTGCTTCGGGACTGCACCCAAAAACTACCTGTTTGCACGACTCCTTTGAGCCGTGGTAGGGTAGTAATCAAAGTGCAGTGGGAATACACTCGAGGCGAAGTGACAGTGTCAAGTCAGTAGACTAAGCTGTGCTCATGTCACCTGGAAACTGATAACTGACGATAGGTATAAAACCAACCAACAGTTCCCGACGAGTCCTGTCCAGTGTACTCGTAACCTAACGAGCACCCGCATACTATCTCAAGTACGACGTACTGACGGCTGTGGGACAGACCGTCTCCCACGCTGGGATGAGAAGCGCATACGCTAGTCTACTCCGGAGTATCGATGCCCTGTCTCGATAGTCCAATGACTAGGGACCTGTATAAGGATGTGCTTATGGATTACCCAGCCCCCACGAGTGTGAGCGCCATCACAACGCTGGTAATCAAGCAAAGATCCTAAGGGCTCTATTAATATGTATATAAGCTATATGCTAAAAGAAACACATGCACATATTGAAGTAGAGACAAACCAAGTAGCATACTACCATTTTGAGCAAGATTGTATATACAACTGTGAATATCTCAAGCTTCCATTAAGTAATATACATACTAGTATGATACAGTAATGGCCTCTAGGGCATATACACTAACAAGACGTCCAATGCAGAGTCTTCAGGTATCCTTATTTCGCATGTTCTTTTGATGTGTTCGTTGTTTTTCATGCTTGTACCGTGGTTGGGTAGATTAGTCATAGTTGTGCTAACTTCTGTCAGCGATTCCTTTGTTACGCGACACGTATTCAGTTGTGTGCCAATCGGATAGGAGATAGAGATTTATCTGTCGTTTTGATCCTTCTAGAGATGTTGGATTTGACGTTCTCCTGGGCACGGACTGGTTAACTATGTGTTAGGCTTCTGTGGACTACCGTGAGGAAACAGTCAAGTTTGTTTTCCCGGCAAGTCAAATCTTGTTGTGCAGGTGGATAGTTGTGCCGCCTCTCACAGCTTGAATTCAGCCTTTTTTGCTACTCGGCTACTGAGGAGATGTCGTGGATTCTGGGCGTTCATTCGTGATACCGGAGCCACAGTGGGATTGTTGGACCGGGTTCCTTTCGTGCGAGAGTTTTTCTGACGTTGTTCCGGATGAGCCGGCGAAGCTTGGGAGCTAAGGGATCAGCTGCAGAGTTGTGGTTTGGGGTGGTTTGTGTGTTTGAGTGTTTCTCTCTTGGAAGCCCCTATTTCGGTTCGTCGAGGAGAAAGACGGCAGTTTAGGGTTGCTTATCGACGGATCATTAATTGAACCGGCTTACGGTGCGGATATGTATCCCTTAACTCGCATTGACGATTTCTTCGATCAGCTCCAGAGTGCGAGACATTTTCTAAGTTTGCTCGGGATCAGGTCATCATTATTGCGGGTTCGGAGTGATGGCATTCCGAAGACTGCCTTATGCGTGCGACGGGCTAGTTGTGTTTTTGTGAGTCGTTGGATTCACTGATGCCCTAGCAGCATCCGTAGATGTGATGAACCAGATTTCTTCAGGCCGTTCCTCGACCAGTTTCTGTTGTGTTATTTACGACATTCTGGTCTACTTAATGTGTCTTGAGGGACAGTAGTAGCACTTGAGGATTTGTTATGCAGATACTGGTAGAGTACCAGCAGTTTGCTAGATTCTCGGAGTGTTTCTTCAGGCTTGTTTTGTTTGACTCCTAGGTCTTGTAGTCACGGGAGACGGTTTCGTATGGTTCCGAGGGAGATCGTGGCCGTACAGCTTAGGCCCAGACTTGTGTGCAGGACGGAGATCCGCAGATTGTTGGGCTTAGCAGGTTTTTACCGCCGGTTCATGCAGGATTGCTAGAGTAGTGCTGCACCGTCGACTGAATAGACCGGAAGGGAGGTTTATTTTCTGGGGACTGAGGCATGTGTACGGAGTTTTCAGCAGTTGGAGATTCGGTTAACAACTGCATCAGTTCTTTCTTTGCCTTTGGTTCGGGCGACTTTGTTGTTTAACTATAATGTTTCTTGAGTGGGCTCGAGTGTGTACTGATGTGACACTACAGAGTCATCACTTTTGCTTCCCTACATTTGGAGGAAGTACGAGAAGGATATTCCACTCATGATCTGGAGATGGCCGCGGTGGTTTTGCATTGGAGATTTGGAGACACTACTTGTTCGAAAGTCATGTCAGATTTTCACGGACCACCAGAGCTTAACGTACATCTTCCTGCAGCGGGTTTTGATTGTTGTGATAGTCTTCTGCAGATTTACAGTTCTTGTGTGATCGTTGAGTACAGCTTTAGTTCGTATCTACGGAGGGGACAGCTTGCTCATGTCCGCGCCCGACTACTTTCCTTAAATCGTTTTCCCGAGACACTGCCCGCCGATACTCGTTCGTCAGTGATACTTGAGCATACTCGGCTGGGTAATGATTCGGAGACCTTGATTTGTGACAATGGTGTGCTAAGTTAGGGACGCGTTTGTGTACCTGGTATCATCGGGTAAAGACGTGTAATCCTAGAACATGCACATCTGTCAACTCTCTTTATGCATTCCAGTTCCACCAACATTTAGCGTGACTTGTGAGACAGTTACGGGTGGATAGGGATGTAAAGAGAAGTTTCAGGTTTCGTTTCAAGGTGTCTGTCTTGTTGTGTGCTTGGGTTGAGCATCTGAGGCCGGCTGGAGAGTTGCAATCTTTTACTGTTCCGAAGTAGGAGTGGGAGCAGATCTCCACGAATTTCGTTATGGTTTCTACCTAAGTTTAGTCAGGGTGTGACTCCATTCGGATTCTTGTCGTCCGGTTTTACTCAATGTGCTCAGTTATTTCTTGTTAAGTTGTGTGTTTGTTTTGATTGTTGTCGGCAGTTGGGGATCGTCACTCGCCATTGTTAGGGTTCTTCTTCGATAGCTGTTATCAGGAGACACTCCAATTGGCCACCCTTAGGTGTAGGGGTTAGGTCGTGTCGATCACCAGTCTGTTGTTTTCTGACTTTGCGTAAGTAGTACTTTGGACCCCAGCTAGTCTAGAGACTTCGGAGATGGTCCCGTGGTGTTAGGTCAGGGTGGGAATTGTCCATTACGAACTGAGGTCTTGTGCCGACTGCCTTGGTCATAGACTCGAGTTCGCAGGGACAGATCATATATTTCTACGGACTTTTCGAGGAATGACGTGTTGGATTTTGGGAAGCTTGTCCCAGGATTTAGGTCCTTTTAAGATCCTATAAGCGAGTTAGTTTCGTTGCCTTTAATTTGGCACTACCGCCCAGATTATTGGATTTTCACCACGTATTCCTTGTGATGATACTCTACAATTACCTTCTTGACCTTTATCACATGATTTAGCACCAGACCATTTAGCTTAGACGCAATCTTTCGTTCACCAGCAGCCAATTGTGTTAATGGCTCAGCAGGTGGAGGAACATCGGTCAAGGGTCTTGCTATCTGTGGAGGGTTTTCTTGGACGTAGCCGTATAGTGAGATAGTCACTTGAAAGGCTGCGAGCGAGATTTGAGATTTGTAGTCTTCTCTTTGAAGGTACGCGTATCGGTATATTTTTAAATTCGGGGACGAATTTCTTTAAGGGGGGGGGGAGATTGTAACACCTTAGATTGTGTTTTGTAGCTAATTATATTTTAATGTGTGGTTTTTAATAAAAAGTTTACCAAATTAAGTTTTAAATATTTTATCCTATTTATGGAGTATTTTATTAGAATTTTGTTAGGCACACACACTTGTGCATGATAACTAGGGTTTAGAGATGGGGTTAGACCATGATTAGCAAGCATGATGGATTAACCCATTCTCTTTAAGTTAATTAATATTGTTAGGTGTTTTGGGTTAAATAGTTATGGTTGTTTCAAAAAAAGAAAATGAATTTAAAAGGGTTTTATTTTGGTAAGAAATGTTGACTTTGTGAGAGGGAGAGGGTATGGTGCTACATGGAGAGAGAGCCATGCCTCTTTAATGAAGTGAGAGAGAGTGAGAAGGGCGGATTGTTTGCATTCTCTCATTCTCACTCATTGCTCTCATTTCTCTCTCACAAACACACACACACTCACCTGCAGCATCAGCAGAAGCAGCAGCCTTCAGTAGCATCATCATCATCATCGTCATCAGCAACAGCATCATCATCTTCAGCAGCAGCAGCAGGAGCAGCAGGCAGCAGCAGCAGTAGCAGGAGCTCCAGCAACTGGTCGCACGCCTTCGGCGTGTCGGATGTTCAAAGTTCTAAAGTATAACCGCGATCAGGACGGTGTCGCTATGCAGCTAGCCGGTTGAGTACGGGTCGATCCACAGGGAGATGGTTGTATGTCCGTTCGAGTTTTAGAAGAGTCAATAAAGAATTTGTATGTGTTTGTTCAGTTCTATCCTAAGTGATATATACAAGTATAAAGTTGTTAAGAAAAAGATACGAAATTGTAAGCTAAAGAAATCCGTACTCAAAACCTTTGAGCCGAGTCTTGACCAATTGAAGCTAGAGCAATCGGCAACAACGTGGATTAGGGGATTTAAGCACGGTATTCATGGAATCCGGATTATTTACCCTTGTCCGTCCGTTCTTTTCTCTTGCTTTCGCCTCCGGCCAAACCGAACGCAACCGGTCGCGGTTAGGAATCACCGTTACCTTGGTAGGGTAGGTTGCTTAACGGAGCGCTTGCGTAACGTTTGGGCGGAGTTCAATGGAAAATAACGGGAAAAAGAAATGAGCAAAGAAATATTAACTTACAATACCGTATTTCCTCTCAACAATGATAATTACAACCATTCACAAAAAGAACCAAAAAGAGCAAAAGAAAAGAAAAGATTACAAGTAAGTAAGTGCATGGAATTAAATTGCAAGTAAGTAAGCAAGATAATAAAAAGCAAGTAATAAAAAGCGAGAAAGAAAACTAGAAACTAGAACTCAAGACAAGCATGGGATCAATAGCCAACCCTTAAACTTGCAAGCTCAATCAAGAGGTTGCAAGATCAAGAGAAGGGTAAAGAACTCATGTGAAGTGAAGAACTAATTCCATAAGAAAATACAACCCTTGAGATCAATAACTAACCCTTAACCTTTCAAGCTCAATGAAGAGGTTGAAAGATCAAGAGGAAGCAAAAATCTCAAGGGGAAGCTAAACAAGTAAGAATGATACAAAAACCCTCATCTTCATTCACATCCACTCAATGCTCTCACTACATTTCCATGGAGGAAGAATGAAGAAGAAGAAGAAGAAAGAAACTAAAACTACACTAAAGTGGCTAAAAGAATGGGCACCCCATTGGCTTGGAAAATTCTGGGGTATTTATAGGAAGGGAACTGGAAACCTAGGGCAAGAATCGGGCTCCATATGAAAGTACCAAACTGCCCCCAGAAAACGACAGAGAGAAGAGTCTACATGGCCGCGGTTCCGCGGCCTAAGCGCGCTAATGCCGCGGAACCGCGGCGCTTTAGAGGAGTTAGGCCATAGGATTTTGTAGGGTTCCCTGGTTTGATGTCTTCTTCAGTGTGGTATATGACTTTTCTCAGAAACTCTTCACAATTCTTCCAGAATTTCAGTAGATTAAAAGGTGATGTGATGTGGATCTTTTGCCATGATTTCCTCGAGCTCCTCGTAGATTTCTTGGATCTTGTGTTGACATTGAGCTTTGTGCATGACATGACAATCGATTTGCCATTTTGTCCCTTAAACTGGTATGTGGAAACACACGGATAGAGAGCGGAGACCCGTGTTTTATCTGTTGTTGGCAGTAATCCAGAATTTGTCGTACTTTTTCATTATATTCACTGTTTAGAGCTGAGACTAGTATCCTGCAATTATGTAGCAAACACTGATAAAAAGCACCTGCCTATAAACAAACGAGCGTAAGAATGGGCGGTATAAAATGCAATATTCTGTTATGAACAAATACCCCCAAACTTAACTATTGCTCGTCCCGAGCAAAACCAATTATTCACACAAAAGTCCTAACCGCACTTTCGCAGGGAACGCGATTGCACTGAGCACGTGCAACAAGCCGTTAAACCTCTAGGTGTCCCTAGTAGGAGGAGTGTTGTCTCCTGAGGGTTTTCAGCGGATTACACCCACAAAATCCCGTCAAGCTAGTGTTATAAGTTAACATCGATTCTACTCCTACAATTTAGTATTTACGTTAGAAATTCTATCATCCTAAGTTAGAAATATCCAACCCTTATGTTTCACACCTCCTATCTGTTTTAACTTTAGATCCTATACGTTCCAAAAAAAGTTTAGAAAGATGTTGGTTCTCCTGAGTTTTCCTTCTAAAGTGCGGCCTCAAATCAGCGATTTTTATCAACTTTACAGAAAACACAAGTCTTATTCTTTATTTCTATCTCTTATCCAAACATCAATTGTATACCCCTACGTGTGTGTATATTTGCACCTCTACACTCAAGAATTCAATTCAAGCTATAATACTCTTACCTTAATACCTAATACTACTTCTTTTCATTTAATGATGGACGGTGTTGCTCACACACCTTTCATGCGACTATTAATGCTTCTTGAGGTACTAACGGCCGATTACTGAATGTGTGAGCTTAAAGCGTAAATAGCAGTTTCCAGGTCTTGACTTTATTCTATTTTTCTTTTTCTTTTTCTTTTTCTTTTTCTTTTTCTTTTTCTTTTTCTTTTTCAAGACCAGATATATTTTTCAACATGCTCTTTTGGTGTTTAGCTTTAAATACCGTTTTTTCTTTCATACTAGGCTTTCAGGCAAGAGTATTTCATGGTATCCTCTACTATCCCAAGTTTCAAGGTGCGTGTAAGTGCAGTTTGTAGGGTATATACTTTCTAAACTTGAACTCGAGAAAAGAAACTATTTCTCAGACTTATCCTTCAGTAAAGCATCAATACTTTCCCTTCATCTTGACTTGACTCAAGAACTGAACTCAAGATTACCTATTTCTCAAAAACACTATAAGGACGTATACTTACCAAAGTTAGACAGAATGAGGGTTATTTTTAGGGTTTTCAATTCCTAAGCCTAGAATTTAGTTATTTCTATTATATCAACTAAACTTTCAGAATAAAAATCTAAGTTACCCTATTAGCTAACTTGACGACAAAGTTTTTATATTTTTTGGAAAATTTTCAATTTTTGTGGGTTTTTAATAAGGTATGCAAATGCAAAATATACAAATGAATGTGAAGGAAGAAAGCTTACCGAGCACACCCTCAAACTTAAACTTGACAGTGCCCTCACTGTCAGGCTACACCAAGAGGGTCAAAAATGTCGGCGCTCCCTAGAAACAAATTATATACAAAACAAAAAGGAAAAAAATATATATACAAAAAAGGAGTCCCCCCCAAACTTAAGTAAAACAGTGTTTTCACTGTTAAGCGTTGAAGTTCAGGATTAGGGGGGAAAGAGAATAGTATCAAGCTATACAAGGCCTTACAAAGGCCAAAAGTTAATACCAACCATTCAAAAATTCTATCTCTGTAAGATGCGGGTTGGTGAAAGAATGTGAAGAGGAAAGAAATGGAGAATACGCGAGACCGTATGGAGATAGAAGTGGGATACGGTCTCGGTATATGAGAAGAAGAATGGCGGAAGGGAGAAGGAAGTGGAATACGAACTTGAGGGTGGAAATGGAGTGAATAGATTAGCACAATTTGTGATGACTGATGTGTAAGAAGCGTTTGTGCTAATCTATTAACCCATCGAGAAATGGGGTCAAATCCCTCAAGATTCGTAAGAAACCATGGGTAAGGCGAACTTGGTAAACCAGACATACGAAATGAAAGTGATACGGTTTCTTGCAAGGTTGGAACGATGGAAAGGATGGAGGTAGGTGATTGAGGAAGGTTATCGGTTAAAGGTTCCGGAGGGTGTACACAGTCAATGAAAGGAATAGGATGAATTGGAAAATCCGACTCATCAATTAAAACTGGTTCATCCTAAAAAATATCCTCAAAAGTTTCCTCAAAATTCAGCTTATCCATGCAAATTTCATCAAAATCAAGACGCATATGGGGTTCGGGAAAAACAGTTAATGACTCGGGATGATGAATTGGAGAGAAAAAGTCTGCCAAATCTACAGGTTCATCATCCAAAGTATTCCCGGCGTCAATATCCTCAATCAAGTGAAAATCAATATTCTCAGACACCTCAACAAAAGCATGGATATTAATCAATTCAGGTTCTAGAGTGGAGGTGTAGAGGTCAAAAGGATTGGGTGTGGTTTCACTCGGCAAGGTCCCTTCACAATCGGGTAAATCAAACACTACAAAGTCGCACAACTCATTAATCATTCTATCTTCAATCGGTGAATCGTTGGGAACACTAGATAGACATTCAAAACTGGAGTTGTGGGATTCAAGTTGAAATGGGTAGGCTTGATTCGGAAGGGGGTACAGCTCACTCTCACCACTCAAATTCACAGCCTGTCCTACCGCCTCTTCGTACATTGGAAAATTTGGAGCTAGTTGAAAACTAGCTACCGGGTCACTAGGTTGTATGAGGGCGGCCATGGACGCATTCAAATCCATCATCTGTTGGTACGACGCTACCCTAAAGTCTTCCAATGACTGTTCCAGATTAGACATGGGTTGGGAAGGGGTTTCAGTAAAAGATTCAAAGTTGTTTGGATACTGAAAACTCCCAAATGGCGGTTCAGAAGCAATGTCTAGGGAAGGTGCAAAAGTTGGGTAGGACTGGTAGGAATTGAATGGTTGGACAGGGGTAGAATCAACATTTGGATAAAAAGGTGAATGAATTTGTTGATCCCAAGAATTTGAAGTGGTGACAGGAGTGAAAGATCGGCTACGAGATTGTTCAATACGTTCTGCAATAGACATAGGTCTTGGAGTTGCAACATGACTCGAAAAAGGGGTATCAACGTAAGAGGGTGGGGGAGGTTGAAAAGGTTGATACAAAGTGGATTGCGGAGGGCAAGTGTTTGTCCTAAACGCGTCTATCCGATCTTTCAAAGAGATTTTGGGCATGGAGGGATCGTTCGACGTTCGGCCAAAGCAAGAACCGTAAGAAGTAATGTCTGGTTGTGGGTACCAAAGTTCGGCAAGTGTTTTGCGATGTGGGGTACCCATGATATGAAGAGAGGGAGAAAGAAAGGCAGAGAAAAAGGAGGGGAAAAAGAATGTGTTTTTTTTTAACAAAAGAATGAAATATACACACAAAAAGAATCTGGACAAAAACAATCACGACACAAAAATACCACACACCTAATCGTTCTAGGGTTCACCTAGGTCAACTAGACCTGCTCCAGAACTTGATTGTCGAAGTAAAACTGTGTCGAGAAACGGGCTTAAGATACACTGACCACGAGGCCAGGTAAGTGCAGAGATAAGGGGATGTTTTCCAACGCTTTCGCGAAGTTCCTTAATTAAATAACCCTTTCTCTTTTGGCGGTTTCGCCGTTAACACTTTCCTAGACACCCCGTAAACAATTTACCGTTAAGCGAGGTTCTAAACACAGTTGACTTCTCCTAGTGAGCGCGAAGTCCTTAAGGCTTAAAGTCTAGTTTCTTTTAAATTTTGTGCGGGTAAACGTTATGCTCAAGTTTGTGATTTGTGGGCCACGGAAAAGGTGATGAAATCCTTTACCGTATATTGTGGGGTTCGCTTGCCCTTAAGTCCGTATTAATGTATGCAATGCGCAATTCAATAAAAATTCTATAAAGAATCAAACAATCATTTTTTAGTTTAAGCACGGCACTGCAACAAATACGGGTTAGTCAATTTTTAGCGTTTGCTAGCGAACTTGCAAAGAATCCTGCAAAGAATAGTATATTGGATGCGTTGGATTTGAGAAGAAGGTGTTAGTAAAGTACGTACCGTTAAGTTTTGGGTCAGGAAACCCCCGTTGAATCAAATCCGGTAAGCTTGAAAAGTTCGCTTGCGCGGGTCAAGCTACCCGGATCTTTGGCACTGTACTTTGCAATCACCTTAGCCTTGAACGTACACTTTGCTCCCCACAATCGCCGTTTGCAAATCCGCAAAAATCTGCAGACTTGCTCACAAAAATTATCAAAAAAAATCTAAAGATTTTTATTTTTTTTATAAATATATACAAAAAGAATATTAACCCGAATAACAAGAAAGAAAATACGCTACCGACTCTCCGGCAACGGCGCCATTTGGTCGCACGCCTTCGGCGTGTCGGATGTTCAAAGTTCTAAAGTATAACCGCGATCAGGACGGTGTCGCTATGCAGCTAGCCGGTTGAGCACGGGTCAATCCACAGGGAGATGGTTGTATGTCCGTTCGAGTTTTAGACGATTCAATAAAGAATTTGTATGTATTTGTTCAGTTCTATCCTAAGTGATATATGCAAGTATAAAGTTGTTAAGAAAAAGATACGAAATTGTAAGCTAAAGAAATCCGTACTCAAAACCTTTGAGCCAAGTCTTGACCAATTGAAGCTAGAGCAATCGGCAACAACGTGGATTAGGGGATTTAAGCACGGTATTCGTGGAATCCGGCTTATTTACCCTTGTCCGTCCGTTCTTGTCTCTTGCTTTCGCCTCCGGCCAAACCGAACGCAACCGGTCGCGGTTTGGAATCACCGTTACCTTGGTAGGGTAGGGTGCTTAACGGAGCGCTTGCGTAACGTTTGGGCGGAGTTCAATGGAAAATAACGGGAAAAGAAAATGAGCAAAGAAATATTAACTTACAATACCGTATTTCCTCTTAACAATGATAATTACAACCATTCACAAAAAGAACCAAAAAGAGCAAAAGAAAAGAAAAGATTACAAGTAAGTAAGTGCATGGAATTAAATTGCAAGTAAGTAAGCAAGATAATAAAAAGCAAGTAATAAAAAGCGAGAAAGAAAACTAGAAACTAGAACTCAAGACAAGCATGGGATCAATAGCCAACCCTTAAACTTGCAAGCTCAATCAAGAGGTTGCAAGATCAAGAGAAGGGTAAAGAACTCATGTGAAGTGAAGAACTAATTCCATAAGAAAATACAACCCTTGAGATCAATAACTAACCCTTAACCTTTCAAGCTCAATGAAGAGGTTGAAAGATCAAGAGGAAGCAAAAATCTCAAGGGGAAGCTAAACAAATAAGAATGATACAAAAACCCTCATCTTCATTCACATCCACTCAATGCTCTCACTACATTTCCATGGAGGAAGAATGAAGAAGAAGAAGAAGAAAGAAACTAAAACTACACTAAAGTGGCTAAAAGAATGGGCACCCCATTGGCTTGGCAAATTCTGGGGTATTTATAGGCAGGGAACTGGAAACCTAGGGCAAGAATCGGGCTCCATATGAAAGTACCAAACTGCCCCCAGAAAACGACAGAGAGAAGAGTCTACATGGCCGCGGTTCCGCGACCTAAGCGCGCTAATGCCGCGGAACCGCAGCGCTTTAGAGGAGTTAGGCCATAGGATTTTGTGGGGTTCCCTGGTTTGATGTCTTCTTCAGTGTGGTATATGACTTTTCTCAGAAACTCTTCACAATTCTTCCAGAATTTCAGTAGATCAAAAGGTGATGTGATGTGGATCTTTTGCCATGATTTCCTCGAGCTCCGCGTAGATTTCTTGGATCTTGTGTTGACATTGAGCTTTGTGCATAACATGACAATCGATTTGCCATTTTGTCCCTTAAACTGGTATGTGGAAACACACGGATAGAGAGCGGAGACCCGTGTTTTATCTGTTGTTGGCAGTAATCCAGAATTTGTCGTACTTTTCCATGATATTCACTGTTTAGAGCTGAGACTAGTATCCTGCAATTATGTAGCAAACACTGATAAAAAGCACCTGCCTATAAACAAACGAGCGTAAGAATGGGCGGTATAAAATGCAATATTCTGTTATGAACAGCAACCTACAGCAACTCTTCTCCACTTCTTTACCTGCTCTCTAGGGTTCTTTAGGGTATATTTCTGAACCCAATCCCCTAGTTGCTTAGCTTTTGTGTTAATTGGTGTCGGTTAGTGTTAATTAGCTAGTTTAGAGCTAATTATGGTGTTTTGTGTGGACTTTTGGATAAGTGGTGATTGTGTTAGTTAACCCTACTTATTTAAGTGTTGTTAGGGTCACTTTAACTAAGTCTAACCCTATATTACACTAAAACACCATTGGGTTTCCTTTTAGTGCAAATTGGTGATTGTAATGTGATATACTGGGTATTTGTAATCTGCTTTTGATCCGGACCCTACAGAACAAAATTGAGAAAACTGGGGCATGCTCACTAGGTCTAGATACCACAACCAAAGCACGACCCCAAATTCAACACCATGGCCGCAGATTTAAAGGTATTGGCCGCAAATTGCGGCCATGTAGGGGTCTGGGGTCTTGGGGTTTTGGGTAGGGTACTCTGCTGTGTATTGTAGTGTTTTGGCATGTCTAGTTTTGTAAGATTTGACCTGTAGGAAAATCTGGGACTATATATCGTGTTTGGTGTCCGTTGTGTTTGCGCGATACGCGCGATACGTGAGAGGGTTCTGTGATCCAGCGTATCGCGGCGTGTCGCGATGGTTTTAGACGCGTATACACACGATTCAGCGTATCGTGCACACGAGCGCTTAGTTCGCGACGCGAGTTTCTCGTTTTGGTTCGATATCGCGTTTTGCGGAATATTTGGCTTATATATGATTTCCATGTCTTATTTGCAGGTTTGCAGGCAGGGACTACGGACACTACTACAGGGGAGAGCAGATGGTAGGATTCACCTAGCGTGGAGTGTAGGTGAGTAGATTTAACATCTACAGGGGAATCGCCCGCATGGCGTTATGTGTCTGGGCTAGGATTCTAATACTTGTCGCACATTCTACGTCATTGTTAGAATTGCGCCTTCACCTATTTAGTTAGATATAGTTGTACTGTGACTAGTAGCCGTAGGGCACTGCACACATTATTGACGGTTCATGTCGCACGAGCACGGATTGTATGCTACACACACACCGTCAATAATTGCCATGTCACACACTAACCATTATAGATACTATTGCTTATCACACATGACATCTAGCTTATCGGTATACCTTGCACACATTTTACTTATACCGGGGGGGATATCCTACATATTTTAGTTATACCCAGGGGGTATACGACATCAGTTCTTACAAGTAGATACCTATACATTGCTACACCTATATGTTACACACATATTCAGTTGCAATCACATATTTACCTTTACTGATGTTATTTAGCTGTACCTTATTGATTTCGCATACATCTGGTTTCAGCTACATATTCTCTGTTATATGCTTGCATTTCAGACATATCGTATATGTTTATTCCTGGATTGCGCATTATTATTTGGATTTTACATGATGTTTTCTGGATTTGGGAACCGCGGGAGTTCATGAAATTATGCATACATTGAAAAACCCGGTTTCCTTGATATGATATTTGCGCATCCACCATGAGTTTTATCGGTGCTGATTATTTATACCCCATGCGAGGAGGCATAGAGGCTGCATGAGGGTACATGGTGGGGCCCGGAGGTACCCCGTGGCGAGAACGGATCGCTGGATTTGTTAGACGGTGAGCCTGTCAGGGGAACCATACCGTCCGGTGATATTACCTTTTACTCGGCGGTTATCTTGGGTATACCGACCGGAGTCTTGTACGTATGCATACGTCGAAAGGCGAGGGGCAGAGCTAGGCACTCGTGCTTTCGGGACAGCGTATGATACGTACCTATCAGGATTTCTGTGTCGATGCTTGGCACATTGTTTTCATGATATTTCTTTTAATACCTTTGTATATATAACAGGGGATTAGACGTTGTTATATATACCCTTACACCAATATTAGTGGAATGGGACGCTAATATATGTGTATTGCCCCCATCATATTTATTTCTGCAAATATATATACCTTTAGGATGTTAGAAACTTACTTGAGATTCGACTTGGGATATATGTGATTCATTGAGATTGGATATTGGATATGAAAGAGATTGTTGATTTGTACATTCGAGATATAGGAGATTACTCGATATTGTATATTGAGGTGATGTGAGACTTATATGATGTGAGAGCCCAACTTGGGGGCTGATTTGAGGATTTGGGATTTGAGTGTCTTGATGGATTGTGACCCTGCCACGATGTCAGGTTTCCGTGGAAATGACATATTCCACCCCATACCTCACACTTACCTATTTTATGCACAGATTCATATATTGGTAGTACCTGTTAGTGTACCCTTATGATAGTTGCATATTTACATTCTCACATCCCTATTGCATGGTTATTGCATATTATTGTCATGTTACTATTGCTTCACATATTGATTGTACCTGCTACTGTACTTTCCTTTATTCAGCATTTGCATGACATGTTATTACTGTAATCGCATATCTTAGATTCATGCTGTACGTGCATTCCTACGATTACCTGCATATGTTATCTACTATTCACGAGTTGGCAACTCTCCCCGCTGTGCCACAGGTGTTTCAGGTTGTTCCCCAGAGTAGTCGAGGCAGGCTATTCCTCTTTTCAGCTATCATCTTTTGCTACAGATACCGCATCAGCTCACAGTACTATTTTGCTTAGGTGGGTTTTGGTGGTCATCTGTATTTTGTATTGTACATTCGTTGTATTTTGTACTCTCCATCTACTATTATGTTGTTGACTTAGAGACTTGGTGAGGACGTTACTGTATATTATTTGTGGGTTTGTTGTCTTTTATATACAGCTTTCTCTCTATTGTCTTATTTCTTCGCTATAGCTTCATATTTTTTTTATTGTATTCATCTTGGTTAGTTTTTACACGAAAATGGGTGTTGCTAAAATTTTAAAGAAATAAAGTAGGACTTTTAAAGAATTTGGGTTGCGATTTCAAATGTTTCAAAAACCTATATTATCTTTTCCGTATTTTTATTGTTTAGATTTCTGGGTTTTGGCTTTCTTTTACTACGTTACGTCTTAGGGCGTTGCGTAGTACTAGGGCCGTCATGGGCCAATTTTGGGTCGTGACATTGGTTTTGTGATTTCATGTGATTTCTTGTTTTGAGGACAGTGGGGTTATTTAAGAAATTATGCACTATTTGAAAACCTGGTTCCTCTTGATATGATATTTTGGTGCGTCCACCACGTGTTTTCTCGGTTCAGAGACGTGTGCTTGAAACCCGATTCGAGGAGTTGGATGATCCGTTTGCGGGTTCGTGGTGGACGCAGTATGGTTCCCTGGGGCGAGAAATGTTTTTCGTGGAGTAGACGATGAGCCTGGCAGGGTGGCGAGTACCTACCAGTGATTGGTTGGACATGGCGGTTATCCGGAGGATACTGACCAGAGTCGATACATGGATGCGGGATGACCCGTACTGCCGGGACCGAGGGCCGATACCGCAGACGGAGCCCGTGGGCTGATCCGGACTGACGGAGCCTGATATATGTGGATTTGCGTGTCGATACTGGACACTATTATTTCATGATATTTTGAGTGCCGAAGTTGGGCACTCGTGATTTTCTGAGATTTACAGGATTTGAGGGCCAATGGGAGTGCCGGCGTGTGAGTTTATTGGGATTTGGGTGTATTGATGGGCACCGATTATTTTTCCACGTTGACATTCCGTGTAGATGTTATTTCATCCCATGCTCAGCATTTATTATTATGTATCTCATCCTGTAGTTATTTTACTTGACCGAGCACTTGCATGATTATGCACATACTGCTTATCGCATATAGACTTTATCTGCTGACATTTGAAAGAGTAGCCTACGTGCATGCTCGCGATCACCTTTATATGTTATCTCTATTCACGAGTTGGCAACTCACCCCCGTTGTGCCACAGTATTTGCAGGTTGCCCCTCAGAGTAGTCGCGGCAGGCTGTCTTCTTACATCTTTTGGCTACAGATACCACTACCGTTGGTGCGAGAGCTGTTTTGCTGTTAGGTGGGTTGTGGTGCCTGGTTACTTCTATTGTACACACTTTTGTATCTAGTATTCTCCATCTACCTTTATATGTATTTGACTTAGAGACAGTGTGAGGACGATGATGTATATTATTTGTATTCTGGTGTCGAGCTTGTGGGAGCCGACTTTATATATGCAGTTTTATTATTCTGTGATGTTTTTACTTATTGCTCATTTCTTCGCTACAGCGTCGTATATTACTCTCGTGGTGTTTGTTTCCCGCCGTTGGGCGTGATTGCTCCCGTTTGGGATGCTTTAATATATCCTGTATCATTTTCACTTATATCCTGTTGTACCCGATTTTGGGGTTAGTTTTACAAAGGAAATGCTGCCAAAATTATTAAGATGATAACTTAACTTTAAAGATTGTTATTAAACTATTTAAGGTTTTCCAAATGTTTTAATCAAATGTTTTCAACACTCACTACTTTTAAATGGTTTTGATTTCTGGGTTCGGCTTACCTAGCCGCGTGACGCCTGTAAACGTTGCGTGGTTAAGTGCCAGTCACGAGTCAAATTTCGGGTCATGACAAAGTTGGTATCAGAGCGTAGGTTTTACCTTTCGAAGTGTAGGATGACCCTGGTATTATGGAGTAGGTAGCTGAAGCAGAGTGGCGTAGCGTGCGTATGTTCCGCGGCATACTCACGACACGGTACTCCGCCTAAGCGACCTTAGGACTTATTGATTTAAATTTCCTTCATGAGTATATAGATTCTTGCGATTCGATTTCCGTATCTTTATCGAATCCTATTTTTCCTTTCAGCCATTATGCCGCCAAAGACTACGAGGGCGCAGAGAGCGGCCGTGAGGGCCGAGATTCGAGTTGACTCATCTGAGACGAGGACTGATCCGGGCAGTACACCGGTTGTGCCCGAGCAGGCTGTTCCTCCCATGACAGATCAGATTGCCATGTTAGGGGCTGGTATGTAGGAGATGCGCCAGACGGTGGGGTCCAGTATGCAGGAGATGCGCCAGATGATGGGATCTTTAGTTGAGACACTTCGAGCGCAGCGACCAGAGATAGTTCCACCCGTTGCAGGGACCGTGGTAGTACCTGTAATACAGGCAGTTGCCCCTGCAGCTATAGAGGTCATCTCAGTATCGCTATCAGAGTTTATGAGACTGGAGCCTCGGGTCTTCGCAGGCACTGATGCTGCCGAAGACCCACAGTCTTTCATTGATAGGATGGCTCGGATATGTCCTTCACTTAGATGCACAGATGCGAGATGCGTAGAGTTCGTGAGCTTTCGCCTGGAAGGTCTTGCGCAGAAATTGTGTGAATCAGTCGAGAAGGGTAGAGCAGCAGGTCTTCCTCCTATGGCCTGGACAGAGTTCGTGGTGCTATTCCTCACCCGCTTTCTTCCACTGAGTGTCAGAGATGCTAGAGCACGCAGGTTCAAGTCCTTACGCCAGACTCCGGAGATGTCAGTGGCAGAGTATGATGTGTTGTTCACTGAACTATCAGTTTATGCTCCGTACCTAGTGGCTACTGAGGAGTTGCGAGTCAAGAGATTTGTCCGAGGCTTGCTCACACCACTGTTCCTTACGATCAGCGCACAGCATTATGAGACATATGCAGCAGCTGTAGACGCAGCCCTATTAGTCGAGGAGTGCCTTGCTGAGACTTCGGTAGTTCCAGAGCCGAAAAGAGTTCGTACTGGTATATCAGCACGGAGATAGACATTCAGACGCCGCGACAGGTATCGTTCAGGTACGAGGAGTGGTAGAGATTCGGGACGAGGCCAGATGTTTAGTTCGTATCCACGGGAGAGTCAGCAGTCGTCGCAGGGTTTCTTTAGATGCGGCAGCCTACTTCACCTCGTTAGAGATTGTCCTGAGATATACCGGAGGGAGACAGCAACACCGCATGTTATCTTACCACCTTCACCACCCCAGAGGGAGTTGCCTGTTGTACCTACTGTTGCTCCACGTCAGACTCATGCTCAAAGAGGTCGTGTGTGTGGGGGATTTGCTCAGAGCGGACAGGGTGACCGAGGCAGGGGACAGTCAGTTACAGGTGGAGGAAAGGCGCGAGTTTCTGCTTTGACGCATCAGGACGCGCAGGCGTCCAATTCGGTGGTCTCAGGTATCCTTCCAGTATGTTCTATCGATGCACACGTGTTGTTCGATCCCGGATCCACGCATTCGTACGTATCCACACATTTTGTGCCGAGTTTGGGTAGAGAGTGCGGTTTTCTTGATCAGCCGCTTGTTGTGAGGGAGAGTCGTTTGTTGCTAGGCACGTGTTCCGATCCTGTACCGTCCGTATTGGCGAGAGAGAGTTGCCTGTCGACTTGATCCTTCTTGAGATGTTGGACTTCGACATTCTTTTGGGAATGGATTGGTTAGCCACGTGCTATGCGTCTGTGGACTACCGTGAGAAGACAGTTAGATTTTGTTTTCTCGGCGAGTCGGTTTTTGTTGTGTTGGGGGACCGTGGTGCCGCCCCTCACAGTGTGATTTCTTCTTTTCGCGCTGGACAGCTTTTGAGGAAGGGATGTCAGGGATTTCTCGCCTATGTTTGCGATACTAGAGCTACAGAGGTTCCGTTGGATCAGGTTCCGGTTGTTAGCGAGTTCCCTGATGGATTCCCTAACGAGCTTCCTGGGCTACCGCCCGAGCGTGACATTTCTTTCTGTATTGACTTGATTCCTGGCACGGGGCCTATTTCTATACCGCCTTATCGGATGGCCCCGGAGGAACTTAAAGAATTGAAGGGCCAATTGCAAGATCTGCTGGATAAGGGACTCATTCGACCCAGTGTTTCTCCTTGGGGTGCTCCAGTCCTGTTTATTAAGAAGGATGGCAGTTTGCGTTTGTGTATAGACTACCGCCAGCTGAACAGGGTTACAGTACGGAAGAGGTATCCTTTGCCACGCATCAATGACTTGTTCGAACAACTTCAGGGGGCAGGTTACTTTTCGAGGATCGATTTGCGATCAGGCTACCACCAGCTGCGGATTCGACAGGAGGACATTCCTAGGACAGCTTTCCGCACGTGCTACGGCCATTATGAGTTTTTGGTGATGTCGTTCGGACTCACCAATGCGCCGGCAGCATTCATGGACTTGATGAACCGTATTTTCCGGCCGTATCTTGATCTGTTCATCATAGTATTCATTGACGATATTCTGGTGTATTCCCGGAGTAGAGAGGAGCACGAGCAGCACCTGTGGATTACACTGCAGACCTTGAGGGAGCACCAGCTTTTCGCCAAATTCTCCAAGTGTGCTTTCTGGCTGGACAGCGTAGACTTCTTGGGCCACGTGATTACACGAGATGGTATATGTGTAGACCAAAGGAAGATCGAAGCCGTTCGGAGTTGGCCCAGACCCACATCAGTTACGGAGATTCGCGGCTTTTTAGGGTTGGCTAGTTACTATAGGCGATTCGTGCAGGACTTCTCCCGTATTGCTACACCTTTGACCGGGTTGACCCGGAAGGGAGTTCCTTTTGATTGGACGGAGGAGTGTGAGCACAGTTTTCAGCAGCTACGGACTCGACTGACTATGGCGCCAGTGCTATCATTGCCTTCAGGATCAGGCAGATTTGTGGTCTATTGTAATGCTTCTCGAGTGGGGCTAGGGTGCGTATTGATGCAGCATGACAGGGTGATCGCGTATGCTTCACGGTAATTGAAGAAATATGAACAAAATTACCCCACTCACGATTTGGTGATGGCTGCAGTGGTCTTTGCACTTAAGATCTGGCGATATTACCTATACGGCGAGTCGTGCCAGATATTCACTGATCACAGAGCTTAAAGTATATATTTCAGCAGCGAGACCTGAACCTTAGACAACACCGTTGGATGGAGTTAGTGAAGAACTACGATTGTGAGATCTTGTACCACACGGGCAGGGTTAATGTAGTGGCTGATGCATTGAGTAGGAGGCCCGAGGGTAGTCTATCTTGTTTGAGCGCTGTGCAGAGGCAGTCGTCGGCAGATTTTATGCGATAGCCGGGTGCAGTTCGAGTTTACGCCGATCGGGGGACAGCTTGCGCATGTTCGTGAACGCCCACAGTTGCTTGACCGTATACATGAGGCACAGTACAGTGATGACCGATGTTCAGAGATCATGGCACAGATTGGACAGGGCAGATTTTCCGAGTTCGTGATCGATGATCAGGGGATACTGCGATTTGGGACTAGACTGTGCGTACCAGATGCTGAGGGACTACGGCACGAGATTCTTGAGGAGGCAGATCGATCGGTGTACAGTGTTCATCCAGGTTCCACCAAGATGTACCATGATATGAGAGATGTTTACTGGTGGGACGGAATGAAGAGGGACATCGCAGATTTCGTGTAGAGATGCCTGACTTGTCAGCAAGTCAAGGTCGAGCACCAGAGGCCCGTGGGAGAGCTACAGCCATTACCCATTCCGGAGTGGAAATGGGAGCAGATTTCTATGGATTTCATTATAGGTCTACCCAGGACTAGTCAAGGGTATGAATCCATCTGGATGATCGTGGATCGTTTGACGAAAGCGGCTCACATCCTGCCAGTGAAGACGACTTTCGGTTTTGCTCAGTATGCCCAGATATACATCGACGAGATTGTACGACTGCATGGAGTCCCGACGAGTATCGTGTCCAACAGAGGCACCCAGTTTACCAGCCGACTATGGCAGAGGCTTCGGGAGGCTTTGGGCACCCGCTTGAGTTTCAGCACAACATTTCATCCGCAGACCGACGGCCAGTCAGAGCGGAGTAATCAGACTCTCGAGGACATACTCAGAGCATGCGTATTAGACTTCGGAGGTAGCTGGGATCATCATTTACCCTTAGTAGAGTTCTCCTACAACAACAGCTACCAGGAGACCATTCATATGGCACCGTTTGAGGCTCTTTATGAGAGGAGATGCAGATCGCCCGCCTGTTGGACAGAGCTCAGGGAGAGCAGTATCTTAGGGCCGCAGATTGTTGAGGAGACGACCGCGAAGATCCAGTTGATTCGCGATAGGATGAGAGCAGCCCAGAGTAGGCAGAGATCTTATGCGGACCGTCGTCGGCGCAGACTTGAGATTTCTGTTGGTGATCATGTTTTCTTGAGGGTCTCCCCAATGAAAGGTGTGATGAGATTTGGGAAGAAGGGGAAGCTTAGTCCTCGATATGTGGGCCCCTTCGAGATTCTCGAGCGTGTTGGTGCAGTTGCGTATCGGTTAGCCCTTCCGCCCAGTTTTCCAGATGTGCATCACGTATTTCACGTTTCGATACTCCGCAAGTATCTTCATGATCCTTCGCATGCGATTCAGCACCCGGCGATCCAGCTTGAGCGCGTACTTTCCTATGCAGAGCAGCCGGTGGTCATCTTGGATCGACAAGTGAAGAAATTGAGGTCGAAGGACATACCGTCTGTCAAGGTACTTTGGCGTGGTCCAAGTAGCGAGGAGGTCACTTGGGAGACCGAGAGTGAGAAGAGGAAGAGTTATCCTCATCTCTTTGAAGATACATGTTGTTAGATTTTTAAATTCGGGGACAAAATTTCTTTAAGGAGGGTAGATTGTAACACTTTGGATTTCGTTAGGAATGTTTTCGCGTTAATTAGCAATTGTGCGTGTTTTTCATAAAAACCCGAATATCTTATTTCCTTTCTTGACTAGTGATAATCGGGTTGTGAAGTGATATATATACACATATAGGGTTATTAATTATAATTTGGTCGTGTTTACCCTAATTGGAAATTTTTCCTTAATTATTTCTTAAGCAAGGTTTAGTGTAGTGCACATGCACACTTAGCATT
Organism: Agapanthus africanus; assembly: GCA_030015575.1. Taxonomy (NCBI): domain Eukaryota; kingdom Viridiplantae; phylum Streptophyta; class Magnoliopsida; order Asparagales; family Amaryllidaceae; genus Agapanthus; species Agapanthus africanus. The sequence goes on along the minus strand of CM057345.1, from coordinate 329,431,788 downwards.
TTGTGACATAGGTTTTAAGTGGTATCATGAACCATTTTCTTTCTTGCATGATTTAATTATCCCCACCCATTTTAAAAGCAAGTCAAACCATTTTTATTTTAAAAAAAGAAACAGAAATGGAGGCATGGTGGTTAGGTGAGAAATTGACCTTGTTTTGACCATTTTCCTTCTCTCTTCTCTCTCTCTTTTCTCATTGCAGAATTTCTGCTGAGGCAGCAGCAAAAACCCAGCAAAATTCATCACATTCCCTTCTCTTTTCACTTCTCTTTTGATTCTTGCTCAAACCCTACACAAAAAACCCATTCTCTTCACTAAAACCCTTGTAAAGGTGGCTCTTTTGAGGTGTTTGGTGGCAAGTCTGTACATTTGAGGCTAGGGCTGGAAATTTTGGGTTTTTCTAAGGTCTTTTGAAGGTATATAACTCATGTTTAACACCCTTTTTCCATATCTTGTAGTATTTTGGCTAGAAATCATGTTTTATGTGCATTTTTAGTGATATTGAAGGATATTTGTGATGTATATGTTAGATTGGTATTTTTATGGTTTGGTTAACTCTTTTAAGTGCTATTAGAGCTATTTAAACCAGGTTTTTCTTTCAGTTTGCACTAAAATACCCTTAGGTACCAAATTAGTGTTTTTAAAACGTATTTAAGCTTGTTATTAGGATACGATGATCTGCTTTGTCTGCGAGTGTTTTCTGTAGGGTTCCTAGGCACCCTAATGAGGTCTCACAAGGCATCAACCATGCCCGTTTCAAATTTTAACGGTGCCGAGAAACCCGACTACGGATCGTTGGCTAGATTTCTAGGCGAAAAGGCAAACTAGTTAACATCTTAACTAAAAGGAAACGGAAATACAACCTTTGTAGATCCGGTGCACCACCTCCATAGCTCCGCAACGAAGTCCCCTCGCTGTCCTAGTGAATTCCCGGGCTCTAGCGTCGGCTTCATCGGAGAAATGGCGAGCTAGGTCGTCGATGTCCATGCCGAAGATGATCTACGTCGAGGCATCGCTAGATCAAGCTCCACCTTCACCAAGCTAAGAAAACTTGTGAAGGAAACACACTCTACTACTTGGCAAGAGGTAGAGGATGAAGAAATAGGAAGTGGGTAGACTTTAGAATTGGATTTCTCACTCAAATACATCAATCACCATTGATGAAGAAAGCTTTCTTCTTGTGAGGAAGAAGAAGAAGAAGATAGTGATCTATTATGATCAGTTAATTAAAAAGAAAAGAAAAAGGAAACTTATCATAATAATAACCATGATTAGGTGTAGAGAATAGACCATGGTTAATTGCAAGGGTTAGGGTTAAGCATGAGACAAAATGGTCACAAAGTCAAAGCTTCATGAAGCTTCAAAGAAAGAAACAAAACTTGCAACCATTTCATTTCTAATCTTTTCCAAATAAGTAAATAAATAAATGATTAAGAAAAAGAAAACCCTAATCATCAATTTAACCATGGTTTAATCTTTACACTTAACCAAGTTAACATGTATCATCAAACATGATACAATCATTTGCACAAAAAGTATATCACATATACAACTTGTACAATCAAGTGAGAAAATCCTTTTAAAGTGAACCGATACTAGTTAATGCAAAGTAATATATCATATATATAATTATACATTAAATCATTAAACCAACGCTTGATTTAATGATCTGGTCATATAGCATATAACCGACTGGTATCATCAGTAACAACTTATCGAAACAACACTTGATCCGATAACCCGGCTATATCGTATATAACCGAGCAATGTCACATATCGCGAGAATCAAATACAGTATCACATACTGGTATCATTCTCGGTCCCGCACATATCTCATATGCGCTCCTATTTCGTTTCGCTTGAGCCAGGAAACCTCTGTGTAGGACTCTAAAGACTCGTCAATACGCCGGCAGCAGATGATGATCATATCAAGCACCCACAAGCCGCAAGCGGTCTGCTAAACGTAACGGCCACCCGGGTATTGAGCGATCTGAAGATCGACGAGCAAGCCTGCTCACACTCCAGTGAATCCAACCAGTAACACTACCGTACAGTCCGGTCTGATCGTCTGATATGTCGCATATCTCGCCTAGGGGTGGTAAACGTCAGACCCCAATAGCCCAATAAGTCTTGTCGATATGAGGTCTATAAGAATTCGAGAAACTACTGGTAACACTTACCAGTAAATCACAGCAACCCTGGCCAGGGATTTCCTGTTATAACCAATCGAACACAGCGCAACATCAACCCCCTATACCGGGAGAGACGAATCCCCTCCTATCGCTCATTGCCTCCATGTGACTCGGGACTGTACCCAAAAACCACCGTTTTGCATGCCCTCTTGGACGTGGTAAGATGGAAATCAAAGCACAGTGGGAACCACACAAGACTCTATGACGATCTCGGGTCAACAGACTACTCTGTACCAGTGTCACCAGAGAACTGCCATCTGACGTGACGTATAATACCATCTGGGAGTTCTCGGCGAGTCCGTCCAGTGTACCCAGTCTCCACTGAGCACCCGTATATCATCTCTGATGTCAAACACCAATGGATATTGGATCATCCATCGCCCATCTGTATGGGTCGAGAAGGTATACGCTAGTTTACTCTAGTATATCGATGCCCCGTCTCGATATACCCACGACTAGGGACTTTGAAGGATGTACTTATGGACTACCATGTCCCTACTAGTATGATCCGCATCATAGTCCAGGTAGTCAAGTACACATCCTAAGGGCTTTACCAACATGTAACAGAGAGACAATCAATGTACACGTTAAGGTAAAGAGCAACCAGATAGCATACTATCATGTCGAGCAAGAAAGTCCTCCCTATATATGTCCCAGCATCCACTACAATATACATCCTATGTATAGTAATGGCCTCTAAGGCATACATATAACTAACAATCTTCCACTTGCACTAGGGCCATCTGATAGCAGTGGTTGTAGTATCTCATACTCAACCATCCCATAAAGTCTCTCTCTGGGAACAGGCCTTTGTGAGTGGATCCGCTGTGTTGTCCTCTAAGTCTACTCTCCTAACCTCGATCTCCCTGGAGATCAACCATCTCCATGATCAGGTGACACTGCCTTAGAATATGTCTGGATCACTGATGGGACGGACGTTCCTTGGCATAAGCCACAACTCCATTGTCTCACAATGGTTCGAACGTAGTTCATCTCATGAACCAATATACACCCAAACATCCTCCTTGGTAGCATCTTAAGTAGCGATGTATCCTGCCTTTATCGTCAAGTATGTCACGGTATCTAGCTTGGAACTCTTCCAACATACCGTCCCTTTACTGAGGGTAAAGACAATGCCTGTGACTGACTTTCAGTCGTCTTTATCACCCTGGAACCCTTCCAGTGATTCTCCCCAGGATTGATTGATACCGTCTCACTACAACTAGTGAGAATCCTAACATCCAATTAAATCTAACTCATAGATCCAAAACTCAGGATTTAGGAGGTATCATTTTGATCCTATGTGGAGAATCATTGTGATAAGCGGAGATTGACCGAGCGTAGCATAAGAAACTCTTTTCTTATCAAGAGTATGTCATCCACGTACTCTACGAGGATCACTACCATACTCTCTAGTACCTTTTTGTTTATACAAGGTTCATCTACCATTTTGATGATGTCAAACTCTTTGACTAATTCATCAAAACAGATGTTCCAACTCCGCGATGCCTGCCTTATCAAATAAAGCATCTTGCACATGTTTCCGCCGCTCCCACTGTCTACGAAGCCCTCTGGCTGTGTACTTATAGACGCTCTCTTCTAAAACATCATTTAGAAAAGCTGTCATGACACCCAACCACCAGATATCATAGTCATGGTATGTAGCCGTGGCAAGTAGGATCTGGATGGACTTAAGCATAGCTAATTGAAAAGGTTTCATCATTATCCACGCTTGGTCGATGACGAAAACCTTTAACAAGTCCAGCTTTGAAAGTCTCAACTTTTCCATCTACACCAAGTAATCTTCTCAAGATATACTTGCTCCTGATGGGGATTTAACCCTTCAGATATAGCAACCAAAGTCCATACTTTGTTGGTGTATGAGGATTCCATCTCAGATCGCTAAGCATCCAGCCATTCTTATAGAATCTTACTCCTGATGGCCAGCTCGAAACTAGTTAGGTCATCATCTCATGATGCAATCCTCGCTCCCACTGTCATAGAGAAACCGAAGTATCTCTCAGGTGGGTGAGGAACCCTACTAGATCGGCGGAGAGGCTGAGGCTCGTTGGAATCTACTGAATCCTTTGGTTCTTTCAAATCATCAGCTGTAGTTTGTATAGCTGGAACACTTCCAGTTCTACATAACAGACCTTGCCTTGAGCTTGTCCGGATTTTGCTTTTAGACAAAGGCTGGACAACCCCAAATCTTAACTAGCTTAAGATATGGGCTCTTCCCTTTCCATATCACATATGAAGCGGTAGGCATCTGATTTGATTCGAACCCTATTCAATAGGTATGCAACTTCTCAAGTGCATAACACCCAAAAGGAAATAGGTAACTCAGTAGTACTCATCATAGAGCACACCTTATCACATAGGGTGTTATTGCTCCGCCCCGATATACCATCGTGCTATGGTGTATACAGAGGAGTAATGCTGAGAAAGAATCTCATTCTCCTTTAGAATAGTCCAGTATTTCCGTGCTCAAGTATTCTCCTCCTTGATCACATCAAAGGACATAATACTTATACCCGTATTTTGGTTTTCTACTTCTAACTTATATTCTGTGAATATCTCAAAAGGTTCGGACTTGTGTTTCAATAGGAACATATGACTGAATCTTGAGAGATTATCAAAGAATATAACGAAGTATAAAGAACCGGTCTTGGCAAGTGTAGACAGGGGACCCACATACATCAACATGTATCATCCCAAGAGTTCACTAACTCTTTCTCTATTTCCAGTAAACGGAGCTATGGTCATCTTATCTTTGTGACATGACTGGCGAGTTTCACAAGATGTAAGTTCAAACTAATTTAAATATGCATCTTTATGTAACTCTAGCCAGTTGGGTCGCATTGATCTTACCTAGTCTATAATACCTCAAGAAGGATTCGTTCATTTCTGAACTCTTCCTCTTGTGTGTGTTCTGTATACTAAGAACTGTAGTTTGATTTAGAACATCAACGCTTTTAGATAACGTGCCTGAACCGATCAACTTTTGATATAGGAAATGTTCAAAACATTATCCAACAATACAAAATTTTACCGTTTCTTTAATAATAAAGAGACAGATATGATTTTGCATAACAGGTTCGGTATCCAATAACATTCGTTCAGAATCAATGTATTTGTAATACAGGGTGACAGTGACCAACAGACTTGGCTGCAACACTTGCCCCGTTTTCTGCCTCATGAAACTTATCACCCGTTCTCAGTTCTCTACCTTTCTGTAGCCCTATGTAACATATTACATATCTGGGATCCTGATCTGGTATCACATACCCAGGACGTAAAGGACACTAAGAAACAGTTCTCTATAATGAACACACCAGAAGATGATGCATCAGCATGCACTCTCTTCGTTTGGGCGGCACGGGAAATCTGGTATTCCCTAATTTCCTGCTCTGTCTTATAACAATTATAAGTTGGAGCGGGACCAACGTTCCCCAGCTCAGTATAACAAGCGGGTTCGGTCAATATTCCGTATTATTATCTTGATTAAGGCGTGATATGGTCGCTACCTGAAGAGAGAGAGAAGAAAACACTCAGCGTGCGCTCTGTCAAGAATAGATTGGTTATTATTTTATCTAATCAGGATGGCTCCCACTGCTTTTTATCAAATCTTCCTTCAAACCCTAAAAGGAAAGACTATCCGGGATTAATTACACACTACAAGTTCGCCAATCTTTCAGCCAGGCCAGTGTCGGTTCTTTGAGGGAGGTCCCCCGTGCTTTCGCACGAACCTAATTAATGTAAACCTCGTTTTCCCAGAGGCGTAACCTCGTTAACACCTTTCTAGACACCTACTTGATTGGCTAATTGTAATGTGTAAAACTCTCCCAGGAGTAACTCTTACTCGCAGCGGGTATCGGGATCCAACTATCTCATAGAAGGTATGCCATCTCATTGCAAATTTCAACACTTGAAATTCCCGATAATATTTTGCCCCTAGCAGCTATATGACCTTAACATAGTCAACAAATCATAAGTGCTAGTCAAGTTCAACCAGTCATTTCCCGATTGAATTAAACCCACCCGCACGACCCTTAACATAGTCAACAAAGTCGCACGACTACCCTAATCCAATCACATCATATGCTTATGCAGATAAGCACTAATTAGCTACCGCACACTACGCCTTAACATAGTCAACAAACGTAGAACGAATACTAACTAGTACTTATCTGAATTGACGGAGGGCTACGACAGGTTTTTCTGAAAATCTATTGCGTAATGAACTTGATATCGTTGTAGAATCAAATGATTTTAAAAATGGAGTGCTTTTGAGGCTTTTTTAGTTTTGCTAAAGGAGTCACTCCCGGTGAAGGGATCGTCGGTCCTTTCCTCGTCGAATGAGGTGCGGGATATATCATATATATCACTGTGCAAAGCAAAAACACTTAAAAGCAATCAAAAGACAAACCGAGTGTGTAGCATCTGCCAGTTATTGCTAAAGGTGTCACTCCCGGTGAAGGGATCTCGGTCCTTTCCTTATCGAATAAGGTGCAGGATATATCATATATACCGCTGTGCAAAGCAAGAACTGTAGCTACCTGTTTTATTTTGAAATTCGACTCTACAACATCTTAGGTTTCTTTTTATTTCATTAATCACATTAATGAAGTCCCATCATTTATGTACCTAAACATCACAGATAAATACGACGTACACTTATGCCATCCGCATTCGTCTCGATGTCCCCTCGTGCACCGTTAGGTTAGGTAACTAACGGCAGAGCGGGGCAGGGCTAGCGAGGGTGTAAAATATAAGTAACGCCTATATAATATATCATATATACTGTATACTGTATCTATCACAGAACATCACATGATCACATCACAGATATCGCAGCAGAAGTAACATATGAAATATTGGATATACTAGGACGTCCGTGTTTTCAATACAAGCCAGTATAAAACACGGATTCCACGGTCGTGATGAATAGCCAAACCCACACCCCTAGACCCCTACGAGAGCGGCAAGCAACCCTACCAATTCTAGAGTTAGGAGACCCGGACTCGACTCCTCGAGTTGGTCTCCCACTGGACTCCAGAACCCGGTTACTTGTGCCCTCCTCCTTGGGTCTATCCTAGTGCGGAAAAGTAAATAATATACAAAGGGTGACATCTTCCGCAATCTGGAAGTGCCCCAATAAAAGAATATTACATACAAGTTTTTACATGAATGAAAATGAAAAACACTCATCTCACATAAAAACCCCCGGCTATTCAAACACGACGATCCAATATAACATATCCAGCAACACATAACATCACATGTCATCAACGTAAGTAAACATGCGTATCCCAATTGTCGTTGACATATAGCAACGAAACCGGCGATATCACATATTACACTTACGGTCACAGAAAAGAAAGTGTAAAACTACAACAGTTGGAATCCGCAATCACCTCAGACATCGCATGCCTGACCAAATGAATTCTTTAGACATCGCATGCCTAACAATTATAAACCCCGCATTTTAGTCTCAAAATCGAAAACACTTTTCAATACCAAGTCGGGCAATTCAACACGATTCCCGACATCCTGATCGAATGCTCGTCGCAAACTTCAGTAGACGGCCGCACCCCCGATACCGTCGACGAAGTGCACCAAGGCGGAACACCGCTGCCGCGAGCACCCAAACGGATGCTTTCGGCGACGGGGTTCTCCTACAGTCACTTGGTCGGGGCTATGGAGCGAGGCTGTCTATTAAGTTTATCGGCGAGTATCCGCGTACGCTACGTGATTGCGACGGACTTTTGATCACATCAAAATTCCGTGGCAACCGATCAAGTGAGACTAAACTGCTATGTTTATAATATTCATTCTGTTATCTCATAACTATTTGTGAATTCCAATTATTGTATCACATTCCAGATAAACAGAAAATATTAAACTTTCCGATCGAACAATCGAACACCCAAGTTTTCCCGATACAATCCAACACATGAAATAAGTCTAACAACATTCAGTTCGTGCCTCAGTACCAACGGTCCAGCCGTAGAAGGGTCAAGCCAACGCCTCACATGTGGCACGCCGTACTGCCCCAAACCCGAAGGTTCAAAGGGCAGTTCAAGACGGTCACATAATTGAGTTAACGTTTGTTGTCTTCTAGAGGTTCCATCGCGTTACTTGCACTACTTAGAATGTCGTTAAACTACGGAAAAATCCAACACTTGGAAATTTCCCGACAGGGGAAAAATTGGGTATTTATATCCGGTCGAACTTTTTAACATATTCAAAAATTTATCCGGAAAGCCACACAGACAAAATTTGATAATCCGATCGAACATTCGAATCCCCAAAACAACTCAGAAAATTCAAACTCTGGAAAAAATATTAAAAATACCCAGGAAAACCAGCACTGTTAAATAGGAGTTACTGTGCAAACTTCAACTCATAACACGAAAAACAGGCCGCGGATCCGCCGCACGAGCCATGCTCGTGCCGCGGAAACGCGGCGTTTTAATGGAATTAGGGCATCGAAATTTACAGTAACTCTTAGATATTCCTGCTGATATTTCTACATATTTTTAATACTGAAAAATCCCTGTTTTTAGAAAAAGTACAGAGAGCATTTTCCGGGTTGGTTTTTCGGTTCGATCGGGTTTCAAACATCGTCTGGACTTCGCCTAAGGTTCTAGCTAGGCTCTGATACCACTGTAGGGTTCCTAGGCACCCTAATGAGGTCTCACAAGGCATCAACCATGCCCGTTTCAAATTTTAACGGTGCCGAGAAACCCGACTACGGATCGTTGGCTAGATTTCTAGGCGAAAAGGCAAACTAGTTAACATCTTAACTAAAAGGAAACGGAAATACAACCTTTGTAGATCCGGTGCACCACCTCCATATCTCCGCAACGAAGTCCCCTCACTGTCCTAGTGAATTCCCGGGCTCTAGCGTCTGCTTCATCGGAGAAATGGCGAGCTAGGTCGTCGATGTCCATGCCGAAGATGATCTACGTCGAGGCATCGCTAGATCAAGCTCCACCTTCACCAAGCTAAGAAAACTTGTGAAGGAAACACACTCTACTACTTGGCAAGAGGTAGAGGATGAAGAAATAGGAAGTGGGTAGACTTTAGAATTGGATTTCTCACTCAAATACATCAATCACCATTGATGAAGAAAGCTTTCTTCTTGTGAGGAAGAAGAAAAAGAAGATAATGATCTATTATGATCAGTTAATTAAAAAGAAAAGAAAAAGGAAACTTATCATAATAATAACCATGATTAGGTGTAGAGAATAGACCATGGTTAATTGCAAGGGTTAGGGTTAAGCATGAGACAAAATGGTCACAAAGTCAAAGCTTCATGAAGCTTCAAAGAAAGAAACAAAACTTGCAACCATTTCATTTCTAATCTTTTCCAAATAAATAAATAAATAAATGATTAAGAAAAATAAAACCCTAATCATCAATTTAACCATGGTTTAATCTTTACACTTAACCAAGTTAACATGTATCATCAAACATGATACAATCATTTGCACAAAAAGTATATCACATATACAACTTGTACAATCAAGTGAGAAAATACTTTTAAAGTGAACCGATACTAGTTAATGCAAAGTAATATATCATATATATAATTATACATTAAATCATTAAATCAACGCTTGATTTAATGATCCGGTCATACAGCATATAACCGACTGGTATCATCAGTAACAACTTATCGAAACAACACTTGATCCGATAACCCGGCTATATCGCATATAACCGAGCAATGTCACATATCGCGAGAATCAAATACAGTATCACATACTGGTATCATTCTCGGTCCCGCACATATCTCATATGCGCTCCTATTTCGTTTCACTTGAGCCAGGAAACCTCTGTGTAGGACTCTAAAGACTCATCAATACGCCGGCAGCAGATGATGATCATATCAAGCACACACAAGCCGCAAGCGGTCTGCTAAACGTAACGGCCACCCGGGTATTGAGCGATCTGAAGATCGACGAGCAAGCCTGCTCACACTCCAGTGAATCCAACCAGTAACACTACCGTACAGTCCGGTCTGATCGTCTGATATGTCGCATATCTCGCCTAGGGGTGGTAAACGTCAGACCCCAATAGCTCGATAAGTCGTGTCGATATGAGGTCTATAACAATTCGAGAAACTACTGGTAACACTTACCAGTAAATCTCAGCAACCCTGGCCAGGGATTTCCTGTTATAGCCAATCGAACACAGCGCAACATCAACCCCCTATACCGGGAGAGACGAATCCCCTCCTATCGCTCATTGCCTCCATGTGACTCGGGACTGTACCCAAAAACCACCGTTTTGCACGCCCTCTTGGATGTGGTAAGATGGAAATCAAAGCACAGTGGGAACCACACAAGACTTTATGACGATCTCGGGTCAACAGACTACTCTGTACCAGTGTCACCAGAGAACTGCCATCTGACGTGACGTATAATACCATCTGGGAGTTCTCGGCGAGTCCGTCCAGTGTACCCAGTCTCCACTGAGCACCCGTATATCATCTCTGATGTCAAACACCAATGGATATTGGATCATCCATCGCCCATCTGTATGGGTCGAGAAGGTATACGCTAGTCTACTCTGGTATATCGATGCCCCGTCTCGATATACCCACGACTAGGGACATTGAAGGATGTACTTATGGACTACCATGTCCCCACTAGTATGATCCGCATCATAGTCCAGGTAGTCAAGTACACATCCTAAGGGCTTTACCAACATGTAACAGAGAGACAATTAATGTACACGTTAAGGTAAAGAGCAACCAGATAGCATACTATCATATCGAGCAAGAAAGTCCTCCCTATATATGTCCCAGCATCCACTACAATATACATCCTATGTATAGTAATGGCCTCTAGGGCATACATATAACTAACATTTTCTGGAGTTACAAACTACTTCAGAATGGTGTGCAGGGTTTTTGGGGTGTTGTGTTGAAGTTCGAGCCCTTTCCACCTTAGGAAAACCGGCGGCTCCCTCCTGCAGGTCCGGCGACGCCGGCCCCCCCTCCTCTGTCGGCGTTGGTGTTGTGCAGGATAGTGTGTGTGTGTGTGTTTTTTGCAGTGTTTGGTCTTGTTTACTTTTGGGGATTCTTCCAAGTTAAAATCTGGGAGCTGTTTCCCTTAGTTTGGGGTTTGTTTTTAGCGCGACACGTACGCTTCGTTCTGGTCTGGTGCGTTCTGTGCATCGCAGCGCATCGGGGTAGTTCAGGGTTTAGCACATGCACGTTTTAGTGTATCGAGTTCACGCGTTAGCTTGTGACGCTATTTTTCCGTACTGCCTTAGCATCACGTTTTACCGGATCGTTGCTTATGCTTATTCCTTGTGTAATTCTAGGTTCGCAGGCGAGTACGACGGACGCCGCGAAGATGGGGAAACAAGTCGTCGGCTACACTTAGAGCAAGACTACGGTGAGTAGATTTAACATCTACGGGGATATCGCCCGCATGGCGTTATGCGTCAGGGCTGATAGGACCTTATACCTACATATTGCATTTACCTACATGGATACTGTTTGTTGCATACCGCATTCCCTGCTATATGTATATAAAATTAGATTTGATAGAACACCGCACTATTACTAACGGTTCATGTTGCACGAGCACTAATCTGCATGTTACACACACACCGTTAGTAATTGCCATGACACTCTCACTCTAGAATTGCCGTGATCATTATACTATAGTTCATCTCACATATGATTCGATATGATTTTCATAGAAATTGGGAGCCGCATGATGCCTTTTGGAAAACTGAAACTATTTTAAAAAGCGGTTTCTCCCTTTTGCTTACAGTATGACTTGATGTACCTATCACATCACATTGACTTATTCATTGGTTTTGGGATTTCATGTGATTTCTGGTTTTGAGGACCGTGGGGTTATTTAAGAAATTATGCACCATTTGAAAACCCAGTTCCTCTTGATATGATATTTTGGTGCGTTCACCATGCGTTTTTTCGGATCAGAGACGTGTGTTTGAAATCCGATTCGAGGAGTTGGATGATCCGTTTGCGGGTTCGTGGAGGACCCGGTATGGTTCCCCGGGGCGAGAAATGTTTTTCGTGGAGTAGACGATAAGCCTGGAAGGGTGGCGAGTACCTACCGGTGATTGGTTGGACCTGGCGGTTATCCGGAGGATACTGACCAGAGTCGATAGATGGATGCGGGATGACCCGCACTGCCAGGGCCGAGAGCCGATACCGCAGACGGAGCCCGTGGGCTGATCCGGACTGACGGAGCCCGATATATGAGGATTTGCCTGTCGATGCTGGACACTATTAATTCATGATATTTTGAGTGCTGATGTTGGGCACTCGTGATTTTCTGAGATTTACAGGATGAGGGCCGATGGGAGTGCCGGCACCTGAGTTTATTGGGATTTGGGTGCATTGATTGGCACCGATTATTTTTCCACGTTGACATTCCTTGTAGATGTTATTTCATCCCATGCTCAGCATTTATTATTATGTATCCCATCCTTTAGTTATTTTACTTGATCGAGCACTTGCATGATTATACACATACTGCTTATCGCATATGGACTTTATCTGCTGGCATTTGATAGAGTAGCACAGTACGTGCATGCTCGCGATCACCTTTATATGTTATCTGTATTCATGAATTGGCAACTCACCCCCGTTGTGCCGCAGTATTTGCAGGATGCCCCTCAGAGTAGTCGCGGCAGGCTGTCTTCTTACATCTTTTGGCTACAGATACCACTACCGTTGGTGCGAGAGCTGTTTTGCTGTTAGGTTGGTTGTGGTGTCTGGTTACTTCTATTGTACACACTTTTGTATCTAGTATTCTCCATCTACCTTTACATGTATTTGACTTAGAGACAGTGTGAGGACGATGATGTATATTATTTGTATTCTGGTGTCGAGCTCGTGGGAGCCGGCTTTATATATGCAGTTTTATTATTCTGTGATGTTTTTACTTATTGCTCATTTCTTCGCTACGGCGTCGTATATTACTCTCGTGGTGTTTGTTTCCCGCCGTTGGGCGTGATTGCTCCCGTTTGGGATGTTTTAATATATCTTGTATCATTTTCACTTATATCCTGTTGTACCCGATTTCGGGGTTAGTTTTACAAAGGAAATGCTGCCAAAATTATTAAGATGATAACTTAATTTTAAAGATTGTTATTAAACTATTTAAGGTTTTCCAAATGTTTTAATCAAATGTTTTCAACACTCACTACTTTTAAATGCTTTTGATTTCTGGGTTCGGCTTACCTAGCCGCGTGATGCCTGTAGACGTTGCGTGGTTAAGTGCCGGTCATGAATCGAATTTCGGGTCGTGACTGAAATAATCCCGAATAGCTCCCAAACAAGTAGATAAAAGCATATCCAAACTGGGCTAAACAAACAATACCACTGAACCAAGATTCCAGAGACAAGACCACAGCCTGTTCATTATATGTATGCCCTAGAGGCCATTATTGTACATACGATGTATATTGTAGTGGATGCTTGGACATATATAGGGAGGACTTTCTTGCTCGACAAGATAGTACGCTATCTGGTTGCTCTTTATCTTAACATGTACTATGATAGTCTCTATATTACATGTTGATAAAGCCCTTAGGATATGTACTCGACTACTGGGACTATGATGGCATCATACTAGTGGGGCCACGGTAGTCGACGAGTACATCTTATAACTGTTCCTAGTCGAGGGTGTATCGAGACAGGGCATCGATACACCAGAGTAGACTAGCGTATACGCATCTTGACCCATATGATGGGTGATGGATGATCCTATATCCATCGGTGTTTGACATCAAGGATGGTGTACGGGTGCTCAGTAGAGACTGGGTACACTGGACGGACTCGCCGAGAACTCCCAGATGGTATTATACCTCACGTTAGATGGCAGTTCTCTGGTGACACTGGTACAGGTTAGTCTGTGGACCCGAGATCGTCATAGAGTCTTGTGTGATTCCCACTGTGCTTTGATTTCCATCATACCATGTCCAAGAGGGCGTGCAAAAAGGTGGCTTTTGGGTACAGTCCCGAATCACATGGAGGCAATGAGCAATAGGAGGGGATTCGTCTCTCCCGGTATAGGGAGTTGATGTTGCGCTGTGTTTGATTGGCTATAACTGAAAATCCCTGGCCAAGGTTGTTGAGATTTACTGGTAAGTGTTATCAGTAGTTTCTCAAACTGTTATAGACCTCATATCGACACGACTTATCAAGCTACTGGGGTCTGACGTTTAACACCCCTAGCCGAGATATGCGACATATCAGACGAAGAGACCGGACTGTACGGGAGTGTTACTGGTTGGATTCACGGGAGAATGTACAGGCTTGCTTGTTGATCTTCTGATTGCTCAATACCTGGGTGGCTGTTACGTTTAGCTGACCGCTTGCAGCTTGTGGGTCATTCCGTTCACTTTGTGCGATCTTGCTGAAAAATGGTTGTATAACACCGCTTCCCACTCCATAACCAGTTGGGACGAGTTTGTGAAAGCGTTTCTCAAGAAATTCTATCCGAATCATAAAACCGCGAGGATCCGTAACGAAATCAACCAATTCTCCCAGCTTCCTACTGAACCCTTCTGGAAGTGCTTTGACCGGTATAAAGACCTTCTTGTTCAGTGTCCTCACCACGGTATAGAGAAATGACAACTTTGCCAAACCTTATACGAGGTCCTGAACCCAGCAACCAAGCAGTTGTTGGAAACCATTTGTTAGGGCCACTTCCTATCGAAATCTGACGAGGAAGCGTTGCAATTCTTCGACGATCTTGCGGAACAAACGCTTCAATGGGGGAGCACCAGACCGACTTCTTCTTCTTCTACCTCCACTTCTACCGGTCAGTCTAGGGTAGGAATTCACCAACTCGATGTCTCTATTGCGATGAAAGCTGAAATGGCTGCAATAACGAGAAAACTTAAAGCGATAGAGAGAAAATTTTCATCTCCTGCTCCTGCCCCTGTTCTACCCCTTCGTACCATTTGTGTTTGTTGTTCCAATCCTTCTCATTTAACCGAAGAGTGTCCTTACAATTCTCCATCTCAAGGACAGGATCAGGTTAATGCTGCATTCAGCAAAGACCGAGAAATGATCCATACTCTTCCACGTACAATCCCGGTTGGAGGAACCACCCCAATTTCGCCTGGAATCAGAATCAGCATCAATTCCAAGGCAACAATTTCCAAAGGCCCCCTCCGCCGCAACAACAAGCACAACAGCAAACTCAACATCAATTTCAGCAGCCCTTCCAACCCCAACCTTTTCAAAATCAGATGAACAACTTTGCACCCAACAATTCTTTTCCTCAAAACAACTTTGTTCCGTCAAACAACGATAAGGTTTCCTCGCTAGAACGAAGTCTGGAGGCATTCGTTAAACAATCGACATAATCTACCGCAAACATCCAGTCTTCCATTCAGTCATTGGTGCAACACACTGCTGCACACATGCAAAGCATTAAGACCATCGAAGCCCAGATAGCACAACTGAATGCGGCCTTAAGCGAGCGAGAGAAGGGGAAGCTTCCATCTCAACCACTCCCAAATCCCGGTCACCCACATAATGTACATGTTGCTCTTGAACAACAGAACCATAATGTGAGTGCCGTGACTACATTGAGATCGGGAAGGATGCTGCAAAACAACATTGGCACACGGATCGGCGATGACACCCCGGCCGCTTCTTCTTCTTCTGCTGCTTCTTCGTCTACTGAGCCTATTCTCCATTCTTCAAAAGGCTCTCGTTCTTCTTCTTCTGCTCTGCACGGACCCACTTCTCACTCCATGAAAACACCAATTCTGGGATCTGCTCCAGCTCCACAATCTCCTCTACAAGCATTGGACTCAACTAATTTTAAAAATGTTCCATTTCCAAACCGGTTGAGGTCCAATAAACAAAATCCATAAATGGAGAAGATTCTGGAGTTGTTTAAGCAGCTTAACATAAACATTCCCCTTTTAGATGCTGTCCAACAAGTCCCGTCTTACGCGAAAATCTTAAAGGACTTGTGCACGAAAAAGAGGAAGTCTCAGGTATCCAAGAAAGTTTTCTTGGCTAGTGCTGTGAGTGATGCTCTTACCCAATCTTTACCGCAAAAACGGAAGGACCCTGGCTGTCCTACGATTTCTATTACCATTGGGGATAAGAACATCAACCGTGCACTATTAGATCTTGGTGCCAGTTTTAACCTGCTTCCGTACTCAGTATATGAGCAATTAGGTGTAGGATAGCTGAAACCCACACACTGTACTCTCCAAATGGACGACCGATCGATCACCCATCCTAGGGGTGAGCTAGAGGATGTGTTAATCAAGGTTGGGGACTTCATATTCCCCGTTGAGTTCATTGTTTTAGACACACAGCCTGTAGTTAACCCCCGGAATCAAATTCCGGTGATACTCGGTCGCCCATTCCTTGCTACCATAAATGCTGTGATCAATTGTCGAAATGGTTCGATGAACCTATCTTTTGGAAACATGACAATTGAACTCAATATTTTTAGGTTGGGGAATCAGCCCTCCGAACCGAATGCTAAAATATTAGATGTTTGCTCAATCCAGGAGATCACCCCTGAAGAGTGTGAATTCGAGGAGTTTTTGTTTGATCACGATAACCTTAACGCCACTAGTACGTTCCTCTTCGAACCTGCTGCTGTTTCAGCGCCTGACAGTGACTATGAGTGTTTCACTTTCTAGAACGATCTTAGCCACTCACTACCCGAGTTTGAATCCTTCGAATTTCCGGATGAGTTACATGAACCATCCAACTCGGTCGCTTACACTCGTTTTGAACCTTTGCTGGATTCTTTTGAGTTCGAGACCTTTTCACCAATCTTGCCTTCAATCGTTTCACCTCCAACGCTCGAACTCAAGCCTTTGCCATCTCACCTAAAGTACGCTTACTTGGGTGAGAACGAGACCCTCCCTGTTATCATCTCGGCTTCTCTAGCTCCAGAGCAAGAGAAAGCCCTTCTTACGGTCTTGCACAGCAACAGGCAAGCTTTTGGCTGGTCCATGGCGGACATTAAGGGGATTAGTCCTCTGATCGTTGAACATCATATTCATCTGATGGATGATGCCAAACCAGCCAGGGATCCACAAAGACGACTCAACCCAGTCATGAAGGAGGCTGTGAAGAAGGAGATCATAAAATGTCTGGATAGTGGTATCATTTACCCTATCTCTGATAGCTAGTGGGTCAGCCCCATTCATGTTGTCCCCAAGAAATCAGGCATAACGGTCATTACTAACGAGGCAAATGAGTTAATCCCTACTCCTACCCAAACTGGGTGGCGAGTCTGCATCGATTACAGAAAACTCAATGCCGCAACGCGGAAAGACCACTTTCCGCTACCTTTCATTAACCAAATGCTTGAACGATTGGCCGGACACGAGTACTACTGCTTTCTTGATGGCTACTCCGGCTATAATCAAATTCCCATCGCCGAAAAAGACCAGGACAAGACCACATTCACTTGTCCTTTCGGCACGTTTGCATATCGTCGCATGCCCTTTGGGTTACGCAATGCGCCCACTACCTTCCAGCGGTGTATGATGGGAATCTTCTAAGACATGGTGGAAAAATTTCTGGAGATCTTCATGGACGATTTCTCCATCTTCGGCGATTCCTTCAACGAGTGTTTGCTGCATGTTGACGCTGTCCTTACCCGATGTAAGGACAAGAACCTCACTTTTAATTGGGAGAAGTGCCACTTCATGGTGCACGAAGGTATTGTCTTAGGACATATTATTTCGCAAAATGGCATAGAGGTTGACAAAGCGAAGATTGAGGTCATTTCCAATCTCCCTCCTCCCAGATGCGTCAGAGACATCCGAGCCTTCCTTGGCCATGCCGGTTTCTATAGACGGTTCATCAAGGACTTTAGAAAGATTGCTAGGCCCTTGACTCTTTTGCTGGCCAAGGACACGCCATTCGACTTCAACTCGAGCTGTGCGACTGCGTTCGAGTCATTAAAAAGCTCACTCACTTCTGCTCCCATTCTTTCTTCACCTGACTGGACGCACCCATTTGAGATTATATGCGATGCATCCGACTTTGCCATCGGTGCTGTCCTTGGACAACACATCAACAAGATGCCGCATGTAATCTATTACGCTAGCCGAACCCTGAACGACGCCCAACTCAATTATACAATAACTGAGAAGGAATTCTTAGCTGTTGTATTTGCTTTAGAAAAGTTCAGGCCCTACCTCATCGGCTCTCCAGTCATTGTCTGCACAGACCATTCTGCTCTGCGCCATCTTTTTGCGAAGAAAGATGCAAAATCTCGGCTAATACGTTGGATCCTCTTGCTTCAAGAGTTTGACCTTGTCATTACGGACAAACGAGGATGTGAAAACGTAGTTGCCGACCATCTCTCACGACTTCTTTCTTCGCCGTCGCTTCAAATCCCGATCAATGACGTTTTCCCGGATGAACAGCTCTTGACAGTATCTTGCGAACCCGGGTTCGCAGATATTGTGAACTATTTGGCCACAGGGTTACTACCGACTGAATGGTCAAGTCAGGACAGACTTCGATTCTTATCCCAAGTAAAACACTTTAACTGGGACGAACCCTACCTATTCAAGTACTGTCCCGACCAGATTATTCGTCGGTGTGTCCCTAACGATGAATTCAAGAGTGTGCTGTCGTTTTGCCACGATCAAGCGTGTGGCGGGCATTTTGGCCCCAGAAAGACAGCTGAGATGATCTTGCAATGTGGTTTCTACTGGCCACAACTCTTCAAAGTCGCTCATGACTATTGCAAGACTTGCTCCCGGTGCCAACGCTTGGGCCGGATATCCCGGAGGAACGAGATGCCGCTCCAACCAATCTTGGTTGTGGAGATTTTTGACGTTTGGGGGATAGATTTCATGGGGCCGTTTCCCAGCTCTTTTGGGAAATTGCACATCCTTCTCGCTGTTGATTACGTCTCTAAGTGGGTCAAGGTTGTACCCAGCCGGACTAACGACAACAAGGTTGTCGTTAGGTTTCTTAAAGAAAACATTTTCTCCCGTTTTGGGCACCCCCGAGCGATCATTAGCGACAATGGAACTCATTTCTGCAACAAGACATTCGAGGCCTTGATGCGGAAGTATTCCATTACTCATAAGCTATCTACGCCCTACCACCCCCAAACCTGTGGGCAGGCCGAAGTTTAAAATCGGCAAATCAAGCAGATACTGGAGAAGATGGTTTCCAAGAACCGTAAGGATTGGTCGCTGAAACTCACTGATGCCCTTTGGGTATTTCGAACCGCTTATAAGACCGATCTTAGCATATCTCCCTATCGGCTTGTGTACGGAAAGGCTTGCCACCTACCTGTCGAAATAGAGCATCACGCATTTTGGGCGATAAAAGAATTGAATCTGTCTCTCGAAGATGCGGGCAGCCATCGGAAGCTGCAGTTGAACGAATTGAGCGAGCTTAGGGATGAGGCTTACGATAACGCGGTTGTCGTTAAGAATCGAACGAAGGTGTTTCACGATAAACACCTTTTGCGCAAAACTTTCGTACCTGGTCAACAGGTACTGCTTTACGACACCCGGCTACACTTCCATCCAGGAAAGCTCAGATCTCACTGGAAAGGGCCGTATTTTGTGCGGAATGTGTATCCGCATGGCGCTGTGGATTTGGAGAATCCAAAGGACGGTTCATTTTTCAAAGTGAACGGACACCGACTAAAACCGTACCTTAGCGCCGAACCAACAGAGGAGCTCCTGGTCTTATAGGAGCCGATTTACCCTGCATAATCTTCCTCTGCCTACCACCAAACTTCGGTTATCCAGCCAAGAACAGTGGACACTGTTCAAAATAAGTTTGGGGGTATGTATATACCATTTTGTATTTATCTGTGGATATTCTTTTCCATTTTTACTCTTTAAAAAACATTAAAAAAAATTTGTGTATATCTAACCGACAATTTTGACCCTTCAAAAGATCTCTTCATGCAATGACAGTGAGGACACTGTCCAGTTCAAGTTTGGGGGTACGCTCGGTACGCATTTCTAACCTTCGCATTCATATGTATATTTTGCATCTGTATATTAAAATCCAAAAAAATCATAAAATTTTCTAAAATTATAAAAACTTTTTCGTCAAGTTAGCTAGTGGGAAAACTCAGATTCAACATTTCGACGGTTTTGTTTGATAAGATAAGAATAACTAAATCTTATTTTTATATTTTGAAAACCTGAAAGATAACTCTCCTTTGAAGTTAACTATAGTTGATATACGTCTTTACATCACACTACACGTGTCGTGAGTTTTGGAAATTAGATGACAAGTCTTTTGTATCTAAAAACTATTAAAGGGATAAATGATTTTCTGAGGATCAAATAGGTTTGTTCTGAAATAAGTAATATCAAGAATAGTTTATGAAGTAGTGAATATGAAGGAATGTTATTGATGCCTTAATTGGAACTAAGTCTGAAAAATAACCCATCTGGAACTTGATTGGAATGATTACACACCAAAACCCACTAAACATGTCTTTTATCCAAAAAATAATTGAACTACCGGTTATATCTCCGTTCGCATTGAATCATCATGATTTTCACGCCAAATTGTCTTTTGTTTTTGGACCTAGGTAACTTGAGTAATTAAGTCCGCTGGGGTGTTTCTACACCTAATGCCCTAAATCCAACGGGTTTGGGTGCATTGGCCCAAAACTCGCTAAGAAGCCTAGAAAGTCCAGATGAAAATGAAGTCAAGCAAGTGTTCTCTCCGAGTTAAAATTCCTAACGGTTCTTTGTGTGAGAATAATCTTGATAAAAGACAGGCTTTTATAAAAAAAAATTAGCGTAGATATGAAGGTTTTATTCTATGATAAAGACTATTGCACATTCACAGAGGTGTGTATGAAATGAAAACAAGAAAAAGGTGGAGTGAAAAATAAGACCTAGTTTCCTGTTAAGGAAGATAGAAATTCTGAAGTTGAAACCTTACTGGAAAACGAAACTTGAAAAATGCTTAACTCTTTATAAAACTTATGTGATCCTTTTAAAATTTTTATCCGGGCTTTTGTTGTGTGATGACTTTAATCGATCCTTCTGGAACTTAACGACGCTATTTGCACTATACGTAAAGACATTTAAAATCTGAAGTTAAATAAAAAGCGAGATGTGAAAAATAAATGTTCGATAGTCTAGACTTAGGATCATAGAATTGTTATTTTCTGAAACAAAACTATAGGGTTTGAATCATAGTTATTTTGCAAAACTAGCTTGACCGGATTTTGTGGGTAGTATCCGCTGAAAACCCTCAGGAGACAACACTCCTCCTACTAGGGACACCTAGAGCTTTAACGGCTTGTTGCACATGCTCAGTGCAATCGCGTTCCCTGCGAAAGTGAGGTTAAGAATTTTTGTGAATAAATTGGCTTTGCTCGGGACGAGCAAATGATAAGTTTGGGGGAATTTGTTCATATCAGATTTTTGCATTTTTATACCGCCAAATTTTTATCACACTGCTTATCGGTAGGTACTCTTGAGCCGTGTTTGCTAGTCAATTGCAGGATACAGGTTCTCGGCTCTAAACGGTGAAATTCATGGAAAAGCACGACAAAACCCGGGTTCCTGCCAACCACAGATAAAACACGGGTCTCCGCTCTCTATCCGTATGTTGCCACACACCAGTTTAAGAGACAAAATGGAAAATCGATGTCATTTTCATGCACAAGGCTCAATGGCAACACAAGATCCAAGAAATCTACGCGGAGCTCGAGTGTCACGACCCAAAAATTGGCCCGTGACGGCCCTAATACTACGCAACGCCTAAAGACGTAGCGCAGTAAAAGAAAGCCAAAACCCAGAAATCTAAACCATAAAAATACGGAAAAGATAATATAAGATTTTGAAACATTTGAAATCGCAACCCAAATTATTTAAAAGTCCTATTTTAATTCTTTAAAATTTTAGCAACACCCTCTTTTTGTAAAACCAGCCAAGATGAATACAAAACAAAAATATGAAGCTATAGCGAAGCAGTAAAGACAATAGAGAGAAAGCTGTATATAAAAGACAACAAATCCACAAATAATATACAGTAACATCCTCACCAAGTCTCTAAGTCAACAATACAATAGTAGATGGAGAGTACAAGATACAACGAATGTATAATACAAAATACAGATGACCACCAAAACCCACCTAAGCAAAATAGTACTGTGAGCTGATGCAGTATCTGTAGCAAAAGATAATAACTGAAAAGCGGACTAGCCTGCCTCGACTACTCTGGGAAACAACCTGAAACACCTGTGGCACAACGGGGGTGAGTTGCCAACTCGTGAATAGTAGATAACATATGCAGGTAATCGCAGGAATGCACGTACAGCATGAATCTAAGATATGCGGTTACAGTAATAACATATCATGCAAATGCTGAATAAAGGTAAGTACACTAGCAGGTACAATCAATATGTGAAGTATGATCAATGATATGCAATAACCATGCAAATAGGGGTATGAGAATGTAGATATGCAACTATCATAAGGGTACACTAACAGGTACTACCAATATATGAAGCTGTGCATAAAGTGGATAAGTGTGAGGTATAGGATGGAATACGTCATTTCCACGGAAACCTGACATCGTGGCAGGATCACAATCCATCAAGACACTCAAATCCACAATTCCTCAAATCAGCCCCCAAACTGGGTTCTCACATCTCCTCAATGTACAATATTGAGTAATCTACTATATCTCGAATGTACAATCAACAATCTCTTTCATATTCAATATCCAATCTCAATGAATCATCTATATCCCAAGTCGAATCTCATGTAATCCCAAGTCGAATCTCAAGTAAGTTTCTAACATCCTAAAGGTATATGTATATATTTGCAGAAATAAATATGATGGGGGCAATACACATATATTAGTGTCCCATTCCACTAATATTGGTGTAAGGGTATATATAACAACGGCTAATCCCCTGTTATATATACAAAGGTATTACAAGAAATATCATGAAAACAATGTGCCAAGTATCGACACAGAAATCCTGATAGGTACGTATCATACGCTGTCCCGAAAGCACGAGTGCCTAGCTCTGACCCTCGCCTTTCGACGTATGCATACGCGCATGACTCCCAACGGTGTCTCCATGACCCCCGCCGAGTCATCAGTACTGTCACCGGTAGGTACTAGCCCGCATCCAGGCTCAATCGGTAAAATCCATCGATCTTCTTGCCGAGGGGAACCATACCGGGCCCCACCATGTACTCTCTACGGCCTCGACACCTCCTCGTAGGGGTATATATAATCAGCACCGATAAAGCTCATGGTGGATGCGCAAATATCATATCAAGGAAACCGGGTTTTTCAATGTATGCATAATTTCATGAACTCCCGCGGTTCCCAAATCCGGAAATAAATATATGCGATATATCTGAAATGCGAGCATATAAATGAGAATATGTAGCTAAAACCAGATGTATGCGAAACCAATGAGGTACAACTAAGTAACATCAGTAAAGGTAAATATATGATTGCAACTGAATATGTATGTAACATACAGGTGTAGCAATGTATATGGATCTACCTATAGGAACTGATGTCGTATACCCCCTGGGTATAAGAAGAATATGAGTAAGATATCCCCCCGGTATGAGTAACATATGTAAAAGGTATACCTGTAGCTGTATCGCAAGGTGTAAATGTACCTATCACTAAAGGTATGATACACTATAGGTATACCGGTAAGCTAGATGTCATGTATGACAAGCAATAGTATCTATAAGGGGTTGTGTGTGACATGGCAATTATTGACGGTGTGTGTAGCATACAATCCGTGCTCATGCAACATGAACCGTCAATAATATGTGCAGTGTCCTACGGCTGCTAGTCACAGTATAACTATATCAAGGAAATAAAGTAAAGGCGCAATTCTACAATGACGTAGAATGTGCGACAGGTATTTGAATCCTAGCCCAGACGCATAACGCCATGCGGGCGATTCCCCTGTAGATGTTAAATCAACTCACCTACGCTCCACGCTAGGTGAATCCTACCATCTGCTCCCCCCTGTAGTAGTGTCCGTAGTCCCTGCCTGCAAACCTGCAATTACGACACGGAAATCATATATAAGGCAAATATTCCGCAAAACGCGATATCGAACCAAAATGAGAAACTCGCGTCGCGAACTAAACGCGCGTGTGCATGATACGCTGAATCGTGTGTGTACGCGTCTAAAACTATCGCGACACGCCGCGATACGCTGGATCACAGAACTCACTCACGTATCGCGCAAACACAACGGACACCAAATACGATATTTGATCCCAGATTTTCCTACAGGTCAAATCTTACAAAACTAGACATGCCAAAACACTACAATACACTGCAGACTACCCTACACAAAACCCTAGCATCCAACTCACCTTCCTGGCCGCAAATTGCGGCCAGATTGATATAATTTGCGGCCTGGGTTGGGAGTTAGGGGCTCATGCTCTGGTGGTGTAATCTAGACCTAACAAGTATGTTCCAGTTATCTCAATTTTGACCTGAAGGTCCCGGGTCAAAAGCAGATTACAAAAAGCTACAATGTCGCTTAAAAACGCTAATTTAGCACAAAAAGCAAACCCTATGGTATTTTAGTGTAATCTGGGTTAAATCTCAGTTGAGGTGACCTAACAATACTAGAATGAGCTAGGTTAACCAACTCAAATACATTCTAACCAAAATTCCATATAAAACGCCATAACTAGCACTAAACTCACATTAATCGCAAACCGAAGCTAAACTAACACATAAGCTTAGCAACTAGGGGAATTGGGTTCAAAAATTATACCCTATGGGATCCTAGAAAGCAGGTGAAGGTGAAGAATTGAGCTGCTACAGCTGCTGGTGATGCAGGGGTTGAAATGAAGCTGCTATTGATGCTGCCAGTGCTGATGCTGATGCTGTTACTGCTGTCTTCTGCTGCTGCTGCTATGAGTGCTGTGTGTGTGTGTGGGTGTTGAGAGTGTGAGTGAATGAGAGATGGAGAATGAGAGGGAGAATGAGTAAAACAACAAGGACCCCTCCCCCTTCTCACTCTCTTTCCTCACTAATGAGGCATGGTCACACCATGCTCCCATGCCCTCTCTCTCTCACATAAAGTCAAACCATTTATAAAAACCCTTTTTAATTTAACAACTATAACTATTTGACCCAAAACACCTAAACAAAAATAAAACTAGATTAAGAAATGGTTAAACCCCAAACTAACACCCTAGCTAACATGCACAAGTGTGTGTGTGCCTAAAAAAAATTCTAATAAAATACACATTAAATATGATAAAATATTTAAAACTTAATTTGGTAAACTTTTTATTAAAAACCACACATTAAATTATAATTAGCTACAAAACACATTCTAAGGTGTTACAATCTCCCCTCCTTAAAAGAAATTCGTCCCCGAATTTAAAAATATAACAATACGCGTACCTTCAAAGATAAGATTAAAATCCTCAAATCTCGCTCGCAGCCTCCTAAGTGACTATCTCACTATACGGTTACGTCCAAGGAAAACCCTCCACAGATAGCAAGACCCTTGACCGATGTTCCTCCACCTGCTGAGCCATTAACACAATTGGCTGCTGGTGAACGAAAGGTCGCGTCAAGCCAAAATGGTCTGGTGCTAAATCATGTGAGAAAGGTCAAGAAGGTAATTGTAGAGTATCATCATAAGGAATACGTGGTGAAAATCCAATAATCTGAGCGGAAGTGCCAATTTAAAGGCAACGAAACTAACTCGCTTATAGGATCTCAGAAGGACCTAAATCCTGGGATAAGCTTCCCAAAATCCAACACGTCATTCATCGGAAAGTCCATAGGAATACATGATCTGTCCCTACGAGCTCGAGTCTATGACCAACGCAGTCGGCATAAGACCTCAGTTCGCAATGGACAATTCCCATCCTGACCTAATACAGCTGGACTATCTCCGAAGTCTCAAGACTAGCTGGGGTCCAAAGTCCTACTTACGTAGAGTCAGAAAACAACAGACTGGTGATCGACACGACCTAACCCCTAGGCCTAAAGGTGGCCAATTGGAGTGTCTCCTGATAACAGCTATCGAAGGAGAACCCTAACGATGGCGAGTGACGATCCCAAACTGCTGACAACAAACAATACAGACACAGAACTTAACAAGAAACAACTGAGCACATTGAGTAAAACCGGACGACAAGAATACGAATGGAGTCACACCCTGATTAAAATTGGGTAGAAACCATAACGAAATTTGTGGAGATCTGCTCCCACTCCTACTTCATAATGGTTAAAGATTGCAACTCTCCAGCCGGCCTCAGATGCTCGACCCAAGCACACAACCAGACAGACATCTTGAAACGAATCCTGACTTCTCTTTACATCCCTGTCCACCCGTAACCATCTCACAAGTCACGTCAATGTTGGTGGAACTTGAATGAATATAAGAGTTGACAGATGTGCATGTTCTAGGATTTCACGTTTCTACCCGATGATATCAGGTACACAAACGCGTCCCTAACTTAGCACACCATTGTCACAAATCAAAGTCCCCGAATCATTACCCAGTCGAGCATGCTCAAGTATCACTAACGAACGAGCATCGGCGGGCAGTGTCTCGCAAAAACGATTAAGGAAAGTGGTCGGGCGCGGACATGAGCAAGCTGTCCCCTCCGTAGAGACGAACTTAAGCTATACTCGACGATCACACAAAAACTGTAAATCTGCAGAAGACTATCACAACAATCAAAATCCGCTGCAGGAAGATGTACATTAAGCTCTGGTAGTCCGTGGAAATCTGACATGACTCTCGAACAGGTAGTGTCTCCAAATCTCTAACGCAAAACCACCGCGGCCATCTCCAGATCATGAGTGGAATATCCTTCTCGTACTTCCTCCAAATGTAGGGAAGCAAAAGCGATAACTCTGTAGTGTCACATCAGTACACCCTCGAGCCCACTCAAGAAATATTACAGTTAAACAACAAAGTCGCCCGAGCCAAAGGCAAAGAACGAACTGATGCAGTTGTTAACCGAATCTCCAACTGCCGAAAACTCCGTATACATGCCTCAGTCCAAAGAAAAGAAACCTCCTTACTGGTCAATTCAGTCGACGGTGCAGCACTATTCTATCAATCCTGCATGAAACGGCGGTAAAAAAACCTGCTAAGCCCAACAATCTGCGGATCTCCGTCCTGCATTCAAGTCTGGGCCTAAGCTGTACGGCCACGATCTCCCTCGGAACCATACAAAACCGTCTCCCGTGACTATAAGACCTAGGAGTCAACACAAACAAGCCTGAAGAAACACTCCGAGAATCTAGCAAACTGCTGGTACTCTCCCAGTATCTGCATAACAAACCCTCAAGTGCTACTACTGTCCCTCAAGACACATTAGATAGACCAGAATGTCGTAAATAACACAACAGAAACTGGTTGAGGAACGGCCAGAAGAAATCTGGTTCATCATATCTACGAATGCTGCTAGGGCATCAGGGAATCCAACGACTCACTGATACACATAATGCGCGTAGCTCGCATAAGGCAGTCTTCGGAATGCCATCATCTCGAATCCGCAATAATGATGACCTGATCCCAAGCAAACTTAGAAAATGTCTCGCCCTCTGGAGCTGATCGAAGAAATCGTCACGGCGAGGTGAAGGATAGATATCCGCACCGTAAGCCGGTTCAATTAACGACCCGTCGATACGCAACCCTAAGCTGCCGTCTTTCTCCTTGACGAACAGGAATAGGAGCTTCCAAAAGCGAAACATTCAGACGCACAAAACTCCCCAAACCACAACTCTGCAGCTGATCCTTTAGCTCCCAAGCTTCGCCGGCTCATCCGGAACAACGTCGGAAAAACTCTCGCACGAAAGTAACCCGGTCCAACGATCACACTATGGCTCCGGTATCACAATGAACGCCAAGAATCCACGACATCTCCTCAGTAGCCGACTAGCGAAAAAGGCTGAATTCAAGCTGTGAGAGGCGGCACAACTATCCGCCGGCACAACAAAAACTGACGTGCCGGGAAAACAAACTTGACTGTCTCCTCATGGTAGTCCACAGACGCCTAGCACGTAGTTAACCAGTCTGTGCCCAGGAGAAAGTCAAACCCAACATCTCTAGAAGGATCAAACGACGGACGAATCTCTCTCTCCTATCCGATTGGCACACAACTGAAATACGTGTCGCGCAACAAAAGAATCGCTGACAGAAGTTAACACAACTGCGACAATCTACCCAACCACGGTACAAGCATAAAAACAAATGGATACACCCAAAGAACAAGCGAATTAAGGATACCTGAGAACTCCACATTGGACGTCTGCGCGTCCCGATGAGTAGAAGCAAACTCCTGTGTCTGCCCCCTACCCGCAGCTGGCTGAACTCCTCTGGTAGACTGAGCCCTCTGAGAAAATCTTCCACGTCCACGGCCTCTCTGAGTACGATCCTGACGCCGTGCTGAGGAACAATCCCTGACGAAGTGCTGAAGGCTTCCGCATCGAAAACATCCACGTGCTGACTGCTGACCATCCTGGGGATGAGAGCTGAATGACTGTCCTCGTCCTAAGCCTCTGCTACTCCCGCGACGGCCACGAAATCTGTCTCGATGACCAAACCTCTGTCTCTGGGCTGGTACACTGGTACGAGTCCTCAACTGTCCTGGAACTCTCTGAGCCTCTGGAATATGCGCCTCGTCAATTGGAGCTGCAACCACTGGTGCTATATAGGTGACGGACTGCTGCATGCTGATCGTAAGTGACAACTGAGTAACAGGGGTGACAACCTCCTGTCGTAGCTCCCAAACGACATCAACCAATGAACTTATAGTCTGGCGGAAGTCCTGCATCTCTACCAAAAATCTATCCATAGTATAAGTCGTAGGCTGATCCGTCTGCACCTGTGCAACTAGAGTGCCATCGTGGTCAGTACTCGTCTCACCCGAGCCAACTCTGACCTCGGCCCTCGCTGCATCACTCTGAGTCCCCATAGTCATCGGCGGCAAGGCTATAAATAGATATAAGATGAGATTCGATAAGAATAAGGAAATCGAATCTCAAGGATATGAATCATCAAGGAAGGAATGTCAAGCAAATTGTACTTAGGTCACTTTAGGCGAAGTATCGCATCGTGGGTATGCTGCAGACATACACACACTACGTTACTTTGCTTAAGCTACCTACTCCATCATACTAAGGTCATCCTACACTCCGAAAGGTAAAACCTAGCGCTCTGATACCAACTTTGTCACGACCCAAAAATTGGCCCGTGACGGCCCTAATACTACGCAACGCCTAAAGACGTAGCGCAGTAAAAGAAAGCCAAAACCCAGAAATCTAAACCATAAAAATACGGAAAAGATAATATAAGATTTTGAAAGATTTGAAATCACAACCCAAATTCTTTAAAAGTCCTATTTTAATTCTTTAAAATTTTAACAACACCCCCTTTTTGTAAAAACCAGCCAAGATGAATACAACACAAAAATATGAAGCTATAGCGAAACAGTAAAGACAATAGAGAGAAAGCTGTATATAAAAGACAACAAATCCACAAATAATATACAATAACGTCCTCACCAAGTCTCTAAGTCAACAATACAATAGTAGATGGAGAGTACAAGATACAACGAATGTACAATAAAAAATACAGATGACCACCAAAACCCACCTAAGCAAAATAGTACTGTGAGCTGATGCGGTATCTGTAGCAAAAGATAATAGCTGAAAAGCGGAATAGCCTGCCTCGACTACTCTGGGAAACAACCTGAAACACCTGTGGCACAACGGGGGTGAGTTGCTAACTCGTGAATAGCAGATAACATATGCAGGTAATCGCAGGAATGCACGTACAGCATGAATCTAAGATATGCGGTTACTGTAATAACATATCATGCAAATGCTGAATAAAGGTAAGTACACTAGCAGGTACAATCAATATGTGAAGTATGATCAATGATATGCAATAACCATGCAAATAGGGGTATGAGAATGTAGATATGCAACTATCATAAGGGTACACTAACAGGTACTACCAATATATGAAGCTGTGCATAAAGTAGATAAGTGTGAGGTATAGGATGGAATACGTCATTTCCACAGAAACCTGACATCGTGGCAGGATCACAATCCATCAAGACACTCAAATCCACAATTCCTCAAATCATCCCCCAAACTGGGCTCTCACATCATATAAGTCTCACATCTCCTCAATGTACAATATCGAGTAATCTCCTATATCCCGAATGTACAATCAACAATCTCTTTCATATCCAATATCCAATCTCAATGAATCATCTATAACCCAAGTCGAATCTCAAGTAAGTTTTTAACATCCTAAAGGTATATATATATATTTGCAGAAATAAATATGATGGGGGTAATACACATATATTAGCGTCCCATTCTACTAATATTGGTGTAAGGGTATATA
This sequence comes from Agapanthus africanus, assembly GCA_030015575.1. Lineage (NCBI taxonomy): Eukaryota > Viridiplantae > Streptophyta > Magnoliopsida > Asparagales > Amaryllidaceae > Agapanthus > Agapanthus africanus. The sequence goes on along the minus strand of CM057345.1, from coordinate 329,401,202 downwards.
TAACAACGGCTAATCCCCTGTTATATATACAAAGGTATTATAAGAAATATCATGAAAACAATGTGCCAAGTATCGACACAGAAATCCTGATAGGTACGTATCATACGCTGTCCCGAAAGCACGAGTGCCTAGCTCTAACCCTCGCCTTTCGACGTATGCATACGCGCATGACTCCCAACGGTGTCTCCATGACCCCCGTCGAGTCATCAGTACTGTCACCGGTAGGTACTAGCCCGCCTCCAGGCTCAATCGGCAAAATCCATCGATCTTCTTGCCGAGGGGAACCATACCAGGCCCCACCATGTACCCTCTACGGCCTCGACGCCTCCTCGTAGGGGTATATATAATCAGCACTGATAAAGCTCATGGTGGATGCGCAAATATCATATCAAGGAAACCGGGTTTTTCAATATATGCATAATTTCATGAACTCCCGCGGTTCCCAAATCCAGAAATAAATATATGCGATATATCTGAAATGCGAGCATATAAATGAGAATATGTAGCTAAAACCAGATGTATGCGAAACCAATGAGGTACAACTAAGTAACATCAGTAAAGGTAAATATATGATTGCAACTGAATATGTGTGTAACATACAGGTGTAGCAATGTATAGGTATCTACCTATAGGAACTGATGTCGTATACCCCCTGGGTATAAGAAGAATATGAGTAAGATATCCCCCCGGTATGAGTAACATATGTAAAAGGTATACCTGTAGCTGTATCGCAAGGTGTAAATGTACCTATCACTAAAGGTATGATACACTATAGGTATACCGGTAAGCTAGATGTCATGTGTGACAAGCAATAGTATCTATAAGGGGTTGTGTGTGACATGGAAATTATTGACGGTGTGTGTGTAGCATACAATCCGTGCTCGTGCAACATGAACCGTCAATAATATGTGCAGTGTCCTACGGCTGCTAGTCACAGTATAACTATATCAAGAAAATAAAGTAAAGGCGCAATTCTACAATGACGTAGAATGTGCGACAGGTATTTGAATCCTAGCCCAGACGCATAACGCCATGCAGGCGATTCCTCTGTAGATGTTAAATCTACTCACCTACGCTCTACGCTAGGTGTATCCTACCATCTGCTCCCCCCTGTAGTAGTGTCCGTAGTCTCTGCCTGCAAACCTGCAATTACGACACGGAAATCATATATAAGGCAAATATTCCCCAAAACGCGATATCGAACCAAAACGAGAAACTCGCGTCGCGAACTAAACGCGCCTGTGCACGATACGCTGAATCGTGTGTGTACGCGTCTAAAACTATCGCGACACGCCGCGATACGCTGGATCACAGAACTCACTCACGTATCGCGCGTATCGCGCAAACACAACGGACACCAAATACGATATTTGATCCCAGATTTTCCTACAGGTCAAATCTTACAAAACTAGACATGCCAAAACACTACAATACACTGCAGACTACCCTACACAAAACCCTAGCATCCAACTCACCTTCCTGGCCGCAAATTGCGGCCAGATTGATATAATTTGCGGCCTGGGTTGGGAGATAGGGGCTCATGCTCTGGTGGTGTAATCTAGACCTAACAAGTATGTTCCAGTTATCTCAATTTTGACCTGAAGGTCCCGGGTCAAAAGCAGATTACAAAAAGCTACAATGTCGCTTAAAAACGCTAATTTAGCACAAAAAGCAAACCCTATGGTATTTTAGTGTAATCTGGGTTAAATTTCAGTTGAGGTGACCTAACAACACTAGAATGAGCTAGGTTAACCAACTCAAACACATTCTAACCAAAATTCCACATAAAACGCCATAACTAGCACTAAACTCACATTAATCGCAAACTGAAGCTAAACTAAGACATAAGCTTAGCAACTAGGGGAATTGGGTTCAAAAATTATACCCTATGGGATCCTAGAAAGCAGGTGAAGGTGAAGAATTGAGCTGCTACAGCTGCTGGTGATGCAGGGGCTGAAATGAAGCTGCTATTGATGCTGCCAGTGCTGATGCTGATGCTGTTACTGCTGTCTTCTGCTGCTGCTGCTATGAGTGCTGTGTGTGTGTGTGGGTGTTGAGAGTGTGAGTGAATAAGAGATGGAGAATGAGAGGGAGAATAAGTAAAACTACAAGGACCCCTCCCCTTTCTCACTCTCTTTCCTCACTAATGAGGCATGGTCACACCATGCTCTCATGCCCCCTCTCTCTCACATAAAGTCAAACCATTTATAAAAACCCTTTTTAATTTAACAACCATAACTATTTGACCCAAAACACCTAAACAAAAATAAAACTAGATTAAGAAATGGTTAAACCCTAAACTAACACCCTAGCTAACATGCACAAGTGTGTGTGTGCCTAAAAAATTCTAATAAAATACACATTAAATAGGATAAAATATTTAAAACTTAATTTGGTGAACTTTTTATTAAAAACCACTCATTAAAATATAATTAGCAACAAAACACATTCTAAGGTGTTACATCGAGGAAATCATGACAAAAAGATCCACATCAAATCACCTTTTGATTTGCTAAAATTCTGGAAAACTCGTGAAGAAATTCTGAGAAAACACATATACCAGACTAAAGGGCACTACAAGACAGAAGAAACCACCAAATATGAAGGCCTAACTCTCCTAAAGAGCCATGGTTCTGCGGCATAAGCATGCTTAGGCCGCGGAACCGTGGCCGTACGGTCTCTTCATGGTGTCGTATTTCATGGGTATATGGGTCTTTTCATGAAGGGTCAGATTGTTGCCTTAGATTTCCAGTTCCCTGCCTATAAATAGTCCAGAACTTGCCAAAGCCAAGGGTCCATAATCTTGTATTTAGATTTTAGGTTATATGTTGTTGTTCTTCTTCCTCCTCTCATCTCTTTTCCATTAAAAAACTTGTAGTGAGCTTTTGTGAGTGAAGAATGAATAAAGGAGTTCTTGTTCTTACCATGCTTGTCTTTTTATTTTGTTAACTATTATTGCTTGTAATTTTCAATTGCTAATTTAGTTGTTGTTATTTGTGTTTGTTTCTTTCTTGTTCTCTTTTCCTTTATCCTTAAACAACCATGATGCTTACGCTTGATCCTTGCCGAGATGAGGTCGTAAATAGCTAGTTGTAATCTTCTAACCTCTTTCTTTCTATCTTCCTACTTTGTTTTATTTTCATTTTTCTTGTAATGGGTGAGTAGTTTCCATACTTGTTAGGGTAGGATAAGGGAAGTTTGAGAGAAGGAAATCTCTCTCACTCTTTCCTTGCCCAACATCTTAAATCGAACTCCCGTTAATTGAACCACAATCCGCTCCCTACGGCACCCTATCCTACATGATAGCGGAGATTCCATAGTGAGACCGGTTGTGGTTGAATTAACCGGAGGATAAGGCTAAGAGCCAAGAACGGACGGACAAGCACCAAAAGGAAGAACTTATGTGTTGGAAAGCCTAGCTTATACTCACAAGTTCCTTCCTAGTCGTGCTAATCCCCGTTGTTGCCGATTACCGTAACACCGATATTAAGAGTGGCAACGAAAGAAGTGAGCGACTCCTAACTCAAACTAACCTAATCCTAACTCTAACAAGCTCTCTTTACAACTCATTTTAACACTTAGTTAATCACAAACAAATCTGGACATTTGGACTTAACTCGTTAAAGCACATAGAAAAAGATTCCCATCTCCTTGCGGACGACCCGTACTCAACCGGCTAGCTACAAGCGAAACCGTCTTGATTGCGGTAATTAACTAAACTTTAATACGCAGAAACTCTAACAATCAGGGCACGTCCGGGCTGAGGATGATGTCACCATTTTATATTATTTACTTTTCCGCATTAGGATAGACCCAAGGCGGAGAGCACAAGTTACCGGGTTCTAGGGTCCAGTGGGAGACCATCTCGAGGAGTCGAGACCGGGTCTCCTAACCCTAGAATTGGCAGTGTTGCTTGCCGCTTTCGTAGGGGTCTAGGGATGTGGGTTTGGGCTATTCGTCGCGACCGTGGAATCCGGGTTTTTTATAGGCTCATATTAAAACACGGACATCCTAGTATATCCAATATTTCATATGTTTCTTCTGCTGCAATGTTCTGTGATGAGATCATATTACTGCCTGAGACGAATGTTTATATTATATATATGAGATATATGTTATATTGCAGATTTCATTTCAAAATTAATGCTTGTTAAGCATAATAAAATGGGACTTCATTAATGAGATTAATGAAACTAAAAGAAAGTTAAAGATGTTGTAGAAACTTGTCTTAAAAACAGGTAGCTCTAGTTCTTGCTTTGCATAGCGGTGTTCCTTGTAGAACATCCAGCACCTTATTCGATAAGGAAAGAGCCGAGATCCATTCACCGAGAGTGACCTCTTTAGCGAAACTAGCAGATGCTACAAACTCGGCTTGTCTTTTGATTGTTTTTATAGTTTTTGCTTTGCATAGTGATATTTGTGAAATATCCTACACCTTATTCGATGAGGAAAGAGCCGACGATCCCTTCACCTGGAGTGACCTCTTCAGCAAAACTAGAAAAGGCCTCAAAAACATTCCATTTAAAATCACTCGATTCTACAACGATATCAAGTTCATTACGCAAAGGGTTTTCTTAAAAACCTGTCGTAGCCCTCCGTCATTTCAGATAAGTACTAGTTAGTATTCGTGCTACGTTTGTTGACTATGTTAAGGCGTAGTGTGCGGTAGCTGATTAGTGCTTATCTGTATAAGCATATGATGCGATTGGATTAAGATAGTCGTGCGACTTTGTTGACCATATTAAGGGTCGTGCGGGTGGGTTTAATTCAATCGGGAAATGACGGGTTGAACTTGACTAGCACTTATGATTTGTTGATCATGTTAAGGTCATATAGCTGTTAGGGGTAAAATATTATTGCGAATTTCAAGAGTTGAAATTTGCATTGAGATTGCATACCTTCTATGAGATAGTTGGATCCCGATACCCGCTGCGAGTAAGAGTTACTCCTGGGAGAGTTTTACACATTACAATTAGTCGATCAAGTAGGTGTCTAGAAAGGTGTTAACGGAGTTACACCCCTGGGAAGATGAGGTTTATTTTAATTAGGTCCGTGCGAAAGCACGGGAAACCTCCCTTAAAGTACCGGCACTGGCCTGGCTGAAAGATTGGTAAACTTGTATAGTGTAATTAATCCCGGCTAGTCTTTCCTTTTAGGGTTTGAAGGAAGATTTGACTAAAATAGTGAGAGACATCCTGATTAGATATATTGATAACCAATCTAATCTTGCAAGAGCATACGCTGAGTGTTTTCTTCTCTCTCTCTCTCCTGGTTACGACTATGTCACGCCTTAATCAAGATAATAATACGGATGTATTGACCGAACCCGCTTGTTATACTACGCTAGGGAACGTTGGTCCCGCTCCAACTTATAATTGTTATAAGACAGAGCAGGAAATAGCGAATTACCAGAATTCCCGTGCCGCCCAAACGAAGAAAGTACATGTTGATGCATCTTCTTCGGGTGTGTTCATTACACAGAACTGTTTCTTAATATCCTTTACGTCCTGGGTATTTGTGTTAGGTTAACCTAGCACCTCATGAAGGGTTTGGAAGCATCTCATGTGCCAAATTCAAATTTTTAAGGTACTAAGTGAACATACAAAGAATCATCACTAGAAAATTAGGGTTTCTAAAACTACACATCATTACAAGTAACAAAGGCTAGGGTTTTGAGAGTACAACCTTTATAGCTCCCTACGCTAGAATCCTTGGCCACTTGAGGGATGGAAAAGGGTTCGCTTGTGGTCTTCTAATGTCCACGACGATCCACCCTAAGCTCCTTTGTCCAAGCTTGCAACTTCACTTGATCAAGAGAAGGAAATGAAGCTAACACTCTTCACAAGTGGGCAAGACTTGTGTAGAATGGTGTTGTGGTGGCTTTTCTCACTTCAAAATCCTAACTTGGTGAGTGTTTTGCTCACTAGAGAAATTTAGAGAGCAAAAGAAGAAGGAGGAAGAAGATGATGGCCTTTTTGAAGAACAAGAGAAAAGATAATATCATGTGAAAAATAGAAAATATATGCATATATATTTTCCACTCTTCATCTCAAACCATGGTTAAATAATAAAGATATTATTGAATTTGAGTTAAAACACAAAAGGAAAGTTAATCCATGGTTAAAATGTGGGTGAGCAAGGTTAGGTCAAAGAAGAGTGTAGAAACTAAACCATGAATTATCCTTCTCTTTTTCTTTTTGTTTTAACACAAATAGAAATAATAATCCATATATAAAACCAAGGTGTGAGTCTTATATTGCCACCATCTTCTATATGTATACAACCATGAAGGATGATGTATGTATGTATGTGTGCATGCACATCCATATGTGCATGAACAAGAAAATAATGCATACATGCATGCATACATCCAAAAATACAAGAAAGGATTTCTAGTGAGAAACTAATGGTTAAATGATAAATCAACACTTGATTTAGCAATCCGGCCATATCACATACGACCCAACCAAAAGTAAGCCGCCCGATTAATATACGGTATCTTATACGCGCATTTTAACCGGGTCCATGCGCATATCGCATACGCGCACCACAACGTTTCGCCTGGATTAGGTAACTCCTTTGTGGGACTCTAAGACTCGTCAATACGCCGGCAGTGGGTGATGATCATATCAAGCACCCCCAAGCCGCAAGCGGTCAGCTAAACGTAACGGCCACCCGGGTATTGAGCGATCAGAAGAAAACAAGCGAACCTGCTATAACTACCGTCGAGCCAACCGGCAACACTACCGTACAGTCCGGTCTCTTCGTCAGATATGCTACATATCGAGCCTAGGGATGGTAAACGCAAAACCCCAATAACCGATAAGTCGTGCGGATGTGAGGCCCATAACGGGTCAAGAAACTACTGGTAACACTTACCAGTAAATCTCTAAAACAGCCTTGGCCAGGGACTTCTCTGTTGCGGCCAATCGAGCACAGCGCAATATCAACCCCCAATACCGGGAGAGACGAAACCCCTCCTATCGCTCATTGCCTCCATGTGACTCGGGAATGTACCCAAAAACCACCGTTTTGCATGCCCTCATGGACGTAGTAAGGTGGAAATCAAAGCACAGTAGGAATCACATAAGACTCTATGACGATCTGGGGTCTACAGACTAACCTGCATAAGTGTCACCAGTGAACTGCCATCTGACGTGAGGTATAATACCATCTGGGAGTTCTCGGCGAGTCCATCCAGTGTACCCAGTCTCCACTGAGCACCCGTATACCATCTCTGATGTCAAACACCAATGGATATGGGATCATCCATCGCCCATCTCATGGGTCGAGAAGCATATACGCTAGTCTACACTGGTATATCGATGCCCCGTCTCGATACACCCACGACTAGGGACCTTGAAGGATGTACTTATGGACTACCATGTCCCCACTAGTATGATCCGCATCATAGTCCAGGTACTCAAGTACACATCCTAAGGGCTTTACCAACATGTAACTATAAGACAGTATAAAGAGACAAGTATACATGTTAAGATAAAGAGCAACCAGATAGCATACTATCATATCGAGCAAAAAAGTCATCTCTATATATATATCCAAGCATCCAATATAATATACATCATCTGTACAATACTGGCCTCTAGGGCATACATACAACTAACAATCTCCCACTTGCACTAGGGCCAGCTTCTATAGTATCGCATACCGAGCATCCCGAAGAGTCTCTCTGACTGTATCTGGGGAATGGCCTTCGTGAGTGGATCCGCTGTGTTGTTCTTCATGTCAACCCTCCTGACCTCGATCTCCCGGCGATGAACTATCTCCCGGATCAGGTGATACCGCCTCAGAATATGCCTGGATCGCTGATGGGACCTGGGTTCCTTGGCCAAAGCCATCGCTCCATTGTTATCGCAATACAAAGGTATTGGACGCTCAATGGATGGAACCACTCCAAGTTCAGTAATGAACTTCTTGATCCGACAACCTCTTTGGCAGCATCGTTGGCAGCGATGTATTCAGCCTCCATCGTCGAGTCTGCCACAGTTTCCTGCTTGGAACTCTTCCAGCTAACCGCCCCTCCGTAAAGGGAAAAGACAAATCCCGACTGCGACTTAGAGTCGTCCTTATCACTCCGGAAGCTTGAATCGGTAAAGAACTCCACGTGGAGTTCTCCGTTACCATACACCAAGAGCATCTCTTTAGTCCTTCGTAAGTACTTGAGAATGCTCTTCACAGCTGTCCAGTGACTCTCTCCAGGATCAGCTTGATACCTACTCACTACACTTAGTGAGTATGCTACACCGAGTCTGGTACATAGCATCGCCTACATGATAGAGCCTACAGCCAAAGCATAGGGTATCACTTGCATGCGAGCTCTCTCCAAATCAGTCTTGGGAGACATCTTTTTGGAGAGAGTGACTCCAGAGATCGTGGGTAAATTCCCAAGCTTGGATTCTTCCATACTAAACCTCTTTAGTATGGTGTCAATGTACCTGGACTGGGACAATCCCAATATCTTTTTAGATCTTTCTCTATAGATCCTGATTCCCAATATGCAGGAGGCATCACCAAGATCTTTCATTGAGAATCTTTATGATAAGAAGAGCTTGACCGATTGCAGCATAGAAATGTCATTTCCAATCAAGAGTATGTCATTCATGTACAATATGAGGAAGACAACCTTACTCTCTGCCACCTTCTTGTAGATACAAGGTTCATCTATGTTTTTGACGAAATCAAACTCTTTGATAACGACGTCAAAGCAGATGTTCCAACTCCGCGATGCTTGCTTTATTCTATAAATGGATTTAAGCAACTTGCACACCTTTCCGCTGCTCCCACTATCTACGAAGCCCTCTAGCTGTGTCATGTACACGCACTCTTCTAAATCACCGTTTAGAAAGGCGGTCTTGACATCCATTTGCCAGATTTCGTAATCATGATATGCAGCGATGGCAAGCATGATCCGGATGGATTTAAGCATAGCCACTGGAGAAAAGGTTTCGTCATAGTCCACACCTGGTCTTTGACGAAAACCCTTTGCAACAAGTCTAGCTTTGAAAGTCTCCACTTTCCCATCTACACCAAGTTTTTTCTTGAAGATCCACTTGCTCACAATGGGTTTTACCCCTTCAGGAGCAACTTCCAAAGTCCATACTTTGTTGGTGTACATGGATTCCATCTCGGACCGCATTGCATCCAGCCATTTCACTGAGTCCCCACTCGTGATGGCCTGCTCGAAGCTAGTTGGGTCATCATCCGCCATGATGCAATCCTCGCTCCCACCATCCATGAGAAAACCGTAGTATCTCTCAGGTGGGTGAGGAACCCTACTAGATCGGCGGAGAGGCTGGGGTTCATCGCGAACTACCAAATCCTCTGGTTCTACCAAATCTTCTGTTGTGGTTTGTACAGCTGGAACCTCTTCCAGTTCTACCTCAGAGCCATTAATCTCTTTTGCAAGAAATTTCTTTTCTAAAAAGGTGGCGTGTTGAGCAACAAACACCCTTTGTTCCTCACTGTGGTAGAAGATACACCCTCGCGAATGCTTGGGATATCCAACAAACTTACACAAAACAGACCTTGCCTCGAGTTTGTCCGGTTTTTGTCTTTTGACATAGGCCGGGCAACCCCATATCTTAATAAAATTAAGATATGGTCTCTTCCCCTCCCATATCTCATATGGGTTGGTAGGCACAGATTTGGTAGGAACCCTATTCAGTAGGTATGTTGCTGTCTCCAGTGCATATCCCCAGAAGGAAATAGTTAACTCAGCTACACTCATCATAGAGCGCATCATATCTAATAGGGTGCGGTTCCTCCGTTCCGATACACCGTTGTGCTGTGGTGTATATGGAGGAGTCAGCTGAGAGAGAATCCCATTCTCTTTTAGGAAGTCCAGGAATTCATTGCTCAAGTATTCACCTCCTCGATCAGATCGAAGGATTTTAATACTTTTTCCGGTTTGGTTCTCGACTACTTGTTTATATTCTCTAAATTTCTCAAAAGCTTCTGATTTGTGTTTCATCAGGAACACATATCCGAATCTAGAGAGATCGTCAGTGAATGTAATGAAGTACGAAGAACCATCCCTGGCATTTGTAGACATGGGACCGCATACATCATTATGTATCAGTCCCAAGAGTTCGGTAACTCTTTCTCCGTGTCCCGTAAACGGAGTTTTGGTCATCTTGCCTTTGAGACATGACTGGCAAGTGTCATAAGATGAAAATTCAAACGGATTTAAATATCCATCCTTATGCAACTTAGCTAGTCGTGTCGCATTGATGTGACCCAGTCTACAATGCCACAAGAAGAATTCGTTCATTTCTGAACTCTTCCTCTTGTGTGTGTTTGTTATGCTCAGAACCATTGATTGATTTAGAACATAAATGCCATTGCACAACGTGCCTGATCCAAACAACTTTTGGTTAAGGAAAATGTTCAAAACATTATCCTGTAATACAAAATTATATCCTTCTTTACTCAACAAAGAAACTGATATAATGTTGCATATCAGGTTTGGCATGTAATAGCATTCGTTCAGAATCAATGTATTACTAGTTGGTAATACAAGGTGATATTCTCCGACGGTCTTAGCTGCAACAATTGCACCATTTCCAACTCTTATGTCTTTAAGACCTTCTCCAAGTTCTCTACCTTTCCTAAGCCTATGTAACTGATTACATATATGGGATCCTGACCCGGTATCTAATACCCAGGACGTAGGTCAAATAGAGAAACAGTTCTCTGTAACGAACACACCCGAAGAAAATGCATCAACATGTACTTTCTTCATTCGGCTGGCATGGGAATCCTGGTATTCCCCTATATCATGTTCAGTCCTATAACTCTTATAAGAAAGAACGGAACCAACGTTCCCCAACACAGTATAACATGCGGGTTCGGTCAATACATCCATATTATTATCTTGATTAAAGCATGACATGGTCGCTACCTGGAGAGAGAGAGAAGAAAACACTTTAGCGTATGCTCTTGCAAGATCAGATTGGTTATTATTTTATCTAATAAGGATGGCTCCCACTGTTTTTTATCAAATCTTCCTTCAAACCCTAAAAGGAAAGACTAGCCGAGATTAATTACACCTTACAATTTCGCCAATCTTTCAGCCAGGCCAGTGTCGGTACTTTGAGGGAGGTTCCCCGTGCTTTCGCACGGACTTAATTAAAGTAAACCTCGTTTTCCCAGAGGCGTAACCCCGTTGACACCTTTCTAGACACCTACTTGATTGGCTAATTGTCCTGTGTAAAACTCTCTCAGGAGTAACAATTACTCACAGCGGGTATCGGGATCCAACTATCTCATAGAAGGTATGCAATCTCATTGCAAACTTAAACACTTGAAATTCCCGATAATATTTTGCCCCAAGCATCCCATGACCTTGACGGAGGTCAACAAACCATAGGGTGCAAGTCAAGTTCAACCCGTCATTTCTTGATTGAATCAAACCCACCCGCACGACCCTTGACGGAGGTCAACAAGGTCGTACGACTACCCTAATCCAATCTGCATCATATGCATAAGCAGATAAATACTAGTTAGCTACCGCACACTACGCTTTGACGGAGGTCAACAAACGTAGCACGAATACTAAGTAGGACTTATCTGAAATGACGGAGGGCTATGTCAGGTTTTTCTAAAAACCTATTGCGTAATGAACTTGATACATTGTAGAATCGAGTGAATTTTTGAAATGGAGTGATTTTGAGGCTTTCATTAGTTTTTCTAAAGAGGTCACTCCCGGTGAAGGGATCTCGGCTCTTTCCTCATCGAATAAGGTGCGGGATATATCATATACATCACTATGCAAAGCAAAACTCCAAAAGCAATAAAAAACAAACCGAGTGTTGTAGCATCTGCCAGTTTTGCTAAAGAGGTCACTCCCGGTGAAGGGATCTCGGCTCTTTCCTAAACGAATAAGGTGCAGGGTATATCATATAAACCGCTATGCAAAGCAAGACTGTAGCTACCCTTTTTGGAAAAATTGATTCTACAACATCTTTTAGGTTTCTTTTCTTTCATTAATCACATTAATGAAGTCCAATCATTTAAATCACCTAAACATCACAGATAAATACGACGTACACGTATGCCATCCGCATTCGCCTCGATGTCCCCTCGTGCACCGTTAGGTTAGGTAACTAACGGCAGAGCAGGGCAGGGCTAGCGCGGGTGTAAAACATAAGTAACGTCTATATAATATATCATATATACTATATACAGTATTTATCACAGAACATCAAATGATCACATCATAGATATCGCAGCAGAAGAAATATATGAAACATTGGATATACTAGGACGTCCGTGTTTTATTTTGAGCCTCTATAAAACACGGATTCCACGGTCACGACGAATAGCCAAACCCAAACCCCTAGACCCCTACGAGAGCGGCAAGCAACCCTACCAATTCTGGAGTTAGGAGACCCGTACTCGACTCCTCGAGTTGGTCTCCTACTGGACTCCATAACCCGGTTACTTGTGCTCTCCTCCTTGGGTCTATCATAGTACGGAAAAGTAAATAATATACAAATGGTGACATCGACCTCATCCCGAAAGTGCCCCAATAAAAGAATATTACATACATTTAATTTTATATGAATGAAAATAAAAACTCTCATCTCACATAAAACCCCCGGCTATTCGGAACGCGACGATCCAATATAACATATCCAGCAACACATAACATCACATGTCATCAACGTAAGTAAATATGCGCATCCTAATTATCGTTGACATATAGCAACGAAACCGACGATATCACATATTACACTTACGGTCACAGAAAAGATAGTGTAAAACTACAACATTTGGAATCAACAATCTCTTTAGACATCGTAAATCTGAAATATCACATATTTCGCATTTCATGCCTAACTGTATGAATTCCACATATTGTATCACATTCCAGATAAATAGACTGTATTAAACTTTCCGAACAGATCATCAAATACCCAAGATTTCCTAAATAGCTCAACACTTGAGCGGAGTTCAAAAATTCCAGAATACGTCACAGTAGCAACGGTCCAGCCGTAGAAGAGTCAAGCCAACGCCTCACATGTGGCACGCCGTACTGCCCCAAACCCTAAGGTTCAAAGGGCAGTTCAAAACGGTCACTTAATCGAGTTAAGGTTTGTTGTCTTCTAGAGGGTCCATCACATCACATGCACGTTTTTCCAAAAGATTCAATCTCGGTAAAAATTCAACACTTGAAACTTTTTCGTTCCGGGAAAAATTGAGTTAGTGATATCCGTTCGAACATTTTAATACTTACTAAATTATCCGGAATAACAGAACAAAATTAAATTCCCCGATCGATTCGATGATTACAAAATGAACCCCTGAATACTCAACACTTGAGTCAGATTTAAAAAACCCATAAAAATCCAACAGAAGAATTAAACATTACTGTGCAAACAGAAGAACCTTTTGTCACTGTACTGCCGCGGTTCTGCGGCACAAGCAGAGATTTGCCGCGGAACCGCGGTCGTCCGTACGGTTCAGGTGATCGTTTTGCATAGTAATGCTTAGATAACCCTGCTGAATTTTTTATGTATTTTTAATTCAGAAAAATCACAGATTTGAAAAAATGTCCAGAGAAGGGTTGATTTTGATGTATTCGGGTTCGTTCGGAGTTTTACAATCGTTAATGTTGGAGATAGTGCCCTCAGAGTCAATTATTGGATCACAGGCACGTGATTGCAATGATTGAGGGAGGACCTATCCCGGTACCACAGTCTTACTCGAGATGATAGTATGCTATCTGGTTTACCTTTATCATCGTGTACTGCTTTAGGTGACCTGACAGGTCGCTATTACACGTTGATAGAGCCCCTAGGATTCTTGCTTGACGACCAGCAGTATGAGGGCGATCATATACGTGAGAGCTGGGGTCTACAAGCGCATCCTTAAATGGTCCCTAGTCGTGGGAGTTTCGAGACAGGGCATCGATTCTCCAGAGTAGACTAGTGTATACAGTCGAGACCCCGACGAGGGGCGGTGGCCGGTCTCATAAGCCACTGGTGTCAGTTGGTTCACCTAAGATGTATACAGGTGCTCATTGGGTTATGAGTACACCGGACAGGACTCGCCGGGAACATGCTAGTTGGTCTTATACCTGACGTCAGATAGCAGTTCCCAGGTGACATGTGTACAGGTTAGTTCATCGACCTGGGGATCGTCATTTATCTCGTGTGAGTTCCCACTGTGCTTTGATTACTACCCTACCACGGCTCAAAGGAGTCATGCAAACATGTTTTAGTTGGGTACAGTCCCGAGCCACATGGAGGCAGTGAGCGGATCTTCGGGGGTTCGTCTCTCCCGGTATTGGGGGTGAGGTCGCGCTGTGTCTAGGAGAGCCATTACACGAAGTCCTTGGCCAAGGCAGGAGATTTACTGGTAGGTATTCCAGTAGTATCTCAGGGTGTTCTGGGCTACACTCCGACACGACTTGTACCTCTTTTGGGGGTCTGACTTTTACCAACCCCCTAGGCCCGCCATGCGATGCTCATAGACGAATGGACCGGACTGTACGGATATTGTCACTGACAGGCTCAGTAGGGTGTCAGGATGAGTTCGCTCATCAACATACCATTTAGTCAATAGCTGGTGGCCCGTCACGTATTGGCTTATACCTCTGACGTGCTAGTGGTTAAATCCACAGCCATAGTATTGACGAGTCTTTAGAGTCCACCACACTTTCGGTTACTCAGGCTTTCGGGCGAAACGCTGTAGAGGCCGTATGGAGATATGGCAGGGTCCGATCAGATACGTGCGGTATTGCACGGATCAGGATCGGACGGTTTGTACTAGAGGCCGTATAGTTATATGGCAGGGTTCGATCAGATTTGTGCGGTATTGCACGGATCAGGATCGGACGGATAATACTAGCCGGTTTTGGTTTAAGCCGGATCCTAGTATAGTACAGTGTAGATTTGTCTCATTGCATTTGTATCCGGTCGGAATACAGATGCGGGTATGTATGCACAGTATCGGGGTTTTCCTGTAATTTATTACGGGACCAGTTTTCTGGAGTTGCCAGTTTGCATTCCGTTCCGGCCGGTTTTCCTTTGTTCTTTCCCGGCCGGACTTTTCCGATGGAGGGGGTTATTTGCAATTGTGCAAATAACATTTGTGGAGGGGGTTTCTTGCATATGTATTCATTATGATAGGATATGCATCTTATTCTTCCATGATGGTGCATTTATGAGATTTGATGTGATTAGAAGTGATAAGCATGGTTGATGTTTTCTTTGCTTTATGTTATGGTCACCATTTTCTATCTCCTACCATTACCTCCCTTCTTGGTTTTGCAAATTGATTTCCTCCACCATTCATATATGAGGCCGGCCACTTGAGTGAGGAGTGAGAGGGATTTTCATTTTGTGAAGTGGGAAAATTATCATCTCATTTTGATACACCAAAGTTCATCTCCATTTTGTTCATTTTACTTCCCTCCATCCAATGGCAACTTCATTACCCCTAATGAGACATAGCCTCTACACTACACTTTCTACAGCATATCTTGGGCATGTCGACTTGCCAGCTTCATGTCCGAGTTGCCTCGGTATTGAGGTGGGAGCCCGTAAAAGATGCAGACGATGTGGTGCCCTTCCGGCAAGGATGCGACGACCGGAGTTTCCGCGGGAGATCGGGACGACGACGAGAAGACCGGAGGACTCGGATCACTCGGTATATCTCTAACCCGTCTTGTTGTTAGCTAGAACTAGTTTAATGGCCCGATCCGGGGTTTAGTGCGCGGTGGTGCCGGTTTGCAAAGTTCGCAAAATTAAAGTTTATCACCGCTTCCGCATTTGGCCGTCGGATTGACGTCCGGGGCGCCGCCGTGCACTTACAGTTAACACATTGCCTAATTCTCTAGCTAGCCTCTGATACCAATGTTTGGTTAACCTAGCACCTCATGAAGGGTTTGGAAGCATCTCATGTGCCAAATTCAAATTTTTAAGATGCTAAGTGAACATACAAAGAATCATCACTAGAAAATTAGGGTTTCTAAAACTACACATCATTACAAGTAACAAAGGCTAGGGTTTTGAGAGTACAACCTTTGTAGCTCCCTACGCTAGACTCCTTGGCCACTTGAGGGTTGGAAAAGGGTTCTCTTGAGGTCTTCTAATGTCCACGACGATCCACCCGAAGCTCCTTTGTCCAAGCTTGCAACTTCACTTGATCAAGGGAAGAAAATGAAGCTAACACTCTTCACAAGTAGGGAAGACTTGTGTAGAATGGTGTTGTGGTGGCTTTTCTCACTTCAAAATCCTAACTTGGTGAGTGTTTTGCTCACTAGAGAAATCTAGAGTGTAGGGTTTCTAGGCACTCTTGTGAAGGTTCATAAGGCATCAAACATGCCCGGATAAAAATTTAGACGTGCCGAACAACCCAAAGCCGGGATCTTTGCTAGATTATTAGGGTTAAACATGCAAGATGATAACTTTTATCTAAGTGTGAGGGATTACAACCTTTGTAGTCCGCTCCTTCGCTTCACAAGCTCTGAGTAGAAGTCCCTTTGCCGCGATCCACGATCTCCCGGACTCATGAAAGGCTCCACGACTCGAACGATCCATGCTAGCTTGAAGTGTTCCAAATCTCCGATGATCTACGTCGAAGTTGCAAAGACTCAAGCTTTCTCACTCTAAAGAGATGAACGCACTAATCTCATGGGCTAGATGAGATGAGGATGAGAGAGTAGTATTTATGCTTTCTTTTTAAATCATTTTCTCATATTTATTCATCACATAAAGAATTTCTAGTGAGCTTTTTTTCAAGAGAGAAGAAGATGATCATGGAAAAGATAATCATAAATCCTTTTGTGATGAATAGAAATAAAAGTATATGATTGATATATAAACCATGGTCAAGGATGAGTGGCTAAGAATGTGTAGAGAATAAACTAGAGTTAGGGTTTGGTTGGGTTAGAAATGTGTCATCAAAAAATATCTTAAGCATGACAAAAGAAATAGCTTCTAGAAGGCGCAAGAAGTAACTAACCCTAATCAAACCCTAACCTCATTTAATCATCCTTAAACATGTTTAACAATTAATCATATCATGTCACAATAATATATATCACATATATATTATATATTTGCAACAAAAGAAAATAATACAATTAACATATATCGCATATATATCAATGTATCATCCAGTGAGAAAATGAAATAATAAAGCGAGCCAATATTAGATAATGTAATACAATATATCATATATATTATTATACATTAAATCATCGAATAAACACTTGATCCGACGATCCGGCTATATCGAATATTACCGACTAATATATCATGTACCGATTCATCGAATCAACACTTGATCCGATGACCCGGTTCATATCTAAATATCGCGAGAATATAATACGGTATCTCATATCGCAATATTCTCGGTCCTGCACATATCACATATGTGCCTCTACTCCGTTTCGCCTGAGCCAAGAAACCTCTGTGTAGGACTCTAAAGAATCGTCAATACGCCGGTAGCAGGTGATGATCATATCAAACACCGACAAGCTGCAAGCGGTCAGCTAAACGTAACAGCCACCCAGGTATTGAGCGATCAGAAGATCAACAAGCTAGCCTGTGCGTTCTCCTGTGAATCCAATCAGTAACACACCCGTACAGTCCGGTCTGTTCGTCTGATATGTCGCATATAAAGTCTAGGGGTGGTATACATCAGACCCCAGTAACCGATAAGTCATGTCGATGTGTGGCTCATAACGGGTCGAGAAACTACTAGTAACACTTACCAGTAAATCTCTATATCAGCCCTGGCCAGGGACTTCCAGTTATAGCTAATCGAACACAGCACAACATCAACTCCCTATACCGGGAGAGACGAATCCCCTCCTATCGCTCATTTCCTCCATGTGATTCGGGACTGTACCCAAAAGCCACCGTTTTGCACGCCCTCTTGGACGTGGTAAGGTGAAAATCAAAGCACAGTGGGAATCACACAAGACTCTATGACGATCTCGGGTCTACAGACTACCCTGTACCAGTGTCACCGGAGAACTGCCATCTGACGTGTGGTATATCACCATCTGGGAGTTCTCGGCGAGTCCGTCCAGTCTACCCAGTCTCCACTGAGCACCCGTACACCATCTCTGATGTCAAACACCGATGGATGTGGGATCATCCATCGCCCATCATATGGGTCAAGATGCGTATACGCTAGTCTACTCTGGTGTATCGATGTCCTGTCTCGATATACCCTCGACTAGGAACAGTTATACGATGTACTCATCGACTACCAAGGCCCCACTAGTATGATCTCATCATAGTCCCGGTAGTCAAGTACAGATCCTAAGGGCTTTATCAACATGTGAGAGAAAAACAGTAAACCAATACAAGTCAACATGTTAAGATAAAGTGAAACCAAATAGCATACTATCATGACGAGCAAGAAAGTCATCTCTATATATATCCAAGCATCCATTATAATATACATCATATGTACAACAATGGCCTCTAGGGCATATACATAACTAAAAATCTCCCACTTGCACTAAGGCCAGCTGCTGTAGTATCTCATACCCAGCATCCCGAATAATCTCTCAAGCTGTATCTGGGGAATAGCCTTCGTGAATGGATCCGCAGTGTTGTCCTTCGTATCTACTCTCCTGACCTCGATCTCCCGGCGATCAACTATCTCCCTGATCAGGTGATACCGCCTCAGAATATGTATGGACTTTTGATGGGATCTGGGTTCCTTGGCCAATGCCACAGCTCCATTGTTATCGCAATACAGAGGTATTGGATGCTCAATGGATGGAACCACTCCAAGTTCAGTAATGAACTTCTTGATCCAGACAGCCTCTTTGGCGGCATCGTTGGCAGCGATGTATTCAGCCTCCATCGTCGAGTCTGCAACGGTTTCCTGTTTGGAACTCTTCCAACATACCTCCCCTCCATTGAGGGTAAATACTAAACCCGAATGCGACTTAGAGTCGTCCTTATCACTTTGGAAGCTGGAATCGGTAAAGGACTCCACCTGGAGTTCTCCGTTACCATACACCAAGAACATCTCCTTAGTCCTTCGTAAGTACTTGAGAATGTTCTTCACAGCTGTCCAATGACTCTCTCCAGGATCTGCTTGATACCGACTCACTACACTTAGTGAGTATGCTACATCGGGTCTGGTACATAGCATCGCATACATGATAGAGCCTACTGCCGAAGCATAGGGTATCCCTTGCATGCGAGCTCTCTCCAAATCAGTCTTGGGAGACATCTCTTTAGAGAGAGTGAGTCCAGAGATCGTGGGTTGGTTCCCATGCTTGGATTCTTCCATACTAAATCTCTTTAGTATGGTGTCAATGTACCTGGATTGGAACAATCCTAGTATCCGTTTAGATCTATCTCTATAGATCATGATTCCCAATATGCAGGAGGAATCACCTAGATCTTTCATCGAGAATCTCTGTGATAAGAAGAGCTTGACTGATTGCAGCATAGGAATATCATTTCCTATCAAGAGTATGTCATCCATGTACAATACGAGGAAGGCAACCTTACCCTCTGCTACCTTCTTATAGATACAAGGTTCATCTATATTTTTGATGAAGTCAAACTCTTTGACTACAACATCAAAACAGATGTTCCAACTCCGCGATACTTGCTTTAACCCATAAATGGATTTAAGCAGCTTGCACACCTTTCCGCTGCTCCCACTATCTATGAAGCCCTCTGGCTGAGTCATGTACACGCTCTCTTCTAAATCACCGTTTAGAAAGGCGGTCTTAACATCCATTTTCCAGATTTCGTAGTCATGGTATGCAGCAATGGCAAGTAAGATCCGGATGGACTTAAGCATAGCCACTGGAGAAAAGGTTTCGTCATAATCCACACCTGGTCGTTGACGAAATCCCTTTGCTACAAGTCTAGCTTTAAAAGTCTCAACTTTTCCATCTACACCAAATTTCCTTTTAAAAATCCACTTGCTCCCAATGGGTTTTACCCCTTCAGGAGCATTATCCAAAATCCATACTTTATTGGTGTACATGGATTCCATCTCAGATCGCATTGCATCCAGCCATTTCACAGAGTCACCACTCGTGATGGCCTGCTCGAAACTAGTCGGTTCATCATCATCCATGATGCAATCCTCGCTTCCACCATCAATGAGAAAACCTTAGTATCTCTCAGGTGGACGAGAAACCCTACTAGATCGGCGGAGATGCTGGGGTTCGTTGGGTACTATTGAATCCTCCGGTTCTACCAAATCTTCAGTTTCAGTTTGAGTTTGTGTAGCTGGAATTTCTTCCAGTTCTACCTCTTCGCCACTAATTCCTTTTGCAAGAAATTCCTTTTCTAAAAAGGTGGCATGTCGAGAAACAAACCCCTTTTGTTCCTCGCGATGGTAGAAAAGATATCCATGTGAATATTTGGGATATCCCACAAACTTACATAGAACTGACCGTGCCTCGAGTTTGTCTGGATTCTGCCTTTTGACATAGGCCAGACAACCCCATATCTTAACTCGTTTAAGGCATGGTCTCTTCCCACTCCATATCTCATATGGTGTGGTAGGTACAGATTTAGTTGGAACTTGATTCAATAGGTATGCTGCTGTCTCCAATGCATACCCCCAGAAGGAAATAGGCAACTCAGCTGTACTCATCATAGAGCGCACCATATCTAATAGGGTGCGATTCCTCCGCTCCGATACACCGTTGTGCTGTGGTGTATAAGGAGGAGTAAGCTGAGAGAGAATCCCATTCTCTTTTAGATAATCTAGGAACTCACTGCTTAAGTACTCACCTCCTCGATCAGATCGAAGAATCTTAATACTTTTGCCCGTTTGATTCTCTACTTCGTGCTTATATTCTCTGAATTTCTCAAAAGCTTCAGACTTGTGTTTCATCAGGAACACATATCCGAATCTTGAGAGATCGTCAGTGAATGTAATGAAGTAGGAAGAACCGTTCCTGGCATGCGTAGACATGGGACCGCATACATCACTATGTACCAGTCCTAAGAGTTCGGTAACTCTTTCTCCGTGTCCACTAAACGGAGCTTTGGTCATTTTTCCTTTGAGACATGAATGGCAAGTATCATAAGATGATAATTCGAACGGATTCAAATAACCATCCTTATGTAACTTAGCCAGTCGTGTCGCATTGATATGACCAAGTCTACAATGCCACAAGAAGGATTCGTTCATTTCTGAATTTTTCCTCTTGTGTGTGTTTTGTATATTGAGGACTGTATTCTGATTTAGAATGAATATGCCATTATGTAACGAGCCTGATGCAATCAACTTTTGATCTAGGAATATGTTCATAACATTATCCTTTACTACAAAATTATATCCTTCTTTACTTAATAAAGAAACTGATATAGTGTTGCACATCATGTTCGGTATATAATAGCACTCATTTAGAATCAGTGTATTACGACTTGGTAATACAAGGTGATATTCGCCAACTGCTTTGGCTACAATACTTGCACCGTTCCCTACTTGAACGGAATGATCACCTTTTCCTAGTTCTCTACCTTTTCGTAGCCCATGTAACAATTTACTTATGTGGGATCCTGATCCGGTATCTAATACCCAGGACGTAGGGTGAACTGAGAAACAGTTCTCAATAACTAATACACCCGAAGAAGATGCATCAACATGCATGTTCTTTTGGGCGGCTTGAGAATCCAGATATTCTCCTGTTTCCTGTTCAGTCTTGTAACTCTTATAAGAAAGAACGGGTCCAACATTCCCTAGCTCAGTACAATAATTGGGTTCAGTCAATACATCCATATTATTATCTTGATTATGGCCTGACATGGTCGCTACCTGGAGAGAGAGAGAAGAAAACACTTTAGCGTATGCTCTTGCAAGATTAGATTGGTTATTATCTTATCTAATCAGGATGTCTCCCACTGTTTTTATCAAATC
This sequence comes from Agapanthus africanus, assembly GCA_030015575.1. Lineage (NCBI taxonomy): Eukaryota > Viridiplantae > Streptophyta > Magnoliopsida > Asparagales > Amaryllidaceae > Agapanthus > Agapanthus africanus. Next base: position 329,379,311 of record CM057345.1, on the reverse strand, counting down.
TACCTTAAAACCCTAAAAGGTAAGATTAGCCGGGATTAATTACACCCTACAATTTCGTCAATCTTTCAGCCAGATCAGTGTCGGTACTTTGAGGGAGGTTCCCCGTGCTTTCGCACGGACCTAATTAAAGTAAACCTCGTTTTCCCAGAGGCGTAACCCCGTTAACACTTTTCTAAACACCTACTTGAATGACTAATTGTCCTGTGTAAAACTCTCCCAGGAGTAACTCTTACTCGCAGTGGGTATCGGGATCCAACTATATCATAGAAGGTATGCAATCTCATTGCAAATTTCAACACTTGAAATTCCCAATAATATTTTTACCCCTAACCCCCTATGACCTTGACAAAGGCCAACAAACCATAGGAAGCTAGTCAAGTTCAACCTGTCATTTCTTGATTGAATTAAACCCACCCGCACGACCCTTGACAAAGGCCAACAAGGTCGTACGAATACCCAAATCCAATCACATCATATGTTTAAACAGATAAGTACCAGTTAGCTACCGCACACTACGCCTTGACAAAGGCCAACAAACGCAGCACGAATACTAAATAGTCCTTATCTGAAATGACGGAGGGCTACGCAGGTTTTTCAGAAAAACCCTGAGCGTAATGAACTTGATATCGTCGTAGAATCGAGTGGTTTTGAAAAGGAGTGTTTTTGAGGCTTTTTTCTTAGTTTTGCTAAAGGGGTCACTCCCGGTGAAGGGATCGTCGGCCCTTTCCTCATCGAATAAGGTGCAGGATATATCATATATACCGCTGTGCAAAGCAAAACACTAAAAGCATTCAAAAGACAAACCGCGTTTTGTAGCATCTCCCAGTTTCGCTAAAGAGGTCACTCCCGGTGAAGGGATCTCGGCTCTTTCCCCATCGAATAAGGTGCAGGATATATCATATATATCACTGTGCAAAGCAAAACTGTAGCTACCCCTTTTAAAAAGTTTTGATTCTACAACATCTTTAGGTTTCTTTTCTTTTTATTAATCTCATTAATAAAATCCCATCAGCTTATGCTTCCTAAGCATCACAGAAGAAACGAAAGCAGTAATATATTTATATATCAGCATATATATATAGTATAAGCATTCGTCTCAGGCAGTAATATGATCTCATCACAGAACATTGCAGCAGAAGAACATATATGAAATATTGGATATACTAGGACGTCCGTGTTTCCAATACGAGCCTGTATAAAACACGGATTCCACGGTCGCGACGAATAGCCAAACCCACATCCCAAGACCCCTACGAGAGCGGCAAGTAACACTGCAAATTCTAGGGTTAGGAGACCCGGTCTCGACTCCTCAAGATGGCATCCCACTGGACCGTAGAACCCACCTTGGGTCTACCTAATGCGAAAAAGTAAATAATATACAACGGTGACATCATCCGCAACCTGGAAGTGCCCCAATAAAAGAATATTACATTACAAATGAATTTTACATGAATGAAAATAAAAAAAACTCATCTCACATAAAACCCCCGGCTATTCAGAACGCGACGATCCAATATAACATATCACAGCAACACATAATATCACATATCATCAACGTAAGTAAATATGCGCATCCCAATTGTCGTTGACATATAGCAACGAAACCGGCGATATCACATATTACACTTACGGTCACAGAAAAGAAAGTGTAAAACTACAACATTTGGAATCAACAATCACTTTAGACATCGTAAATCCGAAATATCACATACTTCGCATTTCATGCCTAACTCTATGAATTCCACATATTGTATCACATTCCAGATAAATAGACAGTATTAAACTTTCCGAACAGATAATCAAATACCCAAAATTTCCTAAATTGCTCAACGCTTGAGCGGAGTTCAAATAATCCCAGAATATGTCACAGTATCGGTGATCCAGCCGTAGAAGGGTTAAGCCAATGCCTCACATGTGGCACGCCGTACTGCCCCAAACACGAAGGTTCAAAAGGCAGTTCAAGACGGTCACATAATCGAGTTAAGGTTTGTTGTCTTCTAGAGGGTCCACCGCTTAACTTGTACAATTTTTCCGAAAGATTTAAACCCTTTAAAAATTCAACACTTGAAAGTTTGCCGTACCGGGAAACAGTGAGTTAATGATATCCGTTCAAATAGTTTAACAGTTTCTAAATATCCGGAAAGAATTACGAATTTAAATATTCCGATCGAATCAACTATTACAAAACAAACCCCTGAATATTCAACATTTGAAACAGATTAAAAATACCCAGAAGCATCAACAAGCACCTACGGATATTACCATGAAAAACACGTGTCACCAATCCATAATTCCGCCGCGGAACCGCCGCGAAAAGCATGTTTTCGCCGCGGTTCCGCCGCCGTTTAGAGGAATTGTGGGCCTGTGTTTCATGGTAATTCTTAGAATTCCCTGCTGATTTTTTTACGTATTTTTAATTCAGAAAAATCCCAGTTTTTGAAAAATTTCCAGAGAGGGGGTTAAATTCGTCGGTTCGGGTTCGATCGGGTTTTAACTTCGTAAACACGTCGCCTAATGCTCTAGCTTGGCTCTGATACCACTGTAGGGTTCCTAGGCACTCTTGTGAAGGTTCATAAGGCATCAAACATGCCCGGATAAAAATTTAGACGTGCCGAACAACCCAAAGCCTGGATCTTTGCTAGATTATTAGGGTTAAACATGCAAGATGATAACTTTTATCTAAGTGTGAGGGATTACAACCTTTGTAGTCCGCTCCTTCGCTTCACAAGCTTTGAGTAGAAGTCCCTTTGCCGCGATCCACGATCTCCCGGACTCATGAGAGGCTCCACGACTCGAACGATCCATGCTAGCTTGAAGTGTTCCAAATCTCCGATGATCTAAGTCGAAGTTGCAAAGACTCAAGCTTTCTCACTCTAAAGATATGAACACACTAATCTCATGGGCTAGATGAGATGAGGATGAGAGAGTAGTATTTATGCTTTCTTTTTAAATCATTTTCTCATATTTATTCATCACATAAAGAATATCTAGTGAGCTTTTTTTCAAGAGAGAAGAAGATGATCATGGAAAAGATAATCATAAATCCTTTTGTGATGAATAGAAATAAAAGTATATGATTGATATATAAACCATGGTCAAGGATGAGTGGCTATGAATGTGTAGAGAATAAACTAGAGTTAGGGTTTGGTTGGGTTAGAAATGTGTCATCAAAAAATATCTTAAACATGACAAAAGAAATAGCTTCTAGAAGGTGCAAGAAGCAACTAACCCTAATCAAACCCTAACCTCATTTAATCATCCTTAAACATGTTTAACAATAATCATATCATGTCACAATAATATATATCACATATATATTATATATTTGCAACAAAAGAAAATAATACAATTAACATATATCGCATATATATCAATGTATCATCCAGTGAGAAAATGAAATAATAAAGCGAGCCAAAATTAGATAATGTAATACAATATATCATATATATTATTATACATTAAATCATCGAATCAACACTTGATCCGACGATCCGGCTATATCGAATATTACCGACTAATATATCATGTACCGATTCATCGAATCAACACTTGATCCGATGACCCGGTTCATATCTAAATATCGCGAGAATATAATACGGTATCTCATATCGTATTATTCTCGGTCCTGCACATATCACATATGTGCCTCTACTCCGTTTCGCCTGAGCCAAGAAACCTCTGTGTAGGACTCTAAAGAATCGTCAATACGCCGGTAGCAGGTGATGATCATATCAAACACCCACAAGCTGCAAGCGGTCAGCTAAACGTAACACCCACCCAGGTATTGAGCGATCAGAAGATCAACAAGCTAGCCTGTGCGTTCTCCTGTGAATCCAATCAGTAACACTCCCGTACAGACCGGTCTGTTTGTCTGATATGTCGCATATCAAGTCTAGGGGTGGTATACGTCAGACCCCAGTAACCGATAAGTCGTGTCGATGTGTGGCTCATAACGGGTCGAGAAACTACTAGTAACACTTACCAGTAAATCTCTATATCAGCCCTGGCCAGGGACTTCCAGTTATAGCCAATCGAACACAGCACAACATCAACTCCCTATACCGGGAGAGACGAATCCCCTCCTATCGCTCATTGCCTCCATGTGATTCGGGACTGTACCTAAAAGCCACCGTTTTGCACGCCCTCTTGGATGTGGTAAGGTGAAAATCAAAGCACAGTGGGAATCACACAAGACTCTATGACGATCTCGGGTCTACAGACTACCCTGTACCAGTATCACCGGAGAACTGCCATCTGACGTGTGGTATATCACCATCTGGGAGTTCTCGGCGAGTCCGTTCAGTGTACCCAGTCTCCACTGAGCACCCGTACACCATCTCTGATGTCAAACACCGATGGATGTGGGATCATCCATCGCCCATCATATGGGTCAAGATGCGTATACGCTAGTCTACTCTGGTGTATCGATGCCCTGTCTCGATATACCCTCGACTAGGAACAGTTATAGGATGTACTCATCGACTACCAAGGCCCCACTAGTATGATCTCATCATAGTCCCAGTAGTCGAGTACAGATCCTAAGGGCTTTATCAACATGTGAGAGAAAAACAGTAAACCAATACAAGTCAACATGTTAAGATAAAGTGAAACCAAATAGCATACTATCATGAAGAGCAAGAAAGTCATCTCTATATATATCCAAGCATCCATTATAATATACATCATATGTACAACAATGGCCTCTAGGGCATATACATAACTAACATAGAGAGCAAAAGAAGAAGGAGAAAGAAGATGATGGCCTTTTTGAAGAACAAGAGTAAAGATAATATCATGTGAAAAATAGAAAATATATGCATATATATTTTCCACTCTTCATCTCAAACCATGGTTAAATAATAAAGATATTATTGAATTTGAGTTAAAACACAAAAGGAAAGTTAATCCATGGTTAAAAGGTGGGTGAGCAAGGTTAGGTCAAAGAAGAGTGTAGAAACTAAACCATGAATTATCCTTCTCTTTTTCTTTTTGTTTTAACACAAATAGAAATAATAATCCATATATAAAACCAAGGTGTGAGTCTTATATTGCCACCATCTTCTATATATATACAACCATGAAGGATGATGTATGTATGTATGTGTGCATGCACATCCATATGTGCAAGAACAAGAAAAAAATGCATACATGCATGCATACATCCAAAAATACAAGAAAGGATTTCTAGTGAGAAACTAATGGATAAATGATAAATCAACACTTGATTTAGCAATCCGTCCATATCACATATGACCCAACCAAAAGTAAGCCGCCCGATTAATATACGGTATCTTATACGCGCATTTTAACCGGGTCCATGCGCATATCGCATACGTGCACCACAATGTTTCGCCTGGACTAGGTAACTACTTTGTGGGACTCTAAGACTCGTCAATACGCCGGCAGTGGGTGATGATCATATCAAGCACCACCAAGCTGCAAGCGGTCAGCTAAACGTAATGGCCACCCGGGTATTGAGCGATCAGAAGAAAACAAGCGAACCTGCTACAACTCCCGTCGAGCCAACCGGCAACACTACCGTACAGTCCGGTCTCTTTGTCAGATATGCTGCATATCGAGCTTAGAGAAGGTAAACGTCAGACCCTAATAACCGATAAGTCGTGCCGATGTGAGGCCCATAACGGGTCGAGAAATTACTGGTAACACTTACCAGTAAATCTCTAAATCAGCCCTGGCCAGGGACTTCCCTGTTACGGCCAATCGAGCACAGCGCAACATCAACCCCCAATACCGGGAGAGACGAAACCCCTCCTATCGCTCATTGCCTCCATGTGACTCGAGACTGTACCCAAAAACCACCATTTTGCACGCCCTCATGGACGTGGTAAGGTAGAAATTAAAGCACAGTGGGAATCACACAAGACTCTATGACGATCTCAGGTCTACAGACTAACCTGCACAAGTGTCACCAGAGAACTGCCATCTGACGTGAGGTATAATACCATCTGGGAGTTCTCGGCGAGTCCGTCCAGTGTACCCAGTCTCCACTGAGCACCCGTATACCATCTCTGATGTCAAACACCAATGGATATGGGATCATCCATCGCCCATCTCATTGGTCGAGAAGCGTATACGCTAGTCTACACTGGTATATCGATGCCCCGTCTCGATACACCCATGACTAGGGACCTTGAAGGATGTACTTATGGACTCCCATGTCCCCACTAGTATGATCCGCATCATAGTCCAGGTAGTCAAGTACACATCTTAAGGGCTTTACCAACATGTAACTATAAGACAGTATAAAGAGACAAGTATACATGTTAAGATAAAGAGCAACCAGATAGCATACTATCATATCGAGCAAGAAAGTCATCTCTATATATGTCCAAGCATCCAATATAATATACATCATCTGTACAATACTGGCCTCTAGGGCATACATATAACTAACAATTTGATACCGGATCAGGATCCTACATATGTAATTTGTTGCATGGGCTACAGATAGGTAGAGAACTGAGAACGAGTGATAAGTTTCATGAGATAGAAATGGTGCAAGTGTTGCAGCCAAGTCTGTTGGTAGTTATCACCCTGTATTACCAGAATACATTGATTCTGAACGAATTATATTAGATACTGAACCTGATATAAAACATCATATCAGTCTCTTTATTAGTAAAGAAGGATATAATTTTGTATTGTTGGATAATGTTTTGAACATTTCCTATATCAAGAGTTGATCGGTTCAGGCACGTTATCTAAAAGCATAGACGTTCTAAATCAAACCGCTGTTCTTAATGTACAGAACACACAAAAGAGGAAGAGTTCAGAAATGAACGAATCCTTCTTGAGGTATTGTAGACTAGGTCATATCAATGCGACCCGACTAGCTGAAATTACATTTAGATGCATATTTAAATTGTTTTGAATTTACATCTTGTGAAACTTGCCAGTCATGTCACAAAGATAAGATGACCATATCTCAGTTTATTGGAAACAGAGAAAGAGTTAGTGAATTCTTGGGATTGATACATGATGATGTATGTAAGTTCCCTGTCTACACATGCCAGGACCGGTTCTTTGTACTTTATAATATTCACCGATGATCTCTCAAGATTCAGACATATGTTCCTGTTGAAGCACATGTACGAAGCTTTTGAGATATTCACCGAATATAAATTAGAAGTAGAGAACAAAAACGGGTATAAGTATTATGTCCTTCGACGTGATCAGGGAAGAGAATACTTGAGCCGGACTATTCTAAAGGAGAATGAGATTCTCTCTCAGCATTACTCCTCCGTATACACCACAGCACGTCGGTGTATCAGGGCGGAGCAATCACACCCTATTTGATATGGTGCGCTCTATGATGAGTACTATTGAGTAGCATATTTTCTTTTGGGGTTATGCACTTGAGAAGTTGCATACCTATTGAATAGGGTTTCAACCAAATCAGATGCCTACCACTACATATGTGATATGGTATGGGAAGAGCCCATCTCTTAAAGATATTAAGATTTGGGGTTGTCCGGCCTATGTCTAAAAGCAAAATCCGGACAAGCTCGAGGCAAAGTCGGTTCTGTGGAAGTTTGTTGGATATCCCAAGCATTCACGAGGGAATATCTTCTGCCAAACCGAGGAACAAAAGATGTTTTGTTTCTCAGCATGCCACCTTTGTGAAAGGGAATTTCTTGTGAAGAAATTATTGGTCATGAGGTAGAACTTGAAAGAGTTCCAGCTATACAAACTGCAGCTGATGATTTGGTAGAACCAAAGGATTCAATAGTTTCCAACGAACCTCAGCCTCTCCGCCGATCTAGTAGGGTTCCTCACCCACCTGAGAGATACTTCAGTTTTCTCTATGACAGTGGGAGTGAGAATTGCATCATGAAATGATGAACCGACTAGTTTCGAGCTTGCCATCAGGAGTAGGACTCTGTAAGAATGGCTGGATGCTTAGCGATCGAAGATGGAATCCTTATACACCAACAAAGATTGGACTTTGGTGTAGGGTTACTAGGCACTCTCACAATGGTCTACAAGGCATCAACCATGCCCGATTTAAATTTTAGACGTGCCGAACAACCCTAACCAAGATCGTATACTAGAGATTATGCGAAAACAATAAGCAAATAAACAACTTTACTACTAATAGTTTCGGATTACAACCATTGTAGTCCGGTCATTTACTTCAATAGCTCCGTGTAGTAGTCCCTTCGCTGCAATCACGATCGTCCGGACTCTAGAGAGGCTCCCGCGAAGAAACGAACGTTCTTGCTTCGATGACTTCGAGGCCGAAGATGATCTACGTCGAGAAGACACCGAATCAAGCTAATCCTTCACTAGGTCAAGAACTTTGTGAAGAGAACACACTCTACTATATGGCAAGTGGTAGAGGATGAAGAAGTAGGAGGTGGGCTCACATTAGAATTGATTTTCTCACATTATTTCTCAAAACTCCATTGAAGCTACCAAGCTTTTTCATGAAGCTTGAAGAAGAAGAAGAAGACTTGTGAATAATTCATCAATATGAATTATTGCACCCTTGGTTGAGTTAAGCCCTCATGGCTAACTCATGTAGAGAATTAACTTATGGCTATGGTTAAAGGTTGGGTTTGATAAATATCTTAAACTAGACAAAAGGGTTGACTTTGTCAAAGCTTATCCATAAGCTTATCCATAAGCTTTTGTGCAAGCTTTAGCATAACAAACTCAATCTCTTTTGAATTAGCTTAACATAGATAGAAACCCTAACTTAACCCTAGCATTATGTTAATCTCATACACCCATCTTTTATGTATCATCAAACATGACACAATCCATGTGCACAAATGTACATATCGCGTATTTACATACAATGTGCACATCATGTGAGAAAAAGAAATCAATAGTGAGCTAATTATTAGTTAATGTATTATAATATATCAAATATATAATTATACATTAAATTATCAAATCAACTCTTGATTTAATAATCCGGCTATATCACATATAACCGACTAATAACAAATGCAACATCTTCTCGAATCAACGCTCGATCCGATAACTCGGCTATAACACATATAACCAATCATGTCACACATCGCGAGAATATAATGCGGTATCACATACTCGCATTAATTTTGTTCCCGCACATATCACATATGCGCTACTACTCCGTTTCGCTTGAGCCAGGGAACCTCTGTGTAGGACTCTAAAGACTCGTCTATACGCCGGCAGTAGGTGATGATCATATCAAACACCCACAAGCCGCAAGTGGTCTGCCAATCGTAACGGCCACCCGGGTATTGAGTGATCAGAAGATCAACAAGCAAGCCTGTACATTCTCCTACGAATCCATTCAGTAACACTAACGTACAGTCCGGTCTCGTCGTCTGATATGTCGCATATCTCGCCTAGGGGTGGTAAACGTCAGACCCAAGTAGCTTGATAAGTCGTGTCGATTTGAGGTCTATAACAGTTCGAGAAACTACTGATAACACTTATCAGTAAATCTCAGCAACCCTGGCCAGGGATTTCCAGTTATAGCCAATCGAACACAGCGCAACATCAACTCCCTATACCGAGAGAGATGAATCCCTCCTATCGCTCATTGTCTCCATGTGATTCGGGGCTGTACCCAAAAGCCACCGTTTTGCACGCCCCATTGGACATGGTATGATGGAAATCAAAGCACAGAAGGAATCACACAAGACTCTATGACGATCTCGGGTCTACAGACTAACCTGTACAAGTGTCACCAGAGAACTGCCATCTGACGTGAGGTATAATACCATCTGGGAGTTCTCGGCGAGTCCGTCCAGTGTACCCAGTTTTCACTGAACACCCGTATACATTCTCTGATGTCAAACACCAATGGATATGGGATCATCCATCGCCCATCATATAGGTCAAGAAGCGCATATGCTAGTCTACTCTGGAGTATCGATGCCCTGTCTCGGTACTCCCACGACTAGGAACATTTGAAGAATGTACTTGGCGACTACACTGTCCCTACTAGTATGGTCTGCATCATAGTCCTCGCAGTCAAGTACTTATCCTAAGAGCTTTATCAACATGTAATATTGAGACAATCAGAGTACATGTTAAGATAAAGAGCAACCAGATAGCGTACTATCATGTCGAGCAAGAAAGTCCTTCCTACATATGTCCAAGCATCCACTACAATATACATCGTACGTATAGTAATGGCCTCTAGGGCATACATATAACTAACAATCTCCCACTTGCACTAGGGTCATCTGTTGTGGTATCGCATACCCAACAATCAGCAGTGGTTGATGTATCTCATACTCAACCATCCCATAAAAGTCTCTACTGGGAAATAAGCCTTTGTGAGTGGATCCGCGCTGTTTTCCTCTGTGTCTACTCTTCTAACCTCGATCTCCCTGGAGATCAACCATCTCCATGATTAGGTGATACTGCCTAAGAATTATATCTGGATTTCTGATGGGATGGGGGTTCCTTGGCATAAGCCACAAGTCTATTGTCATACAATGGTTGGAACGAAGTTCATCTTATGAACTAAAATATATCCAGACTGCCTCTTTGGTAGCATCTTTGGTAATGATGTATCTTGCCTTTAATCGTCTACTAAGTCACGGTATCTAGCTTGGAACTCTTCCAACATACCGTCCCTCCACTGAGGGTAAAGACAATGCCTGCGACTGACATTCAGTCGTCCTTATCGTCCTGGAACTTTTCCAGTGATTCTCCCCAGGATCGATTGATACCATCTCACTACATCTAGTGAGAATCCTAACATCCAATTAGATCTATCTCATAGATCCATAATCCAGGATTTAGGAGGTATCACCTTGATCTTATATGGAGAATCCTTATGATAAGCGGAGATTGACCGAGCATAGCATAGGAAACTCTTTCCCTATCAAGAGTATGTCATCTACGTACTCTACGAGGATCACCTCCATACTCTCTACTACCTTTTTGTATATACAAGGTTCATCTTCCATTTTGATGAAGTCAAACTCTTTGACTACCACATCAAAACAGACGTTCCAACTCCGCGATGCCTGCTTTATCACATAAAACATCTTGCTCACGTTTCCGCTGCTCCCACTGTCTACGAAGCCCTCTGGCTGTGTACTTATAGACGCTCTCTTCCAAATCAATTTTTAGAAAAGCAGTCATGACACCCAACCGCCAGATATCGTAGTCATGGTATGTAGCCGTGGCAAGTAAGATCTGGATGGACTTAAGCATAGCTTTGAAAGTCTCAACTTTTCCATGTACACCAAGTAATTTTCTCAAGATATACTTGCTCCTGATGGGGATTTAACCCTTCAGATAAAGCAACCAAAGTCCATACTTTGTTGGTGTATAAGGATTCCATCTCAAATCACTAAGCATCCAGCCATTCTTATAGAGTCCCACTCCTGATGGCCAGCTCGAAACTAGTTGGGTCATCATCTCATGATGCAATTCACGCTCCCACTGCCATAGAGAAACCGAAGTATCTCTCAGGTGGATGAGGAACCCTACTAGATCGGCGGAGAGGCTGAGGTTCGTTGGAAACTATTGAATCTTTTGGTTCTACCAAATCATCAGCTGCAGTTTGTATAGCTGGAACTCTTTCCTGTTCTACCTCATGACCAATAATTTCTTCACAAGAAATTCCCTTTCACAAAGGTGGCATGTTGAGAAACAAAACACTTTTGTTCCTCGGTTAGGTAGAAGATATTCCATTGCGAATGCTTGGGATATCCAACAAACTTCCACAGAATTGACTTTGTCTCGAGCTTGTCCGGATTTTGCTTTTAGACATAGACCGGACAACCCCAAATCTTAACAAACTTAAGATATGGGCTCTTCCCATTCCATATCACATATGAAGTGGTAGGCAACTGATTTGATTGGAACCCTATTCAATAGGTATGCAGCTTCTCAAGTGCATAATTCCCAAAACGAAATAGGAAACTCAGTAGTACTCATCATAGAGCTCACCATATCTAATAGGGTGTGATTGCTCCGCCCCAATACACCTATGTGCTGTGGTGTATACGGAGGACTAATGCTGAGAGAGAATCTCATTCTCCTTTAGAATAGTCCAGGATTTTCGTGCTCAAGTATTTTCCTCCTTGATCTCATCAAAGGACATAATACTTATACCTGTTTTTGGTTCTCTACTTCTAACTTATGTTCATTGAATTTCTCAAAAGTTCCAGACTTGTGTTTCAACATGAACATATGTCCGAATCTTGAGAGATAATCAGTGAATGTAATGAAGTATAAAGAACCGGTCTTGGCATGTGTAGACAGGGGACCTTCATACATCAGCATGTATCAATCCCAAGAGTTCACTAACTCTTTCTCTGTTTCCAATAAACGGTGCTGTGGTCATCTTATCTCTGTGACATGACCGGCAAGTTTCACAAGATGTAAATTCAAACTAATTTAAATATGCATCTATATGTAACTTCATCTAGTCGGGTCGCATTGATATGACCTAGTCTACAATGCCTCAAGAAGGATTCGTTCATTTCTGAACTCTTCCTCTTGTGTGTGTTCTGTACGTTAAGAACTGTGGTTTGATTTAGAACGTCTATGCTTTTAGATAACGTGCTTGAACTGATCAACTCTTGATATAGGAAATGTTCAAAACATTATCCAACAATACAAAATTATATCATTTCTTTACTAATAAAGAGAATAATATGATGTTGTACATCAGGTTCGGTATCTAATAACATTCGTTCAGAATCAATGTATTTATCAATACAGGGTGATAACTACCAACAGACTTGGCTGCAACACTTGCACCGTTTCTATCTCATGAAATTTATCACCCGTTCTCAGTTCTCTACCTATCTGTAGTCCATGTAACAAATTACATATGTGGGATCCTGATCCGGTATCAAATACCCAGGACGTAAATGATATTGAGAAACAGTTCTCGGTAATGAACACACCCGAAGAAGATGCATCGGCATGCACTTTCTTCGTTTTGGTGGCACGGGAATTCTGGTAATCCCCTATTTCCTGCTCTGTCTTATAACAATTATAAGTTGGAGCGGGACCAACGTTCCTTAGCGCAGTATGACAAGCGGGTTCGGTCAATACTTCCATATTATTATCTTGATTAAGGCGTGATATAGTCGCAACCAAGAGGGAGAGAGAAGAAAACACTCAGCGTGCGCTTTTACAAGATTAGATTGGTTATCAATTTATCTAATCAGGATGTCTCCCACTGTTTTAGTCAAATCTTCCTTCAAACCCTAAAAGGAAAAACTAGCCGGGATTAATTACACTCAACAAGTTCGCCAATCTTTCAGCCAGGCCAGTGCCGGTACTTTGAGGGGGGTTCCCTGTGCTTTCGCACGGACCTAATTAAAGTAAACCTCGTTTTCCCAAGGGCGTAACCCCGTTAACACCTTTCTAGACACCTACTTGATCGGCTAATTGTAATGTGTAAAACTCTCCCAGGAGTAACTCTTACTCGCAGCGGGTATCGGAATCCAACTATCTCATAGAAGGTATGCAATCTCATTCCAAATTTCAATTCTTGAAATTCCCAATAAATTTTTACCCCTAGCACTTATGACCTTAACTAAGGTCAACATATCATAAGCACTAGTCAAGTTCTACCCGTCATTTTATGATTAATCAGACCCACCCTATATGACCCTCAACTATGGTCGACATAATCACATGAATGTCCTAACTAATCGCATCATATGCTGTGTAGGAAGACATCACTTAGCTACCGTACACTACGCCTCAACTAAAGTCGACATACGTAGCACGAATACTAAGTACTATACTTCCTAAAATGACGGAGGGCTACGACAGGTTTTTAAGAAAACGTTTTGCGTAATGAACTTGATATCATTGTAGAATCGAGTGATTTTAAGTGGAGTGTTTTTTAGGCCTTTTCTAGTTTCGCTAAAGAGGTCACTCCCGGTGAAGGGATCGTCGGCTCTTTCCTCATCGAATAAGGTGCAGGATATTTCATAAATACCACTATGCAAAGCAAAAACTATAGAAGCAATCAAAAGACAAACCGAGTATGCAGCATCTGCTAGTTTCGCTAAAGAGGTCACTCCCGATGAAGGGATCTCGGCTCTTTCCTTATCGAATAAGGTGCTGGATATTCTACAAGGAACACCGCTATGCAAAGCAAAAAAGTAGAGCTACGAGTTTGTAAACAAGTTTCTACAACATCTTTAGGTTTCTTTTAGTTTTATTAATCTTATTAATTATGTCCCATTTTATTATGCTTCACAAGAATCACATTTGAAACGAAATCTGCAATATAACATATATCTCATATATATAATATAAACATTCGTCTCAGGCAGTAATATGATCTCATCACAGAACATTGCAGCAGAAGAACATATATGAAATATTGGATATACTAGGACGTCCGTGTTTTAATACAAGCCTTTATAAAACACGGATTCCACGGTCGCGATGAATAGCCAAACCTACATCCCTAGACCCCTACGAGAGCGGCAAGCAACAATGCCAATTCTAGGGTTAGGAGACCCGATCTCGACTCATCGAGATGGTCTCCCACTGGACCCTAGAACCCGGTTACTTGTGCTCCCCGCCTTGGGTCAACCTAATGCGGAAAAGTAAATAATATACAATGGTGACATCATCCTCAGCCCGGAAGTGCCCCAATAAAAGAATATTACATACAATGAATTTTACATGAATGAAAAAGAAAAAACTCTCATCTCACATAAAACCCCCGGCTATTCAAACATGACGATCCAATATAACATATCACAGCAACACATAATATCTCATATCATCAACGTAAGCAAGTATGCGTGTCCCGATTGTCGTTGATGTATAGCAACGAAGCCGGTGATACACCACATACTACGCTTACGGTCACAGAAAAGAAAGTGTAAAACTACAACAGTTGGAATCCGCAACCTCCTTAGACATCGCCTGCCTAACCAAATGAATTCTTTAGACATCACATGTCTAACAATTATAAACCCCGCATTTTAGTCTCATTATCAAAAACACTTTTCAATATCAAGTCGGGAAATTCAACAAGCTTCCCTACATCCTGATCGAATGCTCGTCGCAAACTTTAGTAGACGGCCGCACCCCCGATGCCATCGACGAAGTGCACTAAGGTGGAACACCGCTGCCGCGAGCACCCGAACGGATGCTTTTGGCGACGGGGTTCTCCTACAGTTACTTACTCGGGGCTATGGGGCATGGATATCTATTAAGTTCACCCGGCGAGTATCCGCGTACGCTATGTGATTGCGACGGACTTTTGATCACATCAAAATCCCGTGGCAACCGATCAATTGAGACTGAACTGCTAGATTTATAACATTCAAATTAGTTATCTCATAATTACATATGGATTCCAAATATTGTATCATATTCCAGATAAATAGACAATGTCAAACTTTCCGATCGAATAAACAAACACCCAAGATTTCCCAAGTAGCTCAACACTTGAGCGGAGTTCAAAAAAATATCCATCACATGCCACAGTACCGATGGTCCAGCCGTAGAAGGGTCAAGCCAACGCCTCACATGTAGCATCGCCGTACTGCACCAGACCCGAAGGTTCAGAGGCGGTTCAGACGGTCACATAATCGAGTTAAGGTTTGTTGTCTTCTAGAGGGTCCACCGCGTTACTTGCATGATTTTCCGGAAGTTTCAAACTCAAGAAAAAATCCAACTTTTGAAAAAATTTCCGACTGGGGAAAAAGTGAGTTATTGATATCTGTTCGAAATTTTTAACAGTTTCTAAAATTTACCCGGGAAAAATTAAACGAAATTAAATTATCCGATTGAATCAACGAGTCCCAAATACATCCCAGAAAACTCAACACTTGAGTAAAAATAAAAATTCCCAGAAGAATCAGCAATTACAGACGGACATTACCGTGCAAAATACATGCCATGATTCTTCTTTTTAGCCGTGGAACCGCCGCACAAGCAATGGTACGGCCGCGGTTCCGCGGCGCTTTAATGTGATCAGTGGCACGTGTTGCACAGTAATCCTTGTATTTCTCTGCTGATTTTTTTGAGTATTTTTAATACAGAAAAAATCACATTTTTAGAAAAAAAAACTAGAGAGGGGTCTAAACCGGGTATTCGGAGTTCGATCGGACTGTAAACTTCGCCTAGAATTCGTATAAAGCTCTAGGTTGGCTCTGATACCACTGTAGGGTTACTAGGCACTCTCACAATAGTCTACAAGGTATCAACCATGCCCGATTTAAATTTTAGACGTGCCGAACAACCCTAACCAAGATCGTATGCTAGAGATTATGTGAAAACAATAAGCAAGTTAACAACTTTACTACTAATAGTTTCGGATTACAACCTTTGTAGTCCGGTCCTTCACTTCAATAGCTCCGTGTAGTAGTCCCTTCGTTGCGATCACGATCGTCCGGACTCTAAAGAGGCTCCCGCGAAGAAACGAACGTGCTTGCTTCGATGACTTCGAGGCCGAAGATGATCTACGTCGAGGAGACACTGAATCAAGTTATTCCTTCACTAGGTCATGAAATTTGTGAAGAGAACACACTCTACTACATGGCAAGTGGTAGAGGATGAAGAAGTAAGAAGGTGGGCTCACATTAGAATTGATTTTCTCACATTATTTCTCAAAACTCCATTGAAGCTACCAAGCTTTTTCATGAAGCTTGAAGAAGAAGAAGACTTGTGAATAATTCATCCATACGAATTATTGCACCCTTGGTTGAGTTAAGCCCTCATGGCTAACTCATGTAGAGAATTAACTCATGGGTATGGTTAAAGGTTGGGTTTGATAAATATCTTAAACTAGACAAAAGGGTTGACTTTGTCAAAGCTTATCCATAAGCTTATCTATAAGCCTTTGTGCAAGCTTTAGCATAACAAACTCAATCTCTTTTGAATTAGCTTAACAAAAATAGAAACCATAACTTAACCCTAGCATTATGTCTGCCGACGTGATTTTCCATAAATGGTGGCATATATTGATATTTTAAAGACTCAATTAGCAAATCAATGGCGAGTTCTATTTGGTTTGGCACCTGAATTCACAACGAATCACTTATTTTTGCTTTTTGACCCCATATTGTAGGGTGGATCATACCGAATCATGAAGGCAAGTGAACGGAGTGAGCGATAGGGAGTGAAGAGAGTTAATCTCATACACCCATCTTTTATGTATCATCAAACAAGACACAATCCATGTGCACAAATGTACATATCGCGTATATACATACAATGTGCACATCATGTGAGAAAAAGAAATCAATAGTGAGCTAAATATTAGTTAATTTATTATAATATACCAAATATATAATAATACATTAAATTATCAAATCAACTCTTGATTTAATAATCCGGCTATATCACATATAACCGACTAATATCAAATGCAACATCTTATCGAATCAACGCTCGATCCGATAACTCGGCTATAACAAATATAACCAATCATGTCACACATCGCGAGAATATAATGCGGTATCACAAATTCGCATTTGCAGGGTTGCTAGGCACGCGCACAAGGGACTACGAGGTATCAACCATGCCCGATTAAAATTTTAGCCGTGCCGAACAACTATAATACGGATCTTTAAACTAGGGTTTAGGCGAAAACAAGCATGTTAAACTCTTTAACACTAAGTGAGAGGGATTACAACCTTTGTAGATCTGGTCCTTCACTTCTTAAGCTCCGTGTTGAGGTCCCTTCGCTGCGATCATCGTGTTCCGGACTCTCGAGAGGGTTCACGAAGAGAATGATACAACCTTGCTTCCGATCTTTGATAACATAGATGATCTACCTTGAAGTTTCATTAACACAAGCTAACACTCATAAATTGAAGTGAACACCCTCATCTAAATGGCAAGGGTAGATGAGGATGATGAAGTAGGATTTTTGCTCTCATTTATAATCTTTTTCTCACTCATTTTCATCACAAAAGAAAAACTAGAAAGCTTTTCAAGAAGGAACTCAAGCAAGAAGAAGAATGAATAATCTTTTTCCTTTTGTGATGAACAATGAATTATTGTAGTGGTTACAAATCTAACCAAGGGTCAAGAATGAAAGAGTTAACCCTTGTAGAGAGTTAACTAGAGTTAATGGTTTGGTTTGGGTTAACATAATATCTTCACAAAATATCAAGCAACCACAAAGTCAAAGCTTCATGAAGCTTCATGCAAAAGCTAACCCTAATCCAAACCCTAACCAAGTTTAAACTCTAAACCATTGTTAAATTTGTAATCCTAACATGTTACAATATTATATATCACATATACAATATATTTTGTAACAATAGAAAATAATACAATTAACATATATCGCATATATATCAATGTATTATCCCGTGAGAAAATGAATCTTTTAGTGAGCTAATATTAGTTAATGTAATTTAATATATCATATATATTATTATACATTAAATTATCGAATCAACACCAGATCCGATAATCCGGCTATTTCATAAATAACCGACTAATACGATGACCCGGCTATATCATATATACCTGGCCGATATCTTATATCGCGAGAATCCAATACGGTATCACATACCGCATTATCCTCGGTCCCGCACATATCACATATGTGCTCCTACTCTGTTTTGCCTGAGCAAAGAAACCTCTGTGTAGGACTCTAAAGAATCGTCAATACGCTGGCAGTAGGTGATGATCATATCAAACACCCACAAGCTGCAAGCGGTCAGCTAAACGTAACAGCCACCCAGGTATTGAGCGCTCAGAAGATCAACAAGCAAGCCTGTACATTCACCTGTGAATCCAATCAGTAACACTCCGTATAGTCTAGTCTCGTCGTCTGATATTTCGCATATCTCGCCTAGGGGTGGTAGACGTCAGACCCCAGTAGCTCGATAAGTCGTGTCGATATGAGGTCTATAACAGTTCAAGAAACTACTGATAACACTTACCAGTAAATCTCAGCAACCCGGGCCAGGGATTTCCGGTTATAGCCAATCGAACACAGCACAACATCAACTCCCTATACCGGGAGAGACGAATCCCCTCCTATCGCTCATTGCCTCCATGTGATTCGGGACTGTACCCAAAAGCCACCTTTTTGCACGCCCTCTTGGACGTGGTATGATGGAAATCAAAGCACAGTGGGAATCACACAAGACTCTATGACGATCTTGGGTCAACAGACTACTCTGTACCAGTGTCACCGGAGAACTGCCATCTGACGTAAGGTATAATACCATCTGGGAGTTCTCGGCGAGTCCGTACAGTGTACCCAGTCGCCACTGAGCACCCGTACACCATCCTTGATGTCAAACACCGATGGATATGGGATCATCCATCGCCCATCATATGGGTCAAGATGCGTATACGCTAGTCTACTCTGGTGCATCAATGCCCTGTCTCGATACACCCTCGACTAGGAACAATTATAGGATGTACTCGTCGACTACCGTGGCCCCACTAGTATGATCTCATCATAGTCCTAGTAGTCGAGTACATATCCTAAGGGCTTTATCAACATGTAACATAGAGACAATTAGAGTACATGTTAAGATAAAGTACAACCAGATAGCGTACTATCATGTCGAGCAAGAAAGTCCTCCCTATATATGTCCTAGCATCAATTACAATATACATCGTATGTACAGTAATGGCCCCTAGGACATACATATAACTAACAATCTCCCACTTGCACTAGGGCCATCTGTTGTGGTATCGCATACCCAACAATTAGCTGTGGTCGAAGTATCTCATACTCAACCATCCCATAAAAGTCTCTACTGGGAAAAAGGCCTTTGTGAGTGGATCCGCGCTGTTGTCCTCTGTGTCTACTCTCCTAACCTCGATCTCCCTAAAGATCAACCATCACCATGATCAGGTGATACTGCCTAAGAATTATATCTGGATTTCTGATGGGACGGTAGTTCCTTTTCTAAAGCCACAACTCCATTGTCACACAATGGTAGGAACGAAGTTCATCACAAGAACTTATATATCCAGACTAGCTCTTTGGTAGCATCCTTGGTAACGATGTATCTTACCTTTAATCGTCTAGTAAGTCACGGTATCTAGCTTGGAACTCTTCCAACATACCATCCCTCCACTGAGGGTAAAGACAATGCCTGCGACTGACATTCAGTCATCCTTATCACCCTGGAACCTTTCCAGTGTTTCACCCCAGGATCGATTGATACCATCTCACTACAACTAGTGAGAATCCTAACATCCAAATAGATCTATCTCATAGATCCATAACTCAGGATTTAGGAGGTATCACATTGATCCTATATGGAGAATCCTTGTGATAAGCAGAGATTGACCGAGCGTAGCATAGGAAACTCCTTCCCTATCAAGAGTATGTTATCCACGTACTCTTCGAGGATCACCACCATACTCCCTACTACCTTTTTTTATATACAAGGTTCATCTACCATTTTGATGAAGTAAAACTCTTTGACTACCACATCAAAACAGACGTTCCAACTCCGCGATGCCTGCTTTATCCTATAAAGCATCTCGTACACGTTTCCGTTGCTCCCAATGTCTACGAAGCCCTCTGGCTGTGTACTTATACCCGCTCTCTTCTAACATCATTTAGAAAAGCTGCCATGACACCCAACCACCATATATCGTAGTCATGGTATGTAGCCGTGGCAAGTAGGATCTGGATTGACTTAAGCATAGGCCCCAGAAAAAGGTTTCATCATTAGCCACAATTGGTCTATGATGCAAACCTTTAACAAGTCTATCTTTGAAAGTCTGAACTTTTCCATGTACACAAAGTAATCTTCTCATGATATACCTTCTCCTAATGGGGATTTAACCCTTCAGATAAAGCAACCAAAGTCCATACTTTGTTGGTGTATAAGGATTCTATCTCAGATCGCTAAGCATCCAGCCATTCTTAAAGAGTCCCACTCCTGATGGCCAGCTCGAAACTAGTTGGGTCATCATCTCATGATGCAATCCTCGCTCCCACTGTCATAGAGAAATCGAAGTAACTCTCAAGTGGGTGAGGAACCCTACTAGATTGGCGGAGAGGCTGAGGTTCGTTGGAATCTACTGAATCCTTTGGTTCTACCAAATCTACTGTTGTAGTTTGTATAGATGGAACTCTTTCCAGTTCTACCTCACGTCCACTAATTTCTTCTCAAGAAATTCCCTTTCACAAAGGTGGCATGTTGAGAAACAAAACATTTTTGTTCCTTCGTTCGGTAGAAGATATTCCCTTACTAAAGCTTGGGATATCCAACAAACTTTCACAGATCAGACTTTGCCTCGAGCTTTTCTGGATTATGCTTTTAGACATAGGCAGGACAACCCCAAATCTTAACAAACTTAAGATATGGGCTCTTCCCTTTCCATATCACATATGAAGTGGTAGGCAACTGATTTGATTTGAACCCTATTCAATAGGTATGCAGCTTCTCAAGTGCATAACTCCCAAAAGGAAATAGGAAACTCAGTAGTACTCATCATTGAGCACACCATATCACATAGGGTGTTTCTGCTCCGCCCCGATATACCATCGTGCTATGGTGCATACGGAGGAGTATTGCTGAGAGAGAATCTCATTCTCCTTTAGAATAATCCAGGAATTCCGTGCTCAAGTATTCTCTTCCCTGATCACATCAAAGGACATAATACTTATACCCGTATTTTGGTTCTTTACTTCTAACTTATATTCCGTGAATATCTCAAAAGGTTCGGACTTGTGTTTCAACAGGAACATATGTCTGAATCTTGAGAGATCATCAGAGAATGTAATGAAGTACAAAGAACCGGTCTTGGCATGTATAGACAGGGGACCTTCATACATCAGCATGTATCAATCCCAAAAGTTCACTAACTCTTTCTCTGTTTCCAATAAACTGAGCTATGGTCATCTTATCTTTGTGACATGACCGGCAAGTTTCACAAGATGTAAATTCAAACAGATTTAAATATGCATCTAAGTGTAACTTAGCTAGTCGGGTCGCATTGATATGACCTAGTCTACAATGCCTCAAGAAGAATCCGTTCATTTCTGAACTCTTCCTCTTTTGTGTATTCTGTATACTAAGAACTGTAGTTTGATTTAGAACGTCTATGCTTTTAGACAACGTACCTGAACCGATCAACTTTTGATATAGGAAATGTTCAAAACATTATCCAACAATACAAAATTATATCGTTTCTTTACTAATAAAGAAACTGATATGATGTTGTATATCAGGTTCGGTATCTAATAACATTTGTTCAGAATCAATGTATTCTAGTAATACAGGGTGATAGTGACCAACAGACTTGGCTGCAACACTTGCACCGTTTCAATCTCATGAAACTTATCACCCGTTCTCAGTTCTCTACCTATCTGTAGCCCATGTAACAGATTACATATCCGGGATCCTGATCCGGTATCACATACCCAGGACATAAAGGATACTGAGAAACAATTCTTTGTAGTGAACACACTCGAAGATGATGCATCATCATGCACTTTCTTCATTTGGGTGGCACGGGAATTCTGGTAATCCCCAATTTCCTGCTCTGTCTTATAACAATTATAAGTTGGAGCAGGACCAACGTTCCCCAGCTCAGTATAACAAGCGGGTTCGGTCAATATATCCGTTTTATTATTTTGATTAAGGCGTGATATGGTTACTACCTGGAGAGAAAGAGAGAAGAAAACACTCAGCGTATGCTCTTGCAAGATCAGATTGGTTATTATTTTATCTAATCAGGATGGCTCCCACTGTTTTTATCAAATCTTCCTTCAAACCCTAAAAGGAAAGACTAGCCGGGATTAATTACACGCTACAAGTTCGCCAATCTTTCAGCCAGGCCAGTGTCGGTACTTTGAGGGAGGTGCCCCGTGCTTTCGCACGGACCTAATTAATGTAAACCTCATTTTCCCAGAGGCGTAACCCCGTTAACACTTTTCTAGACACCTACTTGATCGGCTAATTGTAATGTGTAAAACTCTCCCAGGAGTAACACTTACTCGCAGCGGGTATCGGGATCCAACTATCTCATAGAAGGTATGCAATCTCATTGCAAATTTCAACACTTGAAATTCCCAATAATATTTTACCCCTAGTAGCTATATGACCTTAACATAGTCAACAAATCATAAGTGCTAGTCAAGTTCAACCCATCATTTCCAGATTGAATTAAACCCACCCGCACGACCCTTAACATAGTCAACAAAGTCGCACGACTACCCTAATCCAATCGCATCATATGCTTATACAAATAAGCATTAATCAGCTACCGCACACTACGCCTTAACATAGTCAACAAACGTAGCATGAATACTAACTAGAACTTATCTGAAATGACGGAGGGCTACGACAGGTTTTTAAGAAAACCTTTTGCGTAATGAACTTGATATCGTTGTAGAATCGAGTGATTTTTAAATAGAGTGTTTTTTAGGCTTTTCTAGTTTTGCTAAAGGGGTCACTCCCGGTGATGGGATCGTCGGCCCTTTCCTCATCGAATAAGGTGCAGGATATTTCACAAATATCACTATGCAAAGCAAGAACTATAGAAGCAATCAAAAGACAAACCGAGTGTGTGGCATATGCTAATTTCGCTAAAGAGGTCACTCCCGGTGAAGGGATCTCGGCTCTTTCCTTATCGAATAAGGTGCTGGATGTTCTACAAGGAACACCGCTATGCAAAGCAAGAACTAGAGCTACCAGTTTTTAAAACAAGTTTCTACAACATCTTTAGGTTTCTTTTATTTCATTAATCACATTAATGAAGTCCCATCATTTAAGTCACCTAAACATCATAGATAAATACGACGTACACTTATGCCATCCGCATTCGCCTCGATGTCCCCTCATGCACCGTTAGGTTAGGTAACTAACGGCAGAGCGGGGCAGGGCTAGCGCGGGTGTAAAACATAAGTAACGTCTATATAATATATCATATATACTATATACTGTATCTATCATAACATATCAAATGATCACATCACAAATATCGCAGCAGAAGAAACATATATGAAATATTGGATATACTAGGACATCCGTGTTTTCAATACGAGCCGGTATAAAACACGGATTCCACGGTCGCGATGAATAGCCAAACCCACATCCCTAGACCCCTACGAGAGCGGAAAGCAACACTGCCAATTTTAGGGTTAGGAGACCCTATCTCGACTTCTCGAGATGGTCTCCCACTGGACCCTAGAACCCGGTTACTTGTGCTTTCCGCCTTGGGTCTACCTAATGCGGAAAAGGAAATAATATACAATGGTGACATCATCCTCAGCCCGGAAGTGCCCCAATAAAAGAATATTACATACAAGTTTTTACATGAATGAAAATGAAGAAACACTCATCTCACATAAAAACACCCGGCTATTCAAAACGCGACGATCCAATATAACATATCCAGCAACACATAACATCACATGTCATGAACGTAAGTAAATATGCCCATCCCAATTGTCGTTGACATATAGCAACGAAACCGGCGATATCACATATTACACTTACGGTCGCAGAAAAGAAAGTGTAAAAGTACAACAGTTGGAATCCGCAACCTCTTTAGACATCGCATGCCTAATCAAATAAATTCCTTAGACATCGCATGCCTAACAATTATAAACCCCGCATTTTAGTCTCATTATCGAAAACACTTTTCAATATCAAGTCGGGCAATTCAACAAGATTCCTGACATCCTGAATGAATGCTCGTCGCAAACTTTAGTAGACGGCCGCACCCCCGATACCGTCGACGAAGTGCACTAAGGCGGAACACCGCTGCCGTGAGCACCCGAACGGATGCTTTTGGCGACGAGGTTCTCCTACAGTCACTTGGTCGGGGCTATGGGGCGTGGCTATCTAATAAGTTTACCCGGCGAGTATCCGCGTACGCTACTTGATTGCGATGGACTTTTGATCACATCAAAATTCTGTGGCAACCGATCATCTGAGACTAAATTGCTATGTTTATAACATTCAAATTAGTTATCTCATAACTACATGTTGATTCCAAATATTGTATCACATTCCAGATAAATAGAAAATGTTAAACTTTCCGATCGAATAATCAAACACCCAAGTATTCCCAAATAGTTCTCAACACTTGAGGGGAGTTTAAAAACATCCATCATATGCCGCAGTACCAACGGTCCAGCCATAGAAGGGTCAAGGCAACGCCTCACATGTGGCACGCCGTACTGCCCCAAACCCTAAGGTTCAAAAGGCAGTTCAAGACGGTCACATAATCGAGTTAAGGTTTGTTGTCTTCTAGAGGGTCCATCGCGTTACTTGCACGACTTAGAACGTTCTTAAACTACGGAAAAAACCAACACTTGGAAATTTTCCGGCAGGGGAAAAAGTGAGTTATTGATGTCCGGTCGAACTTTTTAACACGTTCTAAACTTACCTGGAAAAAACTTAAACGAAGTTAAATTATCCGATCGAATCACCGAGTCCCCAATACAACCCTAGAAAACTCAACACTTGAGTGGAATTAAAAAATTCCCAGAAAAACTTGCCAAGAACGGACCTAAGAATAAATATATGAAATATGAGGGACTAAGTCCAAATTTTGGCCGCGGAACCGCCGCCAAACCCATGGTTTGGCCGCGATTCCGCGGTCACGTGAGCGACTTAGTAGACCGTACTTCATAGTAATTCTTATTTTTTCCTGCTTGTTTTTTTGAGCATTTTTAATTCATAAAAAATCATATTTTTGGAAAATGTACAGAGAGGGGTAAATATCGGGGTTTCCGGGTTCGATCGGACTTTAAACTTCGTCTAAACTTCGCCTAAAGCTCTAGCTTGGCTCTGATACCACTGTAGGGATGCTAGGCACGCGCACAACAGTCTACGAGGCATCAACCATGCCCGATTAAAATTTTAGCCGTGCCGAACAACTCTAATACGGATCTCTAAACTAGGGTTTAGGCGAAAACAAGCATGTTAAACTCTTTAACACTAAGTGAGAGGGATTACAACCTTTGTAGATCCGGTCCTTAACTTCTTAAGCTCCGTGTTGAGGTCCCTTCGCTGCGATCATCGTGTTCCGGATTCTCGAGAGGGTTCACGAAGAGAATGATGCAATCTTGCTTCCTATCTTCGATAACATAGATGATCTACCTTAAAGTTTCATTAACACAAGCTAACACTCATAAAATGAAGTGAACACCCTCATCTAAATGGCAAGGGTAGATGAGGATGATGAAGTAGGATTTTTGCTCTCATTTATAATCTTTTTCTCACGCATTTTCATCACAAAAGAAAAACTAGAAAGCTTTTCAAGAAGGAACTCAAGCAAGAAGAAGAATGAATAATCCTTTTCCTTTTCTGATGAACAATGAATTATTGTAGTGGTTACAAATCTAACCAAGGGTCAAGCATGAAAGAGTTAACCCTTGTAGAGAGTTAACTAGAGTTAATGGTTTGGATTGGGTTAACATAATATCTTCACAAAATATCAAGCAACCACAAAGTCAAAGCTTCATGAAGCTTCATGGAAGCTTCATGCAAAAGCTAACCATAATCCAAACCCTAACCAAGTTTAAACTTTAAACCATTGTTAAATTTGTAACCCTAAAATGTTACAATATTATATATCACATATACAATATATTTTGTAACAATAGAAAATAATACAATTAACATATATCGCATATATATCAATGTATTATCTCGTGAGAAAATGAATCTTTTAGTGAGCTAATATTAGTTAATGTAATTTAATATATCATATATATTATTATACATTAAATTATCAAATCAACACTTGATCCGATAATCCGGCTCTTTCACAAATAACCGACTAATACGATGACACGGCTATATCATATATACCCGGCCGATATCTCATATCGCGAGAATCCAATATGGTATCACATAGCGCATTATCCTCGGTCCCGCACATATCACATATGTGCTCCTACTCTGTTTTGCCTGAGCCAAGAAACCTCTGTATAGGACTCTAAAGAATCGTCAATACGTCGACAGTAGGTGATGATCATATCAAACACCCACAAGCTGCAAGCGGTCAGCTAAACGTAACAGCCACCCAGGTATTGAGCGCTCAGAAGATAAACAAGCAATCCTGTATATTCTCCTGTGAATCCAATCAGTAACACCCCCGTACAGTCCGGTCTCGTTGTCTGATATGTCGCATATCTCGTCTAGGGGTGGTAGACGTCAGACCCCAGTAGCTCGATAAGTCGTGTCGATATGAGGTCTATAACAGTTCGAGAAACTACTGATAACACTTACCAGTAAATCTTAGCAACCCTGGCCAGGGATTTCCGGTTATAGCCAATCGAACACAGCACAACATCAACTCCCTATACCGGGAGAGACGAATCCCCACCTATCGCTCATTGCCTCCATGTGATTCGGGACTGTACCCAAAAGCCACCTTTTTGCACGCCCTCTTGGACGTGGTATGATGGAAATCAAAGCACAGTAGGAATCACACAAGACTCTATGACGATCTCGGGTCAACAGACTACTCTGTACCAGTGTCACCGGAGAACTGCCATCTGACGTAAAGTATAATACCATCTGGGTGTTCTCGGCGAGTCCGTCCAGTGTACCCAGTCTCCACTAAGCACCTGTACACCATCCTTGATGTCAAACACCGATGGATATGGGATCAACCATCGCCCATCATATGGGTCAAGATGCGTATACGCTAGTCTACTCTGGTGCATCGATGCCCTGTCTCGATACACCCTCGACTAGGAAAAATTATAGGATATACTCGTCGACTACCGTGGCCCTACTAGTATGATCTCATCATAGTCCCAGTAGTCGAGTACATATCCTTAGGGCTTTATCAACATGTAACATAGAGACAATTAGAGTACATGTTAAGATAAAGTACAACCAGATAGCGTACTATCATGTCGAGTAAGAAAGTCCTCCCTATATATGTCCTAGCATCCATTACAATATACATCGTATGTACAGTAATGGACTCTAAGGCATACATATAACTAACAGCATTAATTTCGTTCCCGCACATATCACATATGCGCTACTACTCCGTTTCGCTTGAGCCAGGAAAGCTCTGTATATGACTCTAAAGACTCGTCAATACGCCGGCAATAGGTGATGATTATATCAAACACCCACAAGCCGCAAGCTGTTTGCCAAACGTAACGGCCACCCGGGTATTGAGCGATCAGAAGATCAACAAGCAAGCCTGTACATTCTCCTGCGAATCCATTCAGGAACACTCCCGTACAGTCCGGTCTCGTCGTCTGATATGTCGCATATCTCGCCTAGGGGTGGTAAACGTCAGACCCCAGTAGCTTGATAAGTCGTGTCGATTTGAGGTCTATAACAGTTCGAGAAACTACTGATAACACTTATCAGTGCATCTCAGCAACCCTGGCCAGGGATTTCCAGTTATAGCCAATCGAAAACAGCGCAACATCAACTCCCTATATCGGGAGAGACGAATCCCCTCCTATCGCTCATTGTCTCCATGTGATTCGGGACTGTACCCAAAAGCCACCGTTTTGCACGCCCCATTGGACGTGGTATGTTGGAAATCAAAGCATAGTGAAATCACACAAGTCTCTATGACGATCTCGGGTCTACAGACTAACCTGTACCAGTGTCACTAGAGAACTGCCATCTGACGTGAGGTATAATACCATCTGGGAGTTCTCGGCGAGTCCATCCAGTGTACCCAGTTTTCACTGAGCACCCGTATACCTTCTCTGATGTCAAATACCAATGGATATGGGATCATCCATCGCCCATCATATAGGTCAAGAAGCGCATACGCTAGTCTACTCTGAAGTATCGATGCCCTGTCTCAGTACTCCAACGACTGGGAACATTTGAAGGATGTACTTGGCGATTACACTGTCCCCACTAGTATGATCTGCATCATAGTCCTGGTAGTCAAGTACTTATCTTAAGGGCTTTATCAACATGTAATATAGAGACAATCAGAGTACATGTTAAGATAAAGAGCAACCAGATAGCGTACTATCATGTCGAGCAAGAAAGTCCTCCCTACATATGTCCAAGCATCCACTACAATATACATCGTATGTACAGTAATGGCCTCTAGGGCATACATATTACTAACATTTGGTTTCTTTATTGGAAGGGTTAAATCCCCATCAGGAGCAAGTATATCTCGAGAAGATTACTTGGTATACATAGAAAAGTTGAGACTTTCAAAGCTATGCTTAAGACCATCTAGATCCTACTTGCCACGGCTACATACAATGACTATGATATCTGGCGGTTGGGTATCATGACTGCTTCTCTAAATGATGATTTGGAAGAGAGCGTCTATAAGTACACAGCCAGAGGGCTTCGTAGACAGTGGGAGCAGCGGAAACGTGAGCAAGATGTTTTATGTGATAAATCAGGCATCGCGGAGTTGGAACGTCTGTTTTGATATGGTAGTCAAAGAGTTTGACTTCATCGAAATGGTAGATGAACCTTGTATACACAAAAAGGTAGTAAAGAGTATGGTGGTGATCCTCGTAGAGTACGTAGATGACATACTCTTGATAGGGAAGGAGTTTCATATGCTACGCTCGGTCAATCTCCTCTTATCACAATGATTCTCCAAATAGGATCAAAGCGATACCTCCTAAGTCCTGGGTTATGGATCTATGAGATAGATCTAATTGGATGTTAGGATTCTCACTAGGTGTAGTGAGATGGTATCAATCGATCCTGGGGAGAATCACTGGAAAAGTTACTGGGTGATAAGGACGACTGAATGTCAGTCGCAGGCATTGTCTTTACCCTCGGTGGAGGGACGGTATGTTGGAAGAGTTCCAAGCTAGATACCGTGACTTACTAGACGATTAAAGGCAAGATACATCATTACCAAGGATGCTACCAAAGAGGCAGTCTGGATATATTTTAGTTCATAAGATGAAATTCGTTCCTACCATTGTGTGACAATAGAGTTGTGGCTTATGCCAAGGAACCCCCGTCCTATCAGAAATCCAGATATAATTCTTAGTCAGTATCACCTGATCATGGAGATGGTTGATCTCCTGGGAGATCGAGGTTAGGAGAGTAGACACAGAGGACAACAGCGTGGATCCACTCATAAAGGCCTTTTTCCCAATAGAGACTTTTATGGGATGGTTGAGTATGAGATACTTCAACCACAGCTAATTGTTGGGTATGCGATACCACAACAGATGGCCCTAGTGCAAGTAGGAGATTGTTAGTTATATGTATGCCCTAGAGGCCATTACTGTACTTACGATGTATATTGTAGTGGATGGTTGGACATATATTGGGAGGACTTTGTTGCTCGACATGATAGTACGCTATCTGGTTGCTCTTTATCTTAACATGTACTATGATAGTCTCTATGTTACATGTTGATAAAGCCCTTAGGATATGTACTCGACTACTGGGACTATGATGAGATCATACTAGTGGGGCCACGGTTGTCGACGAGTACATCCTATAATTGTTCTTAGTCGAGGGTGTATCGAGACAGGGCATCGATACACCATAGTAGACTAGCGTATACGCATCTTGACCCATATGATGGGCGATAGATGATCCCATATCCGTCGGTGTTTGACATCAAGGATGGTGTACGGGTGCTCAGTAGAGATTGGGTATACTGGACGGACTCGCCGAGAACTCCCAGATACTATTATACCTCACGTCAGATGGCAGTTCTCTGGTGACACTGGTACAGGTTAGTCTGTAGACCCGAGATCGTCATAGAGTCTTGTGTGATTCCCACTGTGCTTTGATTTCCATCATACCACGTCCAAGAGGGCGTGCAAAAAGGTGGCTTTTGGGTACAGTCCCGAATCACATGGAGGCAATGAGCGATAGGAGGGGATTCGTCTCTCCCGGTATTGGGAGTTGATGTTGCGTTGTGTTCGATTGGCTATAACTGGAAATCCCTGGCCAGGGTTGCTGAGATTTACTGGTAAGTGTTATCAGTAGTTTCTCGAACTGTTATAGACCTCATATCCACAGGACTTATCAAGCTACTGGGGTCTGACGTTTACCGCCCCTAGGCGAGATATGCGACATATCAGACGAAGAGACCGGACTGTACGGGAGTGTTACTGGTTGGATTCACGGGAGAATGTACAGGCTTGCTTGTTGATCTTCTGATTGCTCAATACCTGGGTGGCTATTATGTTTAGCTGACCGCTTGCAGCTTGTGGGTGTTTGATATTATCATCTCCTGCTGCCGGCGTATTGACGATTCTTTAGAGTCCTACACAGAAGTTTCTTGACTCAGGCAAAACGGAGTAGGAGCACATATATGATATGTGCGGGACTGAGAACAATACGTGTATGTGATACCGTATTAGAATCTCGCGATATGAGATATCGGCCAGGTATATGTGATATAGCCGGGTCATCGGATCAAGTGTTGATTCAATGAACAGATACAGATTATATTAGTCGGTTATTTGTGAAATAGCCGGATTATCGGATCAAGTATTGATTCGATAATTTAATGTATAATTATATATTTGATATATTAAATTACATTAACTAGTATAAGCTCACTAAAAGATTCTTTTTCTCACTCGGTTAATACATTGATATATATGCGATATATGTTAATTGTATTATTTTATTTTGTTACAATAAATATTGCATATGTGATATATAATATGGTAACTTGTTAGGGTTATTAATGCAACATGATTAATGGAGATTAAACATGATTAATGTTTGATTTGGGTTAATTTTTCTAGAAGCTTCTCGAAGCTTTTTGTTTTGTTTTTGCAAAGATATTTTTGTAGATATTTGTTAACCCAACCCAACCCTTGACCATGATTAAGTCTCTACATGGGTTAAGTTATCATACTTAACCCATGGTTGCATTTCTAACCACACCACACTTTCATTATTCATCACAAAGAAATAGATCATCTTCTTCCTTCTTCTTTGCATGAAAAGCTTTCTAGCTTTTTATGAAGTGATAAAAAATGAGTGAGATTGAGAAAATAAATGAGAGCTAAATTCCTACTTCATCATCCTAATCTATCCTAGCGATTTAGATTAGGGTGTTCATTTCATTAGTGAGTGAGAGCTTGTGTTAGAGAAACTTCAAGGTATATCATCTTTGTTATCGAAGATCGGAAGCAAGATTGCATCTTTCTCTTCGTGGAGCCTCTCTAGAGTCCGGGTACTCGATGATCGCAGCGAAAGGACCTCAACACGGAGCTTTAGAAGTGAAGGACCGGACTACAAAGGTTGTAATACCAAGCTCTTAGAAGTAAAGTTGTTTACTTGCTTTGTTTTCTCCTAATCTCTAGTCTATGATCTTGGTTAGGGTTGTTCGGCACGTCTAAATTATAAATTGGGCATGGTTGATGCCTTATAGACCCTTCTGAGAGTGCCTAATAACCCTACACAGCCCAAATACGAAACCCTAACTCATCAAATAGGCCGGCCTGGCTGGATTTTTGAGCCATGTGCTAAGTTTTTTTAGGGTGGAATTGGCTCGTATTTGATCTGTCGTCTAGTGGTAAGGTCAGTAGTCTTCTGTAGTTACTAAAATAATTTTTTAAGACCATATGAAATTCGACATAAACTGGATTTTTCTGTGCACTAAATTGGAGTTGTTTCGATTTCGATAGTTTAACATTATCTAAACAAGCTAGTTAAGTGTTAATGGGTTGCTCTCATACCATGTTGGGTTACGGCAGCGCCCCGGCCATCAATCCTTGGCCAAATGAGGAACAAAAAACTTTTCAAACTTGGCGCTACCGCAACCAATTACCCGGATCGTGCCATTAACCCTTTACTAGCAATTTATAAAGTGTTCAGAGATTATACCGATCGATCCATGTCCTTCGGTCTTCAATCTCTTCACAAGCTCCTCGCTGGCTGCCCCGAACAAGTCCGCTCTTCGGTCTCCCTCATCGAAAACAATCAACCTCGAAGATTCCTAATATGGGCTCCCGCTTCAAAACCGAAGCAACTCGAACAACTAGTTTGCTAACCTAGGTGTCTAAGATGATGTGAAGATAGTGTGTGAATATTTTGTCTCAAAACTCTCTAGGTTCTCAACACATGAGAGTGATAGAGTGGAGGAGAAGAAGAAGCCATTAGAGGTAGCAAGTGTGAGCTCAAGCCTTAGCAGAAGAAAATGGCAACCCAAGAAAAAATGGCGGCTGCTACTTTTCTACAAGTTTTGTGTGCGGTATTTTTTTGAGAGGCAAGTGAGAAAAATCCCAGCACCATGAGAAAAGGAACTTCCCCCTCAAAAAAATATCTCACAAAACCCAAAAAATTAAACAATAAAGCATGGCATAATAAATGCACCATTCCAAGACCTATTCTTACACTTTCCACCTCACTAATATTAAACATTTAAATAAAATCGTAAATGTTTAATACTATAAAAAGAAATGGCATCTTCAAAAGTAATCTTTTAACGAATTACAAGAATACCCCTCATCCGTATATACATAGCAGCATCTGTATTCCGACTGAATACGAATACTACGAGACGAAAGTAATCCAACAATCTAATACTAGGATCCGGCTTAAACCAAAGCCCACTAGTATGATCCGTCCGATCATGATCCGTGCACAAGTGCACGTATATGATCGAACCCTATCATAAAATTATACGGCCTCAACAACGTTTCGCCCGAACTAGGAAAACCCTCTTTGTGGGACTCTAAAGACTCATCAATATGCTGGTAGTGGGTTTAACCACAAGCACGTCAGTAGCACTAGCTGTACGTAACGGCTACCCAGGTATTGAGCGAATGGGAGGCCAACGAGCGAACTCATCCCGAAACCTTACTGAGCCTATCTGTGACAATCTCCATACAGTCCGGTCTGTTCGTCTATGAGTATCGCATATCGGGCCTAGGGGGATGGTAAACGTCAGACCCCCAATAGCGGTATAAGTCGTGTCGGAGTGTAGCCCATAACACCTTGAGAAACTACTGGAATATCTACCAGTAAATCTCACTTGCCTTGGCCAAGGACTTTGTATAATGGCTCTCCAAACACAGCGCGATATCAACCCCTAATACCGGGAGAGAGGAATCCTATCTAACCATCATTGCCTACAAGTGCTTCGGGACTGCACCCAACTACTACCTGTTTGCACGACTCCTTTGAGCCGTGGTAGGGTAGCAATCAAAGAACAGTGGGAACACACTTGAGGCAAAGTAGCAGTGCCAAGTCAACGGACTAAGCTGTACTCATGTCATCTGTGAACTGCTACCTGACGATAGGTATAGTACCAACCAGCAGCAACCCTGCAAGTCCTTCCGGTGTACTCATAACCCAATGAACACCTGTATACATCTTAGGTGAACCAACTGACACTAATGGCTTGTAAGACTGGCCATCTCCCCTTGTCGGGGTCTCGATCCGTATACACTAGTCTACTCTCGGAGTATCGATGCCCAGTCTCGAAACTCCCACGACTAGGGACACTTTAAGGATGTGCTTATAAACTACCCAACTCTCACGTATATGATCGCCATCATACTGTTGGTAGTCAAGCAAGAATCTTATAGGCTCTATCAACGTGTAATAGTGATCTGTAATGTCACCTGAAGCATGTACACGATGATAATGACAAAGCAGATAGCTTACTATCATCTCGAGTAAGACTATCCTACCAGTATAGGTCCTCCCTCAATCATTGCAATCACATGCCTGTGATCCAATAATCGACTTTGAGGGCACTATAGCCAACATCATCTGTAGGGGACCACATCCTTAAGATGATAAACTATATTGAAGAGCTCACAGACCTTGGGACCACGTTGGACAACGATTTGTATACAGACTTGGTTCTACAGTCCCTCCACTCTACGACGCCCAGTTTATCTTGAATTTCAATATTCAGGATAAGGAAGTTTCACTTCTAAAACTCCTTAACATGTTGAGGAGTGTAGAGGGCACCCTACAGAAAACCAGGGAGACACCCGCTTTGCTTATTAGGGGATCTTCCTCTTCTTGATCCGAGGCGAAAGCCAAGGGGTAGAAGAAGAAGACCCCCACCAAGTCGAAAGGCGATGTCAGTAAGGTAGAGAGAAAGGGAAGGGCAAAAGTTTCAGGGCCGACAGTAGGGAAGGATGAATGTTTCTTTTGTCATAGGATGGGATATTGGAAGAAGGACAGCACGGCTTGGATAGCCAGAAACCAGGATTCGAAACACGTTATGTCTTCGGCTTCAGGTGTGTTTATGATTGAAAATTTTCTGTCAATTAACTCTACTTCCTGGGTACTAGATACTGAATCAGGATCTCATATCTGTAATTTATTGCAGGCGTTGAGAAATGGTAGAGTTATCAAGGCAGGTGATATAACTCTCAGGGTTGCTAACGGAATGAGCGTGGATGTTGTATCCGTAGGGGAATATCACCTAGGATTGACAAGTGGGAAGATTTTGGTTTTGTGTAACTGTTTTTGTGTACCTAGTTCGACATGTAATATCATCTATGTATCTTTACTATCTAAAGAAAGTTATGATTTTACATTTGCAACCGATGTCGTTCACATCCACCTTAATCATGGTTTGATTGGGTCAGGTACATTAGATAACGGTATATACGTATTAAATCTTGCTCAGGTTTTCAACGTCGAGAACACACTTAAAAGAAAGTCTCCAGAATTAAATCGGGCTTTCTTATGGCATTGTAGACTGGGTCACATCAATGAAACATGGTTGACGAAGTTACATAAAGAGGGATATTTGGATCCGTTTGAATATCTGTCTTATGCAACTTGTCAATCATGTCTCAAAGGAAAGATGACAAGACTCTGTTCACTTAACACAGGGTAAGAGCAAGCGAGCTCTTGGGACTCATACACAGGGACGTGTGTGGTCTAATGTCTACACATGCAAGAAGTGGTTATTCCTACTTCATTACTTTTACGGATGATTTCTCAAGGTATTGATATGTATTATTGATGAAAAATAAATCCGAGGACTTTGAGAAATTCCAGGAATACAAGAATGAAGTGGAAAAACAAACAGGCAAAAGTATCAAGACACTTAGATCTGATCGAGGTGGTGAATACTTAAGTGTCGAGTTCCTGGGTTATTTAAAAGAGAATGGATTCTCTCTCAGCTTACTCCTCCATACATACATCAACACAACGGTGTATCGGAAAGGCGGAACCGCACCATAATGGAATGGTACGTTCCATGATGAGTAACGTTGAGTTACTATGATCCTTCTAGGGTTATGCATTCGAATCAGCTGCATATTTTTTGAACAAAGTTCCTACCAAGACTGTGCCTACCACACCATATGAAATGTGGAGTGGGAAGAAACCCTATCATAAATATCTAAAGATATGGGGATGTCCAGCTTTTTTCAAAAGCAGCATTCGGACAAGCTCGAGGCACGTTCAGTACTGTGTAAGTTTGTGGGATATCCAAAGAACTCCAGTGGGTATCTTTTGTATTACGCGAAGGAACAAAATGTTGGGTTACACTAACACCCTGACCATCTACCAAGGACGTTTGCGGAACAAAATTTTTTCTAGGGTTTGAAACTGGCGCTAGAATAACTCATTCACCGGATCTACCATAAACCTAAACTAGAAAGATAAGATGAGCTATCTATTATGATAGAAAAGTCTCACCAAAAGATCCGTGTCCTTCGGTCTTCTTTCTTCTTCATTAGATCCAAGTGATCTCCTTGATCGAGCTTGTTTGTCTTTGCTTGCTGTTAGTTATATATATGCCATAGAGGCCATTATTGTACATATGATGTATATTATAGTAGATTCTTGGATATATATAGAGAGGACTTTCTTGCTCGATATGATAGTATGCTATCTGGTTGCTCTTTGTCTTAATATGTTGACTTGTATTGTGTTATTGTCTTCTTTTCACATGTTGATAAAGCCCTTAGGATATGTACTGGTCTACTGGGACTATGATGCAGATCATACTAGTGGGGCCAGGGTGGTCCAAAAGTACATCCTATAATGGTTCCTAGTCGAGAGTGTATCGAGACAGGGCATCGATACTCCAGAGTAGACTAGCGTATACGTCTCTTGCCCCATATGATGGGTGATGGATGATCCCACATCCATTGGTGATTGACATCAAATATGGTATACGGGTGCTCAGTGGGGACTGGGTACACTGAACGGACTCGCCGAGAACTCCTAGATGGTATTATACCTATCGTCAGATAGCAGTTCTCTGGTGATACTGGTACAGGTTAGTCTGTAGATCCAAGATCGTCATAGAGTCTTGTGTGATTCCCATTGTACTTTGATTTCCACCTTACCACGTTCATGAGAATGTGCAAAACGGTGGCTTTTAGGTATAGTCCTGAATCACATGGAGGCAATGAGCGATAGGAGGGGTTCTGTCTCTCTTGGTATTGGGGGTTGATGTAGCGCTGAGTTCGATTGGCTATAACTGGAAGTCCCTGGCCAGGGCTGATATAGAGATCTACTGGTAAGTGTTATCAGTGGTTTCTCGACCTGTTATGAGCCTCACATCGACACGACTTATCGGTTACTGGGGTCTGACATTTACCCCCCCTAGACTGGATATGCGACATAACAAACGAAGAGACCGGACTGTACGGTAGCGTTACTGATTGGACTCACAGGAGTGTGAGCATGCTTGCTTGTTGATCTTCTGATCGCTCAATACCCGGGTGGCTGTTACGTTTAGCTGACCGCTTACAGCTTGTGAGTGTTTGATATGATCATCAACCACTGCCGGCGTATTGACGAGTCTTTAGAGTCCTACACAGAGATTTCCTGGCTCAGGAGAAATAGAGTAGGAGCACATATGTGATATGTGCGGGTCCAAGATTAATACGATATGTGATACCGTATTCTATTCTCGCGATATGTGATATCGGCCGGTTATATGTGATATAGCCGGGTTATCGGATCAAGTGTTGATTCGATAAAATGATACATATTATATTAGTCGGTTATATGTAATATAGCCGGATTATTAAATCAAGTGTTGATTTAATAATTTAATGTAGAATTATATATTTGATATATTAAATTACATTAACTAATATTAGCTCACTTAAGAATTACTTTTTCTCACTTGGATACATTTAACATATATGTGATATATGTTTATTGTATTCTTTTCTTTTGTTACAATATTATATATATATGTGATATGTATAATTGTAACATGCTAAGTTAAATATGCAACTAGGGTTTATGAGATTAACACAATGGCTTATGATTAGGGTTAGATATATATATTTATTTTAGTTAATTCAAAATGTAGATTTATGCTAAGATATTTCTTCTTGTTGATTATGTCCACCCTTTTGATATTTCTAAAATATTTATTAACCTAACCCTAACCTTAGCTCATAGTTTATTCTCTACATAAGTTAGCCATGACACATTTTAACCCAAGGTTGCATTTCTAACCTCATCTCATTCATCTTCTTCTTCCTTCATCTCCTTTAAGCTC
Source organism: Agapanthus africanus (assembly GCA_030015575.1). Lineage (NCBI taxonomy): Eukaryota > Viridiplantae > Streptophyta > Magnoliopsida > Asparagales > Amaryllidaceae > Agapanthus > Agapanthus africanus. The sequence goes on along the minus strand of CM057345.1, from coordinate 329,340,998 downwards.
TCTCTCTAGGTTTTGAAAAGAAGAAAAATTGTGAGAAAAAGAAAACTAAAGAGAGCCCACTTCCTACTTCATCATCCTCTTCTATACTACCTATTTAGATTAGGGTGTTGGCTTCACTAATACCTCATTAATGAAGAGAAAGCTTGAGTTCGTGTTTCCTCGACGTAGATCATCTTGGATTGTGAAGACTTCATGCAAGGATGCATCATACACCTCATGGAGCCTCTCAAGAGTCCGGGAGCTTGATGATCGCAGCGTAGGGACCACAACTTGGAGCTTATGAAGTGAAGGAACGGACTACAAAGGTTGTAATCCCTAATCACTAAGAAGTAAAGTTGTTTGCTTATCGATTCTGTATGATTCTTTTGTTAAGAACCTAAGGTTAGGGTTAGCTAGAATGGCAAAAATTTGAATTTGGCATGGACGATGCCTCCCGAAACCTTGTTGCCATGGTATCAGAGCCTAGCTAGAGAATTAGACGGATAGTGTAGGATTACAAAACCGAAACAACTCCGAAAGACTTGAATAAAAACCCTAGTTTCTGTCGAAATTTTCTGAGTGTCAAAATTTTTTTTAAACAATTCAAGAATGTTGTATGAGATGCAACATGAACACACTGAAAAATTCAACCCCACTCGCCGGATTTTGGCCGGCCACTTTGCCTGTAGAACCGGCCTGCTCGGCCACAGTATGGGTTTTTGGGGTGAAGTTTTCACTGTGTTCCAGTCTCTGGGGTTTGATACTTCAGGTGTTGTTTGTTTTTGCTAAATTTGTATATGATGTTAACTTTTTACAGAGGCCATTCGGAGTATTTCGTATTTGTAATTCCAGTTTGTTTTCGGGTTATTTGGACGGTGTTAAAAAGTTCGATCGGATATCAAATACCCACTTTAACCCTCGCCGAAATTTTTTCCAAGAGTTGGATTTTTTCATAGTTAAAGAACATTCAAATATCGTGCAAGTGATGCGGTGGAATATCCAGAAGAACGAAAACCTAACTCGATTTTATGACCGTAAGAACCGCCGCTAAACCCTAGGGTTTGCGGTAGTTCCGCGGTGCCACAAGTGAGGTATTGGTTGACCCTTCTACGGCTGGTTCATAGCTACTGTGGTATGTATTGAGTATTTTTAAACTATGCTCAAGTGTTGAGAAATTGGGAAATTTTGGGTGTTTGTTGATTCGATCGGAATGTTTAACGTCGTCTAGCTTTTTCTGGAATGTGATACAATATGTGGAATTCATATAGTTACGCATGAAATGCGTAATATGTGATATTTCGGGTTTACGATGTCTAAGTTGATTGTGGATTCCAAATGTTGTAGTTGACATTTTCTTTTCTGCGACCGTAAGTGTAATATGTGGTGTATCACCGTTCTCGTTGATATATGTCAACGATACGCATATTTACTTACGTTGATGACATGTGATGTTATGTGTTGTTGTAATATATTATATTGGATCGTCGTGATTTGAATAGCCGGGGGTTTTATATGAGATGAGGGTTTTTATTTTCATTCATGTAAAATTCATTGTATGTAATATTCTTTTATTGGGGCATTTCCGGGTTGAGGATGATGTCACCATTGTATATTATTTACTTTTCCGCATTAGGATAGACCTAGGGAGGGAAGCACAAGTAACCGGGTTCTAGGGTCCAGTGGGAGGCCATCTCGAGGAGTCAAGACCGGGACTCCTAACCCTAGAATTAGGAGGGCTGCTTGCCGCTCTCGTAGGGGTCTAGGATTTAGGTTTGGCTATTCATCGCGACTATGGAATTCGTGTTTTATACAGGCTCAAAATAAAACACAGATCTCCTAGTATATCCAATATTTCATATGTTATCTTCTGCTGCTGATATTCTGTGATGTGATCATTCTATATACGTGAGGTAAATGCTTTATTATTGTATATATGATATATAATAAATGTTGCTTATGTTTTACACCCGCGCTAGTCCCACCCCGCTATGCCGTTAGTTAAGTAACCTAACGGTGCATAACGGGACAATGTGGCGAATGCCGATGGCATAAGCGTACGTTATATTTTCGTTTCTTCTATGATGCTTAGGAAGGATAAATGATGGGACGTCATTAATGGGATTAATGAAAGAAAAGAAACCTAAAAGATGTTATAGAATCAAATTTATAAAAAGGGTAGCTCTAGTTTTTGCTTTGCATAGCGGTATTCCTTGTAGAATATCCAGCACCTTATTCGATAAGGAAAGAGCCAAGATCTCTTCACCAGGAGTGACCTCTTTAGAAAAACTAGCAGATGCTACAACTCACTAGGTTTTGTTTTTGATTACTTCTATAGTTCTTGCTTTGCATAGCGGTATTTATGAAATATCCTGCACCTTATTCGATAAGGTGAGAGCCGAGATCCCTTCACCGGGAGTGACCTCTTTAGCGAAACTAGTAAAAGCCTCAAAAACACTCCTTTCCAAAATTGCTTGTTTCTACAACGATATCAAGTTCATTACGCAAAAGGTTTTCTGAAAAACCTGTCATAGCCCTCTGACATTTCAGATAAGTAATATTTAGTATTCGTGCTACGTTTGTTAGCTTTCGTCAAGGCGTAGTGTGCTGTAGCTACTTACTGCTTATCTGCTGCAAATAATGAGATTGGATTAGGGTAGTCGTACGGCTTTGTTGTCTTTCGTCAAGGGTCGTGCGGGTGGGTTTAATTCAATCATGAAATGTATGGGTTGAACTTGACTAGCGGACTATGGTTTGTTTGCAGGGTCGCCTAGCATGGCAGCAAGGTTTCGGAAGGCATCGTCCATGCCAAATTAAAAAACTTGCCGCTCTAGCTAACCCTAACTTAGAATTGTTAGCTAGAAATCTGACGGAATATAAATGCAAACACTTTGCAACTAAAAGAGAACATGAAATAAAACCTTTGTAGACCGGTCCTTCACTTCATTAGATCCATGTAGTAGTGCCTTCGCTGCGATCATGTAGTCCATGACTCTAGAGAGGCTCCTATGAAGAAGGGAACATGCTTGCATCGAAGTCTTCGAGGCCGAACATGATCTACGTCGAGGAGACACTAACCCAAGCTATATCTTCACTAATTGTGAGATTAGTGAAGAAAACACCCTATACTAAATGGCAAGTAGTAGAGGATGATGAAGTAGGAAGTGGGCTCACTTTAGATTTGATTTTCTCACTCATTTTCTCACATCTCCATTGAAGCTAGAAAGCTTTAGATGAAGAAGAAGAAGAAAACTCTCATGGAATTAACCAAGTGAAAGCATGGCAACCTTAGGTGAGTTAAGCATCATATACTTAACCTTTGTAGAGAGTTAACCATGGCTAGGTTTAATGGTTGGGTTAATAAATATCTTAGGCATAACAAAACTTGTGGACTTAGTCAATGCAAATCCAAGCTTCTCAAAGCTTCTTGCCATGACAAAATGCCACCATTTTGGTTTACCAAAATAAAAAAAATCATCTATTATTCATAGCATGGTGTAAGTCATACACACACCCAAGTTGCATGTATCATCAAACATGACACAAGAATATGTAAACAAATATATATCACATATTTACATATGCACAAAACAAGTGAGAAAAGAAATCATAAGTGAGCTAATACTAGTTAATGTAAATTAATATATCAAATATATAATTTTACATTAGATTATCAAATCAACTCTTGATTTAATAATCCAGCTATATTTCATATAACCGACTAATATCATATATAACAACTTATCGAATCAACACTTGATCCGATAACCCGGCTATATCACATATAACAGACCGATGTCACAAGTCGCGAGAATAGAATACGGTATCGTATATCGTATTAATCTCGGTCCCGCGCATATCACATATGTGCTCCTATTCCGTTTCGCTTGAGCCAGGAAACCTCTGTGTTGGACTCTAAAGACTCGTCAATACACCGGCAGTAGGTGATGATCATATCAAACACCCACAAGCACCAAGCGGTCTGCTAAACGTAACGGACACCCGGGTATTGAGCGATCAGAAGATCAACAAGCAAGCCTGCTCATACTCCTACGAATCCAATCAGTAACACTACCGTACAGTCCGGTCTCTTCGTCTGATATGTCGCATATCTCGTCTTGGGGTGGTAAACATCAGACTCAATAACTCGATAAGTCGTGTCGATGTGAGTCTTATAACGGGTCGAGAAACTACTGATAACACTAACTAGTAGATCTCCATATCAGCCCTCGCCAGGGACGTCCTGTTATAGCCAATCGAGCACAACGCAACATCAACTCCTAATACCGGGAGAGACGAAACCCCTCCTATCGCTCATTGCCTCCATGTGATTCGGGACTGTACCCAAAAGCCACAGTTTTGAACGTTCTCCTGAACGTGGTAAGGTGGAAATTAGAGCATCATGGGAATAGATTGTTAGAGTTTTTGTTACCGCAATCAAGACGGTGTCGCTTTGCACCTAGCCGGTTGAGCATGGGCCGATCCGCAGGGAGAAGGTAGTATGTTCTATTTTGTCTTAGACGAGTCAATAAAGAATGTATATGTGGGTTCAATTCTATTCTAAGTGTTCGTATTTATGTTCGAGTAAGCTTGTTAAGGTTAAGATTGGTTAGTAGAGTTAGGATTAGTCTTGTGCTTATCTTTAGCCATTCTTAAAACGATGTTGGGATAATCGAAAGTAGCGGGGATTAGGAGGATATAGGAAATGGAATTGTAAGTTTAAGCAAGCTTTCCAATGCAAATCCATTCCTAGTGCCCCTTGTCCGTCCGCTAAATACGCTTATTTCCAACCCTCGGCCAAACACCCGCAACCATGTATCCAATTAAGTCACAACTACATGTCACGTTGTAGTGCGCTTAAAGGACTTCTCGACTTAGGTCGTGGCTATATATCACGTATAGCGCGCCTAAGTGAGGAGGTTGTGTTTGTTTGGTCGAGGTTTGTTTTAAGATGTTTGGCGAAGAGAAGCACAAAGGATTTTTCCGTCTCTCATACCATCTTCCTTAGCCTTAACAAGTGCGGAATTATTCACACATTATAAAAGTAAATAAAAACGAAACAAGAAGGAAGAAAAGAAGGAAAAGGAAAAAACGGTTTTACAAGCTAACTCTTGGGTCCTCACCTAAGTAAGGAACTCCATCAAGTATCATCGCTTGGAATAATACCGATAAGAAGAAAGGAAAAGAGAACAAGCAAGAAAATAACAACAACTACTTTAACAACAATAATAAAATTACACTTAGGAATTAAAATACATTGCAATAATTAAAAGATACAAGTTAAATAAAAACCATCATCTTCTTTTCATCATCCACTCAAGGCTCTCACTACATTTTAATGGAGGAATACTTGAAGAAGAAGAAGAAGAAATAAAGCTAAACTAAATCCTAACAGAAGAACTAAAGCTAAACTAAATCCTAACAGAAGAGAAGACCCTTGGATTGGCACAAAAATGCGCTATTTATAGGCTGCGTACTGAAACCCTAGGGCAAGATTCTCTGCCCAAATGAAGTTACCAAACTAACCCCGAAATCCGAGTTGACACTGAGTCAACTCGGCCGCGGATCCGCCACATAATGGCCATATTGGTCGCGGATCCGCGGCCATTTGGAGGAGTTTAAGTTGTCATTTTTTCTGGGGTTTCTTGTGTTTCTATGTTCAGTTGTTCTACATGTTCCAAATTGCAAATTGCTTCAACAATTTCTTCAGATCTGCAACAGTCCAAAGTGGCATCAAAAATAATTCTTTTGACCTCATCTCCCTCGAGCTCCGCGCACCCATTGATTCTTGTGCTGCCCCTCTCGTGCTCTGTGCTTGTCCCTCTCGTGCTCTGTGCTTGTCCGAGACACGAATGACCACTGTCATTTGTCTTGTCTCAGGAACTGGTAAGCGATACTGGACGGATACGGATGACCGGAACCCGGCTTTTATCTGTTGGCAACAGATGTTCTGCATTTTAGCGTAACAGTGGAGATTTTGTATCATTTGTGTTATTTTAGACTAGGAGCCTGTAGCCTGTAAATATGTAGCAAACACGGATTAAAAGCACCTACCTATAAACAAACGAGTATAAGAATGGACGGTATTAAATGCAATATTCTGGTGTGAACAAATACCGCCAAACTTAACTTTTGCTCGTCCCGAGCAAAACCAATTATTGACAAAAAGTCCAAACCTCACTTTCGCAGGGAACGCGATTGCGCTGAGCTCGTGCAACAAGCCGTTAAACCTCTTGGTGTCCCTAGTAGGAGGAGTGTTGTCTCCTGAGAGTTTTCAGCGGATATTACCCACAAAGTCCCGTCAAGCTAGTTTCATAAGTTAACGTCGATTCTACTCCTACGGTTTAGTATCTAGGTTAGAAATTCTATTATCCTAAGTCAGAAATATTCAACCTTTATGTTTCACGCCTCCTATCTATTTAACCTCAGATCCTATACGTTTTATAGTTTAGAAAGATCTCGGTATCTCCTAAGTTTTCCTTCCAAAGTGCGGTCTCAAATCAGGGATTTTTATCAACTTTATAGAAAACATAAGTCTTATTTTTTATTTCTATCTTTCATCCAAACATCAATTGTATACCCCTACGTGTGTGTAAATTTTTCACTCCTACACTTAAGAATTCAATTCAAGCTATATTACCCTTGCCTTAATACCTAATACTACTTTTTTTTCATTTAATGATGGACGGTGTTGCTCACACACCATTCATGCGACTATTAATGCTTCTTGAGGTACTAACAGCCGATTACTGAAAGTGTGAGCTTAAAGCGTAAATAGCAGTTTCTAGGTCTTGACATTATTTAATTTTTTTTTTTTTCTTTTTCAAGACCGGATATATTTTTCAATGATTGCTCTTTTGGTGTTTAGCTTTAATTACCGTTTTTTCTTTCATACTAGGTTTTCAAGCAAGAGTATTTCTAGGTATCTTCTACTATCTCAAGTTTCAAGGTGCGTGTATGTGCAGTTTGTAGGGTATATACTTTCTAAATTTGGACTCAAGAAGAGAAACTATTTTTCAGACTTATCTTTCAGTAAAGCATCAATACATTCCCTTCATCTTGACTTAACTCAAGAACTGAACTCAAGATTACCTACTTCTATAAAAAAACTGTAAGGACGCATAATTATCAAGGTTAAACAGAATGAGTGTTATTTTTAGAGTTTTCAATTTCTAAGCGTAAGATTTAGTTATTTCTAACGTATAAACTAAACTTTTTTAATAAAAATCTCAGTTACCCTATTAGCTAACTTGACGACAAAGTTTTTTATATTTTTGAGAAAATTTTCAATTTTTATGGGTTTTTATAAGTATGCAAATGCAACATATACAAATGAATGCGAAGGAAGAAAGCTTACCGAGCGCACCCCCTAACTTAAACTTGATAGTGCCCTCACTGTCAGCCTACACCAAGAGGGTCAAAATTGCCGGCGCTCCCTAAAAGAAATATATACAAAACAAAAGGCAAACCAAAAATATATATACAAAAGGGATCCCCCCAAATATAAGTGAAACAGTGTTTTCACTGTTTAAGCGTTAAAGTTCTGAGTTAGGGGGGAGAGAACACAGTATCAATCTATACAAGGCCTTATACAGGTCAAAAGTTAACACCGACCATTCAAAAATTCTATCTCTATAATGTGCAGGTTGGTGAAATAATGCGGAGAGGAAAGAAATGTAGAATACGCGAGACCGTATGCGGATAGAAGCGGGATACGGTCTCGGTGGAGGTGAAGAATGGCAGAAGGGAGAAAGAAGTGGAATACGAACTTGAGGGTAGAAATGGAGTGAATAAATTAGTAGAATGTGTGATGACCGATGTGGAAAAAGCGATTGTACTAATCTATCAACCCGTCGAGAAATTGGGTCAAATCCCTCAAGGTTCGTGAGAAAACCTGGTTATGCCGAACTTGGTAAACCAGACACAAGAAATGAAAGTGATACGGTGTCTTGCAAGGTCGGAATGATAGAAAGGATGGAAGAGAGTGATTGAGGAAGGGTATCGGTTAAAGGTTCAGAAGGGTGTACGCAGTCAATGAAAGGGATAGGATGAATTGGAAAATCTAACTCATCAAGTAAAACTGCTTCATCCTCAATGCTATCCTCAAAATTCTCCTCAAAAATCAGCTCATCCATGCATGTATCATTAATATCTAGATGCATATGGGGTTCGGGAAAGACAGTTAATGACTCGGGATGATGCCCACACGGAAGTGAAAGTAATTGATGAATTTGAGAGACAAACTCATCAAAAGTTGTAGGTTCATCATCCGAAATATTCCCGGCGTCGATATCCTCAATCAAGTGAAAATCAATATTATCAGACACCTCATCAAAAGTATGGGTATCAATCAATTCAGGTTCTAAGATGGAGGTGTAGAGGTCAAAAGGTTTGGGATAGGTGTCACTTGGAAGGGACCCTTCACAATCGGGCAATTCAAACACTACAAAGTCGCACAACTCATTAACTGATCTATCTTCAATCGGTGAATCGTTTGGAACACTAGATAGACATTCAAAACTGGAGTTGTGGGATTCAATTTGTGATGGATAGGTTTGATTTGGAAGGGTGTACAGCTCACTCTCTGCACTCAAATTCTCAACATGTCCTACCGCTTCATCACACATTGGAAAATGTGGAGCTAGTTGGAAACTAGCTACCGGGTCACTAGGTTGTATGAGGGCGGCCATGGACGCATTCAAATTCATCATCTGTTGGTATGACACTACCCGAAAGTCTTCCAACGATTGTTCCAGACTAGACATGGGTTGTGTAGGGGTTTCAGTAAAAGATTCAAATTTTGTTGGATACCGAAAACTCCCAAATGGCTATTCGGAATCAATCTCTAGGAAAGGTGTAAAAGTCCGGTAGGACTGGTAGGAATTGAATGGCTGGACAGGAGTAGGATCAACATACGGATAAGAAGGTGAATGGAATTGTTGATCCAAAGAATTAGCAGTGGTGAAAGGAGTGAAAGATCGGTTACGAGATTGTTCAGTACGTTCAGCAAGAGACATAGCTCTTGGAGTTACAATTGGACTCTCAAAAGGAGTATCAACGTAAGAAGGTGGGGTAGGTTGAAATGGTTGATAAAAGGTAGATTGCAGGGTCTAGTTGTTTGTCCTAGACGCGTCTATCCGATCTTTCAAAGAATTTTTTGGCATGGAGGGATCGTTTGAAGTTTGACCAAAACAAGAACCGTAAGAAGTAATGTTTGGTTGGGGATACCAAAGTTCGGCAAGAGTTTTTCGAGATGGGGTACCCATGATATGAAGAGAAGAAAAGGTAGGGAGGGAGGGAAGTGGTATATATTATTATTTTTTAAAATTTTTTTATTAACAAAATTGTTTGTTTTTTGAGTTTTAAAAATTGTTTGTTTGAAAGAATACGGAATTATGCGACTAACTTTTTACATGCACAATCACAATCATAATATGCACAAACAATACCTAGAGCTAGGGTCTTCAAAGTCTAACTAGACCACTCCTAGACTTCCAAGCGACAATTTTCAGGATAACCTTCGAATCGCCTCTTCACTACCAGTTGTGGCCAGGTAAGCACAAGTGAGGTAAGGAGGGTTCCGCTCACGAATCACCGTGAGACGGGCCTTTTAAAATTACCTCCTCACTTGTCTAGCCTAGACATCACAAAGTCAAGTTTAGATAAATGACCGATTCCATGCAACCTTCACTTGTCCTAAATGAGCGCGACAAGTCCTTATAGGTTTGGTCTAGATATTTTTTATTAGCTCAAGGTGATGCGTATGCAATTAGTGATTTGTGGGGTCTTAGGAAGTGTGATGAAATCCCTACCCAATCTGAATTGGTGTTATAGCCCCTTAATGTCCATATTATGATATGCAAAGCGGTAAACAAACAAAATAAAAAACAACAAAAAAAATTATTTGGCGGTGGTGCAATCTGTGCAAAGAAACCTGCATGAAATACTGTTTAGTGGAATTCACAGAGGAGATAAAAGGAAAGAGAAAGGGTAGAAAAAAATTGGGGAACGGAGTCCTCAATACAACCGCGGAACCGCCGCAAAATTCCCACTTTGACCGCGGTTCCGCGGTCAAACAATGGAATTGGAACTTCACCTTGGGTTCCTGCACTCCCCTTGATCTCTACTCCAAAATAAAATGCTCTGTTTCTTTAAATGATTAAAGTACTTGCTCTAGATACCCTCCACACTTGCGCACAAAAATTATCAAAAATAACAAAAAGATTTTTTTTGTTATATTTATTTATATTTATAATTTTATATATATATAAAATATTAACCTGAATAACAAGAAAGAAAATACGTTACCGTTTCCCCGGCAACGGCGCCATTTGATTGTTAGAGTTTTTGTTACCGCAATCAAGACGGTGTCGCTATGCAGCTAGCCGGTTGAGCACGGGTCGATCCGCAGGGAGACGGTAGTATGTCCGTTCTTGTCTTAGACGAGTCAATAAAGAATGTATATATGGGTTCAATTCTATCCTAAGTGTTCGTATTTATGTTCGAGTAAGCTTGTTAAGGTTAAGGTTGGTTAGTAGAGTTAGGATTAGTCTTGTGCTTATCTTTTGCCATTCTTAAAACGATGTTGGGACAATCGAAAGTACTGTGGATTAGGAGGACATAGGAATGGGAATTGCGAGTTTAAGCAAGCTTTCCGACGCAAATCCATTCATAGTGCCTCTTGTCCGTCTTCTAAATACGCTTATTTCCAACCCTCGGCCAAACACCTGTAACCATGTATCCAATTAAGTTACAACTACATGTCACGTTGTAATGCGCTTAATAGAATTCTCGACTTAGGTCGTGTCTATATGTCACGTATATCGCACCTAAGTGAGGGGGTTGCATTTGTTTGGTTGAGTTTCGTTTCAAGATGTTTGGCGAAGAGAAGCACAAGGGATTTTTCTGTCTCTCATACCATCTTCCTTAGCCTTAACAAGTGCGGAATTATTCACACATTATAAAAGAAAATAAAAACGAAACAAGAAAGAAGAAAAGAAGGAAAAGGAAAATAACGTTTTACAAGCTAACTCTTTGGTCCTCACCTAATCAAGGAACTTCGTCAAGTATCATCGCTTGGAAATAATACGGATAAGAAGAAAGGAAAAGAGAACACGCAAGGAAATAACAACAACTACTTTAACAACAATAATAAAATTACACTTAGGATTTAAAATACATTGCAAGAATTAAAAGATACAAGTTAAATAAAAACCTTCATCTTCATTTCATCATCCACTCAATGCTCTCACTACATTTTAATGGAGGAATACTTGAAGAAGAAGAAGAAGAAGAACTAAAGCTAAACTATATCATAACAAAAGAGAAGACTCTTGGCTTGGCACCAAACTGGGCTATTTATAGGATGCGTGCTGAAACCCTAGGGCAAGATTCTCTGCCCAAATGAAATTACCAAACTAACCCTAAAATCCGAGTTAACATTGAGTCAACTCGGCCGCGGATCCGCCGCATAATGGCCATATTGGCCGCGGATCAGCGGCCATTTGGAGGAGTTAAGTTGTCGTTTTTTCTGGGGTTTCTTGTGTTGCTATGTTCAGTTGTTCTACATGTTCCAAATTGCAAATTGCTTCAACAATTTCTTCAGATCTGCAATAGTCCAAAGGGGCATCAAAAATAATTCTTTTGACCGCATCTTCCTCGAGCTCCGTGCACCCATTGATTCTTGTGCTGCCCCTCTCGTGCTCTGTGCTTGTCCCTCTCTTGCTCTGTGCTTGTCCGAGACACGAATGACCACTGTCATTTGTCTTGTCTTAGGAACTGGTAAGCGGCACTGGACGGATACGGATGACCGGAACCCGGCTTCTATCTGTTGGAAACAGATGTTTTGCATTTTAGCGTAACAGTGGAGATTTTGTATCATTTGTGTTATTTTTGACTAGGAACCTGTAGCCTGTAAATATATAGCAAACACAGATTAAAAGCACCTACCAATAAACAAACGAGCATAAGAATGGGCGGTATTAAATGCAATATTCTGGTGTAAACAGGAATCACACAAGACTCTATGACGATCTCGGGTCTATTGACTAACCTGTACCAGTGTTGTTCATACCATAATATTGCAGTATTATATTCCCCATTTTTATGTATTTTACAAATAAACAGGTGCTTTTGACCCATGTCTGCTACATAGTACGGTTACATGTTCTTGGATCTAAAACAGTGAAAAAGATAAAAGACGATGCAAAAGTGGAACTACAACCAACAAATAGAAGGATCTTGATCAAGCCTACAGAAAGATCAGTTCACAAAATACAAGGCATCGCAAGATTCAAGATTTCGTCTCGAAGCAATGGTTAAAATCCACTACATTATTCACAGGAGATCTGGAAGAAACCTAAAAGCCCATTTGCGAAAAGTACTAAAGAAATAAGAAGACAAGAACTAACAGAGCCAGCCCACAAAAGTGCAAAGCCCAACTCCCTCATTTGGCCGCGGAACCGCGGCCAAACCCTGGCTGCGGCCGCGGTTCCGTGGCAGTGTTGCTCAATTAGGAGTTGAAAATTTTACCAATTTGTGAGACGGCGCTGACTAGTCAACCTAAGGGTATTTTCGTAAATGCAGACATGCGGCAATTGTAAACCTAGGGTTTTCTATGTCCTATAAATAGATACCCAATTCATTGTATTTGTTCATGCCACTTTTCATCAATAAAATTTCAGTTAAGTTTTAAGAGCATCAATTCGTAAGTAGGTTTAATTTCTGCCCTAGTTTTAGTTTTAATTTCTGCCCTAGGTAATTTCTTTTCTTGCCCTAGTTTAATCTAGTTTAGAATTTTCATTAACTTGCAGTAGATCTTTCATCTCTTAAATCAAAACAAAATAAAAATTTTGTCTTTCGTAGATCCCTCAATGAGCGAGTAGTTTCCTCGCTTGTTAGGGTTAGGAATAGGGAAGGGTTTGAGAGATGAAGATCTCTCATCTCTTTCTTTGCCAATCTCTTATGAACAATTAGGACTCCGTGCATACTTTCTTATTCCGCTCCCTACGGCACTCTACCCATGAGGCAACGGTGATACCATAGTATAAAAGACCGGATCTGTATGTTTTCCATAGAGGTTAGGGTAAGGATTAATAAAGGACGGACAAGGATCTAGAGGAAAGAAACATCTTTCCAATCATCCTAATCCTCTTTATTAATAATTACCATAACTCCTAATATGATATCTAATTTAAGGCATTGAAAAGAGATGTAGATCTTTATTTACCAAATTTTACCTAAACCTATTCTGTTACCGGTCTAGTGCGCAGACTCTTGAAAGTCAGGTGGTTCCTAGTGATGTCTAAAGACTTTCCGAAGGAAGACGAGATAGAGAATTGAGGATTTCCAAAGAACGATGAAAGTCCTATTGGCTTCAAAAATCAAATATGTTTCCATATTCCCTAGAATGCTAGCAAGTTTCCTAATCCTAGTATAACACAACTTAGTTTTTAGATTTAATTAAAAGATCCAACACCCTTTGGAATTAACTCGTTTGAGCGATTAGGAAATTCACAACATCCCTGTGGACCGACCCGTACTCACCGGCTAGCTACCAAGCGATGCCGTTCTTGATTGCGGTTAATAGATATTTTTGAGATCAATCAAATGGCGCCGTTGCCGGGGATGGCGTGTTATTTCCTTTTTGCAATTTCGGGTTAATATAAATTGAAAAATCAAAAAAAAAAAATATATCATCTGTTATTTTTTGGAAAGGGTATTTTTTGTGAATCTTTGCAGGATCGACGGATCTGGAAAAATTCAGAGTGTGAAACAGAAAAAGGTAGATCTGAACGGAAGGGAATTGGACCAACAGAACACCAGAATTTTTTCGGAGACCTGAAGCCTCAACTCCGCCGCCTTTCCGCCGCGCCCGCCGCCTCCCGCCGCTAATCCGCGGTCCTTCTGGCTCTTCAGCGCGTGAAAATTGCTCTGTTTGTTTCCTTTTTCCCCCCTCTATAACCTAAAATATATCTTTTGTCAAATATCCTGCAGGATTCTTTGCGCTTTAAAAATCTTCCTCTTCCAAATAACAAATCTTGTGCAGGAATCTTTGCGCCGCGCGTAAATTAAAAATTGATTGCAAGTGATCATTTCTGTTTGCATACCTTTATCAAAAATCTTTTTGGCAAAAATTTCCAAATATAGAGAAAAACGAAAAAGGAAATTTTTTTTTTAACAAAACTTGCAAACTTAGCCGCTAAGAAATCCTTGCACCACCTACCTTCTTTCTCTTCTCTTTCTTCTATCATGGGTACCCCACATCATAAATCTCTTTCCGAACTTTGGTATCCCGAACCTAACTTTGCCTCGTACGTCAATTGTTTCGGTCGATTTAAGGAAGATCTCTCCGTGCCCAAAATTTCTTTGAAAGATCAAATAGAAGTGTCTAGGAGAAACAGTTCGACTTTGCAACCCACTTTGTGTCAACCATGTCAACCTTCACCACCTTCGTACGTTGATACCACTTTTTCGACTCCTGTTGTAACTCCTAAGCCGATGTTTATTGCTGAGCACATTGCACAATCTCGTAGCCGATCTTTCACTCCTCTCCACACATCCAGTTATAGGGATCAACAAGTCCATTCACCTTTTTATCCACATATTGATCCTACTCCTGTCCAACCATCCACTTCCTACCAGTCCTACCCGACTTTCCCACCGTCACTAGACATTGCTTCTACACAGCCTTTTGGAAGTTTCACGTATCCAAACAATTTCGAATCTTTTACCGAGACCCCTTCACAACCCATGTCTATTTGGAACAGTCATTGGAAGCTTATATTTCAGCAACAAACAAAATGGTTAGGAATGTGGATGCGTCCATTGCCGCCCTTATGCAACCTAATGAACCGGCAACTAGTTTCCAACTAGCTCCAAATTTTCCAATGTATGAGGAGACGGTTGGACGGAGTGAGAATTTGAGAGGAGCGAGTGAGTTCTACACATTCCGAAATCAGACCTACCCATACCCAATTGAATCCCACAACTCCGGTTTTCCATCGATTGTCCCAAATAGTTCACCAGTTGAAACTAAAAACGAGTTGTGTGACATTGTAGTGCTTGATTTGCCAGACTGTGAAGAAACCCTTTCGAGTGAAACCACACCTAATCCTTTCGATCTTTACACCTCCAATCTTGAACCTAAATTTATCAATATCCATGCTTTTGAGGAGGTGTCAGAAAAAACTGATTTTCACTTGATTGAGGATATAGACGCCGGGAATATTTCGGATGATGAACCTGTCGATTTGATTGAAATTTTATGTCCAATTCATCATCCCGAGTCATTAATTGTTTCTCCCAAACTTCATATGCGTCTTGATTTTGATGATAATGGCATGGATGAGCTAAATATTGAGGAGAATTATGAGGATAGTATTGAGGAGAGTATTGAGGATAATATTGAGGTCGAACCATTTTTGTTTGATGTGTCGGATTTTCCAATTCATCCTCCTGAACCTTTAACTGTTATATCACCCTCCCTCCTTTCCATCATTCCGACCACGCAAAAGATCATGCTTGAAGACTGTGAGCTTGAAAAATTTCCCTTTGAATCTGACACAGTTCTCCCAGCCGAAAACACTTACGAGTGTTTCACTTTTTCGGACGATGTGGAAGACTCACCGCCCGAGTTTGAGTCTTTTGAATTTTCAGATGAGTTAGTTGAACCATCAGGCTCGGTTGCTTACAGTCGTTTCAAACCATTAATAGAATCTTTTAAGTTCGAGACAGTTTACTACGGTGAGAATGAGACTATCCCTAATTCACTCCCTATCGTCCTTCCTATCGTTCCGACCTTACAAAAGACCGTTACACTTTCATCTCTAATACAAAGTTCAACGTACCCATGTTTTCTTACGAATCTTGAGGGATTTGACCCCATTTCTCGACGGGTTGATAGATTAGCACAATCGCTTCTAACACATCGGTCATCACAAATTGCGCTAATTTATTCACTCGATTTACACCCTCAAGTTCATACTACACTTCTTTCTCTTTTCCGCCATTCTTCTCCTCCACCGAGACCGTATACCGCTTCTATCTCCACACGGTCTCGTGTGCTTCTGATTTCTTTTCTTTCCACTCCATTCTTTCACCAACTCTACCATTACCACGATGCGATTTTTGAATGGTTGGTGCTAACCTTTGGCTTATGTAAGGCCTTGTTTAGTTTGGGGAGGACCTTGTTGTATATATGTATATATATTTTTTATTTTCTTTTCTAAAAAAAAATATTCAAAAAATAAAAAAAATAAAAAAATTAAAAAATAAACAGGGGAGTGCCGATAATTTTAACCCTCTTGGTGTGACATGACAGTGAGGACACTGTCAAGTTTAAGTTTGGGGGTATGCTCAGTAAGTCTTCTTCCTTCGCATTCATGTGTATATTTTTGCATTTGCATACTTATTTTAAAACCCATAAAAATTGAAAAATTTCAAAAATTATAAAAATTAATGTATTCAATTTTGGCCTAATTGACTTGAGTTTGACAAAAAGGTTAACTAGCTAAGAACAACTAGATCTTAGACTTAGTAAATTAAAAACCCAAAAAATAACCTTTCTTAAAGTTTAACGGTAGAAAGTATATGCCTTTGTAGTTTATTTAGAAATCGACAAATTTTGAGTTCAATTCTTGGGCTAAGTCAAAACAAAGGAAGGTATTGATGTTTTTATTAAAGTATAAGTTTGAAAAATAATTCCCAGCTTAAGTCTAGATTCTGAAAATATATACCCGACAAATTGCACAATCACACACCTTGAAATTTGGAATAGTAGAAGAGACCTTGAAATGCTCTTGCCTAAAGTCCTTAGTACGAAGAAAATAAAATCAAAATTCAAATGTGAATAAAGAATAAAAAAAAATGAACACTGGTTTTTGTAATTACTTAAGCCTGCAAAAATAGAAAAATATTTAGCGATGGTGCTTCATCACCTAGTTCCTTAGACCAACTGGTTTGGGAGTCACTGCTAAAGCCTTAGGTGTTACAAGACTAGGAATTATGCTTTAAAGTGCAAACGCATTTTGTAATCGGTCGTTGGTAACTCAAGAAGTATTAATGGTCGCATGAAGTATGTGTAAGCAAAATTCATTAAAATTCACCAATTAAGAAGTGCTTTGGACAATGGACGAGAGTATGATCGCTTGATTTGAATTTCCAAGTGTAGGGGTGATTTATACACACACGTAGGGGTATGCGATTGGGATTTAGATAAGAGAGAGGAATGAAGAATAGAACTTGCATCTTTAGTAGAGTTGATAAAAATTCCTAAGTTGAGATAGAACCCTACAAGGAAAAATTAAGAGATGCCGAAAGCTAAGTAAGTCTGCAAAACATATATAATCTTAAGTTAAATGATGAGGAAGTGTGAAGAATATGGGTGGATAATTTACGAGTCAAAGATAATAGAATTCCTTGTTAGAAAACCTAATTGGAGAATAAAAGTCGAAAAGCCGAATTGATAGGATTTTATGGGTAGTATCCGCTGAAAACCGTCAGGAGACAACACTCCTCCTACTAGGGACACCTAGAGGTTTAACGGCTTGTTGCACGCGCTCAGTGCAATCGCGTTTCTCTGCGAAAGTGCGGTTAGGTTTTTGTCGAGAATAAAACTAAGTTTGCTCGAGGACGAGCAAAAGATAAGTTTGGGGGTATTCGTTCATACCATAATATTGCATTATTATATTCCCTATTCTTATGTATTTTACAAATAAACAGGTGCTTTTGACCCATGTCTGCTGCATAGTACAGGTTACAGGTTCTTGGATCTAAACCAGTGAAAAAGATAAAAGACGATGCAAAAGTGGAACTACAACCAACAAAAAGAAGGATCTTGATCAAGCCTACAGAAAGATCAGTTCACAAAATACAAGGCATCGCAAGATTCAAGATTTCATCTCGAAGCAACGGTTAAAATCCACTACATTATTCAATGGAGATCTGGAAGAAACCTAAAAGCCCATTTGAGAAAAGTACTAAAGAAATAAGAAGACAAGAACGACTAGAGCTAGCCCACAAAAGTGCAAAGCCCAACTCCCTCATTTGGCCGCGAAACCGCGGCCAAACCCTGGCTGCGGCCGCGGTTCCACGGCGGTGTTGCGCAATTAGGAGTTGAAAATTTTACCAATTTGTGAGACGGCGCTGACTAGTCAACCTAGGGCTATTTTGGTAAATGCAGACATGCGGCAATTGTAAACCTAAGGTTTTCTATGTCCTATAAATAGATACCCAATTCATTGTATTTGTTCATTCCTCTTTTCATCAATAAAATTTCAGATTTCCTTTGAAGTTTGGAGAGCATCAATTCGTAAGTAGGTTTAATTTCTGCCGTAGTTTTAGTTTTAATTTCTGCCCTAGGTAATTTCTTTTCTTGCCCTAGTTTAATCTAGTTTAGAATTTTCATTAACTTGCAGTAGATCTTTCATCTCTTAAATCAAAACAAAATAAAAATTATGTCTTTCATAAATCCCTCAATGAGCGAGTAGTTTCCTCGCTTGTTAGGGTTAGTAATAGGGAAGGGTTTGAGAGGTGAAGATCTCTCATCTCTTTCTTTGCAAAAATCTCTTATGAACAATTAGGACTCCGTGCATACTTTCTTATTCCGCTCCCTATGGCACTCTACCCACGAGGCAACGGTGATACCGTAGTATAAAAGACCGGGTCTGTAGGTTTTCCATGGAGGTTAGGGTATGGATTAATAAAGGACGGACAAGGATCTAGAGGAAGAAACATCTTTCCAATCATCCTAATCCCCTCTATTAATAATTACCATAACTCCTAATATGATATCTAATTTAAGGCATTGAAAAAAGATGTAGATCTTTATTTACCAAACTTTACCTAAACCTAATCCTAGCAAGTTTCCTAATCCTAGTATAACACAACTTAGTTTTTAGATTTAATTAAAAGATCCAACACCCTTTGGAATTAACTCGTTTGAGTGATTAGGAAATTCACAACATCCCTGTGGACCGACCCGTACTCACCGGCTAGCTACCAAGCGACGCCATTCTTGATTGCGGTTAATAAATATTTTTGAGATCAATCAAGTGTCACCGGAAAACTGCTATCTGACGATAGGTATAATAACATCTAGGAGTTCTCGACGAGTCCGTCCAGTGTACCCAGTCTCCTTTGAGCACCCGTATACTATCTTTGATGTCAAACACCAATGGATATGGGATCATCCATCGCCCATCTACATGGGTCGAGAAGCTATACGCTAGTCTACTCTGGTATATCGATGCCCTGTCTCGATACACCTTCGACTAGGGACATTTGAAGGATGTATTTAGCTCTGTCCCCACTAGTATGATCTGCATCATAATCCTAGTAGTCAAGTACTCATCCTAAGGGCTTTATTAACATGTAACATAGAGATAATCAGTGTACATGTTAAGATAAAGAGCAACCAGATAGCATACTATCATGTCGAGCAAGAAAGTCCTCCCTATATATGTCCAAGCATCCACTACAATATACATCGTATGTACAGTAATGACCTATAGGGCATACATATAACTAACAATCTCCCACTTGCACTAGGGCCATCTGTTGTAGTATCCCATACTCAACAATCAGCAGTGGTTGAAGTATCTCATACTCAACCATCCCATAAAAGTCTATCTTGGGAAAATGCCATCGTGAGTGGATCCGCCATGTTGTCCTCTGTGTCTACTCTCCTAACCTCGATCTCCCTGGAGATCATCCATCTCCGTGATCATGTGATACTGCCTAAGAATATGTCTGGGTGACTGATGGGACGGGGGATCCTAAGCCAAAGCCACAACTCCATTATCACACAATGGTAGGAAGGAAGTTCATCTCATGTACTTATATAGATCCAGACTACCTCTTTGGTAGTATCCTTGGTAGCAATGTATTCATCCTTTATCGTTTATTTTGCCACGGTATCTAGCTTGGAACTCTTCCAACATACCGTCCCTCCACTGAGGGTAAAGACAAAGCCTGTGACTGACAGTAAGCCGTCCTTACCACTCTGGAAGTTATCCAGTGATTCTCCCCAGGATCGATTGATACCATCTCACTACACCTAGTGAGAATCCTAACATCCACTTAGATCTATCTCATAGATCCAAAACCCTGGATTTAGGAGGTATCACCTTGATCCCTTATGGAGAATCCTTATGATAAGAGGAGATTGATCGAGTGTAGCAAAGAAAACTTCCTTTCCTATCAAGAGTATGTTATCCACGTACAATACCAGGAAGAACACCTTACTCTCTATAACATTTTTGTATAAACAAGGTTCATCTACCATTTTGATGAAGTCAAACTCTTTGACTACCACATCAAAACAGATGTTCCAACTCCGGGATGCTTGCTTTAACCTGTAAAGCAACTTGCACACGTTTCCGCTGCTGCCACTATCTACGAAGCCCTATGACTGTGTACTTACAGACGCTCTCTTCTAAATCACTATTTAGAAAAGCAGTCATGACACTCAACTGCCAGATATCGTAGTCATGGTATGTAGCAATGGCAAGTAGGATCCGGATGGACTTAAGCATAGACACTAGAAAAGGTTTCATCAATATCCACACCTGGTCGATGACGAGAACCTTTTGCAATAAGTCTAGCTTTGAAAGTCTCAACTTTTCCATCTACACCAAATAATCTTCTCAAGATATACTTGCTCCTGATGGGGATTTAACCCTTCAGATAAAGCAACAAAAGTCCATACTTCGTTGGTGTATATGGATTCCATCTCAGATCGCTTAGCATCCAGCTATTCTTATAGAGTCCCACTCCTGATGGCCTGCTTGAAACTAGTTGCGTCATTATCTCATGATGCAATCCTCGCTCCCACTGTCATAGAAAAGACCGAAGTATCTCTCAAGTGGATGAGGAACCCTACTAGATGGCCGGAGAGGCTGAGGTTCGTTGGGAACTATTGAATCCTTCGGTTCTACCAAATCATCAACTGCAGTTTGTATAGTTGGAACTCCTTCCAGTTCTATATCATGACCACTAATTTCTTCATAAGAAATTCTCTTTCCAAAAGGTGGCATGCTGAGAAACAAAACACATTTTGCTCCTCAGTGTGGTAGAAGATATTCCCTTGCGAATGCTTGGGATATCCAACAAACTTCCACAGAACTGACCTTGCCTCAAGCTTGTCCCGATTTTGCTTTTAGAAATAGGCCGGACAACCCCAAATCTAACTAACTTAAGAGATGGGCTCTTCCCATACTATATCACATATGGAATGGTAGGCACTGATTTGGTTAGAACCCTATTCAATAAGTATGCAGCTTCTCAAGTGTATAACCCCCAAAAGGAAATAGGCAACTCAGTAGTACTCATCATAGAGCACACCATATCACATAGGGTGAGATTGCTCCGCCCCGATACGACGTGCTGTGGTGTATACGGAGGAGTAATGCTGAGAGAGAATGTCATTCTCCTTTAGAATAGTTCAAGAATTCCGTGCTCAAGTATTCTCCTCCCTAATCACATCAAAGGGCATAATACTTATACCCGTTTTGGTTCTCTACTTCTAACTTATATTCTTTGAATTTCTCAAAAGGTTCAGACTTGTGTTTCAACAGGAACACATGTGCGAATCTTGAGAGATCATCAGTGAATGTAATGAAGTACAAAGAACCTGTCCTGGCACGTGTAGACAGGGGACATACATACATCATCATGTATCAATCCCAAGAGTTCACTAACTCTTTCTCTGTTTCTGATAAACGGAGCTATGGTCATCTTATCTTTGTGACATGACTGGCAAGTTTCACAAGTTGTAAATTCAAACTGATTTAAATATACATCTAAATGTAACTTGGCTAGTCGGGTCGCATTGATATGACCTAGTCTATAATGCCTCAAGAAGGATTCGTTCATTTCTGAACTCTTCCCCTTGTGTGTGTTCTGTATGTTAAGAACTGTGGTTTGATTTAGAACGTATATGCTTTTAGATGACGTGCCTGATCCGATCAACTCTTGATATAGGAAATGTTGAAAACATTATCCAACAATACAAAATTATATCCTTCTTTACTAAATAAAGAGACTGATATTATGTTGTATATCAGGTTCTGTATCTAATAAGATTCGTTCAGAATCAATGTATTTGGCAATACAGGGTGATAACTGCCAAATACTTTGGCTGCAACAATTGCACCGTTTCTAACTCTTAAAACTTTATCACCCTTTCTCAGTTCACAACCTATCTGTAGCCCATAGAACAGATTATTATCTTGATTAAGGCGTGACATGGTCGGTACCTGGAGAAAGAGAGAAGAAATCACTCAGCGTATGCTCTTGGAAGATTAGATTGGTTATTAATATATCTAATCAGGATGGTTCCCACTGTTTTAGTCAAAACTTCCTTCAAACCCTAAAAGGAAAGACTAGCCGGGATTAATTACACCATACAAGTTCGCCAATCTTTCAGCCATGCCAGTGCCGGTACTTTGAAGATGGTTCCCCATGCTTTCGCATGGAACTAATTAAAATAAACCTTGTTTTCCCAGGGGCATAATTCCGTTGACACCTTTCTAGACACCTACTTGATCGGCTAATTGTAATGTGTAAAACTCTCCCTGGAGTAACTCTTATTCGCAGTGGGTATCGGGATCCAACTATCTCATAGAAGATATGCAATCTCATTGCAAATTTCAACACTTGAAATTCCCGATAATATTTTACCCCTAGCGACTTATAACCTTAACATGGCCAACAAATCATAAGCGCTAGCCAAGTTCAACCCGTCATTTCCTGATTGAATTAAACCCACCCGCACGACCCTTAACATAGTCAACAAAGTCGCAAGACTACCCTAATCCAATCGCATCTCATGCTTAAGCAGATAAGCACTAATTAGCTACCGCACACTACGCCTTAACATAGTCAACAAACATAGAAGAAATACTAACTAGTACTTATCTGAAATGACGGAGGGCTACGACAGGTTTTTAAGAAAACCTTTTGCGTAATGAACTTGATATCGTTGTAGAATCAAATGATTTTAAATCGAGTGTTTTTGAGGTCTTTGCTAGTTTTGCTAAAGAGGTCATTCCCCGTGAAGGGATCTCGGCTCTTTCCTCATCGAATAAGGTGCTGGATATTCTACAAGGAATACCGCTATGCAAAGCAAAAACAAGAATAGCAGTCAAAAGACAAAACCGAAGGTTGTAGCATCTGCCAGTTATTGCTAAAGAGCTCACTACCAGTGAAGGGATCTCGGCTCTTTCCTTATCGAATAAGGTGCTGGATATTCTACAAGGAATACCGCTATGCAAAGCAACAACTAGAGCTACCTATTATTGAAAATTCGATTCCACAACATCTTCAGGTTTATTTTCTTTCATTAATCTCATTAATGAAGTCCCATCATTTAATTTATCTAAACATCACAGATAAATACAATGTACGCTTATGCCATCCGCATTCACCTCGATGTCCCCTCGTACACCGCTAGGTTAGGTAACTAACGGCAGAGCGGGGCAGGGCTAGCGCGGGTGTAAAACATAAGGAACGTCTATATAATATATCACATATACTATATCCAGTATCTATCTCAACATATACAGTGATCATATCACATAATATCGCAGCAGAACAGAACATATGAAATATTGGATATACTAGGATTTCCGGGTTTTATATTAATCCTGTATAAAACACGGATTCCACGGTCGTGATGAATAGCCAAACCAACATCCGTGACCCCTACGAGAGCGGCAAGCAACCCTACCAATTCTAGAGTTAGGAGACCCGGTCTCGACTCCTCGAGATGGTCTCCCACTGGACCCTAGAACCCGGTTACTTGTGCTCCCCACCTTATGTCCATCCTAATGCAGAAAACTAAATAATATACAATGGTGATATCATCCTCAACCCGGAAGTGCCCTAATAAATGAATATTACATACAATGAATTTTACATGAATGAAAATGAAAAACTCTCATCTCACATAAAACCCCCAGCTATTCAAACACGACGATCCAATATAACATATCACAGCAACACATAATATCACATGTCATCAACGTAAGTAAATATGCGTATCCCAATTGTCGTTGACATATAGCAACGAAACCGGCGATACCCACATATTACACTTACGGTCGCAAAAAAAAATGGAAAACTACAACAGTTGGAATCCGCAACCACCTTAGACATCATAAACCCAATGTATCTCATACTTTGGATTTCATGCCTAACCAAATGAATTCCTTAGACATCACATGCCTAACAATTATAAACGTCGCATTTTAGTCTCGATCTCTAAAAGACTTTTCAATATCAAGGCGGGCAATTCAACAAGATTTTGGACATCCTGATCGAATGCTCGTCGGAAACTTTAGTAGGCGTCCGCACCCCCCGATGTCGTCGACGAAGTGCACTAAGGTGGAACACCGTGACCGCGAGTACCCGAACAGATGCTTTTGGCGACGGTGTTCTCCTACAGTCACTTGGTTGGGTCTATAGGGCAAGGCTATCTAATAAGGTTACCCAGTGAGTATCCGCATACGCTACGTGATTGCGACGGACTTTTGATCACATCAAAATCCCGTGGCAACCGATCAAATGAGACTAAACTGCTAGATTTATAAAATTCAAATTAGTTATCTCATAACTACATTTTTGGATTCCAAATATTGTATGCTATTACATAATATCCAGACGACCTTAAACTTTTCGATCGATTCATCAAAGTCCCACAATTTCCCGACAGCTCAACACTTGAGCACAGTTTTAATAATACCCAGATCATGCCACAGTACCTTTGCACCAGTCGTAGAAGGTCAAACCCAAGCCTCACTCATGTCACCACGGAACTACAGCAAGCCCTAGGGTATGACCGCGGTTCCGCGATCCAAAAAAGTCAAGTTAGGCTTTCATTCTTCTAGAGGGTTCACAGAATTACTTGCATGTTTTTTCGAATACGTAAAACTTGGAAAAATGGGATTTTGACATTCGATCGAACTTTTAAACTTCGCCTAGAAAATATGTGAATAACTCGAAACAATGTTGAAACTACGAATACGAAACACTCCGAATTGCTTATAGTGTAAGATTACATCACATGCAAAATTAACAAAAACAAACAACACCTGAAACACCAAAACCCAATCACTAGAACACAGTGAAAATTTCAAGCAAAAAGAACATTTTTTGGCCGGCCACCACGTCATTGATCTCGACCAAAATCTAAACATACCCCCTGAAATTTTCATGGTGTTCATGATATATCCAATATAACATTTTGTACTTGTTTTAAAAAAAATTTGACAACTTTTTAGAATCGACAGAAATCGATTTTTGGCGTTGCAAGTTTCGGAGTATTTCGGTTTCGTAATCTTAACAAAATCCGTATAATTTTCTAGCATGGCTCTGATACCACTGCAGGGTTGCCTAGCACGATAGCAAGGTTTCGGGAGGCATCGTCCATGCCGAATTAAAAATTTTGCCGTTCTAGCTAATCCTAACTTAGAATCGTTAACTAGAAATCCGACGGAATAGAAATGCAAACACTTTCCAACTAAAAGAGAACAAGGAATACAACCTTTATAGACCGGTCCTTCACTTCATTAGCTTCGTGTAGTAGTCCCTTCACTGCGATCATGTAGTCCCGGACTCTAGAGAGGCTCCCATGAAGAAGTGAACATGCTTACATCGAAGTCTTCGAGGCCGAAGATGATCTACGTCGAGGAGACACTAACCCAAGCAATCTCTTCACTAATTGTGAAATTAGTGAAGGAAACGCCCTATACTAAATGGCAAGTAGTAGAGGATGATGAAGTATGAAGTGGGCTCACTTTAGATTTGATTTTCTCACTCATTTTCTCACATCTCCATTGAAGCTAAAAAGCTTTAGAGGAAGAAGAAGAAGAAAACTCTCATGGAATTAACCAAGTGAAAGCATGGCAACCTTAGGTGAGTTAAGCATCATATACTTAACCTTTGTAGAGAGTTAACCATGGCTAGGTTTAATGGTAGGCTTAATAAATATCTTAGGCATAACAAAACTTGTGGACTTAGTCAATGCAAATCCAAGCTTCTCAAAGCTTCTTGCCATGACAAAATGCCACCATTTTGATTTACCAAAATAAATAAAAACCCTCCATTATTCATAGCATGGTGTAAGTCATACACACACCCAAGTTGCATGTATCATCAAATATGACACATTAATATGTACACAAATATATATCATATATATACATATGCATAAAATAAGTGAGAAAAGAAATCATAAGTGAGCTAATACTAGTTAATGTAAATTAATATATCAAATATATAATTATACATTAGATTATTAAATCAACTCTTGATTTAATAATACGGCTATATTTCATATAACCGACTAATATCATATGTAACAACTTATCGAATCAACACTTGATCCGATAACCCGGCTATATCACATATAACCGACCGATGTCACAAGTCGTGAGAATAGAATACGGTATCACATATCATATTAATCTTGGTACCGCACATATCACATATGTGCTCCTACTCCGTTTCGCTTGAGCCAGGAAATCTCTTTGTAGGACTCTAAAGACTCATCAATACGCCGGCGGTAGGTGATGATCATATCAAACACCCATAAGCCGCAAGCGGTCTGCTAAACGTAACGGCCACCCGGGTATTGAGCGATCAGAAGATCAACAAGCAAGCCTGCTCATATTCCTGCGAATCCAATCAGTAACACTACCGTACAGTCCAGTCTCTTCGTATGATATGTCGCATATCTCGTCTAGGGATGGTAAACGTCAAACCTCAGTAACTCGATAAGTCGTGTTGATGTGAGGCTCATAACGGGTCGAGAAACTACTGATAACACTTACCAGTAGATCTCCATATCAGCCCTCGCCAGGGACTTCCTGTTATAGCCAATCGAGCACAGCGCAACATCAACTCCCAATACCGGGATAGATGAAACTCCTCCTATCGCTCATTGCCTCCATGTGATTCGGGACTGTACCCAAAAGCCACCGTTTTGCACGTTCTCTTGAACGTGGTAAGGTGGAAATCAAAGCACAGTGGGAATCACACAAGACTCTATGACGATCTCGGGTCTACAGACTAACCTGTACCAGTGTCACCGGAGAACTGCTATCTGACGATAGGTATAATACCATCTAGGAGTTCTCGGCGAGACCGTCCAGTGTACCCAGTCTCCACTGAGCACCCATATACTATCTCTGATGTCTAACACCAATGGATATGGGATCATCCATCGCCCATCTACATGGGTCGAGAAGCTATACGCTAGTCTACTCTGGTATATCGATGCCCTGTCTCGATACACCCTCGGCTATGGACATTTGAAGGATGTACTTAGCGACTACTCTGTCCCCACTAGTATGATCTGCATCATAATCCTAGTAGTCAAGTACTCATCCTGAGGGCTTTATCAACATGTAACATAGAGACAATCAGTATACATGTTAAGATAAAGAGCAACCAGATAGCATACTATCATGTCGAGAAAGATAGTCCTCCCTATATATGTCTAAGAATCCACTACAATATACATCGTATGTACAGTAATGGCCTCTACGGTATACATATAACTAACATTGTTGGCTTTCGTCAAGGTAATAACACGTTAGGGGCCAAAGTATTATCGAGAATTTCAAGTGTTGAAATTTGCAATGAGATTGCATACCGTCTATGAGTTAGTTGGATCCCGATACCCACTGCGAGTAAGAGTTACTCTTAGGAGAGTTTTACACATGATTATTAGCCGATCAAGTAGGTGTCTAGAAAGGTGTTAACGGGGTTATGCCTCTGGAAAAACGAGGTTTGTTTTAATTAGGTCAGTGCGAAAGCACGGGGAACCTCCCTCAAAGTACCAACACAAGCCTGGCTGAAAGATTGGCGAACTTGTAAAGTGTTATTAATCCCGGCTAGTCTTACCTTTTAGGGTTTGAAAAAAGGTTTGATGACAAAAGTGGGAGCCATCTTGACTAGATAAGATAATAACCAATCTAATCTTGCAAGAGCATACGCTAAAGTGTTTTCTTCTCTATCTCTCCAGGTAGCGACCATGTCAGGCCTTAATCAAGATAATAATATGGATGTATTGACCGAACCCGCTTGTTATACTGAGCAGGGGAACGTTGGTTCCGTTCTTTCTTATAAATGTTATATGACTGAGCAGGGAATAGGGACATATCCATATTCTCACGCCGCCTATAGGAAGAATAAGCATGTTGATGCATCTTCTTCAGGTGTGTTAGTTATCGAAAACTGTTTCTCATTTCACTCTACGTCCTGGGTATTAGATACCGGATCGGGATCCCACAAATGTAATATGTTACATGGGCTAAGGAAAGGAAGAGAACTGGGAGAGGTTGATCATTCCATAAGAGTAGGGAATGGTACAAATGTTGCAGCCAAAGCAGTTGGCGAATATCACCTTGTGTTACCAAATGGTAATACATTGATTCTGAGTGAATGCTATTACATTCCGACCCTGATATGCAATCTTATATCAGTTTCTTTATTAAGTAAAGAAGGATACAATTTTGAAGTACAGGATAATGTTATGAACATCTTCCTGAATCAAAAGTTGATTGGATCATGCTCGTTAAATAATGTCATATATGTTCTAAATCAAACTACAGTTCTTAATGTACAGAACACACAAAAGAAGAAGAGTTCAGAAATGAACGAATCCTTCTTATGACATTGTAGACTAGGTCATATCAATGAGACACGACTAGCTAAGTAACATAAGGATGGATATTTGAATCCGTTCGAATTATCATCTTATGAAACTTGCCATTCATGTCTCAATGGAAAGATGACCAAAACTCCATTTAGTGGACACGGAGAAAGAGTTACGGAACTCTTGGGACTGATACATAGTGATGTATGCGGTCCCATGTCTACGCATGCCAGGAATGTTTCTTCGTACTTCATTACATTCACTGACGATCCTTCAAGATACGGACATGTGTTCCTGTTGAAACACAAGTCTGAAACTTTTGAGAAATTTAAAGAATATAAGAACGAAGTCAAGAACCAAACGGGTAAAAGTATTAAGATCCTTCGATCTGATCGAGGAGAAGAATACTTGAGCAATGAGTTCCTGAACTATCTAAAAGAGAATGGGATTCTCTCTTAGCTTACTCCTCCGTATACACCACAGCACAACGGTGTATCAGAACGGAGGAATCACACCCTATTAGATATAGTGCGCTCTATGATGAGCACCGCTGAGTTACCTATTTCCTTCTGGAGTATGCGCTTGAGACAGCCATACACCTATTGAATATGTTTCCAACCAAATCAGTGTCTACCACTCCATATGAGATATGGAAGGGGAAGAGACCATGTCTTAATTATGTTATGATATGGGGTTGTCCGGCCTATGTCAAAAGACACAATCCGGACAAACTCGAAGCAAGGTCTGTTCTGTGCAAGTATGTAGGATATCCCAAAAACTCACAAGGGTATATCTTCTACTACACCGAGGAACAAAAGGTGTCTGTTTCTCGACATGCCACCTTTTTAGAAAAGGAATTTCTTGCAAAGGAAATTAGTGGCGAGGTGGTAAAACTGGAAGAAGTTCCAGCTACACAAACTGCAACAGTAGATTTGGTAGAACCGGAGGATTCAATAGTTCCCGACAAACCTCAGCCGCTCCGCTGATCTAGTAGGGTTCATTATCCACCTGAGATATATTACGGTTTTCTCATTGATGGTGGGAGAGAGGACTGCATCATGGAAGATGATGACCTGACTATCTTCGAGCAGGCCATCACGAGTGGGGACTCTGTGAAATGGCTGGATGCAATGCGATCTGTGATGGAATCCATGTACAGCATCAAAGTATGGACTTTGGAAGTTTCTCCTGAAGGGGTAAAACCCATTGGGAGCAAATGGATCTTTAAGAAGAAACTTGGTGTAGATGGAAAAGTTGAGACTTTCAAAGCTAGAGTTATTGCAAAAGGTTTTCGTCAACGACCAGGTGTGGACTATGACGAAACCATTTCTCCAGTAGCTATACTTAAGTCCATCCGGATCTTACTTGCCATTGATGCATACTATGACTACGAAATCTGGCAAATGGATGTTAAGACCGCCTTTCTAAATGATAATTTAAAGGAGTGCGTGTACATGACTCAGCCAGAGGGCTTCGTAGACAGTGGCAGCAGCGGGAAGGTATGCAAGCTGCTTAAATCCATCTACTGGTTAAAGCAGGCATCACGGAGTTGGAACATCTGTTTTGATATGGTAGTCAAAGAGTTCGACTTCATCAAGAACGTAGATGAACCTTGTATATACAAGAAGGTGGCAGAGAGTAAGGTTGTCTTCCTCGTATTATACATGGATGACATACTCTTGATAGGAAATGATGTTCCTATGTTGCACTCGGTCAAGCTCTTCTTATCACACAGATTCTCAATGAAAGATCTAGGTGATGCCTCCTGCATCTTGGGGATTAAGATCTATAGAGATAGATCTAAAAGGATACTG
The DNA here is from genome assembly GCA_030015575.1 of Agapanthus africanus. Classification (NCBI taxonomy): domain Eukaryota; kingdom Viridiplantae; phylum Streptophyta; class Magnoliopsida; order Asparagales; family Amaryllidaceae; genus Agapanthus; species Agapanthus africanus. The sequence continues at coordinate 329,310,548 of CM057345.1, read as the reverse complement.
GGATTGTCCCAATCCAGATACATTTTGTTAGTGATATGTATGCCCTAGAGGCCATTACTGTACATACGATGTATATTGTAGCAGATGCTTGGACATATATATGCAGGACTTTTGCTCGACATGATAGTATGCTATCTGGTTACTCTTTATCTTAACATGTACACTGATTGTCTCTATGCTATATGTTGATAAAGCCCTTAGGATGAGTACTTGACTACCAGGATTATGATGCAGATCATACTAGTGGGGACAGTGTAGTCGCTAAGTACATCCTTCAAATGTTCCTTGTAGTGGGTGTATCGAGACAAGTCATCGGTATACCAGAATAGACAAGCGTTTAGCTTCTCGACCCATGTAGATGGGCGATGGATGATCCCATATCCATTAATGTTTGACATCAGAGATAGTATACGGGTGCTCAGTGGAGACTGGGTACACTGAACGGACTCGCCGAAAACTCCTAGATAGTATTATACCTATCGTCAGATAGCAGTTCTCTGGTGACACTGGTACAGGTTAGTCTGTAGAGCCGAGATCGTCATAGAGTCTTGTGCGATTCCGACTATACTTTGATTTCCACCTTACCACATTCAAGAGAACGTGCAAAATGGTGGCTTTTTGGTACAATCCTGAGTCACATGGAGGCAATAAGCGATAGGAGGGGTTTCGTCTTTCCCAGTATTGAGAGTTGATGTGGCGCTGTGCTCGATTGGTTATAACAGGAAGTCCCTGGCCAGGGCTGCTTCAGAGATATACTGGTAAGTGTTATCAATAGTTTCTCTACCCGTTATGAGCCTTATATCAACACGACTTATCGAGTTACTGGGGTCTGATGTTTACCACCCTGTCACGACCCAAGTTTGGATGTGACCAGCACTTAGACTGTATCATATCTAAACATATGCACACAGTCCAAGTAAGCCGAAAACCAAGATCAAAATCCTTTTTGCGGAATTCTTTATATAGAAAATTTAGTTTTAGTAAAAATTAAAGTTTATGAAGTTAAGTATTAAACAAGTACAAAGTGTTAAGTTTGGCTGCATCCCTAGTTGCGATCAACAATATCAACAACGGAAAATAAAACCTCAGTATATAGGCATCAATACGAATCTCAGACATAAAGAAATGAAACCACAATTTATAGAACTAAACGATCTCAACTGTCAATAAGATACATATCAGCTCTCACTCTAAATTATATACAGGTCTGATGGAGATTTTCTAGATAAAATACAATACCAAAATCGAAGGTTACTACATATGTAACCTACCTATTAAAAGATGAAATAAAGCTGCAAACGTAGATCCGCATTGCAGCTAACTGTCCACTCTACCCCTGCAACGAACTGTGGCACAACGGGGGTGAGTTGCCAACTCAGTGAATATAACTAACATATAACGGTTAATAATGTAAATATGACGATCATACTAACAGAATTGTGAACAAGTATAATGTATGATTATATGTGAAAATCAAGAACCTAATAGTCCAAACTGAAATCTCATCATTTATTCTCAATAAAATTCATTTCCTCGTGTCCATCATCGACACAAAATTTCTATTTCTCACAAACATCATTCCTCGAATGATCCTGACATCAACAAAGTCCACTATGTATCCGACTGTATTCCCCACCGACTCAGTCTGGATAACACTAAAAATCCGTAACCGTATGTCCACCGACTCGGTTCGGAATAATACTATAAGTCCGTAACCGTATATCCACCGACTCGGTTCGGAATAAAACCAATTCATAAAAACATCTTAGGATGTACATGTCACATTAATCAAGAAAATCACAGGATTTATGTAATAGTATTCAAAACATCAAAATCATAAATCCTCAATACTGCCATTACCTCTTATATCAATATAGAATACTCAAATATTAAACATGATATTGATGATGCAATTTACTACTATTATTGGACTGTAAGATACGGTATGAATCATTTTAACAATATGTTTACTAAGTGTAAAAGTGACATAGTAATATCGACGAGGTGTGTGTAACATATAGATGTGCACGTGTCATGACTCGTCGATACTTGTGTAATGTTCTAGCAACTAAACAAGTATATATGAATGATGAATGCATATAGTCAATTTGGCATAACAAAATAACGCATTGATTTAAAAAAAACTACGGGCATATCACGCCATCTTTACACAATTCCCCGGTAGATGTTTAATCTACTCACCGGAAACGTCGAATCAATTCAGGAATTGCCAATCCCTTCTCTTTCCTCGCTGCCTCCGTTAATCTCGTATTCGAATCTAATATCACAATTTTTAATTATATAAGTAAACGGCTACTCCGACATGACGGAAATGAAAAACACCCATCCGCACGTACTAGTTATATTGTATACAACTATTTCGAGTTATTAACCACTTAACCTTACTGGATTTTAACTCAATTCTGTATCGCGACAGAAAACAGATCGCGATACGCTTTAACCGTGTCATATTTGGTATTTTAGATAATCTTTCCGATATTAACTTCCAGATTTTATCTGTAGTGAAACTAATTTACTTAAACAATACCAAAATAGCCAAATTTATACACTGAAACCTACCCAACAAGACACCCACCTAGCTTCCTATATAGCTGGCGACGCCAGAATTTCCCTATTCGCCGCCGGCCAAAAACCAGCCCCCTGGTTTCGTGGTCCTATTGTTTTCTCTAGGTGTTTCATACATCATTTTAACACTGTTTTCTTAAGTTAATTATCTTCCAAACAAAAGCAAATTTCAACAGAGCTTATAATTAACTAAAATACGATATTATGTAACTTTGTTCAATTTAAATTAACTAAGCTACAGAACTTAAATTTCCTACTGTGCTTAAGAGTTTTCCCCTCCAAATAGTTGTTGGAATAACCCCTCCAAGATGCTAAGCCCCTTGTCCTAACTTGAGAGTGATAAAAACTAGAACTTAGCTTCTTCCTTCTTCTTCTTCCTCTTGTTCTATCTTTTTCTCTTTATTTTAGTTTTTTTTTCCAGAATAAATCAGGATTCTTAATTAACTATGATCTGAACAAGGTTTATATATGGCAAAATGAATGGATAGGGTGAAAGAGGAGGTGTCAAGGGTTTAAGAATGCTCATTTCATGCAAGGAGGAGGTGTGAGATGAGTGTGTGCATGCAAGCATGAGGTGTTCATGCCTTATCTTCAAAATTTGATTTAATTTGAAACTAAATTTTGAACTAAAATGATTTTCCATCCCATTTTCATTTACACCCTTAACAATTTTCTATTTGCACAAAAATCCTAAACTTTTCCTAAGAACCCCTCACAATTTAGTTTATTATAAAACACCAATTTTATTAAAATGAAGCTAAAATTGTCACTAAAACCCTTATAACTTATTTATGTTGCATACTAAAATTTTAATTTAAATTATTTTACATAGAACTTAAGAAAATTGACTTATTTGTTTTTAAAAAATTTGCGATATAACATATTATTATTAAATTAATTAATTTTATTTATTTCTAAATTTTCAAAATGCTACAATATTCCCCCCTTAAGAAAATTCGGTCCCCGAATTTAAAATAATTACTAGACATACCTTCAGAAAGATGTGGAAATTTCTTTCGTATCGCATCCTCGGTCTCCCAAGTAATCTCCTAGCGATTCTTCCCTTGCCAAAGAACCTTTACAGACGGAAGTACCCTTGATCGTAATTTCTTTGCCTGCCTATCAAGAATAGCGACTGGCTAAACTGTGTAGGATAAATCCGGCTCAAGCTGTAAGGTCTGATGCTGGATCGCGTGAGAAGGATCGTGAAGATACCTGCGAAGCATCGAAACGTGGAACACCGGATGCACATCGGGAAAACTCGGTGGATGTGCTAAGCGATAAGCTACAGCACCCACTCTCTTCAGAATCTCATAAGGCCCAACATATCTGGGGCTGAGCTTCCCCTTCTTCCCGAAACGCATCACACCTTTCATTGGAGATACCCGAAAGAACACATGATCTCCCACTCCAAACTCGAGTCTACGACGTCGTCGATCTGCATACGATTTCTGTCTGCATTTGGCCGCCTTCATTCTATCCCGTATCAACCGAATCTTCTCTGTAGTCTCCTGTACTATCTACGGTCCCAATATGCAACTCTCGCTCAGTTCCGTCCAGCAAACGGGTGATCGACATTTCCTCCCATACAAAGCTTCAAAGGGTGCCATCTGGATCGTCTCGTGAAAACTGTTGTTGTACGAGAATTCTATCAAAGGTAGGTGACGATCCCAACTACCACCGAAATCAAGGCTACAAGCCCGAAGCATACTAAAACTCAACCGTGTACCCAAAGCTTATTGAAGTTTTTGCCATAGCCTGCTAGTAAACTGGGTACCCCTATCTGAAACTATGCACGTCGGAACCCCATGCAGACATACAATTTCATTGATATAAATCTGAGCATACTGTGCAAAACCATACGTCGTCTTCACTGGGAGAAAATGAGCTGCCTTTGTCAATCTATCAACAATCACCCATATGGAATCGTACCCTCTGCTAGTCCTGGATAGACCCACCACGAAATCCATGGAAATCTGTTCCCATTTCCACTCTGGAATGGGTAAGGGCTGCAACTCTCCGACTGGCCTCTGGTGTTCTGCTTTGACTTGCTGACAAGTCAAACATCTCGAAACATATTCCACAACATCCCTCTTCATTCCTTCCCACAAATAAACATCCTTCAGATCATGATACATCTTGGTGGAACCGGGATGAATACTGTATGCTGACCTGTGCGCCTCCTCTAAAACCTCATGGCTCAATCCGTCAAAATCTGGCACACAGAGAGGAGTCCTAAAACGTAATACTCCATAATCATCAATCACAAACTCTGTCTCCCTGCCCTGCCTAACCTGATCCATGATCTCCACCATACGAGTATCTGCGGGCTGTGCCTCTCGAATGCGATCCAATAACTGAGGTCGGGTACGAACATGTGCTAGCTGTCCTCCTGTCGATGTGAACTCAAACTGTATACGACTATCACACAGGATCTGCCAGTCTGTAGAAGACTGCCCTGCAAGATGCGCAAATGAGATAAGCTACCTCCAGGTCTTCGACTCAAAGCATCTGCTACAACATTCGCTTTGCCTGGATGATACAAGATCTGACAATCGTAATCCTTCACCAGTTCCATCCATCTACGCTGCCTTATGTTCAGATCCTTCTGCTGAAAAATATACTTTAAGCTCTTATGATCTGTGAAGATTTGACACGACTCTCCATACAAGTAATGTCTCTAAATCTTCAATGCGAATACCACAACAGCCATCTCTAGATCATGAGTGGGGTAGTTTTGTTCGTGCTTCTTCAACTTTCGAGAACCATAAGCTACTACTCTTCCGTGTTACATCAACACACAGCCTAAACCCACTCTAGAAGCATCATAATACACAACAAAACCACCTAACCCGAAAGGTAAAGATAAGACAGGTGCAGTCGTCAAGCGCGTCTTCAACTGCTGGAAACTCTGCTCACATGCATCTGTTCACTGAAATGGAACCTCCTTCCTAGTCAATCCGGTCAAAGGTCCAGCTATCCGTGAAAAATCCTGCACGAAGCGTCGGTAATAACCTGCCAGACCTAAGAAACTCCAAACCTCTGTAACTGACATAGGTCTGGGCCAGTGCTGTACCGCTTCATTCTTCTTTTGGTCCACACATATACCCTCTTTCGTAACTATGTGACCCAAGAACTCCACACTATCGAGCCAAAAAGCACATTTAGAAAATTTTGCAAACAGCTGATGCTCCTTCAAGGTTTGCAACGTAATATGCAAGTGCTGTGTTCATATCAGAAAATTGCATTCTAATACCGCTCATTCATTATCTAATTGTTGTATTTATCGGTATTATTGACCAGTGTCTGCTCAGCATTACAGATTACAGGTATCCATGACAAAATACTGGAAATTCATCCAACAACATGGATATATCGCTCGAGGGAAGACACTGCGACCAGAAACGCTAACCGACCGATACTTCAGGAGTTCCTTTATGCAACAAGTTGTGTACACATTTTTTTTCTAAATGGTCCAACACAACAAGTGTGTACACAAGACTTTTAAGCACATGTGGATATGATTCTATATGCAATCAAGGATATGATTCTATATGCAATCATCAAGGATATGATTTTATATGCAATCAAAGATATGATTCTATATGCAATCAAGGATATGATTCTATATGCAATCAAGGATATGATTTTATATGCAATCATCAAGGATATGATTTTATATGCAATCAAGGATATGATTTTATATGCATTCAAGACTAAAAAGCATGTGTTCAAATCAAAGGCAATCAAACAAATCAGCATGAGCCATAATGGGACAGATATAAATATTTCTTTCTGAGCCTATAAATAGATACCAGAGGCAAGAGGAAAGGGTAGCTTTTTTCTTTAGTTTTTATCTTAGAATTCTTGTAATTTTTCTTTTCATTCTTGAGCTCTTGCCCCTTTGTCTTGACCTTGAAACTTCTCATTTAGAACTTGCAAGCTTAAGACTTAGGTTCTTGACTTCAAGATCTCTTGTAACAAGTTTGTTCTTCAATAAAAGTTCATATTTTTCTTACATGTCTTGTTCCACTTTACATAATTTCAATTGTGAAATTCATGCTTTGCTTTGATCTTGCAACCTCCTAAGTGAGCTTGCAACCTTAAAGCTTGGTATTCGGATTTCACACGTTGCCGGAGATCGAACACTTGGAGATAAAAAGCTTGAACTCATCGGTTCTCTTTTCCTCTTTATTTCATTGCATGTTTTTATGTATCTTCTCTTTTCTTTCTTCTTAATTTGTTAATATGTGTGAGTAATCTTTTCACTTGTTAAGGGTGTAATATGTTAGATTGTATTCGAAGATTTTCTTTGTCCAAACTTTAAAACCTAAAACTTGCCTATTGAAACTTCGTGCAAATCACCCACAACTCCGCTCACTAGGCATCCTATCCTACCACGATAGTGATGATTCCTAATCATGACCGGATTGCCCGTGGTTTGCCGAAGGCTAAAATCAAGAGATAACAACGGAAGGACAAGGGACAAGGAAAACGGATTTAGCGAAATGCCGCAAATACCGTATTTCAAGTTCCCTAATCCGCGTTGTTACCTATTGTTTTAGTGTCAATACCAAGTTGGGGCTATAAGGAATTGGCAAACATCACCTTCATACAATCTAACTTATTACTACCCTTAACAAGTCCTTTTTATTCATATCTTTGTTACGACAATTAGTTAACCAACAAATCAAAACCCGGTATTAACTCGTTAAAACAAGATATAAAAACTTACCATCTCCCTGCGGACGACCCGTATTCATCGCGGATCGCTACAAGCGACACCGTTTTGATTGCGGTAATTTCAAAACTCTTTTTAAACACGACACGGTTAGATCGTGACAATCAAATGGCGCCGTTGCCGGGGAGACGGTAACGCTTTTTATACTTGTATTCTCGGGTTAAATTTGTGCATATTCTGTATAAAACTAACTTCTAACACATTCAAACAAATAACCATTCTTTTTGAAACCAACCACAAACACAAATAAAATTCTTTTCTTCTCTGGATTTGAATTCTGCTAACACTCTGATGCTAAAGAAATAAATCAAGTTATAAAATTGAAATGACATTTCTTCATTGAGACAACACACAAAATTTGAGCCAATTTCCTCACACAAAAACCGGCGACATACCCTTAAAAACCGAGCTCGCCGGCTTTGGTGTGGCCTTTTCACTTTTGTTTTTCTGTGTTGCTTCCAGTGTTTTGATATAAATTCCATTTTTATTATTTGATTTTCTTAATTATTTGTGTTCAGAATTGTGGTTGTTAATATTGCTTTTTGGCTCAAATATCCGTATTTTTCCAATATATGCAGATTTGACGGATTTTGAGCAGCGATCATACGGAACAAAGGGGCATTTTCAAGTGCAAAGGAGGGTGAACACTCAGTGCCAAAGATCCGGGTAGTTAGACCTGCGCAAGCAAACCATTCGACCACTCGGAGGCAATATCGACACGAGTTTCTGAAACTCGATACTTTTTGGTACGTATTTTTCTAAACTTCCCCTCTCAAACCCGACGCTCCAATATTCTTGTCTTTACAGGATTCTTAGCAAAAATCGCCGCAAAAAGCCAAAAAAAGAAACTAACCGTATTTGTTGCAGCGCCGCATTAAAAGTAAAAAACGATAACTGATTGCTTGAAAACAAAACTTGGTTGAATTTTGCGCATTGCATCATTTAATACGAACTTAAGGGGCTCTAACACCAATCCAGATTGAGTGGGGATTTCATCACCCTTCCGAAGACCACGGAAATCACTAATTGCATAAGTGTCACCTCAAGTTTAATAAAAAATATCTAGACTCAACCCACTAAGGACTTGTCGTGCTCAATAGGACAAAAGAAGATTGTGGGCATTGAATCGTTTATCTAAACATGACTCTTGTGGTGCCTAGGCAAGACAAGTGAGGAGGTAACTTTAAAAGTCCCGTCTCACGGTGATTCGTGAGCGGATCCCTCCATACCTCACTTGTGCTTACCTGGCCACAACTGGCTGTGAAGAGGCGATCTGAGGGTTATCTCACAATTTGTCGCTTTGGAACAGTTAGGAGCAGGTCTAGTAGACTTAGAGGACCCTAGTCTAGGTATTGATTGTGCATTTGTGATTGTGCATTTGTGATTGTGTTTGTTGAACAGTCGTTTCATTTTCCCATTCTTTTGAAACAAACACAAAAAATTGCCATTTTTACCACTATCACCCAATTTTTCTCCACTTTCGTTTTCTTACCCTCACATTCTACGCTTTGACTGCACTAAACTCGTTCAGTGTATGTCCGCTTGGACTAGGGACCCTAGTTCCCGTTTACTCCGCGTTTCGTTAGTCCCTACGGACTACGCAATCGACTCCAACGCCGAAAATCCCTCCACCCTTTTATCACCTTTACCTTTGCCGGTCAACTCCGACGTTGACTGAGATTCTGTTCATACATCTTCACCTTCTTTATCACCAAATTCTTCTGAGATGTCAGGATTTAATCCTAACATCTCTCCACCTGCCCAGGGACTGACTCCACCTAATCTGGGTGCGAATAACCCGAATCAACCGCCTGTTGAAGCGCCAACACGAGTCGCGCTCCAGGATCTCTTCTACCCTGTCCGCACCTCTTTACCTACCTGTCTTTCACCTCCACCGGCAAATGGGGACAATTTTGAAATAAAACCCCACTTCATCAATATGCTGCCAAAATTTCATGGATTGGAATCAGAAGATGCGTATATTTTTATCAAAAAATTCCAAAACGTTTGCGCTATGATGAAAACAACCCAATTAAGTGATGACGCTATAAAGCTAAGGGTCATTCCTTTCACCTTATGTGACCTAGACGAGAAGTGGCTATACAGCACCGCATCACATTCAATTAGAAATTGGGACGAGTTTGTGAAAGCTTTTCTTAAAAAGTTCTATCCTCATCACAAAACTGCTAGAATCCGTAATGAGATTATACAATTTTCACAGCTTTCTTCCGAACCATTTTGGAAGTGTTTTGAAAGATTCAAAGACCTACTCGTTCAATGCCCTCACCATGGGATCGAAAGTTGGCAACTTTGCCAAACATTATACGAGGGATTGAACCCGGCAACGAAGCAGTTGCTAGAAACCATTTGTCAAGGTCACTTTCTATCCAAATCTAGTGAGGAAGCGTGGCAGTTCCTTGAGGAGCTTAGTGAACAAACAATTCAGTGGGAGAGCACCAAGACCACATCATCTTCTTCTAGTGGTCAGTCTAGGGCAGGCATACATCAATTCGAGATGTCGATTGCTATGAAGGCCGAGATGGCCGCTCTTACGAAAAAGCTAGAAGCGATTGAGACCAAAATCTCATCGCCTTCTCCTGCCCCTGTTGTGCCTCCACGAACTGTTTGTGCTTGCTGTTCGGATCCATCACATCTCACCGAAGAGTGTCCTTACAATGCATCTACTCAAGGACAGGATCAAGTCAATGCTGCCTTTCAGCAACGACAAAGAAACGATCCATACTCTTCTACATACAATCCGGGTTGGAGGAGTCACCCAAATTTCGCTTGGAACCAAAATCAACAATTCCAAGGAAATAACAATTTTCAAAGGCCTCCTCCTCCACAACAACAAGCACCTCCACAAACTCAATTTCAACAACCTTTCCAACAGCAACCTTACCCTAATCAAGTGAACAATTTTGTGCCTAACACTGCTTACCCGCCAAACAATTTTGTTCAACTTAGTAATGACAAGGTTAGCTCGCTCGAAAGAAGTCTAAATGCGTTCCTAAAGCAATCTACACAATCTACAGCAAGATTAGAGACTTCTATTCAATCTTTGGTGCAAAACAGTGCCTCACACGATCAAAGCATCAAATCTATTGAGGTACAAATTGCACAACTCAATGCAGCATTGAGCGAGCGAGAAAAAGGAAAGCTCCCATCTCAACCACTGCCAAATCCCGGTCACGCACATGCTGCATATCAACAACAAAATCATAACGTAAATACTGTGACCACATTGAGATCAGGAAAAGTGTTGCAAAACAAGGTGGGTATTAACAATGACACCCCTGCTGGTGGCCCTTCTTCATCTTCTTCACCTTCTTCTTCTTCTTTGTTAGAGCCTATTCTTCATCCTTCACACGACTCTACCTCTTCTAGCTCGAACGGACCCACTTCTCACAACATGAACACATCTATACGGGGTTCCGTTCCAACTCAACAATCTGATCCGCAAAAATTGGACTCAACAACTTTTCAAAACAATCCTTTTCCAAACCGGTTGAGATCCAATAAACCAACTCCACAAATGGAGAAGATTGTCGAGTTGTTCAAACAGGTTAGCATAAATATCCCTCTTTTGGATGCAATCCAACAAGTTCCTTCATATGCAAAAATCTTAAAGGACTTATGCACCAAAAAGAGAAAGTCACAAGTACCAAAGAAAGTTTTCGTGGCTAGTGCTATTAGTAATGCTCTTGTCAATTCTTTACCCCCAAAGCAAAAGGACCCCGGTTGTCCTACTATTTCGATAACAATTGGGGACAAGAACATTAATAAAGCACTACTAGATCTTGGTGCTAGTGTCAATTTGCTACCTTATTCTGTGTACGAGCAATTAGGCATTGGAGAGCTTAAGCCCACTCACTGTACTCTCCAAATGGCTGATTGATCAATCACTCATCCAAGGGGTGAGCTAGAGGATGTGTTGATCAAAGTTGGGGAGTTCATATTCCCAGTTGATTTTATTGTTATGGACACACAACCTATTGCTAACTTACGGAACCAAATTCCGGTGATCCTCTGTCGACCATTTTTGGCCACTTCCAATGCCGTAATAAACTGTCGCAATGGCTCCATGACTCTATCCTTCGGGAAGACGTCTAGTGAGTTCAATATTTACAAGTTAGGAAGTCTGCCCCCCGTGCCTAATACTAGTACACGAGAAGTTTGCTCTATTCACGAAATCACGCAGGAGGACTGCGAGTTTGAAAGATTCTTGTTTGATGAGAACAGTTTTGACGCCACTAGTGCGTCCCTCCTTGAGCCTACCACCGTTGACACAACCGATATGGATTATGAATGTTTCACTTTTTCGGATGATGACGACTCACAACCCGAATATGAGTCTTTTGAATTTTTGGATGACTTCGTTGAACCATCCGAATCGGTTGTTTGCAGTGATTTCGAACCTGTGTTGGAGTCCTTTGAGTTTGAGGTAGATTCCCCAATTTTGCCTATGATTCTTTTGCCTCCGAAACTCGAACTCATGCCTTTGCCGTCTCACATTAAATATGCTTGCTTAGGTGAGAATGAGACCTTTCCCGTTATCATATCGGCCTCTCTAGCCCTCGAGCAAGAGAACGCCCTTTTAATGCTTTTACAAGATAGGCGGCAAGCTCTCGGCTGGAATATGGCGGACATCGAGGAGATTAGTTCCCTCATAATTGAATATCATATGCATATGATGGATGATGCCAAGTCGTTGAATGATCCACAGAGATATCTTGGGGATAGTGTGGTTAGTCAACCTTCTCCTTTGGAAGTTGAACCACCCCCATTTCTTTTAATAAGTTACGAGAATGCCAATACTCCACTGATTGCTAATCATTCGCATTCTCGTTTTGATTCATCACCACCTCCTGTCTATTCACTTCCACACTTTCCATACCACCTCTTCTATCTTCCCCAATTCTTTTTGGATTGGTACAACATATTCTTCCACCAACCGATACTATTTAAAGATAAATTTTTCAACTGGTTGATGTTGACATTTGGTCTATGCAAAGTTTGGCAGTAATGTCTAACATTGTTTAAATGAAGTTTGGGGGGGCCTTTCTGTATATATTTTTGTTTTAACAATAAAATAAAATAAAAAATAAATAAACAGGGAAGTGCCGACATTTTAACCTTCTTGGTATAGCATGACAGTGAGGACACTGTCAAGTTTAAGTTTGGGGGTATGCTCGGTACGTCTTCTTCCTTCGCATTCATTTGTACATATTTTTGCATTTGCATACTTATTTTAAAAACTCATAAAAATTGAAAATTTTCAAAAATTATAAAAATTATTGTATTCAATTTTGGCCATATTTAACTTGAGTTTGACAAATAGGTTAACTGGCTACGAACAACTAGATCTTAGACTTAGTAAATTAAAAACCCTAAAAATAACCTTCCTTAAAGTTTATCGGTAGAAAGTATATGTCTTTGTAGTTTATTTAGAAATAGGCAAATTTTTGGTTCACTTCTTGGGCTAAGTTAAAATAAAGGAAAAAGTATTGATTATTATTAGAGTATAAGTTTGAAAAATAATTCCTGGCTTAAGTAAAGATTCTGAAAATGTATACCCTACAAAATTGCACAATCACGCACCTTGAAGCTTGGAATAGTAGAGGAGACCTTGAAATGCTCTTGTCTAAAAGTCCTTAGTACGAAGAAAATGAAAAATACAAAAGTGAATAAAAAAAAATGAACACTGGTTTTGTGATTACTTAAGGCTAAAAATAGAAAAATATTTAGCGAGGGTGCTTCATCACCTAGTGCCTTAGACCAACTGGTTTGGGAGACACTGCTAAAAGCCTTGGGTGTTACAAGACTAGGAAGTACGCTTTAAAAGTGCAAACGCATCTTGTAATCGGTCGTTGGTACCTCAAGAAGTATTAACGGTCGCATGAAGGATGTGTAAGCAAAACTCACCAATTAATAAGTGCTTTGGACAACGGACAAGGGTATGATTGCTTGATTTGAATTTCCAAGTGTAGGGGTGATTTATACACACACGTGGGGATATGTGATTAGAGTTTAGATAAGAGAAAGGAATGAAGAATAGAACTTGTATCTTTAGTAGAGTTGATAAAAATTCCTAAGTGGAGATGGAACCTTTGAAGGAAAACTTAAGAAATGCCAAAAGCTAAGTAAGTCTATAGAACATATATAATATTAAATTAAATGATGAGGAAGCGTGAAGAATGTGGGTGGATAATTTACAAGTAAAAGATAATAGAGTTCCTTGTTAGAAAACCTAATTGGAGAATAAAAGTCGATAAGCCAAATTGACGGGATTTTGTGGGTAGTATCCGCTGAAAACCCTCAGGAGACAACACTCCTCCTACTAGGGACATTTAGAGGTTAAACGGCTTGTTGCACATGCTCAGTGCAATCGCGTTCCCTGCGAAAGTGCGGTTAGGATTTTCGTTTGTGAATAAATGGTTTTGCTCGAGACGAGCAATAGATAAGTTTGGGGGTATTTGTTCATATCAGAAAATTGCATTCTAATACCGCTCATTCATTATCTAATTATTGTATTTATCGGTATTATTGACCAGTGTCTGCTCAGCATTATAGATTACAGGTATCCATGAAAAAATACTGGAAATGCATCCAACAGCACGGATATATCACTCGAGGGAAGACACTGCGACCAGAAACGCTAACCGACCGATACTTCAGGAGTTCCTTTACGCAACAAGTTATGTACACATTTTTTTTCTAAATGGTCCAACACAACAAGTGTGTACACAAGACTTTTAAGCACATGTGGATATGATTCTATATGCAATCAAGGATATGATTCTATATGTAATCATCAAGGATATGATTTTATATGCAATCAAGGATATGATTATATATGCAATCAAGGATATGATTTTATATGCAATCATCAAGGATATGATTTTATATGCAATCAAGGATATGATTTTATATGCATATGATATTATATGCATTCAAGACTAAAAAGCATGTGTTCAAATCAAAGACAATCAAACAAATCAGCATGAGCCATAATGGGACAGATATGAATATTTCTTTCTGAGCCTATAAATAGAGACCAGAGGCAAGAGGAAAGGGTAGCTTTTTTCTTTAGTTTTTATCTTAGAATTCTGGTAATTTTTCTTTTCATTCTTGAGCTCTTGCCCCTTTGTCTTGACCTTGCAACTTCTCATTTAGAACTTGCAAGCTTAAGGCTTAGGTTCTTGACTTCAAGATCTCTTGTAACAAGTTTGTTCTTCAATAAAAGTTCATATTTTTCTTACATGTCTTGTTCCACTTTACATAATTTCAATTGTGAAATTCATGCTTTGCTTTGATCTTGCAACCTCTTAAGTGAGCTTGCAACCTTAAAGCTTGGTATTCGGATTTCACACGTTGCCGGGGATCGAACACTTGGAGATAAAAAGCTTGAACTCATCGGTTCTCTTTTCCTCTTTATTTCATTGCATGTTTTTATGTATCTTCTCTTTTCTTTCTTGTTAATTTGTAAATATGTGTGAGTAATCTTTTCACTTGTTAAGGGTGTAATATGTTAGATTGTATTCGAAGATTTTCTTTGTCCAAACTTTAAAACCTAAAACTTGCCTATTGAAACTTCGTGCAAATCACCCGCAACTCCGCTCACTAGGCATCCTATCCTACCACGATAGTGATGATTCCTAATCATGACCGGATTGCCCGTGGTTTGCCGAAGGCTAAAATCAAGAGATAACAACGGAAGGACAAGGGACAAGGAAAACGGATTTAGCGAAATGCCGCAAATACCGTATTTCAAGTTCCCTAATCCGCGTTGTTACCTATTGTTTTAGTGTCAATACCAAGTTGGGGCTATAAGGAATTGGCAAACATCACCTTCATACAATCTAACTTATTACTACCCTTAACAAGTCCTTTTTATTCATATCTTTGTTATGACAATTAGTTAACCAACAAATCAAAACCAGGTATTAACTCGTTAAAACAAGATATAAAAACTTATCATCACCCTGCGGACGACCCGTATTCATCGCGGATCGCTACAAGCGACACCGTTTTGATTGCGGTAATTTCAAAACTCTTTTTAAACACAACATGGTTAGATCGTGACAATCATGCTGCTCGTGCTCCGTCCGACTCCGAGAATAAACAAGAATGTTATCTATGAACACTATAATAAATCGATCAATGAAGGGTCTGAAGATACGGTTCATCATGTCCATAAAAGCTGCTGGAGCGTTGGTGAGTACGAACGACATCACCAAAAAATCATAGTGCCCATATCTTGTACGAAACGCTGTCTTCAGAATATCGTCCTTCCGAACCCTCAACTGGTGATACCCCGACCGCAAATCAATCTTCGAGAAGTAACCAGCTCCCTGCAACTGATCGAATAAGTCATCTATGCGTGGTAGTGGATACCTGTTTCGCACCGTTACGCGATTCAGCTGTCAGTAGTCAATGCACAGTCTCATACTACCGTCCTTCTTCGTTACAAATAAGACAGGAGCTCCCCACGGTGATACACTGGGATGAACAAGCCCTCTATCTAACAACTCTTGCAACTGGGTTTTGAGTTCCTTCAACTCCGTCAGTGCCATTCGATAGGATGGTATAGAAATAGGCCCCGCATAAGGAATCAAATCGATGCAAAATTCAATGTCACGATCGGGTGGCAATCCTGGCAACTCAGCAGGAAACACCTCAGGAAATTCTCGTGCTATCGGAACCTGGTCCAATGGAATCTCAGTAGCCCCCAAGTCCTGAACGAATGCCAAGAACCCATAGCAACCCTTCTTCAAAAGTCGTCCCGCACAAAGAGCAGAAATCATGTTGGCGGGAGTTAATTTACAATCCCCTGCACAACAAACACCGGTTCTCCTGGAAAACAAAATCTGACCACCTTTCCCCGAAAATCTACATAAGCATGACAGGCGGCCAACCAATCCATACCAAGGAGTATATCAAAATCTAACATATCCAGGAGAATCAGATCAACTAGCGAACCTCTATCACCAATATGCACAGAACACGATCTAAATACGTGCCGAGCTATAAAGGAACCTCCCACCGGGGTAATCACCACTAATGGTAACTCTAACAACGACGACTCTTTCCTCAAAGAAAGTGCAAATCATGAAGATACATAAGAATGTGTAGAACCGGGATCAAATAAAACATGTGTCTCTAACGAGCATACTGTAAGAGTACCTGTCACGACTGCATTTGATGCCTGGGCATCCTGTGGAGTCAGCGCAAATACCCGTGCCTGGCCCCTGCCCGCATCCTGTCGTCCTCTACCTCTATCTCCTCGACCTCTCTGAGAACGTCCCGTAAAGCCTCGACCTCGTGGTGCAACTGCCTGGCGTGTAGCGCCAACTGGGGGAGGAAGTAAATCCATCGGCGTAGAAGGTGGAAGGGGTAAAGCAGCCTGTGGAGTAAAAGTCCCACTATCACGTGTACATCTTCTAGCCGTATGTCCTGGACGCCAGCAATTATAACATATAAGTGGGGTCCCCTGATCATCGGGGTATGAACTGAACATCTGGCCCTGAGTCCAACCTCGCTCGAAACTGCGGCCTGGAATATATCTTCCTCTACCTCCACCAAACTATCTAGCCAGTGGCCCGGTCGGCCTACTCCTCTTTGGCTCCGGAACAACTACCGCCTCTCTCAACCGCTCCTTTACTCATATTGCTGCATCCATGGCCTGCGCATACGTATCAAAATGCTAGGAGCCGATCGCCAGATATAACTGTGTATCCAGACTCCTTAGGAACCTCTTCACCCGAAGCTCCTCCATATGTACTAAATATGGAGCATAGCGTGAAAACTGGGGGAATCGTAAATCATAATCTGCCACCGACATACTTGCCGATTTCCGCAATGCTTCAAAACTGCTAGCTCTAGCGTCTCTCACACTCTGGGGAAGAAATCTAGGAAGAAAGACCGTGGAAAACTCGGAGGAAGACTCGTGGCTCGCCCCCTCTCTATCGACTCACACCACTTCTGTGCAAGTCCCTCCAAACGAAAGCTAGTCAGCTCAACTGACCTCGCATCAGAACATCGCAATGATCTGCCAATCCTTGCCATCCAATCAAGAAAGGACTGAGGATGTTCCGCTACATCGATCCCCGTAAACACTGGTGGTCTCAATCTCATAAACTCTGCAAGTGATACCTCCATCACTCTCGTATCTATAAGTGCTACCGTCTGCGTAGGCTGTACTTCGGACTCTGCTACGGTCGGTGCTGGATCCTGTCTTAGTACTCGAGTGGCTCAGTTAACTGTCCCACCACTCGCTGTAACCCTAACATGCCCTCCTCAACCTTAGTCATGCGATCTGGAGGAGGAGGATCAACATGCTCATGCACCGTCGGAACGTCCGGTGTACCAGTCGTCGTCACTGGCGGACTCGCCCTAGCTGCATCTCTGGCTGCGGCTCGCCTAGCCCGCGTAGCCATAGCAACTGGAATAAGAAACGAGAGTTGATAAGACGTAGGAATAAGAACAATCAATAATGGAGAATCAACGGAAGAATAGATCAAGATATACATCCTAAGGTTAGTTAGGCTGAATACGATAACGTAAATATGCCGCGGAACATACGTATGGTACTGTATTCATCCTAATTCACCTACTCCATCAAACCAAAGGTCATCCTAACTCACAGACTCACGTCAACCTATTGAAATCTCCTACTCAATTTCGCAAGGTTATTCCTAGGCTCTTAGTTAGGCTGAATACGATAACGTAAATATGCCGCGGAACATACGTATGGTATTGTATTCATCCTAATTCACCTACTCCATCAAACCAAAGGTCATCCTAACTCACGGACTCACGTCAACCTATTGAAATCTCCTACTCAATTTCGTAAGGTTATTCCTAGGCTCTGATACCAACTTTCTCACGACCCAAGCTTGGATGTGACCAGCAATTAGACTGTATCATATCTAAAGATATGCACACAGTCTAAGTAAGCCGAAAACCAAGAGCAAATTCCTTTTTGCGGAATTCATTATATAGAAAATTTAGTTTTAGTAAAAATCACAGTTTATGAAGTTAAGTATTAAACAAGTATAAAGTGTTAAGTTTGGTTGCATCCCTAGTTGGGATCAACAATATCAACAGCGGAAAATAAAACCTCAGTATATAAGCATTAATACGAATCTCAGACATAAAGAAATGAAACCACAATTTATAGAACTAAACGATCTCAACTGTCAATAAGATACATATCAGCTCTCACTCTAAATCATATACAGGTCTGATGGAGATTTTCTAGATAAAATACAATACCAAAATAGAAGGTTACTAAATATGTAACCTACCTATCAAAAGATGAAATAAATCTCCGAACGTAGATCCGCATTGCAGCTAACTGTCCACTCTACCCCTGTAAGGAACTGTGGCACAACGGGGGTGAGTTGCCAAATCAGTGAATATAACTAATATATAACGGTTAATAATGTAAATATGACGATCATACTAACAGAATTGTGAACAAGTATAATGTATGATTATATGTGAAAATCAAGAACCTAATAGTCCAAACTGAAATCTCATCATTTATTCTCAATAAAATTCATTTCCCCGTGTCCATCATCGACACAAAACTTCCATTTCTCACAAACATCATTCCTCGAATGATACTGACATCAACAAAGTCCACTATGTATCCGACTGTATTCCCTACCGACTCAGTCTGGATAACACTGTAAATCCGTAACCGTATATCCACCGACTCGGTTCGGAATAATACTATAAGTCCGTAACCGTATATCCACCGACTCGGTTCGGAATAAAACCAATTAATAAACACATCTCAAGATGTACATGTCACATTAATTATGAAAATCACTGGATTTATGTAATAGTATTCAAAACATCAAAATCATAAATCCTCAATACTTCCATTACCTCTTATATCAACAAAGAATACTCAAATATTAAACATGATATTGATGATGCAATTTACCACTATTATTGCGGTGTAAGATACGGTATGAATCATTTTAACAATATGTTTACTAAGTGTAAAAGTGACATAGTAATATCGACGTGGTGTGTGTAACATATAGATGTGCACGTGGCATGACTCGCCGATACTTGTGTAGTGTTCTAGCAACTAAACAAGTATATATGAATGATCAATGCATATAGTCAATTTGGCATAACAAAATAACGTATTTATTTAAATAAAACTACGGGCGTATCACGCCATCTTTACACAATTTCCTGGTAGATGTTTAGTCTACTCACCGGAAACGTCGAATCTATTCAGGAATTACCAATCCCTTCCCTATCCTCGCTGCCTCCGTAAATCTCGTATTTGAATCTAATATCACAATTTTTAATTATATAAGTAAACGGCTACTCTGACATGACGGAAATGAAAAACACCCGTTCCAACGTACTAGTTATATTGTATACAACTATATCGAGTTATTAACCACTTAACCTTACTGGATTTTAACTCAATTCTGTATCGCGACAGAAAACAGATCGCGATACGCTTTAACCGTATCGTATTTGGTATTTTAGATAATCTTTCCGATATTAACTTCCAGATTTTATCTGCAGTGAAACTAATTTACTTAAACATTACCAAAATAGCCAATGTTATACACTGAAACCTACCCAACAAGACAAACCCACCTAGCTTCCTATGTAGCCGTCGACGCCGGAATTTCCCTATTCGCCGCCGGCCAAACCCGGCCCCCTGGTTTCTTGGTCCTATTGTTTTCTCTAGGAGTTTCATACATCATTTTAACACTGTTTTGTTAAGTTAATTATCTTCCAAACAATAGCAGATTTCAACAGAGGTTATAATTAACTAAAATACGATATTATGTAACTTTGTTCAATTTAAATTAACTAAGCTACAGAACTTAAATTTCCTACTGTGCTTAAGAGTTTTAGCCTCTAAATAGTTGTTGGAATAATCCCTCCAAGATGCTAAGCCCCTTGTCCTAGCTTGAGAGTGATAAAAACTAGAACTTAGCTTCTTCCTTCTTCTTCTTTCTCTTGTTCTATCTTTTTCTCTTTATTTTAGTTTTGTTTTTCAGAATAAATCAGGATTCTTAATTAACTATGATCTGAACAAGGTTTATATATGGCAAAAGGAATGGATAGGGTGAAGGAGGAGGTGTCAAGGGTTGAAGAATGCTCATTTCATGCAAGGAGGAGGTGTGAGATGAGTGTGTGCATGCAAGCATGAGGTGTTCATGCCTTATCTTCAAAATTTGATTTAATTTGAAACTAAATTCTGAACTAAAATGATTTTCCATCTCATTTTCATTTACACCCTTAATAATTTTCTATTTGCACAAAAATCCTAAACTTTACCCAAGAACCCCTCACAATTTAGTTTATTATAAAACACCAATTTTATTAAAATGAAGCTAAAATTGTCACTAAAACCCTTATAACTTATTTATGTTGCATACTAAAATTTTAATTTAAATTATTTTACATAGAACTTAAGAAAATTGACTTATTTGTTTTTAACAACTTTGCGATATAACATATTATTATTAAATTAAATAATTTTATTTATGTCTAAATTTTCAAAATGCTACACACCCCTAGACGAGATATGCGACATATCAGACGAAGAGACCGGACTGTACGGTAGTGTTACTGATTAGATTCGCAGGAGTGTGAGCAAGCTTGCTTGTTGATCTTCTGATCACTCAATACCCGGGTGGCCGTTACGTTTAGCAGACCGCTTGCGGCTTGTGAGTGTTTGATATGATCATCACCTACTGCCGGCGTATTGACGAGTCTTTAGAGTCCTACATAGGGGTTTCCTAGCTCAAGCGAAACGGAGTTGGAGAACATATGTGATATGAGCAGGACCGAGATTGATACGATATGTGATACCGTATTTTATTCTCGCGATTTGTGACATTGGTCGGTTGTATACAATATAACCGGGTTATCGGATCTAGTGTTGATTCGATAAGTTGTTATACATGATATTAGTCGGTTATATGTGATATAGCCGGATTATTAAATCAAGATTTGATTTGATAATCTAATGTATAATTATATATTAGATATATTACATTACATTAACTAGTATTAGCTCACTTATGATTCTTTTCTCACTTGGTTTGTGCACATTGTATAGATGTGATATATGCAAGTGTACATTATTTTGTGTCATGCTTTATGATACATAGCAATATGGGTGTATGATACTTAAACCATGCTATGGTTAAGTTAGGGTTTTATTTATTTCTTAAGTTATAACAAAAGAGAGAAGACTTGGTCAATGTTGTCAAACTTGGATGAAGCTTGTAGAACATTGAAAATGTCCACTCTTTTATCATTCCTTAGGATATTTGTTAACCCAACCCTTAACCATAGCCCTTGGGTTATTCTCTACATGAGTTAGGCATGAGGGCTTAACTCACCCATGGTTGCAATAATTCTTTTTGGATGATTAATTCATATGAGTTCATATTCTTCTTCTTCTTCCTCAAAACTTTCTAGCTTCAATGGAGTTGATGGAAAAAGTGTGAGAAAATGAAATTTAAAGTGAGCCCACTGTTAGTTGTATGTATGCCCTAGAGGCCAGTATTGTACAGATGATGTATATTATATTGGATGCTTGGACATATATAGAGATGACTTTCTTGCTCGATATGATAGTATGCTATCTGGTTGCTCTTTATCTTAACATGTACACTTGTCTCTTTAAACTGTCTTATAGTTACATGTTGGTAAAGCCCTTAGGATGTGTACTTGACTACCTGGACTATGATGAAGATCATACTAGTGGGGGCATGGTAGTCCATAGGTACATCCTTCAAGGTCCCTAGTCGTGGGTGTATCGAGACGGGGCATCGATATACCAGAGTAGACTAGCGTATACGCTTCTTGACCCATGAGATGGGCGATGGATGATCCCATATCCATTGGTGTTTGACATCAGAGATCGTATATGGGTGCTCAGTGGAGACTGGGTACACTGGACGGACTCGCCGAGAACTCCCAGATGGTATTATACCTCACGTCAGATGGCAGTTCTCAGGTGACACTTGTACAGGTTAGTCTGTAGACCCGAGATCGTCATAGAGTCTTGTGTGATTTCCACTGTGCTTTGATCTCCACCTTACCACGTCCATGAGGGCATGCAAAACGGTGGTCTTTGGGTACAGTCCCGAGTCACATGGAGGCAATGAGCGATAGGAGGGGTTTCGTCTCTCCCGGTATTGGGGGTTGATGTTGCGCTGTGCTCGATTGGCCATAACAGGGAAGTCCCTGGCCAGGGCTGATCAGAGATTTGCTGGTAAGTGTTACCAGTAGTTTCTCGACCCGTTATGAGCCTCACATCGGCACGACTTATCGGTTATTGGGGTCTGACGTTTACCACCCCTAGACTTGATATGCGACATATCAGACGAACAGACCGGACTGTATGGTAAGTGTTACTGGTTGGATTCACAGGAGTGTGAGCGGGTTAGCTCGTCGATCTTCTGATCGTTCAATACCCGGGTGGCCGTTACGTTTAGCAGACCGCTTGCGGCTTGTGGATGCTTGATTTGATCATCGTCTACTACCGGCGTATTGACGAGTCTTTAGAGTCCTACACAGAGGTTTCCTGGCTCAAGCGAAACGAAATAGGAGCGCATATGAGATATGTGCGGGACCGAGAATAATGCGTGTATGTGATACCGTATTTCATTCTCGCGATGAATGTTTCGATTGGTTATATGCGATATAACCTAGTTATCGAATCGTATATTGATTCGATAAGTCGATACATTGGATACTAGTCGGTTATGTGCGACATGACCGGATCATTGAATCAAGTGTTGATTTAATGATTTAATGTATAATTATATATTGATATATTACTTTGCATTAACTAGTATTGGTTCACTTTAAAAGGATTTTCTCACTTGTAGTTCACAAGTTGTATAGGTGATATACTTTTGTGCATTACAATGTGTCATGTTTGATGATGCATGTTATTTGGTTTTGTGTTAAGACTTAAACCATGGTTATGATAATAGTTAGGGTTTTGATTTATTTACTTATTTATTTATCTATTCTTTCTTGATAAATAAATAAAAGAAAACAAAATGGTTTCTTTCTTTCATGAAGCTTGATGAAGCTTCATGAAGCTTTGACTAAAGTGACCATTTTGTCTTCATGCTTAACCCTAACCATTCTCACTTGACCATGGTCTATTCTCTACACTTAACCAAGGTTAGAAGATGATAAGTATTCATTTTTATTATTCTTTTAACAATACTTATCATATTCTATCTTCTTCTTCTTCTTCATCTTCATGAAGAAAACCTTGCCTTCATCAATGGCACCTTGAGAAAAAGAGTGAGAAATCCAATTCTAAAGTGAACCCACCTCCTATTTCTTCATCCTCTATCTCTTTCCAAGTAGTATAGGGTGTTTTCTTCACAAGTTTCATAACTTGGTGAAGTTGGAGCTTGAACTTGTGATGCCTCAACGTAGATCATCTTCGGCACGAAGCCGACGACTGAGCCCGCCCATTTCTCCGATGAAGCCGACGATTGAGTTCGGGATTCGAGATGGACTGCGAGAGGACGCCTACGTGGAGCTAAGAAAGTGGAGAAACGGATCTACAAAGGTTGTAGCCTCTCTCCTTTAGTTAAGTCGTTAACTAGTTTAATGTTTCGCCTAGAATTCTAGTCGACGATCCGTATTAGGGTTTCTCGGCCCCCATAAAATTTGAAAATTGGCATGGTTGATGCCTTGTGAGACCTCTATAGTGTGCCTAGGAACCCTAAAGTGGTATCAGAGCCTAGCTAGAGCCTTAGGCAAAGTCTAGACGACGTTTGAAACCCGATCGAACCGAAACCCTAATTCCCGAGATGCTCTCTGGACTTTTTTGAAAAACTGGGATTTTTCCAAATTAAAAATGCTTAAAAAATTCAGCAGGGAATTCTAAGAATTACGGTGCAAAAATTATCTCATGATGCCTCTAAAGCGCGGCGGAACCGCGGCAGAAGCCTGGCTTCTGCGGCGGTTCCGTGGCCACTTGATAGGATTTGCCTCTATACTTCGCACAGTAATTCATGGTTTTAGCAGCTGAGTTTTCTGGGAATTTTTAAATTTAACTCAAGAGTTGAGTGTTTTGGGTTGTATTGGGAGTTCGAAGATTCGATCGGATTATCAGACTTCGTCTATGTTTTTTTCCGGATATTTTAGAATATGTTCAAAAGTTCGACCGGATGTAAATACCCAATCTTTCCCCTGCCTGGAAATTTCCAATTGTTGGACTTTTCCGCTGTTTAAGGACGTTCTGAATAGTGCAAGTAACGCGATGGTCCCTCTAGAAGACAACAAACCTTAACTCGATTATGTGACCGTCTTGAACTGCCCTTTGAACCTTCGGGTTTGGGGCAGTACGGCGTGCCACATGTGTGGCGTTGGCTTGACCCTTCTACGGCCGGACCGTTGGTACTGAGGCATGAAGTGAATGTCTTTGAACCTATTTCATGTGTTGAACGGTTTCGGGAAAACTTAGGTGTTCGAATGTTCGATCGGAAAGTTTAATATTTTCTATTTATCCGGAATGGGATACAATAATTGGAATTCACAAACAGTTATGAGATAACTGAATGAATGTTATAAATCAAGCGGTTTAGTCTCACTTGATATTGAAAAGAGTTTTCGATAATGAGACTAAAATGCGGGGTTTATAACTGTTAGGCATGTGATGTCTAAGTATTTCATTTGATTAGGCATGCGATGTCTAAGGAGGTTGCGGATTCCAACTGTTGTAGTTTTACACTTTCTTTTCTGTGACCGTAAGTGTAATATGTGATATCGCCGGTTTCGTTGCTATATGTCAATGACAATTGGGATGCGCATATTTAATTACGTTGATGACATGTGATGTTATGTGAGATGAGTGTTTTTCATTTTCATTCATGTAAAAACTTGTATGTAATATTCTTTTATTGGGGCACTTCCAGGTTGCGGAAGATGTCACCCTTTGTATATTATTTACTTTTCTGCACTAGGATAGACCCAAGGAGGGGAGCACAAGTAACCGGGTTCTAGGGTCCAGTGGGAAACCATCTCGAGGAGTCGAGTCCTGGTCTCCTAACCCTAGAATTGGTAGGGTTGCTTGCCGCTCTCGTAGGGGTCTAAGGGTGTGGGATTGGCTATTCATCACGACCGTGGAATCCGTGTTTTATACTGGCTCGTATTGAAAACACGGACGTCCTAGTATATCCAATGTTTCATATGTTTCTTCTGCTGCGATATCAGTGATGTGATCATGTGATGTTCTGTGATAGATTCAGTATATAGTATATATGATATATTATATAGACGTTACTTATGTTTTACACCCGCGCTAGCCCTGCCCTGCTCTGTCGTTAGTTACCTAACCTAACGGTGCACGAGGGGACATCGAGACGAATGCGGATGGCATAAGTGTACGTCGTATTTATCTGTGATTTTTAGGTAACTTAAATGATGGGGCTTCATTAATGTGATTAATGAAAGAAAAGAAACCTAAGATGTTGTAGAATCAAATTTTAAACAAAACAGGTAGCTACAGTTCTTGCTTTGCATAGCGGTATATATAATATACCCTGCACCTTATTCGATGAGGAAAGGACCGAGATCCTTTCACCGGGAGTGACTCCTTTAGCAATAACTGGCAGATGCTACACACTCGGTTTGACTTTTGATTGCTTCTATAGTTTCTGCTTTGCACAGTGATATATATGATATATCCCGCACCTCATTCGACGAGGAAAGGGCCGACGATCCCTTCACCGGGAGTGACCCCTTTAGCAAAACTAGAAAAGCCTCAAAATCACTCCATTTCAAAACTTCATTTGATTCTACAACGATATCAAGTTCATTACGCAATAGGTTTTCAGAAAAACCTGTCGTAGCCCTCCGTCATTTCAGATAAATCCTACTTAGTATTCGTGCTACGTTTGTTGACCTCCGTCAAGGCGTAGTGTGCGGTAGCTAACTAGTATTTATCTGCTTATGCATATGATGCAGATTGGATTAGGGTAGTCGTACGACTTTGTTGACCTCCGTCAAGGGTCGTGCGGGTGGGTTTGATTCAATCAAGAAATGACGGGTTGAACTTGACTTGCACCCTGTGGTTTGTTGACCTCCGTCAAGGTCATAGGATGCTTGGGGCAAAATATTATCGGGAATTTCAAGTGTTGAAATTTGCAATGAGATTGCATACCTTCTATGAGATAGTTGGATCCCGATACCCACTGCGAGTAAGAGTTACTCCTGAGAGAGTTTTGCATATTACAATTAGCCGATCAAGTAGGTGACTAGAAAGGTGTCAACGGGGTTACGCCTCTGGGAAAACGAGGTTTACATTAATTAGGTTCGTGCGAAAGCACGGGGGACCTCCCTCAAAGTACCGACACTGGCCTGGCTGAAAGATTGGCGAACTTGTAGTGTGTAATTAATCCGGGCTAGTCTTTCCTTTTAGGGTTTGAAGGAAGATTTGATAAAAAACAGTGGGAGCCATCCTGATTAGATAAGATAATAACCAATCTGATCTTGCAAGAGCATACGCTAAAGTGTTATCTTCTCTCTCTCTCTCCAGGTAGCGACCATGTCATGCCCTAATAAAGATAATAATATGGATGTATTGACCGAACCCGCATGTTATACTGTGCTGGGGAACGTTGGTTCCGTTCTTTCCTATAAGAGTTATAGGACTGAACAGGATATAGGGGAATACCAGGATTCCCATGCCACCCGAATGAAGAAAGTACATGATGATGCATTTTCTTCGGGTGTGTTCGTTACTGAGAACTGTTTCTCCATTTGCTCTACGTCCTGGGTATTAGATACCGGGTCAGGATCCCATATATGTAATCAGTTACATGGGCTTAAGAAAGGTAGAGAACTTGGAGAAGGTGATAAAGACATTAGAGTTGGAAATGGTGCAATTGTTGCAGCTAAGTCTGTCGGGGAATATCACCTTGTATTACCAACTGGTAATACATTGGTTCTGAACGAATGCTATTACATGCCGAACCTGATATGCAACATTATATCGGTTTCTTTATTAAGTAAAGAGGGATATAATTTTGTATTACAGGATAATGTTATGATCATTTTCCGTAACCAAAAGTTGGTTGGATCAGGCACGTTGTGCAATGGCATTTATGTTCTAAATCAATCAACATTTCTGAGTATAACAAACACACACAAGAGGAAGAGTTCTGAACTGAACGAATCCTTCTTGTGGCATTGTAGACTGGGTCACATCAATGCGACACGACTGGCTAAGTTGCATAAGGATGGATATTTGAATCCGTTTGAATTTTCATCTTATGACACTTGCCAGTCATGTCTCAAAGGCAAGATGACCAAAACTCCGTTTACGGGACACGGAGAAAGAGTTACTGAACTCTTAGGACTGATACATAGTGATGTATACGGTCCTATGTCTACACATGCCAGGGATGGTTCTTCGTACTTCATTACATTCACTGACGATCTCTCTAGATTCGGATATGTGTTCCTGATGAAACACAAATCAGAAGCTTTTGAGAAATTTAGAGAATATAAACAAGAAGTCGAGAACCAAACCGGAAAAAGTATTAAAATCCTACGATCTGATCGAGGAGGTGAATACTTGAGCATTGAATTCCTGGACTTCCTAAAAGAGAATTGGATTCTCTCTCAGCTAACTCCTCCATATACACCACAGCACAACGG
Organism: Agapanthus africanus; assembly: GCA_030015575.1. Classification (NCBI taxonomy): domain Eukaryota; kingdom Viridiplantae; phylum Streptophyta; class Magnoliopsida; order Asparagales; family Amaryllidaceae; genus Agapanthus; species Agapanthus africanus. The sequence continues at coordinate 329,282,524 of CM057345.1, read as the reverse complement.
TGTATCAGAACGGAGGAACCGCACCCTATTGGATATGGTGCGCTCTATGATGAGTGTAGCTGAGTTACCTGTTTCCTTCTGGGGATATGCACTGGAAACAGCAGCATATCTACTGAATAGGGTTCCCACCAAATCTGTGCCTACCACACCATATGAGATATGGGAAGGGAAGAGACCATATCTTAATTTTATTAAGATATGGGGTTGCCCGGCCTATGTCAAAAGACAAAAACCGGACAAACTCGAGGCAAGGTCTGTTTTGTGTAAATTTGTTGGATATCCCAAACATTCGCGAGGGTATATCTTCTACCACAGTGAGGAACAAAGAGTATTTGTTGCTCAACATGCCACCTTTTTAGAAAAGAAATTTCTTGCAAAAAAGATTAGTGGCTCTGAGGTAGAACTGGAAGAGGTTCCAGCTGAACAAAACACAACAGAAGATTTAGTGGAACCAGAGGATTCAGTAGCTCCTAATGAACCTCAGCCACTTCGCCGATCTAGTAGGGTTCCTCGCCAACCTGAGATATACTACGGTTTTCTCATGGATGGTGGGAGCGAGGATTGCATCATGGAGGATGATGACCCAACTAGCTTCGAGCAGGCCATCACGAGTAGGGACTCAGTGAAATGGCTGGATGCTATGCGGTCCGAGATGGAATCCATGTACACCAACAAAGTATGGACTTTGGATGTTGCTCCTGAAGGGGTAAAACCCATCGGGAGCAAGTGGATCTTTAAGAAGAAACTTGGTGTAGATGGGAAAGTGGAGACTTTCAAAGCAAGACTTGTTGCAAAGGGTTTTCGTCAAAGACCAGGTGTGGACTATGACGAAACCTTTTCCCCAGTGGCTATGCTTAAATCCATCCGGATCATGCTTGCCATCGCTGCATATCATGACTACGAAATCTGGCAAATGGATGTTAAGACCGCCTTTCTAAATGGTGATTTAGAAGAGTGCGTGTACATGACTCAGCCAGAGGGCTTCGCAGACAGTGGGAGCAGCGGCAAGGTGTACAAGCTGCTTAAATCCATTTATGGGTTAAAGCAAGCATCGCGGAGTTGGAACATCTGCTTTGACGTCGTTATCAAAGAGTTTGATTTCGTCAAAAATCCAGATGAACCTTGTATCTACAAGAAGGTGGCAGAGAGTAAGGTTGTCTTCCTCGTATTGTACGTGGACGACATACTCTTGATAGGAAATGATATTCCTATGCTGCAATCGGTCAAGCTCTTCTTATCACAAAGATTCTCAATGAAAGATCTTGGTGATGCCTCCTGCATATTGGGAATTAGGATCTATAGAGATAGATCCAAACGGATTTTGGGATTGTCCCAATCCAGGTACATTGACACCATACTAAAGAGGTTTAGTATGGAAGAATCCAAGCGTGGGAACTTACCCACGATCTCTGGAGTCACTCTCTCCAAAGAGATGTCTCCCAAGACTGATTTGGAGAGAGCTCGCAAGCAAGGGATACCCTATGCTTCGGCTGTAGGCTCTATCATGTACGCGATGCTATGTACAAGACCCGATGTTGCATACTCACTAAGTGTAGTGAGCAGGTATCAAGCTGATCCTGGAGAGAGTCACTGGACGGCTATGAAGAGCATTCTCAAGTACTTGCGAAGGACTAAAGAGATGCTCTTGGTGTATGGTAACGGAGAACTCCAAGTGGAGTCCTTTACCGATTCGAGCTTCCAGAGTGATAAGGACGACTCTAAGTCGCAGTCGGGATTTGTCTTTACCCTTTACGGAGGGGCGGTTAGCTGGAAGAGTTCCAAGCAGGAAACCGTAGCAGACTCGACGATGGAGGCTGAATACATCGCTGCCAACGATGCTGCCAAAGAGGCTGTCTGGATCAAGAAGTTCATTACTGAACTTGGAGTGGTTCCATCCATTGAGCATCCAATACCTTTGTATTGCGATAACAATGGAGCAGTGGCTTTGGCCAAGGAACCCAGGTCCTATCAGCGGTCCAGGCATATTCTGAGGCGGTATCACCTGATCCGGGAGATAGTTGATCGCCGGGAGATCGAGGTCAGGAGGGTTGACACGAAGAACAACACGGCGGATCCACTCACGAAGGCCATTCCCCAGATACAGTTTGAGAGACTGTTCGGGATGCTCGGTATGCGATACTACAGCAGCTGGCCTTAGTGCAAGTGGGAGATTGTTAGTTGTATGTATGCCCTAGAGGCCAGTATTGTACAGATGATATATATTATATTGGATGCTTGGACATATATAGAGATGACTTTCTTGCTCGATATGATAGTATGCTATCTGGTTGCTCTTTATCTTAACATGTACACCTGTCTCTTTAAACTGTCTTATAGTTACATGTTGGTAAAGCCCTTAGGATGTGTACTTGACTACCTGGAATATGATGAAGATCATACTAGTGGGGGCATGGTAGTCCATAGGTACATCCTTCAAGGTCCCTAGTCGTGGGTGTATCGAGACGTGGCATCGATATACCAGAGTAGACTAGCGTATACGCTTCTCGACCCATAAGATGGGCGATGGATGATCCGATATCCATTGGTGTTTGACATCAGAGATCGTATACGGGTGCTCAGTGGTGACTGGGTACACTGGACGGACTCGCCGAGAACTCCCAGATGGTATTATACCTCACGTCAGATGGCAGTTCTCAGGTGACACTTGTACAGGTTAGTCTGTAGACCCGAGATCGTCATAGAGTCTTGTGTGATTCCCACTGTGCTTTGATCTCCACCTTACCACGTCCATGAGGGCGTGCAAAACGGTGGTCTTTGGGTACAGTCCCGAGTCACATGGAGGCAATGAGCGATAGGAGGGGTTTCGTCTCTCCCAGTATTAGGGGTTGATGTTGCGCTGTGCTCGATTGGCCGTAACAGGGAAGTCCCTGGCCAGGGCTGATCAGAGATTTGCTGGTAAGTGTTACCAGTAGTTTCTCGACCCGTTATGAGCCTCACATCGGCACGACTTATCGGTTATTGGGGTCTGACGTTTACCACCCCTAGACTTGATATGCGACATATCAGATGAACAGACCGGACTGTATGGTAAGTGTTACTAGTTGGATTCATAGGAGTGTGAGCGGGTTAGCTCTTCGATCTTCTGATCGTTCAATACCCGGGTGGCCGTTACGTTTAGCAGACCGCTTGCGGCTTGTGGATGCTTGATTTGATCATCGTCTGCTACCGGCGTATTGACGAGTCTTTAGAGTCCTACACAGAGGTTTCCTGGCTCAAGCGAAACGAAATAGGAGCGCATATGAGATATGTGCGGGACCGAGAATAATGCGTGTATGTGATACCGTATTTCATTCTCGCGATGAATGTTTCGATTGGTTATATGCGATATAACCTAGTTATCGAATCGTAGATTGATTCGATAAGTCGACACATTGGATACTAGTCGGTTATGTGCGACATGACCGGATCATTGAATCAAGTGTTGATTTAATGATTTAATGTATAATTATGTATTTGATATATTACTTTGCATTAACTAGTATTGGTTCACTTTAAAAGGATTTTCTCACTTGTAGTTCAGAAGTTGTATATGTGATATACTTTTGTGCACTACAATGTGTCATGTTTGATGATGCATGTTATTTGGTTTTGTGTTAAGACTTAAACCATGGTTATGATAATAGTTAGGGTTTTGATTTATTTACTTATTTATCTATCTATTCTTTCTTGATAAATAAATAAAAGAAAACAAAATGGTTTCTTTCTTTCATGAAGCTTGATGAAGCTTCATGAAGCTTTGACTAAAGTGACCATTTTGTCTTCATGCTTAACCCTAACCATTCTCACTTGACCATGGTCTATTCTCTACACTTAACCAAGGTTAGAAGATGATAAGTATTCATTTTTATTATTCTTTTAACAATACTTATCATATTCTATCTTCTTCTTCTTCTTCATCTTCATGAAGAAAACCTTGCCTTCATCAATGGCACCTTGAGAAAAAGAGTGAGAAATCCAATTCTAAAGTGAACCCACCTCCTATTTCTTCATCCTCTACCTCTTGCCAAGTAGTATAGGGTGTTTTCTTCACAAGTTTCATAACTTGGTGAAGTTGGAGCTTCAACTTGTGATGCCTCGACGTAGATCATCTTCGGCACGAAGCCGATGACCGAGCCCGCCCATTTCTCCGATGAAGCCGACGATTGAGTTCGAGATTCGAGATGGAAAGCGAGAGGACGCCTACGTGGAGCTAAGGAAGTGGAGAAATGGATCTACAAAGGTTGTAGCCTCTCTCTTTTAGTTAAGTCGTTAACTAGTTTAATGTTTCGCCTAGAATTCTAGTCGACGATCCGTATTAGGGTTTCTCGGCATCCATAAAATTTGAAAATTGGCATGGTTGATGCCTTGTGAGACCTCTATAGTGTGCCTAGGAACCCTACACCCACTTCCTACATCATCATCCTCTACTACTTTCCATTTAGTGTAGGGTGTTTGCTTCACTAATATCATAATTAGTGAAGAGATAGCTTGGGTTAGTGTCTCCTCGACGTAGATCATCTTCGGCCTCGAAGACCTCGAAGCAAGCATGTTCGTTTCTTCAAGAGAGCCTCTATAGAGTCCGGAGTTCACGATCGCAGCAAAGGGACTACTACACGGATCTATTGAAGTGATGGACCGGTCTACAAATGTTGTATTCCTTGCTCACTTTACTTGCAAAGTGTTTGCATTTACATTTCCGTCGATTTCTAGTTAACGATTCTTTGTTGGGGTTAGCTAAAACGGTAAATTTTTGAATTTGGCATGGACGATGCCTCTTGAAATCCTGCTGCCGTATTAGGTAACCCTGCAGTGGTATCAGAGCCATGCTAGAAATTAATACGGATTTTGTTAAGATTACAAAATTGAAATACTCCGAAACTTGAAACGGGAAAATGAAGTTTCTGTCGTTTTTAAATAATTGTCAAAATTTTTTTAAACAAGTACAGAGTGCTATATGGGATATAACATGAACACTGGTGAAATTTGAGGTAATTCTGGAAAAATTTGGCCGGCCACAACATTGGTGATCTCGGCCAAATCCGAGCACAATCCCTTGAAATTTTACCAGTGTTCCAGTGACTTGGTTTTGATGTTTCAGGTGTTGTTTATTTTTGTTAATTTTGCATATGATGTAATCTTACACTATAAGCAATTCAGAGTGTTTCCTATTTGTAGTTTTAACAATGTTTCGGGTTATTCACATATTGTCTAGGCGAAATTTAAAAGTTCAAACGATTGTCAAAAACCAATTTTTCCAAGTTTAACGTATTCGGAAAAACATGCAAGTGATTCTATGGACCCTCTAGAAGAACAAAACCTTAACTCGATTATGTGACCGTCGGAACCGCCACTAAACCGTAGGGTTTGTGGTAGTTCAGCTTTGTCACATATGAGGCGTTGGTTTGACCCTTCTACGGCTGGTTCATAGGTACTGCGGCATCTTCTGGATATTATTAAAACTGTGCTCAAGTGTTGAGCTGTCGGGAAATTGAGGGACTTTGATGAATCAATCGAAAAGTTTAAACTCGTCCGGATATTATGTGATAGGATACAATATTTGGAATCCACATATGTAGTTATGAGATAACTAGTTTGAATTTTATAAATCTAGCAGTTTAGTCTCATTTTGATCGGTTGCCACGGGATTTTGATGCGATCAAAAGTCCGTCGCAATCACGTAGCGTACACGGATACTCGCCGGGTAAACATAATAGATAGCCACGCCCCATAGCCCCGACCAAGTGACTGTAGGAGAACCCCGTCGCCAAAAGCATCCATTCGGATGCTCGCGGCAGCGGTGTTACGCCTTAGTGCACTTCGTTGACGGCATCAGGGGGTGCGGCCGTCTACTAAAGTTGCCAACGAGCATTCGATCAGGATGTCGGGAATCTTGTTGAATTGCCCGACTAGATATTGAAAAGTGTTTTCGAGATCGAGACTAAAATGCGGGGTTTATAATTGTTAGGCTTGCGATGTCTAAGGAATTCATTTGGTTAGGCATGTGATGTCTAAGGTGGTTGTGGTTTCCAACTTTGTAGTTTTTCACTTTCTTTTCTGCGACTGTAAGTGTAATATGTGGAGTATCACCGGTTTCGTTGCTATATGTCAACGACAATTGGAATACGCATATTTACTTATGTTGATGACATGTGATGTTATGTGTTGCTGTGATATGTTATATAGGATCGTCGTGTTTGAATAGACGGGTGTTTTATGTGAGATGAGAGTTTTTCATTTTCATTCATGTAAAATTCGTTGTATGTAATATTCTTTTATTGGGGCACTTCCGGGTTGAGGATGATGTCACCATTGTATATTATTTACTTTTCCGCATTAGGATAGACCTAAGGCGGGGAGCACAAGTAACCGGGTTCTAGGGTCCAGTGGGAGACCATCTCGAGGAGTCTAGACCGGGTCTCCAAACTCTAGAATTGGTAAGATTTCTTTCCGCTCTCATAGGGGTCTAGGAGTGTGGGATTGGCTATTCATCACGACCGTGGAGTCCGTGTTTTATACATGCTTAATTTAAAACACGGAAATCCTAGTATATCCAATATTTCATATGTTGTTTTCTGCTGCGATATCTGTGATGTGATCATTTGATATATTGATGAGATGAATACAGGATATAGTATATGTGATATATTATATAGACGTTGCTTATGTTTTACACCCGCGCTAGCACTGCCACGCTCTGCCGTTAGTTACCTAACCTAACGGTGCACGAGGGGGCATCGAGGCGAATGCGGATGGCATAAGTGTATGTTGGATTTATCTATGATGTTTAGGTAACTTAAAATGATGGGACTTCATTAATGAGATTAATGAAATAAAAGAAACCTAAAGATGTCGTGGAATCGAGTTTTCAAAAACAGGTAGCTCTAGTTGTTGCTTTGTATAGCGGTGTTCATTGTAGAACATCCAACACCTTATTCGATAAGGAAAGAGCCGAGATCCCTTCACCGGGAGTGACCTCTTTAGCAATAACTGGCAGATGCTACATCCCTTGGTTTTGTCTTTTGATTGATTTTCTAGTTCTTGCTTTGCCTAGCGGTGTTCCTTGTAGAATATCCTACACCTTATTCGATAAGGAAAGAGCCGACGATCCCTTCACCGGGAGTGACCTCTTTAGCAAAACTAGTAAAAGCCTCAAAACAATCCATTTTAAATCATTAGATTCTACAATGATATCAAGTTCATTACGCTCATGGTTTTCTTCAAAACCTGCGTAGCCCTCCGTCATTTCAGATAAGTACTACTTAGTATTCATGCGGCGGTAGTTTGGCCTCCGTCAAGGCGTAGTGTACGGTAGCTAACTAGTGCTTATCTGCTAGCATACGATGCAATTGGATTAGGGTATTCGTACGGCGTAGTTTGGCATCCGTCAAGGGTCGTGCGGATAGGTCTAATTCAATCAGGAAATATACGGGTTGAACTTGACTAGCAGCCTATGGTTTGTTGGCCTCCGTCAAGGTCATAGGACGCTAGGGGTAAAATATTATTGGGAGTTTCATGTGTTGAAATTTGCAATGAGATTGCATACCTCCTATGAGATAGTTGGATCCCGATACCCACTGCGAGTAAGAGTTACTCCTGGGAGAGTTTTACACATTACAATTAGCCGATCAAGTAGGTGTCTAGAAAGGTGTTAACGAGGTTATGCCCCTAGGAGAATGAGGTTTATTTTAATTAGGTCTGTGCGAAAGCACGGGGAACCACCCTCAAAGTACCGGCACTGGCCTGGCTGAAATATTGGCGAACTTGTAGGGTGTAATTAATCCCGGCTAGTCTTTCCTTTTAGGGTTTGAAGGAAGATTTGACTAAAACAGTGGGAGCCATCCTGATTAGATAAATTAATAACCAATCTAATCTTGCAAGAGCATACGCTGAGTGTTTTCTTCTCTCTCTCTCCAGGTAGCGACCATGTCACGCCTTAATCAAGATAATAATACGGATGTATTGACCGGACCCGCTTGTTATACTGAGCTGGGGAACGGTGGTCCAGCTCCAACTTATAATTGTTATAAAACCGAGCAGGAAATAGGGGATTACCAGAATTCCAATGCCGCCCAAACGAAGAAAGTGCATGTTGATGAATCTACTTCGGGTGTGTTCATTACAGAGAACTGTTTCTCAGTTTCCTTTAAGTCCTGGGTATGAGATATCGGATCAGGATCCCACATATGTAATCTATTACATAGGCTATAGAAAGGTAGAGAACTGAGAATGGGTGATAAGTTTTAAAAGTTAGAAACGGTGCAATTGTTGTAGCCAAGTATGTTGGTAGTTATCATCCTGTATTACCAAATACATTGATTCTGAACGAATGTTATTAGATACCGAACCTGATATACAACATCATATCTGTCTCTTTATTTAGTAAAGAAGGATATAATTTTGTATTGTTGGATAATGTTTTGAACATTTCCTATATCAAGAGTTGATCCGTTCAGGCACGTTATCTAAAAGCATAGACGTTCTAAATCAAACCACAGTTCTTAACATATAGAACACACATAAGAGGAAGAGTTCAGAAATGAACGAATCCTTCTTGAGGCATTGTAGACTAGGTCATATCAATACGACCCGACTAGCTAATTACATTTAGATGCATATTTAAATCAGTTTGAATTTACATCTTGTGAAACTTGCCAGTCATGTCACAAAGATAAGATGACCATAGCTCCGTTTTTTGTAAACAGAGAAAGAGTTAGTGAACTCTTGGGATTGATACATGTTGATGTAAGTAAGTCCCCTGTCTACACATGCCAGGACTGGTCCTTTGTACTTCATTACATTCACCGATAATCTCTCAAGATTTAAACATATGTTCCTGTTGAAACACAAGTCCGAACCATTTGAGATATTCAAAGAATATAAGTTAGAAGTAGAGAACCAAAACGGGTATAAGTATTTTGTCCTTTGATGTGATCAGGGAGGAGAATACTTGAGCACGGAATTCCAGGACTATTCTAAAAGAGAATGAGATTCTCTCTCAGCATTACTCCTCCATATAAACCACAGCACGTCGGTGTATCGGGGCGGAGCTATCGCACCCTATGTGATATGGTGTTCTCTATGATGAGTACTACTGAGTTGCCTATTTCCTTTTGGGGGTTATGCACTTGAGAAGCTGCATACCTGTTGAATAGGGTTCCAACCAAATCAGGTGCCTACCACTCCATATGTAATATGGTATGGGAAGAGCCCATCTCTTAAGGATGTTAAGATTTGGGGTTGTCCGGCCAATGTCTAAAAGAAAAATCCGGACAAGCTCGAGGCAAGGTCAGTTCTGTGGAAGTTTGTTAGATATCCCAAGTATTTGCAAGGGAATATCTTCTACCACACTGAGGAGCAAAAAGGTGTTTTGTTTCTCAGCATGCCACCTTTTTGAGAAAGGGAATTTCTTGTGAAGAAATTAATGGTCATGAGGTAGAACTGGAAGTAGTTCCAGCTATACAAACTGCAGCTGATGATATGGTAAAAACGGAGGATTCAATAATTCCCAACGAACCTCAGCCTCTCCGCCGATCTAGTAGGGTTCCTCATCCACTTGAGAGATACTTCGGTTTTTTCTCTATGACAATGGGAGCGAGGATTGTATCATAAGATGATGACCCAACTGGTTTCGACCAGGCCGTCAAGAGTAGGGACTCTATATGGATGGCTGGGTGCTAAGCGATCTGAGATGGAATCTATATACACCAACAAAGTATGGACTTTAGTTGCTATATCTGAAGGCTTAAATCCCTATTAGGACCAAGTATATCTTGAGAAGATTACTTGGTGTACATGGAAAAGTTGAGACTTTCAAAGCTAAGACTTATTGCAAAAGGTTCTCGTCATTGACCAGGTGTGGATTATGATGAAACCTTTTCTCCTATAAGCTATGCTTAAGTCCATCTGGATCCTACTTGCCACTGCTACATACCATAACTACGATATCTGGCGGTTGGCTGTCATGATTGCTTTTCTAAATAGTGATTTGGAAGAGAGCGTCTATAAGTACACAGCCAGAGGGCTTCGTAGATAGTGGGAGCAGTATAAACCTGTGCAAGTTGCTTTATAGGATAAAGCAGGCATCGCGGAATTGGAACGTCTGTTTTGATGTGGTAGTCAAAGAGTTTGACTTTATCAAGATAGTAGATGAACCTTGTATATACAAAAAGGTAGTAGGGAGTATGGTGGTGATCCTCGTATTGTACGTGGACGACATACTCTCGATAGGAAAGGAGTTTCCTATGCTACGCTCGGTCATTCTCCTCTTATCACAAGGATTCCCCATAGAGGATCAAGGTGATACCTCCTAAATCTTGGGATTTGGATCTATGAGATAGATCTAATTGGATGTGAGGATTCTCACTAGGTGTAGTGAGAGGGTATCAATCGATCCTGGGTAGAATCACTGGATAGCTTCCATGGTGTTAAGGACGACTGAATGTCAGTCACAGGCATTGCCTTTACCCTCAGTGGAGGGACGGTATGTTAGAAGAGTTCCAAGATAGATACCGTAACAAACTAGACGATAAAGGCTGGATACATTGCTACCTACCGTCAAGACCCGAAATATTAGCTCGTGGCCAGCACTTAAATCACGCAACGTCTAAAGGCGTAACGTAATTCAAGTAAGCTGAAACCCAGAAATCTAAACCTTTTTTAAGAAAATAAAAGAGGTGAAGTTTTGAAATAAAGGTATAATAAAATCGAGTTTTCATAAATGCATGGAAAAGGGACATAAATAATGCAAGTGAAATTTACTAGTTTGAAAACGGGTTTCGTCTTTTAAAAATTTGGGTAGCACCTCCTTTGTATTTTTGATCCAAAACCACAATACCTGAAAATATAAAGGCATCCCCAAGCGGGAGCTAGCTCTTCGCCAACCGGCGGATCACAACCACGCAAGACAATATATGCAAGTATACGACGCCCAACGGCATTGATCACCACAAAAGATAAAGAATAAAGTGGGAAATCAACCCAAAAAGTGAACAAAAACCCATCGCTCAAGTCTCGCAACAACAAGTCCCACTAAGTCTCATTTCTTATACAAATATTAGTTTGATTTTATGGAGTTGACTAGATACAAAATGAAATATAATATAAGAGTGGGTACGATACAGATGTCCCACCTACCAAAGCAAAACACCCGAATGCAACTGTGTGCCAGCGAAGCCGCTACTGATCCATGTGGTCTGCCTGCAAGAACTGTGGCACAACGGGGGTGAGTTGCCAACTCGTGAGTAGAAAAACATCTACAAGTAGAAATCGAATAGACAACGACTCCTAGGTCAACAAAATCATAAAGGTAATACTATGATATCTAGGGTGACCGGGTCGTATTTGTGCCAACAATGTAATCAACACCTATGTGTATGCGGGTATCATCCAACCATATAATCAATGTATGTATGCATGTGGGTCTCGTACACCCATATAATCAATGTTTGTATGCATGTGGATCTCGTCCACGTGTCAACCACTGACACAACAACATCATGCATGTAAATATCATAAAAGCATTTACATGAATGTATGAGGATATAAATCAACGTGTGTCCCTCGTGACACATCAAAATCATGGAACCTGAGTGTCTAGCATCGACACTCGAAAACATCATGAAACCCGTATCCAGCATCGACACGTAAATCCTCATATCTCGGGCTCCGTTAGTCCGGATCGGCCCACGGGCTCCGTTAGTTCGGATCGACCGATATCATCTCTCGACTCCGGTCGGTATCCTCCGGATATCCGCCGTGCCCAATACAATCACCGGTAGGTAGTGGTCTCTCTGCCAGGCTCACGTCTATATACACAGCATCCCTTTCTTTTCCCGGGGTACGATACCGGGTCTACCATATACCCGCAATCGGCCTCATCCAGCTCCTCGAATTGGGTTTCACATGTCATACGTCTCAGAACCGAGAAAACGTATGGTGGACGCACTGAAATATCATATCAAGAGAAACCGGATTTTTAAAACAACACATAATCTCTTTTAAAATGTCCACGGTTCTCCAATCCAGAAATCTCATGAAAACAACATATCTCAATGCGTAAAATCATAGAGCATGATGTACGCGACATATAAAAGAAATGTAAGCATATCCGTATATCATGCAACATGGAACAGTGGTATGACATATTAAGGGAAAACCGCTCTTTTAAATGTTCCCATTTTTTAAAATATAACATGTGGTTCCCAATTTCCCAATAAAGCCAGTTATCTATGTAGGTACAATATGTATATGCGCAAGTATAGATATATTACTGTATATGTGCACCAATATGGGTGTACAAGTGGTATATACGCAAGCATGAGTGTACAATATGTATATGCGCAAGTATAGATGGATCACTGTATATATGCACCAATATGGGTGTACAAGTAGTATATACGCAAGCATGGGTGTACAATATGTATATCATGATGCAGCAACCCTACTGTGTAGTGACATGGCAATTATCGATGATGAAGTGTGTGAGCTGGCAAATCTATGTACGTGTAATATACGCATCATTGATAATGGTGCAGGTGTACTAGCACAGATATAAGCAATGCAATAAGAATAATATAAATGCAGCCTCAGGTAAATCATATGCAAAAACCGACGGGTATACGTATCTAACATGATCGAGTCGGTGAATCGATCAATCGGCATCCAGCCTAACAACATCCCGTACGGTATACTCCATCGTACGACATCCTCTAGTCAAGGGTATGGATCAGACTTTAAGTCAAACTCATACGTACGGAAAATCATCGTACGGCGGTGTTGAAGTCGAAAATTGCATCCCGGTTGACCAAGACAAAGTCAAAGTCAACCCCAAGCCAAGTGGGCCCAAGCCCAGATCAAGTAGGCTCATGCCCGAGTCGAGCCCGAACATGAAGCGGCCGGCCCTCCCCATGCCAAAATAAAAAATCATGTAACAAATAATTTTCATGTAATTTTTTGTGCACGAAGGTATGCAAAATGGGCATAAAGCCAATATTTTGTAAGCCCATGGCTTATGTGCAAAAAAGAAATGGCACATGAGCCATGGGATGGGCAAAATGCCATTTTGTAGAGCCCAAGGGCTATATGTAAATATGTAAACCTACAAAAGGCAACATAATGATGAATAAAGCAAGAGACTTTTCATTCCCCCAAAAATTAAGGCCTGTGCCTCTTTCTCCTTCCTCAAGGTTCTAAAACCTTCTTCTTTCTTTTGAATTAAATCAAGAGTTTTACTCTTCCTTTTCCAAAACTAAATAGTTTTTCACCACAAAACCCACAAAGGGGAACTTGGATCTGCCATTAGATCTCACAAAGGGGAGATTTTTAAGTCTCGCTCCCTTTCTCCAAGATCCGGCCAAACGACAAGAAGAAGAAGGAGTCCCATCTCCAGAAACCCCACTTTGGGGTAGATCTAGGGCTCAAGGGGAGAAGCCCCTTCATCAGCTTCAAAATATCTTAGGAGTTTAACTCCTCATATTTATATATATATATATATATATATAATAAGTGCTCCTTTCTGGGAGTACAACTCCCATTGCAAGGACCAAGTCCCTTTTGCCGCTCGAACGCCCACGTGCTGACACGTGGTACGCTAGCGCTCAAAGAGCTAGCGCTCTTGCGCTCTGAGCGCTAGCGCCTGAGCACCCATGTGCTGACACGTGGTGCGCTAGCGTTCAAAGCGCTAGCGCTCTTGCGCTCAGAGAGCTAGTGCCTAAAGCGCTAGCGCCCTAGCGCCCACGTGCTGACACGTGGGGCGCTAGCGCTCAAAGCGCTAGTGCTTTTGCGCTCACAGCGCTAGCGCCCAAAGTGCTAGCGCTCGAGCATCCACGTGCTGACACGTGGTGCGCTAGCGCTCAAAGCATGAGCGCTAGCGCCCACATGCTGACATGTGGCGCGTTAGCGCTTTAAGCGCTAGCGCTCTTGCGCTCAAAGCGCTGGCGCTTTTTCCTACGCATCCTTTGGATGCCCTTTCCTTTTTTTGTTTTATATATATGTATATATACTCACACACTCCATGACACCGTCCCTCTAAAAAAATTTGGGCCGGGGCGCTGCCTCCCACCCCACAAGGGGGCTGCTAGCCCCTTGACCTCCAGCCCGCTATCCGGGTAGCGGGACCCCTGTAAAAACTCTGCGAGACCCCCGATATATCCAAAACCACTCCAAAACACAACACTGCAAGTTGAGTTCGCATGACCAGTTTAACCCGTTAATTAGAGGTTCCCTCGCTCCAAAAGCGAGGGGTAATTAATGGCAGCTTAGTCCGCGGCTGCCGGAGATTCGGATCCCCACAATCAATAAACCCTAGCCTACCCTAGGCAGGGGTAAGCTGTAATGCGCCTGACAAGCGCGCGCGTATTCCCATCTCAATGGGGTGACAAAAAACACCCTACATGCGGCATTAAGCTATCAGGGATCCTGTTATCCTATAAGACGAGGAGGGTACGGACCTAACGTCTTGTACGGCTATCACTCACGGTTCACAACATATATATATATATATACACCTATATACCTATGTCCCAGGTCACATCCGCAATAATCTCATATCAGGGGACCGGCAGGGTATAAATCATCTCAATCGACTCGCATCCGTATACCAACATATCATCAAATCATCATATCACGTCATATATTCTTTTCGTCGCATTTATACCGCATCAAGTCAATTTTACCAATACAATCTACCTTTACTATAAGCATAAGTATCTAAGCTAACATACACACCCGAACCATACAACAGTTTTTGAAAGATGCGAATCGTAGTTTTGAAAGTAGGGGCTACGGTGTTTTTAAAGAATGATATCATTTGAAAATCCGTAACGTCCCTCTAGGTATCTATTTAAAATATGCATACGATTCTTTAGTTTATAAGTAAGTATGGTTCGGATGACGTATCTACATCGGCTATCTTGTCCTATAATACCCTACACGGTACTAACGTCAAACGTCATCCTCAAATTCAGTCATCACATATTAGCCGTATTATATCGCTTCTAACTATCCTTAGTTTCTAATATGGTTTCACTAACTATCATTTAATTATAACCCTAGTTTCCTTAACCATATTCTATAAATCAGTTTCTATCAAAACTTTGCGGGGGTGCTATACGCCATCTACCCGACTTCCCCGGTAGATATAGATCTACTCACTGTGGTGTTCGCTTGCCGAAGTCGATGACGCCACGCTCCGTCGCCTCGGAATCCATGTGAAGGTACCAACAATAACAACACACATCACATTGCTATTAAAATCAAGTTCTGAAATCCAAAACGGCACGCGCCTTGCTCGTAGGTTAGAACCTATAGCATACGCGTACTAAATCAACCAAAGAACTCTTGTTGTTGATGTATGAACATCCCACAACCAAATAAAAATCCAAATAACTAGAATTAGAATTTCAAAATATGGAAAACATAGCCAAAATCACACTAAAAAGCTCCTGGATTTTTACTAAGGCAAATAAAGCCAAGCAAACAAGTCTAGGGTGATGTATACTGTATATTTGAGCTACTGGACCAACCCCGACACCCCACCCCACCAAGTGGCCGGCCACCTATCCATAAAATCCATCCTCCTCGGCCCCCTAGCTCCAATAGGGTTCGTTCTGTCATGGTGGTCTCCTGGTAGTCTATCTAGGTCCCTGGTATTGTTTGCTACTCTCAAAAATCCCCCAGGTTGCTCCAGATTTCCCTACACGCCCTAAATTCTCACAAACCGACATGAACTCAAATCCCAAATCCGTATTTTGGTTTCCTATACTTATTCTCAGGTCTTAAACATCCCCTCAACAGCCACTCAAACATCACCAATCCACAACTTCACTCAAACCCTTACTAGGGTTTTCCAATTTCCACAAATCACCACCAAACCATCTCTAAACTAAACAAGAATAGAAAGAAGCTTAAAACTAGCTAAATGGAAGAAGCTATACCTCATTCAAGCCACTCTAGACATCCCTAGCTCCCCAATGTCATCAAAATTCCACTTTGCTTGGTTCAATGAGTAGAGGAAGAGATTGGGATTAATTTTTGTGAAGGGAGTATAAGGTTTTGGGGATTATTTGGAGATGGATCTAGGGTTTGAAGTGGAGGGAGATGAGGGTGAGGGAGATGAAGAAGGAGAAGAAAATGATGGGGTCAACACTATGGCAGCAGCCGCCCTCTCTCTCACTTATTCTCACACTCTCTCTCTCCAATCATTCACCTTTTTAACCCTTTTACATTTCTTTTTCTTTTCTCTTTCAAATTTCAAAACCAAATCACATAATACCCATAAATCAACACAAATGCAACAACGTGTAACCAAATGTAATATGACATGGTAAACTAGCCATGGAAAACTGTAGAAAAACGGATTTGGCTTAATTGCGATTAGCAGTGCACTAATCGGGTTTTTATCGAAAATGCATATAAAATAATTTTAAAAATGCCAAATCCTTTAAATATACTATTAAATGAATAAATCATTTTAATTTCCATTTATTTCACAATTATTTGTATATATTTATACCCTTTTTCGAAAACCCCAATTTCGCAAATCGGGCAGTTTTCGGGAAATATATTATTTTAATATTAAATTCCAAAAATAATATTTTATATTTTCTGAAATGTTACAATATTACCCCCTTAAATAAATCCGGTCTCCGAATTTAAATTGAAACACCCAAAATCTAAAACATTTCAATAATCAACTCAAATCAATGGGGCTCCGAAATCACGGAAGATGCAGAAACAACACAGCACGTCAAGTGGGCATGAAAACGAGTACTAAATTCAAAATCAAACTCCGTCAAGCGTCACGCAAATCATCAGATTTGCACGCATGTCCTCAGAGTTACAATAGAGATTCAGATTTCGAAATCTACTACTGAAATCCAATATACACTAGTCAAATACTATAATACGTGTATAGTACGCATCTTTGGAAAACTTTCAAGAACTAAATAAAACTCATGCAAAATTTTTTATAAATCGTCTCGTGAATGCATAACTCATGGCATAAGTGACGGACGCTCATTTGTAAAATAATAATACATGTCCATATATGTTTTGCTAAATATACGTTTCGTCGTTTCAAAATATCCCAAAAGCTTTTCCTTTAAAAACGTTCGTGTCGCTCACGGACACGTAAGAAATAGCGAGACTATAGATCTTTTTCAAAAAGCTCTTGGTAAACTTTTAATGCATGCAAAGTACTCAGGTACTGTCCTCAGATCAGTCCTGTTTGGCTACTACACAATATAGTGCTCAACATAAAAACAAAGTGCTCAAAAGCAAAATCAGCCTTGAAAGGCATATCCAACAATCACATGCATCTGGTGCGCACGGAAATCAAATCCAAACACAGGTGCCATTATATGCACAAAGCAAAACTAAGTGCAACGGGTGTGCACAAAAGCATCTGTCCAGTGCAACGGGTGTGCACGATAACGATATCTGGTGCATCTATTGTGCACGAAAATCTCAAATCGAGTGCATCTGGTGTGCACAAAATCTCATCTCATATCTTGCGCCCAACATGCGCTGTCATGACCCGAAATATTAGCTTGTGACCAGCAGTTGAATCACGCAACGTCTAAAGGCGTAACGGAATTCAAGTAAGCTGAAACCCAGAAATCTAAACCTTTTAGAAAAAATAAAGGAGGTGAGATTTTGAAATAAAGATATAATGAAATCAAGTTTTCTTAATGGAATAAACAAGGAACATGAATGATGCATGTGAAATTTAATAGTTTGAAAACATGTTTCGTCTTTTAAAACTTTTGGCAGCACCTCCTTTGTAATTTTTGATCCAAAACCATAAATACATAATAAGGATAATGGCATCCCTAAGCGGGAGCTAGCTCTTCGCCAAACGGCGGATCACAACCACGCAATACAATATAAATGAGTACACGATGCCGAACGGCGAAGTTCACCACAAAAAGATAAAGAAAAGAGCAAGATATAACCCCAAAGGTGAATATAGAACCCATCGCTCAAATCTCGCAACTACAAGTCTCACTAAGTCTCATCACTTATACAATTTACAACTTTTCATTGATGGAGTTAACTAGATATATTATGAATTGTAGATACAAGAGTGGGAATGATACAAATATCCCACCTACTAATGTGAAACACCCGAATGCAACTGTGTGCCATTAAGCCGCTACTGATCCAAGCTGTCAATCTGCAAGAACTGTGGCACAACGGGGGTGAGTTGCCAACTCGTGAGTAGAAAAATATCAACGGATAGAAATCGAATAAACAACGACTCCTAGGTCAACTATATCATAAAGGTAGAACTATGATATCTAGGGTGACCGGGTCTATATATGTGCCAACAAGGTAGCTAATGTCTATAAGCATGTGTATAACATCCAACAGTAATAATCAATGCATGTATATGGATCTCGTCCAACCATAATCAAGGTATGTATGCATATGGATCTCGTCCACCCATATAATCAATGTCTGTATGCACGTAAATATCATAAAAGAGTGTGCATGAAAATATTAGGATAAAAATCAATGGTGTCCTTCGCGACACTTCAAAATCATGGAACCTGGGTGTCCAACATCGACACCTGAAAACATCATGAAATCCGTGTCCAGCATCGACACGCAAATCCTCATATCTTGGGCTCCGTCAGTCCGGATCGGCCCACATCATCTCTCGACTCCGGTCGGTATATTCCGGATATCCGCCGAGCCTAAATACAATCACCGGTAGGTACTCTCCATCCTGCCAGGCTTATCGTCTACTCCAGGAAAAACATTTCTTGCCCCAGGGAACCATACCGGGTCCACCATGAACCCGCAAACGGATCTTCCAACTCTTCGAATCGGGTAACAAGCATACGTCTCAAAACCGAGAAAACGCATGGTGGATGCACTGAAATATCATATCAAGGGAACCGGGTTTTTAAAAACAATACATACTTCCTTTTAAAATGACCACGGTTCTCAAATCCAGAAATCTCATGAAAACAGCGTATCTCAATACGTAAAAGCGTAATGCATGATGTATACGACATATGATGGAAATGTAAGCATATACGTATATCATGCAACATGGAACCATGATGTATCATATTAAGGGAAAACCGCTCTTTTAAAATAATTCCAGTTTCTAAAATATAACTTGCGGTTACCAATTTCCCAATAAAACTAGTATCTATGTAGGTACAATATTTATATACAATGTGTAGGTCATGATGCAGCAACTCTACTGTGTAGTGACATGGCAATTATCGATGATGAAGTGTGTGAGCCGGAAAATCTGTGTGTGTGTAACATACGCATCATCGATAATGGTGCAAGTGTACTAGCACAGGTATAAACAATGCAATGGAAATAATATGAATGCAGCATAAGGTAAATCATATGCAATGCTGACGGGTATACATATCTAATATGACCGAGTCAGGGAATCTATCAATCAGTATCCATCCTCACAACATCGCGTACGGTATGATCCATCGTACGGCAAGCTCTAGTCAAGGGTAAGGATCAATAATCAAGTCAAACTCATCACGCATGGAAAATCATCGTACGGCGGCATTAAGCTAATACGGATCCTATCATCCTATACGACAAATGAGGGTACGGCCTGAAATCACGTACGGCCTATCATCCATGATTCACAACATTCTATACACACACACACACACACCTATGTCCTAGGTCACATCCACAATAATCTCACATCAGGGGACCGACAGGGTAGAAATCATCTCGATCGACTCGCATCCGTATACCAACATAACATCAGATCATCATATCCATCTTATAATCTTTTCATCGCATCTATATCTCTTATATCAAGGTGAGTTTACCTAAACATTCTATCTCTACTATAAGTATAGGTATCTAATCTAACATACACACCCGAACCGTACAATCAGATTTTTAAAGAAGCGAATCGTGGTTTTGAAAATAGGGGTTACGACATTTTTAAGAAAAAGATATCATTTGAAAATCCGTAACATCCCTCAAGGTATATTTTTAAAAGATACATACGAATCTTCAGTTTAGAAAAAGGTCTGGTTCGGATGACGCATCTACATCGACTATCTATTCCTACGGTACCCTAAGCGGCAATATCGACAACGTCGTCCTCGAATTCCGTCATCACATAATAGCCGTATTATATCATTTCTAACTATCCTTAGTTTCTAATATAGTATCACTAACTATTCTTTACTATAACCGTAGTTTCCTAATCTAGGTTTCCTAACCATATTCTATAATCAGTTTTCCATCAATACTTTACGGTGGTGCAATACGTCAACCACCCGACTTCCCCCGTGGATATAGATCCACTCACCTGGTCTTTGCTCGTCGAAATCGATGATGCCACGCTCCGTCGCCTCGGAATCCACGTGAAGGTACCTACAATGATAAATAATCGCAATGTGTGTTAAAATCAAGGCGGAAAACTAAAACGGTACACGTTTCGCTCAGAAGTCAAAACCTATAGCTTTGCGTGCAAAACATGACCAAAAACCCTGGTCGTGGACGTCCAAACACCATACGACGGAAACACAATACCAAATACCAAAATCAAGTCAAAACGAAGTCGTAAAATAATGCACCAACTCATGGAAATGGTCCCAGATTTTACCCTAAGCCAAATTGGTCAATTTTGCATATATGGAGGGCCTAATTTACATCTAAAGGGACCCCAGAATAAGTACGGATAAATTCTGAGCTACCCTGGCCGCAAATTGCTGCCATAATGAGTTTATCTGTCGCCTAGGTGCAGGGGATGGCACTCAGGTCTTGGTGGTAGCTTCCTAGGTGCCTGGAAGACTCCCAGTAATTGCAAAATCATTTCTAGTGTCCCCGGGTTGCTCCAGATTCTAAAATACCCTCTAAAATCACACATTTATCCGATGTCGGGGTTTCTAGATCTGTGATTTGGGGTTTCTAAGTTCTGGTCCAGGTCATTAAACAGCACCGAAGTCTAGTTAACAGCCACAACATCACCAAATTTAACAAACACTCAACCGTTTACTATGGTTTCCCAATGGTCACTAATCTTCACAATTTCACATCTAAACACATATGAATACTAAAGTAAATGAAAATCTACCCAATTGGTGATAGGATTACCTCATATAGCACCCATGAATCCCTAAGATCGTCAAAATCTGAATTTTCTTGGTCTCATGTGTAGAGGTTGAAGAGGGGATTAATTTTTGTAAAGGGTGTGTAGGGTTTTGGGGCTTATTGGGAGATAGATCTAGGGATGGAAGGAGAGGGTTGTGAGCTTGAGGAATATGAAGGAGAGAAGAGAAAATGATGGGGGATTCAAATGAGGCAGCAGCCCCCTCCCACTCTCTCACAAAATCACACACACTCTCTCTCTTCAAAACCTACCAAACCCAATCCTTTTGTCCCCTTTTTGACTTTTCTTTTCCTTTTTTTTCTTTTTATTTTCTCTCCACTAATAACCCAAATGAAATGAAACATGTAATAAGATGAAACATGTCATGGTGCACTAACCATGAAAAACTGTAGCAAACGCGGATTTGGCTTAATCGCGATTAGCAGAGCACTAATCGGGTTTTTATCAAAACTGCATATAATAAATTTTAAAAATGCCAAATCCTATAATTATTTTATTAAATGAATAAATCATTTTAATTTCCTTTTATTTAACAATTATTGGTATATATTTATACCCTCTTTCGAAAACCACAATTTCGCAAATCGGGTAGTTTTCGGGAAAAATATTATTTTAATATTAAATTCAAAAAAATAATATTTTATATTTTCTGAAATGTTACAATCTTCTCCCCTTAAATAAATTCGGACCCCGAATTTAAATTTAAACCCCCAAAATCTAAAACATTTCAATAATCGGCTCAAAACAACGAGGTTCCGAAATCATGGAAAACGCAGAAATAACACAACGCGTCTAGTGCGCATGAAAATGAGTGTAAAGCTCAAAATCGAACTTCGTCAAGCGTTACGCAAATCATCTAATTTTGCTCGCATATCCTCGGAGTTACAATGGAGATACAGATCTCGAAATCCACTACTGAAATCCAATATACACTAGTCAAATACTATAATACGTGTATAGTACGCATCATTGAAAACTCCACAATCAGAATAAAATACATGCAAATTCTTGTCTAAATTGCCGCGGAAATGCGTAACTCACTGCATAACTGTCGGACGCTCATTTTAAAAATAATAATATATCTCCATATATGTTTTCTTAAATACATGTTCTGTCGTTTTCAAAATATCCCAAAAGGTCTTCCTTTATAAATGTTCGTGTCGCTCACGGACACGTAGGAAATAGCGAGACTATAGCTCCTCTTGAAAATCCTTTTTGGAAATCTTTTAATGCATGCAAAGTGCTCAAAAGCAAAATCAGCCTCAAAATGCGTATCCAATACACACATGCATCTGGTGCGCATGGAATTCAAATCCAAATACAGGTGCCACAATACGCACAAATCAAAACTAAGTGCAACGGGTGTGCACAAAATCATCTGTCCACTGCAACGGTGTGCATGACAACAATATCGGGTGGATTTGATATGCACAAGAATCCAATCAGGTGCATAAGTACGTATCAATGCACTACAAGCACATATAAGCTATACCGAGTGCAAAAATCAAATCATCAGTATCAAATCCATGAAATCATAAACATGTGCGGCCAAGGCACAAAATCGACATCAAACGCAATAGGCATGCACAAATCGCAAATCAACACAACGGTGTATAAAATATATATCAGGTGCGATAACTATGCGTAAAATGTAAATACTCAGTAGGTGCAGCCATGGTGCACGAAATCAATATCAGGAAACTCGTCATCAAAACTCAAATCCAAGCGATATAAGCGTGATAGTCGGATCACAACACAAATCGCAACAAAAGGACATCAAGGTACACCTCCCACAATGTCAAAAAAAAAATCGGTGCGCCTAAAAACTGTAGGGTTACTAGGCACACTAACAAGGCTCTACAAGGAATCGACCATGCCCGTTTAAAAAATTTATGTGCCTAAAAACCCTAAGCAAGATCTTATACTAGAGTTTAGGCGAATCTAAAGGCAAGTAAACAACTTTACTCTAAAGGGAACACGAAATACAACCTTTGTAGATCGGTCCTCCACTTCATTTTCTCCTTGTTGAAGTCCCTTCGCTGCGATCAAGGTACTCCCGGGCTCTTGCATGGTTTCACGACGCGAAGGATGCAACCTTGCTTGAAGTCTCCGAGGCCGAAGATGATCTACGTCGAGGGAATTCCGACTCAAGCTCCTACTTCACTAACTATAGAATTAGTGAAGTAAACACCCTAAACTAAAGTGCTAGTCTAGTAGAGGATGGAGAAATAGAAAGTGGGTTCTCTTTAGATTTTTGTTTCTCACAATCTTTCACACTTTGGATCAAACCCTAGTTTTCTTTTTCTCTTGTTCAATGAAGAAGAAGATGAACAAAAGAAAGTGAAGAGGATAATGATCAAGTGTGTAGGGTAACCATGGTGAGTGAGTATCATATACTAACCCTTGTAGAGCCATAACCATAGCTAATTGATTATGGTTGGGTTAAAAGGAATCTGAGGTATAGACAAAGCTAGTAGATTTTGTCAAAGCAAACTAAGCTTCTACAAGCTTCATGCTCATTCCAAAACTCCACTAATTTTGTAATTATCTTAAATAATCATAACCCACAATAATACATAGAATGGTGTATGTCTCATACACACATGAATATTGTATCATCAACCATGATACAAAAAGATAACACATTTTAACATATATCATATATATGTTAAAGTAGTGTACATGTGAGAAAAACCCTGAAGTGAACAAGTGTTAGTAAATGTAAATTAGTATATCTAATATACAATCATACACTTAATTATTAAATCAACACTTGACTTAATAATCCGGTCATATCTCATATAACCGGCTAACATCCATTATATCGATATATCGAATCAACACTTGATTCGATAACCCGGCTATATCATTTATAACCGACCGATACAAAAAGCCGCGAGAATAGAATACGGTATCACATACACGCATTATTCTCGGTCTCGCACATATCACATATGCGCTCCTATTTCGTTTTTCCCGAGCCAGTAAAACCTCTATGTAGGACTCTAAAGACTCGTCAATACGCCGCCAGTAGGTGATGATCACATCAAGCACCCACAAGCCGTCAGCGGTACTAGCTGGACGTAACGGCTACCCGGGTATTGAGCGATCAGAAGATCAGCAAGCAAGCCCGCTCCAACTTCTGTAAAAGCCTGCCGGTAACACTTCCCGTACAGTCGGGTCTCCTCGTCTGATATGTCGCATATCAAGTCTAGGGGTGGTAAACGTCAGACCCCAACAACCGATAAGTCGTGCCGATATGAGGCACATAACGGGTCGAGAAACTACTGGTAACACTTACCAGTAAATCTCTGAATCAGCCCTAGCCAGGGACTTCCCTGTTACGGCGAATCGAGCACAGCGCAACATCAACCCCCAATACCGGGAGAGACGAAACCCCTCCTATCGCTCATTGCTTCCATGTGACTCGGGACTGTACCAAAAAACCATCGTTTTGCACGCCTTCATGGATGTGGTAAGGTGGAAATCAAAGCACAGTGGGAATCACACAAGACTCTATGACGATCTCGGGTCTACAGACTAACCTGCACAAGTGTCACCAGAGAACTGCCATCTGACGTGAGGTATAATACCATCTAGGAGTTCTCGGCGAGTCCGTCCAGTGTACCCAGTCTCCACTGAGCACCCGTATACCATCTCTGATGTCAAACACCAATGGATATGGGATCATCCATCACCCATCTCATGGGTCGAGAAGCGTATACGCTAGTCTACTCTGGTATATCGATGCCCCGTCTCGATACACCCTTGACTAGGGATCATGAAGGATGTACTTATGGACTACCATGTCCCCACTAGTATGATCCGCATCATAGTCCAGGTTGTCAAGTACACATCCTCAGGGCTTTACCAACATGTAACTGTAAGACAGTATAAAGAGACAAGTATACATGTTAAAGTAAAGAGCAACCAGATAGCATACTATCATATCGAGTAAGAAAGTCCTCTCTATATATGTCCAAGCATCCAATATAATATACATCATCTGTACAATACTGGCCTCTAGGGCATAAATACAACTAACAATCTCCCACTTGCACTAGGGCCAGCTGCTGTAGTATCGCATATTGAGCATCCCGAAGAGTCTTTCAAACTGTATCTGGGGAATGGCCTTCGTGAGTGGATCCGCTGTGTTGTTCTTCGTGTCAACCCTCCTGACCTCGATCTCCCGGCGATCAACTATCTCCCAGATCAGGTGATACCGTCTCAGAATATGCCTGGATCGCTGATGGGACCTGGGTTCCTTGGCCAAAGCCACCGCTCCATTGTTATCGCAATACAAAGGTATTGGATGCTCAATGGATGGAACCACCCCAAGTTCAGTAATGAACTTCTTGATCCAGACAGCCTCTTTGGCAGCATCGTTGGCAGCGATGTATTCAGCCTCCATCGTCGAGTCTGCCATGATTTCCTGCTTGGAACTCTTCCAGCTAACCGCCCCTCCGTAAAGGGTAAAGGCAAATCCCGACTGCGACTTAAAGTCGTCCTTATCACTCTGGAAGCTTGAATCGGTAAAGGACTCCACTTGGAGTTCTTTATTACCATACACCAAGAGCATCTCCTTAGTCCTTCGCAAGTACTTGAGAATGCTCTTCATAGCTGTCCAGTGACTCTCTCCAGGATCAGCTTGATACCTACTCACTACACTTAGCGAGTATGCTACATCGGGTCTGGTACATTGCATCGCGTACATGATAGAGCCTACAGCCGAAGCATAGGGTATCCCTTGCATGCGAACTCTCTATTAATCAGTCTTGGGAGACATCTCTTTGGAGAGAGTGACCCCTGAGATCGTGGGTAAAAACCCACGTTTGGACTCTTCCATACTAAAGCTCTTTAGTATGGTGTCAATGTACCTAGATTGGGACAATCCAAATATCCTTTTAGATCTATCTCTATAGATCCTAATTCCCAATATGCAGGAGGCATCACCAAGATCTTTCATTGAGAATCTTTGTGATAAAAAGAGCTTGACTTATTGCAGCATAGGAATGTCATTTCCTATCAAAAGTATATCATCCACGTACAATACGAGGAAGACAACCTTACTCTCTGCCACCTTCTTGTAGATACAAGGTTCATCTACGTTTTTGACGAAGTCAAACTCTTTGATAACGACGTCAAAGCAGATGTTCCAACTCCGCGATGCTTGGTTCAATCCATAAATGGATTTAAGCAGCTTGCACACCTTCCCGCTGCTCCCACTATCTACGAAGCCCTCTGGCTGAGTCATGTACATGCACTCTTCTAAATCACCGTTTAGAAAGGCGGTCTTAACATCCATTTGCCAGATTTCGTAGTCATGATATGCAGCGATGGCAAGCATGATCCGGATGGATTTAAGCATAGCCACCGAAGAAAAGGTTTCGTCATAGTCCACACCTGGTCTTTGATGAAAACCTTTTGCAACAAGTCTAGCTTTGAAAGTCTCCACTTTCCCATCTACACCAAGTTTTTTCTTGAAGATCCACTTGCTCCCAATGGGTTTTACCCCTTCAGGAGCATCTTCCAAAGTCCATACTTTGTTGGTGTACATGGATTCCATCTCGGACCGCATTGCATCCAGCCATTTCACTGAGTCCCCACTCGTGATGGCCTGCTCGAAGCTAGTTGGGTCATCATCAACCATGATGCAATCCTCGCTCCCACCATCCATGAGAAAACCGTAGTATCTCTCAGGTGGGCGAGGAACCCTACTAGATCGGCGGAGTGGCTGGGGTTCATCAGGAACTACCGAATCCTCCGGTTCTACTAAATCTTCAGTTTGAGTTTGTGTAACCAGAATTTCTTCCAGTTCTACCTTGTCGCCACTAATTTCTTTTGCAAGAAATTCCTTTTTCTAAAAAGGTGCCATGTCGAGAAACAAACACTTTTTGTTCCTCGCTATGGTAGAAAAGATATCCATGTGAATGTTTGGGATATCGCACAAACTTGCATAAAACTGACCGTGCCTCGAGTTTGTCCGGATTTTGCCTTTTGACATAAGCCGGACAACCCCATATCTTAACTCATTTAAGACATGGTCTCTTCCAACTACATATCTCATATGGTGTGGTAGGTACAGATTTAGATGGCACTTGATTCAATAGGTATGCTGCTGTCTCCAGCGCATACCCCCAGAAGAAAATAGGGAACTCAGCTGTGCTCATCATAGAGCGCACCATATCTAATAGGGTGCGGTTCCTCCGTTCAGATACACCGTTGTGCTGTGGTGTATATGGAGGAGTCAACTGAGAGAGAATCCCTTTCTCTTTTAGGAAGTCCAGGAATTCATTGCTTAAATATTCACCTCCTCGATCAGATCGAAGGATTTTAATACTTTTCCCGGTTTGGTTCTCGACTTCTTATTTATATTCTCTAAATTTCTCAAAAGCTTCTGATTTGTGTTTCATCATGAACACATATCCGAATCTAGAGAGATCATTAGTGAATGTAATGAAGTACGAAGAACCATCCATGGCATGTGTAGACATGGGGCCGCATACATCACTATGTACCAGTCCCAAGAGTTCAGTAACTCTTTCTCCGTGTCCCGTAAACGGAGTTTTGGTCATCTTGCCTTTGAGACATGACTGGCAAGTGTCATAAGATGAAAATTCAAACGGATTCAAATATCCATCCTTATGCAAGTTAGCTAGTCGTGTCGCATTGATGTGACCCAGTCTACAATGCCACAAGAAGGATTCGTTCATTTCTGAACTCTTCCTCTTGTGTGTGTTTGTTATGCTCAGAACTGTTGATTGATTTAGAACATAAATGCCATTGCACAACGTGCCTGATCCAACCAACTTTTGGTTAAGGAAAATGTTCATAACATTATCCTGTAATACAAAATTATATCCCTCTTTACTTAGTAAAGAAACCGATATAATGTTGTATATCAGGTTTGGCATGTAATAGCATTCGTTCAGAACCAATGTATTACCAGTTGGCAATACAAGGTGATATTCCCCGACGGTTTTAGCTGCAACAATTGCACCAATTCCAACCCTTATGTCTTTATCACCTTCTCCAAGTTCTCTACCTTTTCTAAGCCCATGTAACTGATTACATATATGGGATCCTGACCCGGTATCTAATACCCAGGACATAGAGCAAATGGAGAAACAGTTCTCCGTAATGAACACACCCAAAGAAAATGCATCAACATGTACTTTCTTCATTCGAGTGGCATGGGAATCCTGGTATTCCCCTATATCCTGTTCAGTCCTATAACTCTTATAAGAAAGAACAGAACCAACGTTCCCCAGCACAGTATAACATGCGGGTTCGGTCAATACATCCATATTATTATCTTGATTAAGGCATGAAATGGTCGCTACCTGGAGAGAGAGGGAGAAGAAAACACTTTAGCGTATGCCTTTGCAAGATCAGATTGGTTATTATTTTATCTAATCAGGATGGCTCCCACTATTTTTTATCAAATCTTCCTTCAAACCCTAAAAGGAAAGACTAGCCGGGATTAATTACACCCTACAACTTCGCCAATCTTTCAGCCAGGCCAGTGTCGGTACATTGAGGGAGGTTCCCCGTGCTTTCGCACGGACCTAATTAAAGTAAACCTCATTTTCCCAGAGGCGTAACCCCGTTGACACCTTTCTAGACAGCTACTTGATCGGCTAATTGTCCTGTGTAAAACTCTCCCTGGATTAACAATTACTCGCAGTGGGTATCGGGATCCAACTATCTCATAGAAGATATGCAATCTCATTGCAAATCTCAACACTTGAAATTCCCGATAATATTTTGCCCCTAACCCCTATGATCTTGACAAAGGCCAACAAATTATAGGATGCTAGTCAAGTTCAACCCGTCATTTCTTGATTGAATCAAACCCACCCGCATGACCCTTGACAAAGGCCAACAAGGTCGTACGACTACCCTAAAACAATCTGCATCATATGCATAAGCAGATAAGCACCATTTAGCTACCGCACACTACGCCTTGACAAAGGCCAACAAACGTAGCACAAATACTAAATAGTTCTTATCTGAAATGACGGAGGGCTACGACAGGTTTTTCTGAAAACCTATTGCGTAATGAACTTGATATCATCGTAGAATCGAGTGAATTTTGAAATGGAGTGATTTTGAGGCTTTTATCAGTTTTGCTAAAGAGGTCACTCCCGGTGAAGGGATCTCGGCTCTTTCCTTATGGAATAAGGTGCAGGATATATCATATACATCACTATGCAAAGCAAAACTCCAAAAGCAATCAAAAGCAAACCGAGTGTTGTAGCATCTGCCAGTTTTGCTAAAAAGGTCACTCCCGGTGAAGGGATCTCGGCTCTTTCCCTCATCGAATAAGGTGCAGGGTATATCATATATACCACTATGCAAAGCAAAACTGTAGCTACCCTTTTTTTTAAAAAAAAAAATTGATTCTACAACATCTTTTAGGTTTCTTTTCTTTCATTAATCACATTAACGAAGTCCCATCATTTAAGTCACCTAAACATCACAGATAAATACGACGTACACTTATGCCATCCGCATTCTCCTTGAAGTCCCCTCGTGCACCGTTAGGTTAGGTAACTAAAGGCAGAGCAGGGCAGGGCTAGCGCGGGTGTAAAACATAAGTAACGTCTATATAATATATCATATATACTCTATACAGTATTTATCATAGATCATCAAATGATCACATCACAGATATCGCAGCAGAAGAAACGTATGAAACATTGGATATACTAGGACGTCCGTGTTTTATTTTGAGCCTCTATAAAACACGGATTCCACGGTCGCGACGAATAGCCAAACCCACACCCCTAGACCCCTACGAGAGAGGCAAACAACCCTACCAATTCTAGAGTTAGGAGACCCGGACTCGACTCCTCGAGTTGGTCTCCCACTGGACTCCAGAACCCGGTTACTTGTGCTCTCCTTCTTGGGTCTATCCTAGTGCGGAAAAGTAAATAATATACAAATGGTGACATCGACCTCATACTGGAAGTGCCCCAATAAAAGAATATTACACACATTTAAATTTTACATGAATGAAAATAAAAAACTCTCATCTCACATAAAACCCCCCGGCTATTCAGAACGCGACGATCCAATATAACATATCCAGCAACACAGAACATCACATGTCATCAACGTAAGTAAATATGCGCATCCCAATTATCGTTGACATATAGCAACGAAACCGGCGATATCACATATTACACTTACGGTCACAGAAAAGAAAGTGCAAAAGTACAACATTTGGAATCCACAATCTCTTTAGACATCGTAAATCCGAAATATCATATACTTCGCATTTCATGCCTAACCGTATGAATTCCACATATTGTATCACATTCCAGATAAATAGACAACATTAAACTCTCCGAACAGATAATCAGATACCCAAAATTTCCTAAATAGCTCAACACTTGAGCAGAGTTCAAAAATTCCAGAATACGTAACAGTAGCAACGGTCCAGCCGTAGAAGGGTCAAGTCAACGCCTCACATGTGGCACGCCGTACTGTCCCAAACCCTAAGGTTCAAAGGGCAGTTCAAGACGGTCACATAATCGAGTTAAGGTTTGTTGTCTTCTAGAGGGTCCATCGCATCACATGCACGTTTTTCCGAAAGATTTAAACCCGAGAAAAATTCAACACTTGAATGTTTTTTGTGCCGGGAAAAATTGACTTAATGATATCCGTTCGAACATTTTAGTACTTTCTAAATTATCCGGAATAACATAACAAAATTAAATTCTCTGAGCTAATTGACGATTACAAAATAAACCTCAAAATACTTAACACATGAGTTAATTTAAAAATACCCAGAAAATTTCAATAACAGAATCTAACATTACTGTGCAAACAGAGAATCCCAACGACACTGTACGGCCGCGGTTCCGCGGCACAAGCAGGGTATTGCTGCGGAACCGCGGCGGTCCGTACGAGTTAGGTCATAAAATTTGCACCGTAATTCTTATAAAACCCTGCTGAATTTTTTAGCTATTTTTAATTCAGAAAAAACCCAGTTTTTAGAAATTGGCCAGAGAGGTGTCGATTTTGACGTGTTCGGGTTCGTCCGGAATTTTAACTTCGTTAACACATCGCCTAATGCTCTAACTAGGCTCTGATACCACTGTAGGGTTACTAGGCACACTAACAAGGCTCTACAAGGCATCGACCATGCCCGTTTAAAAAATTTATTTGCCAAAAAACCCTAAGCAAGATCTTATACTAGAGTTTAGGCGAATGTAAAGGCAAGTAAACAACTTTACTCTATAGGGAACACGAAATACAACCTTTGTAGATCGGTCCTCCACTTCATTTGTTCCTTGTTGAAATCCCTTCGCTGCAATCAAGGTTCTCCCGGGCTCTTGCATGGCTTCACGACGCGAAGGATGCGACCTTGCTTGAAGTCTCCGAGGCCGAAGATGATCTACGTCGAGGGAATTCCGACTCAATCTCCTACTTCACTAACTAGAGAATTAATGAAGTAAACACCCTAAACTAAAGTGCTAGTCTAGTAGAGGATGGAGAAATAGAAAGTGGGCTCTCTTTAGATTTTTGTTTCTCACAATCTTTCTCACTTTGGATCAAATCCTAGTTTTCTTTTTCTCTTGTTCAATGAAGAAGAAGATGAACAAAAGAAAGTGAAGAGGATAATGATCAAGTGTGTAGGGTAACCATGGTGAGTGAGTATCATATACTAACCCTTGTAGAGCCATAACCATAGCTAGATGATTATGGTTGGGTTAAAAGGAATCTGAGGTAAAGACAAAGCTAGTAGATTTTGTCAAAGCAAACTAAGCTTCTACAAGCTTCATGCTCATTCCAAAACTCCACTTATTTTGTAATTATCTTAAATAATCATAACCCACCATAATACATAGAATGGTTTATGTCTCATACACACATGAATGTTGTATCATCAACCATGATACAAAAAGATAACACATTTTAACATATATCATATATATGTTAAAGTAGTGTACATGTGAGAAAAACCCTAAAGTGAACAAGTGTTAGTAAATGTAAATTAGTATATCTAATATACAATCATACACTTAATTATTAAATCAACACTTGACTTAATAATCCAGTCATATCTCATATAACCGATTAACATCCATTGTATCGACATATCGAATCAACACTTGATTCGATAACCCGGCTATATCATATATAACCGACCGATACAAAAAGTCGCGAGAATAGAATACGGTATCACATACACGCATTATTCTCGGTCTCGCACATATCACATATGCGCTCCTATTTTGTTTTGCCTAAGCCAGTAAAACCTCTATGTAGGACTCTAAAGACTCGTCAATACGCCGGCCGTAGGTGATGATCACATCAAGCACCCACAAGCCGTCAGCGGAACTAGCTGGACATAACGGCTATCCGGGTATTGAGCGATCAGAAGATCAGCAAGCAAGCCCGCTCTAACTTCTGTAAAAGCCTGCCGGTAACACTTCCCGTACAGTCTGGTCTCCTCGTCTGATATGTCGCATATAAAGTCTAGGGGTGGTAAACGTCAGACCCCAACAACCGATAAGTCGTGCCGATATGAGGCTCATAACGGGTTGAGAAACTACTGGTAACACTTACCAGTAAATCTCTGAATCAGCCCTGGCCAGGGACTTCCCTGTTACGGTCAATCGACCACAGCACAACATAAACCCCCAATACCAGGAGAGACGAAACCCCTCCTATCGCTCATTGCCTCCATGTGACTCGGGACTGTACCCAAAAACCACTGTTTTGCACGCCCTCATGGAGGTGGTATGGTGGAAATCAAAGCACAATGGGAATCACACAAGACTCTATGACGATCTCGGGTCTACAGACTAACCTGCACAAGTGTCACCAGAGAACTGCCATCTGACGTGAGGTATAATACCATCTGGGAGTTCTCGGCGAGTCCTTCCAGTGTACCCAGTCTCCACTGAGCACCCGTATACCATCTCTGATGTCAAACACCAATGGATATGGGATCATCCATCGCCCATCTCATGGGTCGAGAAGCGTATACGCTAGTCTACTATGGTATATCGATGCCCCGTCTCGATACACCCACGACTAGGGATCTTGAAGGATGTACTTATGGACTACCATGTCCCCTCTAGTATGATCTGCATCATAGTCCAGGTAGTCAAGTACACATCCTAAGGGCTTTACCAACATGTAACTGTAAGACAGTATAAAGAGACAAGTATACATGTTAAAGTAAAGAGCAACCAGATAGCATACTATCATATCGAGCAAGAAAGTCCTCTCTATATATGTCTAAGCATCCAATATAATATACATCATCTGTACAATACTGGCCTCTAGGGCATACATACAACTAACAAAAACTGGCAGGGCAAGAACATCTGTTCGCCTCCCGCTCTTGGCCTGGCGTCGTCTGTCTCTGTGTCCTTATCTTCTCCATAGATTACCAATCTCGCAATCCATCTGCTCATTGGCCTTGTGAGGTGTGCTAACGGGAACGATTCCGCTCTAGCACTTCTCTGATCATCTCTCGGTCAATCAGCACGACTACTCGTAAAGCAGCACGTTACCGGCGTCGGCCTCTGTCTCTCTGAATACACGTGACACATCTAATCCTAGGTGCAATTCTTATTGCAACAGTATCCTGGAAGGAATCCTGCTCAGGATCTCTTCCGATCTTGCCTATGGCGAACTGTACGAGGCTGGCACTCTTACATAATCTTTTCTCATTTTCTGGACATCTGCGTGTTCCGCACACTTTTCATCGGAAACTGGCCGTATCCCAATGCCTCTGTAAGCATATCAGGTCTCGGATCTCGACGGGGAGTAATAACAGCTCGTCGGCGTCTCGCACGAACCTCTGGTTCCACTCGTCTGTATCATCGTCCACTATGACGTCACACTATGCTATCTGCGCACTGCAACTATTCTCGGCCACGGTCAATCCGAATTCTCTCGCACGGACTCGAATTCGCGTACTCTGTAGCTTCATCACTCTGTAGAAGATATCCGGCCGAACACGTCCTCGGGAACTCGTCCCAACCATCGTAGGAATACTCAATACTCGTCCGTTCTCGATCAACTCACAACGCCTCTGGGTGAGGTTCTCTATCCAAAGCTGGTCAGCTTGCCGATCTTTTATCACATGGTATCCGGGTGGCTTCAAACATTTCGATCGAGTCCTTAAGGTCCCAAAATTTCCCGAAGGCTCAACACCTGAGCGCAGTCTAAAAATATCTGGTACATACCACAGTACCTCTGGACCAGCCGTAGAAGGGCAAACCCTAGCCTCACTGATGGCACCGCTAAACTGCCACAAACCCTAAGGTTCAAAGCGGTTCCATAGTCATCATGTCGAGTTAGGGTTTCATTCTTCTAGAGGGTCCACAGAATTACCTGCATGTTCCTCCGAACACTTTAGACTTGGGAAAAGTGGGTTTCTGACACTCGTTCGAACTTTTTAGCTTCGCCTATATAACATGTGAATACTCTTCGTCCGCACGCTAAACAATGCTTCAATCCTCTAGGAAAGGCGATACACCGGCAGTCATCTCTGGATCGGTCTGCTCTAGGTCTGAGTAAAATTCTCTCCACACTGGAAATCTTCAACTCAACTGGGCCTGCGTCGACGCATCAATCTGACGAATCACTGTCGTCCCTCAAATCGGGGTAGACTAGCTATCATCTATCGCATTTCTTCCTAGAAACTCCGGCGATCTTAGCTCGTAAGCTCTGGAAGCGACATCCTATCATCTCAGCAACAGCTGGGTCACCTGTCTGCACGGTAGGCGACATCAAAATCTCTGAGGTATGCTGTACATCAATAGTCCTCTCGCAACTGGCAGCTCTAACAATGGCCCGATCCTCCGGTGTAAAACCAAGCACTCGCCTCTACAAGAGGTCACAACATAACTACTAACTCGAGACGTTCCCATGTCACCAGAAAATACAAGGGTCAGCCCTCGTACCAAACGAGCTTGTCCTGACCCCAACACTAGCAGCAGCTCAAACTATGCTCAAACTATGGTGACAGGAACCTCAATCGAGTATCGAAGAAAACAGATTACAGCATGAGAGGAAACGACAGATCCAGAATGGATTCATGATCATAAGAAGGAATAGAATCAATGAAAGTATGATCACGAAACAAATAAAATCAAGGATCTCCAATGGATGTATAATCATGGATACGAAGAGAAACACTGGTCTCAAAAATTTGTACATCCTAAGGTTTCTTAAGTGGATTATCGTATCGTAAATATGCCGCGGAGCATACGTACGGTACGTCACTCTACCCAATCTACCTACTCCATCAATCAGGGTCAGCCTATGAAACGAATGTTCGGGTGTAAAACCCCCTCGTTCAAGTCTAAGTTCCGTAAGGTCAAGCCTAGGTTCCGAAATACATACCTGCCCTAGACTCCACATAGTCAATCATAGACTCGAACAAGGTTAAACCTAGCGCTCTGATACCAACTTTTTCAGGACCCAAAATATTAGCTCGTGACCAGCACTTGAATCACGCAACGTCTGAAGGCATAACGAAATTCAAGTAAGCTGAAACCCAGAAATCTAAACCTTTTAGAAAAAATAAAGGAGGCGAGGTTTTGAAATAAATATATAATGAAATCAAGTTTTCTTAATGCAAAAAAAAAAGGAACATGAATGATGCAGGTGAAATTTACTAATTTGAAAACATGATTCGTCTTTTAAAAATTTTGGCAGCACCTCCTTTGTAATTTTTGATCCAAAACCACAAATAAATAATAAGGATAATGGCATCCCGAAGCGGTAGCTAGCTCTTCGCCAAACGGAGGATCACAACCATGCAATACAGTATAAATGAGTATACGACGCCCAACGGCGAAGTTCACCACAAAAAGATAAAAAAAAAGAGCAAGATATAACCCCAAAGGTGAATATAGAACCCATCGCTCAAATCTCGCAACTACAAATCTCACTAAGTCTCATCACTTATACAATTTACAACTTTTGATTGATGGAGTTAACTAGATACATTATGAAATGTAGATACATGAGTGGGAATGATACAAATATCCCACCTACCAATGCAAAACACCCGAATGCAACTGTGTGCCACTAAGCCGCTACTGATCCAAGCGGTCAACCTGCAAGAACTGTGGCACAACGGGGGTGAGTTACCAACTCGTGAGTATAAAAATATCAACAGATAGAAATCGAAAAAACAACGACTCCTAGGTCAACTATATCATAAAGGTAGTACTATGATATCTAGGGTGACCAGGTCTGTATATGTGCCAACAAGTTAGCCAATGTCTATAAGCATGTGTATAACATCCAACAGTAATAATCAATGCATGTATATGGATCTCGTCCAACCATAATCAAGGTATGTATGCATGTGGATCTCGTCCACCTATATAATCAATGTCTGTATGCACGTAAATATCATAAAAGAGTGTGCATGAAAGTATGAGGATATAAATCAATGGTGTCCCTCGCGACGCATCAAAATCATGGAACGTGGGTGTCCAACATCGAAACCCGAAAACATCATGAAATCCGTGGCCAGCATCGACACCCAAATCCTTATGTCTTGGGCTCCGTCAGTCCGGAT
Organism: Agapanthus africanus; assembly: GCA_030015575.1. NCBI lineage: Eukaryota > Viridiplantae > Streptophyta > Magnoliopsida > Asparagales > Amaryllidaceae > Agapanthus > Agapanthus africanus. The sequence continues at coordinate 329,245,844 of CM057345.1, read as the reverse complement.
CAACCCACATCATCTCTTGACTCTGGTCGGTATCCTCCGGATATCCGCCGAGCCCAAATACAATCACCGGTAGGTACTCGCCACCCTGCCAGGCTCATCGTTTACTCCACGAAAAACATTTCTCGCCCTAAGGAACCATACCGGGTCCACCATGAACCCGCAAACGGATCATCCAACTCCTCGAATCGGGTCTCAAGCACACGTCTCAGAACCGAGAAAACGCATGGTGGACGCACTGAAATATCATATCAAGAGAACCGGGTTTTTAAAAACAATACATACTTCCTTTTAAATGACCACGGTTCTTAAATCCAGAAATCTCATGAGAACAGCATATCTCAATGCGTAAAAGCGTAATGCATGATGTATGCGACATATGATGGAATTGTAAGCATATCCGTATATCATGCAACATGGAACAGTGATGTATCATATTAAGGGAAAACCGCTCTTTTAAAATAATTCTAGTTTCTAAAATATAACTTACGGTTCCCAATTTCCCAATAAAACCAGTTATCTATGTAGGTACAATATGTATATACAATGTGTAGGTCATGATGCAGCAACCCTACTGTGTAGTGACATGGCAATTATCAATGATGAAGTGTGTGAGCCGGCAAATCTGTGTGCGTGTGACATACGCAACATCGATAATGGTGCAAGTGTACTAGCACAGGTATAAGCAATGCAATGGAAATAATATGAATGCAGCATAAGGTAAATCATATGCAATGCTGACGGATATACATATCTAATATGACCGAGTCGGAGAATCTATCAATTGGCATCCAGCCTCACCACATCGCGTACGGTATGATCCATCGTACGGCAAGCTCTAGTCAAGGGTAAGGATCAATAATCAAGTCAAACTCATCACGCACAGAAAATCATCGTACGGCGGCATTAAGCTAATAGGGATCCTATCATCCTATACGACAAATGAGGGTACGGCCTGAAATCACGTACGGCCTATCATCCATGATTCATAACATTCTATATATATATATATACACCTATGTCCCAGGTCACATCCGCAATAATCTCATATCAATGGACCGACAGGGTAGAAATCATCTCGATCGACTCGCGTCCGTATACCAACATATCTTCAGATCATCATATCCATCTTATAATCTTTTCATCGCATCTATATCTCATATCAAGCTGAGTTTACCTAAACATTCTATCTCTACTAAAAGTATAGGTATCTAATCTAACATACACACCCGAACCGTACAATCAAATTTTTAAAGAAGCGAATCGTAGTTTTGAAAATAGGGGTTACGGCGTTTTTAAGAAAAAGATATCATTTGAAAATCCGTAACATCCCTCAAGGTATATTTTTAAAAGATACATACGACACTTTGGTTTAGAAAAAGGTATGTTTCGGATGACGTGTTCCCGCCAAAATTTCTACGCAAAGGAGCCCAAGGTATCAAATGGCAGCGATACGCTTAAGGAAATGTGAACCAGTATCTTCCGGGCTGTTTTTTGACAAACTCCCAAATGAGAAACAGATAAATTCTGATGGTATCAAAAGAGGCTCGAAAATCCCTTCGATTTGATATATTATGGGCCTCGTAATTCATCCGGGCTCAAAAGTTATGAGGCATTACGTGTCCGCACGTAATGGACCTTTAAAAACCAGCTGGAGGAGTTAAAAGATATAATAAAATCTCGGAAAAGACCCCAACGGGGCATCACGTGCTCACACGTGACTATGGGTCACATGCAGACACGTGATGGGCTTTTAAAGCCTCTAAAATAATGAATAGAATTTAATTCTAAAAGTCAGAAATTACCTCAACGAGGTATCACGTGTTTACACGTGACCAATGGTCACGTGTTGACACGTGATGGTTAAAACTGAAACATAAATAAGCGGCTGAGAAAGGAACCCAATTGGGGGTCACGTGCTCACACGTGACCAAAGGTCACGTGCCAGCACATGACTGGCTTTAAAAGCCTTATAATTTAATAGAATTAAATTCTAAAAGTTCTGAATCTTTCCAAATGAAAAAGAATTATAGGAACCGTTGGATTAAAGATCCAAGGGTGATTAAAAATCACCAATTTATGGAAAAATCTTAAATAAGGAATGATTCCCCCTAAATCTAACCGAGATAACAAATAGAATATCATTTGGATTTAAAATCAATGATGAATAAAATTCACTTAACAATCTAAAGGCCCAGATTAATGATGAATGCAAATCAAATCTCTCAACATACAAATCAAATCTCTTAATGAGAAATTTGCTAAACAAATTGATTCTCTGCCTTCTCCTATAAATAGGAGCCAAGAAGAGAAGAGAAGGGATATACTTTTTTGGAGAGAAGAAACAGAGGGAGGAGAATTAATTCTCAAGAGAAAAAAGAAAAGGGAGGAGAATTTAATTCTCTGCAAAAGAAAAACCCTAGGTAAGAAAAGGGAGACTTCAAAAGAGAATTTAATTCTCAAAAGAGTTTAACTCTTACATAAGAAAAGAACTTAGTTCTTTCTCTGGTTGAGAATCTGCAAAGTGCACATCTCCCCACGAATTGAGAATTTAATTCTCGTTGGGTTGAGATCCTGCCATGCAGATCTAAAACACAGAGGAGGAATTGAGTTTTGAGAATTTAATTCTCCCAAACTTTCAGGAATTTAATTCCTCCTAAAACAAAACTAGGGTTTAACCCTAATTAAGAATTTAATTCTTTTACAGATCTGTGAATTTAATTCCTTTAAAAAGAATTTAGGGTTTATCCTAAATAAAAATTTAATTCTTAAAGATAAGGAGACTTAAAAGATCTCTGTGCAGGAAAAGACTAAGGTCACGTGCCCTACGTGACCCCTGAACAGATCCCCCAAAATGAGAAGAGGAAAGTTTTGAGGCAATGCCTCACGTGTTCCCACGTGACCCACATTATATATTGAACAAAAGCAAAGGCAGAAACAATTCTGAGCGCTCTCACGTGTTACCACGTGACCCCTAATAAATGTTCTAATAAATCAGGGCATGAGTATACATCACGTGCCCACACGTGATGGCTATGAAAATTAAAAGTGTTAAACACTTGTTTGCAGAACAAAATAAAGTGGATCTGGCCCCACTTTTTGATGCCATCACGTGCTCCCACGTGACTCCCAAAACGCAGAAAGAAAAAGCAAAGGAAATGAAAGCTTTGGGCGCTCTCACGTGTTATCACGTGACCCCTCAGCAAATGCTTTAACAATTGGCGCACCGATCCCCATCACGTGCCAACACGTGATGCTCTAAAATAAAAATAAATGTGTTTCACTTGTTCGCAGATTTGAGGATAAACTAAAAGGAGATCTGGCTCCACATTTAGGGCGCCCTCACGTGTCACCACGTGACCCCTAATGAGCATTCTAACAGACCAGAGCGGGGGCCTCCATCACGTGCCCACACGTGATGGCCGCCAGAATTAAAAGAGTTAAACACTGATCTGCAAAATAAAATAAAGGGAATCAGGGCGCTCTCACGTGTCCACACGTGACCCCTCTCTCCTTAGTGTTTAACACTAATCTGAAGACTTTGTCCTAAGTGTTTAACACTGATTTGCTTAGTGTTTAACACTAATTTGAAATCTCTGATTACCAGTGTTTAACACTGATTTTCTTTAGTGTTTAACACTAATTTGAAAGCCATGTTGCTAGTGTTTAACACTGATTATCTTTTAGTGTTTAACACTAACTTGTTAATCTTATTCCCAGTGTTCAACACTGTTGACCTTTAGTGTTTAACACTAGCTTTAGCCCAATTGGCTAAGTTTCTAGAGGCGAAGCCTCTCCTTCAATGGACCAGCAGAAAGCCAATATTTCAAACACAATTGGACTTAGCCCAAATTGGCCATAAGTCCTCAAATCATCTTGAACTGAGCACATCTGCTCTTTCAACCAACTCATTGGTTCAGGGGTACATCTCGGAACTCCTCTGATATTTGTCGTTGTAATCCTTCAACGTCTTCAGAGAGGTAACGGGTCCCGACAACCACACATCAACACGGACTGTGGGGTCCTTAAACTCATGGACTTATGCGTCCCTAAACCAAGATACGGACTGTGGGGTCCTTAAACCCGCGGACTTATGCGTCCTTAAACTAACGGACTAATGCGTCCTTAAACACACCCATATGGACTGTGGGGTTCTTAAACCCATGGACTTATGCGTCCTTAAACTACCAATGGACCACCATGTCCCTAAACTGGTATTGGACCACCATGTCCCTTAACTGGTATTGGACCACCATGTCCCTAAACTGGAACAATAGAGCCCCAAATGCTCTTTTGTCGGATCTAAACGATCCTGTTTAAGTTGATCTTAGCCTCAAATATGGCTAACATATCCTTAAACCTTCAAACAGACTTTAGTCCCAAATTGGACTCTAGATCCCCCAATCAACTTTGGCTCAAGGGTACATCTCTGAACTCCTCTGACATTTGTCGTTGTAATCCTTCAACGTCGTCAGAGAGGTGATGGGTCCCGACGGCCATAAATTTAATGGACCACCACGTCCCTAAACTGGAACTTGGACCACCACGTCCCAAAACTGGAACTTGGACCACCACGTCCCTAAACTGGTAATGGACCACCATGTCCCTAAACTGGAGGTGGACCCCCATGTCCCTAAACTGGAAATGGACCCCTATGTCCCTAAACTGGAATAATAGAGCCAATTGCTCTTTTGTTGGATCTAAACGATCCCGTTGAAGTTGATCTTAGCCTCAAATATGGCTAACGCATCCTTAAACCTTCAAACAGACTTTAGTCCCAAATTGGACTATAGATCCCCCTAATCTACTTTGGTTCAAGGATACATCTCTGAACTCCTCTGACATCTGTCGTTGTAATCCTTCAACGTCGTCAGAGAGGTGACGGGTCCCGGCGGCCATACATGCAATGGACCCCTATGTCCCTAAACTGGAACAATAGAGCCAATTGCTCTTTTGTCGGATCTAAACGATCCCGTTAAGTTGATCTTAGTCTCAAACTGGACTAACGTATCCTTAACAAACGTTTGAGTTGATCTTAGCCTCAAATATGGCTAACGTATCCTCAAACCAAAACCCCAAACCCAAATCTAAGAAAACACGGATTTGGACTAATCCACGTCCTACGGGCGACAACATAAATCAGTCTTCGTATACAATCCACGGGCAACCACAAACAAAACAAACACCCACGACACGATGTGACCAGCTGGAGAAGGAGAAAGTTGTTACCGCGATGCGGTAGCGTAATTAACTGCAGGGGCTTGCGCCTGCAGGGAAGAGCATCCCCACAATAAAAAACCCCTCAGACGAGGGGGAATCTGACGAAGTCTGCTACATCGGCCGCATCCGTCTAAACCTCCGATACACGGTGCCATAAATCAACTTGGCATCTTCGGAGAGGTGGACGGATAAAACCAATTAGCATCTGCCCCGAACCTCAGGTGAGACGTCCCCGCGTCTCGGCCGCCGTTCGGAGGGGAACAGATTCTGGCACGCCCGGTGGGACCTTTTCCTCTTTCCACTCCACACTTCGTGTGCCGTGTTCACGAACGAATCGCGGTTTGCTGTGGTTGCCTGTGGATTCGAGGTACTAATATTTGGTGTCTTGTTCCGTGCAGAAAACAGAAGATCAATGGCTTCAAACTGCACTACCTGCAACTGCAACTCTCGCTCCGTCCTTGCTGGAGGAGTGACTTATGGGCCCCAAGCGGCCTCCCTTTTCAAAATGCCAGTGGAGCAGGTAACTCAAGCCACCACTGGACTATTCTTCGGGACCCTGCTCCCACCAATGAGCTTCAATGTCCCAATGACATCGCAAGAAGCTGCAAAGAAGTCGGTCTTCGATTGGCTTCCTACTGCCGCGGCCCCTCTCAACGGGTCGCCCAACTTCAATACCTCAGTTTTCAATAGACTGGGCAAGAAAGTCTATAAGCCCGTGATACCCGAAGCTGCCATCCCAAAGCGGATAGCCATCCCGGCTCAAGCGGACAAAATTATCGGAAAGGCTCCTCCTTCCAAGAAGTCAGTTTTTACAAGGCTGGCCATTCCAGTTGCTGCTCCAGGCGAGATCCTCAAAGCTGCTTCCCCTGCCCAGAGGTCTGTCTTTGACAGATTAGACATTGCTTCTCAATGGGTGTCAGTCTTCGACAGACTAGCAGTAATAACGGTCTCTCCTCAAAGCAGGGGGCATGACGAAGTCGCCCCTACGGCCGAAACAACTCCATCCGCACGACACGCTCGACGTCGCTACTGGCGCCGAGTAAGGAAGGCTGGGGCAACTCCCCCTCTGGATTTACTCCACCAGCTCCAACGGTGGGGATCGATGCTGCTGTTCCAACCGGGAACAGCTTCGAATTGCTGAACACGGTGCGCAGAAACTCTCCTACCGCCGTACTAAAAAGATCCCCTCCTCCGGTGGGAAATGTTGCGGAAACCAAGCCAGAACAGTCCTCTCAGCGGCTGTCCTCTAAAATCTACAAGGTCTGGCGCCATGTCCAAGACTCGGTGATTGATCGAAATTTCTCCCCCCAGCAAAAGAAGCTGAAGGTCCGGCAGGAAGAAAACCGTCCTGTTAAGCCACAAAAGATGACGACTACTTGGGTGCTCACGACAGCGGCCCCCTCAACGTCAACCATACAGAAAAGAAGGAGGCCAGAGAAAGCCCCAGTAAACGTGGAAGACCACAAAGACGCTAAACCCAAACGCCCCAAGTCTGTGGGCATGGTGGTGCACACCGTATACATGGCTTCTGGAAAGGAGGAAAGCCGTGCTTCGACGGGTCACCGACCGCTCACCCGATCCATGACGAAAACCCAGGAGCAGCAACAGAAGCTTCAGGAGATGATGATTGCAATGGCCGCGCTCACCGAGCCAAAAGAAAGCCCGGAGGCATCATCAGAGCAGCGTCACGAACAAGAAACTGATGCTGACTTCTTACGCAGAGTCCTCGAAAAGAAGGACAGAGAAGCCGCAGAGCAAGTGGCTAACATAAAGAAAATGGCGCCCCTCTTCCAGGACATAATGAGTATGATGATCCAACAAGATCCTCCAGTTGAAGACCGTCCGTTCATTACTGAAGACGATAGAGGAGAGACATCTAATCCGCCTCCGACTCTTTGAACAGCCAAAGATGAAACCATTTCCAAGGCTGCGCTGGATGACTATATAGCTCATCAAATACGTGCTCATCAAGTGAATGAAGCGGCTGCGCAAATTGTTAGAACATGACGACCCTATCCGGGCTGGTATGACCAAATCAGTTACCCACCGAGATATACGATCCCTAAGTTCCACGTATATAAAGGGACAGGGAACCCACATCAGCATGTCGCTCAATTCAGGGCCTTGTGCGGCAACACTGGCGGCGATGATAAACTCTTGCTCCGCCAATTCGTCGGCAGCTTATCGGAGACGGCGTTCGAGTGGTACTCTGAACTCCCAAATGACTCTGTCAAGACATTCGCAGAGATGGAGCTGTTGTTTACACAGAGATTTGCAAGTGCTAGCAAGCGCACCCCGATCACGGCATTGATCAATGCCAGAGTGAAGCCGGGAGAGACGTGGGTGCAATATGCAATCCGGTGGTGGAACCTATGGTCGAGATGCGGACAACGCATAGAAGAAGCTCCTGCCGTGGGCATGTTCATCGGTACTCTCGACCCTCAAGCAACTATCTCCCAATTCATGATGTTCTTCAAGCCGACCACCTTCCAGGCCTTGATTGATAAGCTGGTCCAAATGGACCAGATAGGCCATAGGCCTTCCTCTTCAAAGACAGAGCCTTGGAATGAAAAGGGCAAAGGGAAAGCAACTTTCGTCGCTAAGACTCAACAACAGTCGAGCAACTTAAAGCCGGTTGTCCGTCAAAACAATATGCGTCAATGCCCATCCCTCGAGGAGAGACTGGGACGTCCTTACTCGTTTCCTCAGGATAAAACGAGAAAACTGTTCGAGCTGGCAGTGCGAAACAGATTCATTAATCTGCCGAATCCAAAACGTCCGTTGCAACCAGGCGATGTCAACGATCCCAATTATTGCCCTTACCACCAAACGGTAAGCCATCCAATCGAGGATTGTTTCTTCTTTAAGGGGTGGATCGAGGATCAGTACCTTCAAGGAAAGTTCGCGCTGTCTGAAAAGTGGAAAGTAAACCCACCACAGCCGCACACTCCAAAGAAGACGGACGCACCGGGGGCAACTTGTCATGTGATCTCCCACTCATTTACGGACGATGAAAAAACTCCTTGCACTGAGAAACTAGGGGCAAAGCCTGAGCCGGAATTCGTATGGCCGTCAGACGAAATGATCGACGCTTTTCTAGATGAGATTCGTCTAAAAAGTAAAGCTGATCGGGAGCACGAGATGGCCATATTTGAAAAGGCCAAACGCCGGCGACTGGACAAAAGGGTCGAAACACTCCCACCATATCAAAGTACATCCGCCGCAAATGAAAACAGGATCAAGACAAGGAAACGATTCGCCAAAGCCATATCAATGGGGTTGAGGCCGCCCTCTTTCAGAGAAAATTCTCCTGGTAGTATACATTTTGATAAAACGGACGTACACCCCAACTTCTGCTTATATCATCAGAGGATCGCACATCCTACTGAAGACTGCAACTCCTTTACGTGTTGGTGGAAAGGATATGTCGCGCATAGACAACACGTCAATAGAATAAAGCGGGAAGCTCGTAGACAGCGAAAAAATGCGACAGATGAGCATAAAAGAGTTACCGGCAATTGTCATAGGGACGAGCCCGGGGGATCACGAGTTCTCACCTTTGGAAGCGATTATGACAAAGAAGCCGCCCTCAACCCTCTCATCAAGGAATTCATTTCTAAAACAAAAGAATTGGAGAGTTGCGAGAACGTTCAGCCGTACAATCTCACGCTACCCGGAAAGAATCTCGGACCCGCAAACGACGGAGCAAACGAAATGAGGAAGGAAAAGGAAAAAACCGCCTTTGTTGTCAACACTCAACAACAGCCGAGTAACCCGAGACCGTTTTGTCGTCAAAACAACAAGCCGCGATACCTCAATGAGAAGTTGAAACGTCCTTACTCGTTTCCCAACGATAAAACGAAGAGATTGTTCGAGCTAGCAGTGTGCAGCGGGCTCATCACTCTGCCAGATCCAAAACGTCCATTGCAACCAGGTGACGTTAACAATCATAATTACTGCCCTTACCACCAAGTATTGGGCCATCCGATTGAAAATTGCTACGTCTTCAAAAACTGGGTTGAAGATCAGTACCAACAGGGCAAGTTCGCGATGCCCGAAAAGTGGAAAGTAAACCCGCCACAACAACATGCTCCGAAAAAGGTGGATATGCCGGGGGCATCATGCTCATTCATTGGGAAAGCCCTATAGACCGAAAAGTCAGTAAACTAGAGATGCGTCTCAAATACGGCGACGGTGGACCGAAACGTCCTTAAACTAACAGCGGACCGCAATGTCCTAAAACTTGCAAATGACCGAAACGTCGTTAAACTACTCCCAACCCGCAGCATCTTCAAGCTGACGTGGTAAAAAAAACGGTACGTCCACAAGAAAAATGGGCACGGATGAAAACCCGAAAGGGCTCCGTGAGTAAAAACAGCAAGGCTACCGGCGAGTGTTCGTGAAAACCCGAAAGGGCACGACCTCGTTTAAAAAAAAAAAGAGAATAAAAAAAAAAGGGGAAAAAAAAAGAACTGTATGTCCATAAGAAAAGTGGGCACGGATGAAAACCCGAAAGGGCTCCGTGAGTAAAAACAGCAGGGCTACCGGCGAGTGTTTGTGAAAACCTGAAAGGGCACAACCTCGTTAAAAGACACTTACAGGGTCCTCTCGACCTTGTAAGGAGAAACCACCCGCGTGAGATCCTTACGACTCACAAGGGAGCAACACACTTAGGGATCCTCACGATTCCTAAGGAGAAATTACACTTGCGAGATCCTCACGACTCGTAAGGAGAACTCTCTTATGGGACCCTCACGGCTCATAAGATTTGAAAGTCTTAAATTACAGAGACCTGAACCTGTTCTTAAGCAACCCCCACAACCTTTTGTCCCTACAAGCGGCTCAATACTTACCCTTGTATACAATCCACGGGCACGAATAAACATTTCCCTAACCAAATCCCACCCGTGACTGGGGATATGTCCATACGGTGAACAACCCTTATAAGTCCTCTCGACTTGTAAGGAGAAAACCCTTTTGTAAGATCCTTACGACTTACAGGGGAACATACACTTAGGAATCCTCACGATTTCTAAGGAGAAAACACACCTACGAGATCCCCACGACTTGTAGGGAGAAATACCTTTGTGAGACCCTTACGGCTCACGAAGTCAAAAGCCTTAGTCGACGGGATCCTAACCCTGTTCGCTAAGCCACCTTTGTTCGACATCGACAGAGGAAAATGATGATTCGCTCCTGGCAATATCCCAGTTGTAGCGATGCTGATGCCTAAACCGGTATCAAATTTCAAGTCCTCTCACGGCAACTGATGATTCGCTCCTGGAAATATCCCAGTTGTAGCGATGCTGATGCCTAAACCGGTATCAAATTCCAAGTCCTTTCATGGCAAATGATGATTCGCTCCTGGTAATATTCCAGTCGTAGCGATGCTGATGCTGAGATTGGCACCAGATTCCAAGTTCCACACTCGCGATAAAAAAAAGCGAGCCATACGTGCATACGAAATAGCCGAAATGATGGGGCAACTTGCAATAAAAATCAGCAAGTAAAAAATATATATGCAAGCAAAATAGCCGAAATGATTGGGCAACTCTCAATAAAAAGCAGCGAGTAAAAATAAAACAAATAGCCGAAATGATTGGGCACCGCGAAAAATAGCCAAAATGATTGGACAATCGCGACCTTCGCGATATAAAAGCTGAAATGATAGAGCATCGCGGAAAGAATAAAAAAATGATGAAAGAATAAAACTTTTTGCCCTACAGATGAGATCACATCGATCCCTGTATACAATCCAGGGGCACAAACAAAGAGGGAACCTTACCTTCCCAACAGGCTCCACCAGAAAGCGAAGCCAAATCTCGACGGTTCATAGATAACCTAGAGACAATCTCGACATCTGTCGCAATATTGCAGACACAATACCAAGAAATGAAGTAAAGGAAAATCCCTAGCTTTAGGGTCTCGACGTCAACATCGACAACTTAGAGATCACCAACTGTGTTTCTCCTCACTCCAACTAGATGCAGACATGACGTCAACAACCGACCTCAGAATCGCAACGAAACGGAACCATAGCAAAGTTCCTAGTCTCAAATCTCAACAGCCACATCTGCAGCCTGGAGACCAACAACGGTGTGCCTCCTCATTCCAGCAGGACAAAGATGCTACACCATCAAGCGGAGCGATGGCAAAATCCCAACTCCGCCTTAGCATTCGTCTCGTTACAGCAAACGCAATGTTAAAAACGGCGTTCCTTCGCAGTCCAGCAGGATGTGCATGCAAAGTTAATAAAAGACCCCATGGTCAGCAAAGCGGAGTGATGGCAAAATCTCAGCTCCACCTCAGCACTCGTCTCGTCACAGCGGACACATCATCAAGCAAAGGGGAACAGCGGCAACTCCTAGTTCCATGACTCGACGATGTACTCCCACAGAGAGTCAAATCCCAACTCCGTGAAATGCGGATATAATCAACAAAATTCCTGGTCACGTGGAACGCGGAAAACGTCACTCTTTGACCCCGTGGAAAACGTCCAGAGCGGATCCTGGTCCTCGCAGAACACGGCAGTGAACCCGTGCGAAGCATCCAGAGCGGAGCCTATTCCTCGCCTAATGCGGCAGTGAACCCGTGTGAAGCATCTAGTGCAAAATTCCTGGTCACGTGGAACGCGGAAAACGTCACTCTTTGACCCCGTGGAAAACGTCCAGAGCGGATCCTGGTCCTCGCAGAACACGGCAGTGAACCCGTGCGAAGCATCCAGAGCGGAGCCTAGTCCTTGCCTAACACGGCAGTGAACCCGTGTGAAGCATCTAGTGCAAAATTCCTGGTCACGTGGAACACGGATAACGTCACTCTTTGACCCCGTGGAAAACGTCCAGAGCGGATCCTGGTCCTCGCAGAACACGTCAGTAAACCCGTGTGAAGCATCCAGAGCGGAGCCTAGTCCTTGCCTAACGCGGCAGTGAACCTGTGTGAAGCATCTAGTGCAAAATTCCTGGTCACGTGGAATGCGGATAACGTCACTCTTTGACCCCGTGGAAAACGTCCAGAGCGGATCCTGGTCCTCGCAGAACACGTCAGTGAAACCGTGCGAAGCATCCAGAGCGGAGGCTAGTCCTTGCCTAACGCGGCAGTGAACCCGTGTGAAGCATCTAGTGCAAAATTCCTGGTCACGTGGAACGCGGATAACGTCACTCTTTGATCCCGTGGGAAACGTCCAGAGCGGATCCTGGTCCTCACACCAACATGGAGCGATCACCACCGCGACATTCGTCTCGATACAGCAGACGCGATACCAGCAAATGAAGCAAAAGGCCAAATTCCTAGTTTCAACGTCTTGACGGTAAGTCATATAAAACCGGAAAGACAAACAGAGATCATCCCACATGGAGTGGTCACCACCACGACATTCGTCTCGATACAGCAGACAAAATGTCACTACAGCGTCCTTCCTTCAACAGGATCCGGACACACCAAAGAAAATGAAGCGAAGGCTAAATTCCTAGCTCCAGGGTCTTAACGGTATGTCATATAAAACCGGAAAGACAAACAGAGATCATCCCACATGGAGTGGTCACCACCACGACATTCGTCTCGATACAGCAGACAAAATGTCACTGCAGCGTCCTTCCTCCAACAGGATCCGGACACACCAAAGAAAACGAAGCGAAGGCCAAATTCCTAGCTTCAGGGTCTTAACGGTAAGTCATATAAAACCGGAAAGACAATCAGAGATCATCTAACACCAACATGGAGTGATCACCACCTCGACGTTCGTCTCGACACAGCAGACGCAACATCACCGAAAGGAGTCACGGCAAAATCCCTGGTTCCAGACCTCGACGGTTCACCAGCAACCTAGAGACAACCGCGACATTCGTCTCGATACAGAGGACGCAATGCCAGCAAACGAAGCGAAGGCCAAATTCCTAGCTTCAACGTCTTAACGGCAAGTCATATAAAGCCTGAATGACCATCAGAGATCATCCCACACCAGCGTGGAGTGGTCACCACCTCGACGTTCGTCTCGATATAGCAGACGAGATGTCACGACAGCGTTCTTCCTCCAACAGGATTCGCAGATGACAAAGAAAACGAAGCGACGGCCAAATTCCTAGCTTCAACGTCTTAACGGCAAGTCATATAAAGCCTGAGAGACAATCGGAGATCATCTTGAAGCAATGCGGAGTCGCCACCACCTCGACGTTCATCTCGATACAGCAGACGCAACATCACCAAAAGGAGCCACGGCAAAATCCCTAGTTCCAAACCTCGACGGTTCATCAGCAACCTAGAGACAACCACGACATTCGTCTCGATACAGAGGACGCAATGCCAGCAAACGAAGCAAAGGCCAAATTCCTAGCTTCAGGGTCTTAACGGCAAGTCATATAAAGCCTAAAAGACTATCGGAGATCATCCCACACCAGCACGGAGTGGTTATGACTCATCGGGGCTCTCCAAAATGAGCCTAACCTCAAGTAAAAAGCGGCATGGCAAATTCCTAGCGCTTGCTCTTCCGACGGTCAAACTGCCAAGGAGGATTGCTTGAAGACGTCTTGTCCAGCCCCCGAAGGGATCAGAGACACGGCAGTCGCAGGGCTACTCGAACAGCACGATTGCCTATCGAGGAATATATCAGCTCATGCGACGGTACGACGGCCAAAACCCTAAGTACCACAGACCCTAACGGACTTCTGTCGTAAAGAGCAGAGGTTAACTGTGACGTTAGGATATTCTTGCGAGATCTGCTCGATTCGTTTCGACTCGTGATGAAATTGATGTCTTTGCGAGAACTTCTCGATTCGTCTCGACTCGTGAGATAAAGCCTTAGGCAGTAGGGATTAAAAAACCTGTTTCCTAAGCACTGGGACCCTGCAAGTCGGCTCAAAACGGTCTCTTGCATACCATCCACGGGTCTCACTCTCCAAAGTCGAATCTCGACAAGGAGGGAAACAACCGCTTACGGGTCCTCTCGACTCGTAAGAGGGAAAATTCTTTTATAGGATCCTTACGACTTATGAGAGAAAACACACTTAGGAGTCCTCACGACCCCTAAGGAGAAAATACACCTATGAGATCCTCTCGATCCGTAGGGAGAAAAGTCTTTATGAGACCCTCACGGCTCATAAAGTTGAAAAGTCTTAGGTGGCAGATCCTAACCCTGTCTCCTAAGCCATCACTGCCCTGCAAAGAGGTCAAGATGGACCATCTATGAGCCGGACTCGCCAAAGCTACATGCCACTGAAACGGAAAAGCTACTCATGAGCATATAAACTACTTCCCGCCAGAGTAAGATATGAAGAGATAGAGGGGTGCGGCTCATGGAGTTAAGGGTTTGGAACTATATCTCTTAAGAGTCGAGATCTGAGTCAATGATAAATGACGACGCTTGTGTCCGCTCGTTATCTTCTCATATCAAGATTCTGAAGTGATACACCAACCTGAAACTGGTCATACGCCATGCATAACTCTGCACTACTTCACCCACGTACATACTTACGTGGGAAAAGTAGTGGGGGGCATTTGTTCCCGCCAAAATTTCTACGCAAAGGAGCCCAAGGTATCAAATGGCAGCGATACGCTTAAGGAAATGTGAACCAGTATCCTCCGGGCTGTTTTTTGACAAACTCCCGAATGAGAAACAGATAAATTCTGATGGTATCGAAAGCGGCTCGAAAATCCCTTCGATTTGATATATTATGGGCCTCGTAATTCATCCGGGATCAAAAGTTATGAGGCATTACGTGTCCGCACGTAATGGACCTTTAAAAACCCGCTGGAGGAGTTAGAAGATATAATAAAAACTCGGAAAAGACCCCAACGGGGCATCACGTGCTCACACGTGACTATGGGTCACATGCAGACACGTGATGGGCTTTTAAAGCCTCTAAAATAATGAATAGAATTTAATTCTAAAAGTCAGAAATTACCTCAACGAGGTATCACGTGTTTACACATGACCAATGGTCACGTGTTGACACGTGATGGTTAAAACTGAAACATAAATAAGCGGCTGAGAATGAAACCCAATTGGGGGTCACGTGCTCACACATGACCGAAGGTCACGTGCCAGCACGTGACTGGCTTTAAAAGCCTTATAATTTAATAGAATTAAATTCTAAAAGTTCTGAATCTTTCCAAATGAAAAAGAATTATAGGAACCGTTGGATTAAAGATCCAAGGGTGATTAAAAATCACCAATTTATGGAAAAATCTTAAATAAGGAAAGATTCCCCCTAAATCTAACCGAGATAACAAATAGAATATCATTTGGATTTAAAATCAATGGTGAATAAAATTCACTTAACAATCTAAAGGCCCAGATTAATGATGAATGCAAATCAAATCTCTCAACATACAAATCAAATCTCTTAATGAGAAATTTGGTAAACAAATTGATTCCCTGCCTTCTCCTATAAATAGGAGCCAAGAAGAGAAGAGAAGGGATCTACTTTTTTGGAGAGAAGAAACAGAGGGAGGAGAATTTAATTCTCAAGAGAAAAAAGAAAAGGGAGAAGAATTTAATTCTCTGCAAAAGAAAAACCCTAGGTAAGAAAAGGGAGGCTTCAAAAGAGAATTTAATTCTCAAAAGAGTTTAACTCTTACATAAGAAAAGAACTTAGTTCTTTCTCTGGTTGAGGATCTGCAAAGTGCACATCTCCCCACGAATTGAGAATTTAATTCTCGTTGGGTTGAGATCCTGCCATGCAGATCTAAAACACAGAGGAGGAATTGAGTTTTGAGAATTTAATTCTCCCAAACTTTCAGGAATTTAATTCCTCCTAAAACAAAACTAGGGTTTAACCCTAATCAAGAATTTAATTCTTTTACAGATCTGGGAATTTAATTCCTTTAAAAAGAAATTAGGGTTTTACTCTAAATAAAAATTTAATTCTTAAAGATAAGGAGACTTAAAAGATCTCTGTGCATGAAAAGACTAAGGTCACGTGCCCTATGTGACTCCTGAACAGATCCCCCAAAATGAGAAGAGGAAAGTTTTGAGGCAATGCCTCACATGTTCCCACGTGACCCTCATTATATATGGAACAAAAGCAAAGGCAGAAACAATTCTGGGCACTCTCACGTGTTACCACATGACCCCTAATAAATGTTCTAATAAATCAGGGCATGAGTATACATCACGTGCCCACACGTGATGGCTATGAAAATTAAAAGTGTTAAACACTTGTTTGCAGAACAAAATAAAGTGGATCTGGCCCCACTTTTTGATGCCATCACGTGCTACCACGTGACTCCCAAAACGCAGAAAGAAAAAGCAAAGGAAATGAAAGCTTTGGGCGCTCTCACGTGTTATCACGTGACCCCTCAGCAAATGCTTTAACAATTGGCGCACAGATCCCCATCACGTGCCAACACGTGATGCTCTAAAATAAAAATAAATGTGTTTAACACTTGTTCGCAGATTTGAGGATAAACCAAAAGGAGATTTGGCTCCACATTTAGGGCGCCCTCACGTGTCACCACGTGACCCCTAATGAGCATTCTAACTGACAAGAGCGGGGGCCTCCATCACGTGCCCACACGTGATGGCCGCCAGAATTAAAAGAGTTAAACACTGATCTGCAGAATAAAATAAAGGGAATCAGGGCGCTCTCACGTGTCCACACGTGACCCCTCTCTCCTTAGTGTTTAACACTAATCTGAAGACTTTGTCCTAAGTGTTTAACACTGATTTGCTTAGTGTTTAACACTAATTTGAAATCTCTGATTACCAGTGTTTAACACTGATTTGCTTTAGTGTTTAACACTAATTTGAAAGCCATGTTGCTAGTGTTTAACACTGATTATCTTTTAGTGTTTAACACTAACTTGTTAATCTTATTCCCAGTGTTCAACACTGTTGACCTTTAGTGTTTAACACTAGCTTTAGCCCAATTGGCTAAGTTTCTAGAGGCGAAGCCTCTCCTTCAATTGACCAGCAGAGAGCCAATATTTCAAACACAATTGGACTTAGCCCAAATTGGCCATAAGTCCTCAAATCATCTTGAACTGAGCACATCTGCTCTTTCAACCAACTCATTGGTTCAAGGGTACATCTCGGAACTCCTCTGATATTTGTCGTTGTAATCCTTCAACGTCTTCAGAGAGGTAACGGGTCCCGACAACCACACATCAACACGGACTGTGGGGTCCTTAAACTCATGGACTTATGCGTCCCTAAACCAAGATACGGACTGTGGGGTCCTTAAACCCGCGGACTTATGCGTCCTTAAACTAACGGACTAATGCGTCCTTAAACACACCCATATGGACTGTTGGGTCCTTAAACCCATGGACTTATGCGTCCTTAAACTACCAATGGACCACCATGTCCCTAAACTGGTATTGGACCACCATGTCCCTAAACTGGTATTGGACCACCATGTCCCTAAACTGGTATTGGACCATCATGTCCCTAAACTGGAACAATAGAGCCCCAAATGCTCTTTTGTCGGATCTAAACGATCCTATTTAAGTTGATCTTAGCCTCAAATATGGCTAACGTATCCTTAAACCTTCAAACAGACTTTAGTCCCAAATTGGACTCTAGATCCCCCAATCAACTTTGGCTCAAGGGTACATCTCTGAACTCCTCTGACATTTGTCGTTGTAATCCTTCAACGTCGTCAGAGAGGTGATGGGTCCCGACGGCCATAAATTTAATGGACCACCACGTCACTAAACTGGAACTTGGACCACCACGTCCCTAAACTGGAACTTGGACCACCATGTCCCTAAACTGGCAATGGACCACCATGTCCCTAAACTGGAGGTGGACCCCCATGTCCCTAAACTGGCAATGGACCCCTATGTCCCTAAACTGGAATAATAGAGCCAATTGCTCTTTTGTTGGATCTAAACGATCCCGTTTAAGTTGATCTTAGCCTCAAATATGGCTAACGCATCCTTAAACCTTCAAACAGACTTTAGTCCCAAATTGGACTATAGATCCCCCTAATCTACTTTGGTTCAAGGGTACATCTCTGAACTCCTCTGACATCTGTCGTTGTAATCCTTCAACGTCGTCAGAGAGGTGACGGGTCCCAGCGGCCATACATGTAATGGACCCCTATGTCCCTAAACTGGAACAATAGAGCCAATTGCTCTTTTGTCGGATCTAAACGATCCCGTTAAGTTGATCTTAGTCTCAAACTGGACTAACGTATCCTTAACAAACGTTTGAGTTGATCTTAGCCTCAAATATGGCTAACGTATCCTCAAACCAAAACCCCAAACCTAAATCTAAGAAAACACGGATTTGGACTAATCCACGTCCTACGGGCAACAACATAAATCAGTCTCCGTATACAATCCACGGGCAACCACAAACAAAACAAACACCCACGACACGACGTGACCAGCTGGAGAAGGAGAAAGTTGTTACCGCGATGCGGTAGCGTAATTAACTGCAGGGGCTTGCGCCTGCAGGGAAGAGCGTCCCCACAATCAAAAACCCCTCAGACGAGGGGGAATCTGACGAAGTCTGCTACATCGGCCGCATCCGTCTAAACCTCCGATACACGGTGCCATAAATCAACTTGGCATCTTCGGAGAGGTGGACGGATAAAACCAATTAGCATCTGCCCCGAACATCAGGCGAGACGTCCCCGCGTCTCGGCCGCCGTTCGGAGGGGAACATGACGCATCAACATCGACTATTTAGTCCCACGGTACCCTAAACGGCAATATCGACAACGTCGTCCTTGAATTCCGTCATCACATAATAGCCATATTATATCATTTCTAACTATCCTTAGTTTCTAATATAGTATCACTAACTATCCTTTACTATAACGCTAGTTTCCTAATCAAGGTTTCCAAACCATATTCTATAATCAGTTTTCCATCAATACTTTGCGGGGGTGCTATACGCCATCCACCCGACTTCCCCCGTAGATATAGATCCACTCACCTGGTCTTCGCTCGCCGAAATCGATGACGCTACGCTCCGTCGCCTCGGAATCCACGTTATGGTACCTATAATGATAAACAATTGCAATGCGTGTTAAAATCAAGGCGGAAAAACAAAACGGTACACGTTTCGCTCATAGGTCAAAACCTATAGCTTGGCGTACAAAACACGACCAAAAACCCTGGTCGTGGACGTCCAAATGCCACACAACTGAAACAAAATACCAAATACCAAAATCAAGTCAAAACGAAGTCATAAAACAATGCACCAACTCATGGAAATGGCCCCAGATTTTACCCTAAGCCTAATTGGTCAATTTTGCATATATGGAGGGCCTAATTTACATCTAAAGGGACCATAGAACAAGTATGGATCAATTTTGAGCTACCCTGGCAGCAAATTGCGGCGATAATGAGTTTATCTGCGGCCTAGGTGCAGGGGATAGGGCTCAGGTCTTTGTGTAGCTTCCTAGGTGCCTGCGCGACTCCCAGTAATTGCAAAATCATTTCTAGTGTCCCCGGGTTGCTCCAGATTCCAAAATACCCTCTAAAATCACACATTTGTCCGATGTCGGGGTTTCTAAATCCGTGTTTTGGGGTTTCTAAGCTCTGGTCCAGGTCATTAAACAGTACCCAAGTCTAGTTAACAGCCACAACATCACCAAATTTAAACAAACACTCAACCCTTTACTATGGTTTCCCAATGTGCACTAATCTTCACAATTTCACATCTAAACACATATGAATAATAAAGTAAATGAAAAACTACCCAATTGGTGAAGGAATCATCTCATATAGCACCCATTAATCCCTAAGATCGTCAAAATCTGAATTTTCTTGGTCTCATGTGTAGAGCTTGAAGAGGGGATTAATTTTTGTGAAGGGTGTGTAGGGTTTTGGGGCTTACTGGGAGATAGATCTAGGGATGGAAGGGGAGGGTTGTGAGCTTGAGGAATACGAAGGAGAGAAGATAAAATGATGGGGGATTCAAATGAGGCAGCAGCCCCCTCCACTCTCTCACAAAATCACACACACTCTCTCTCTTCAAAACCTACCTAACCCAATCCTTTTGTCCCCCTTTTGACTTTTCTTTTCCTTTTTTTTCTTTTTCTTTTCTCTCCACCAATAACCCAAATAAAATGAAACATGTAATAAGATGAAACATGTCATGGTGCACTAACCATAAAAAAATGTAGAAAACGCGGATTTGGCTTAATTGCGATTAGCAGTGCACTAATCGGATTTTTATTAAAACTGCATATAATAAATTTTTAAAATGACAAATCCTAAAATTATATTATTAAATGAATAATTCATTTTAATTTCCATTTATTTAACAATTATTGGTATATATTTATACCCTTTTTCAAAATCTCCAATTTCGCAAATCTGGTAGTTTTCGGGAAAAATGTTATTTTAATATTAAATTCCAAAAATAATATTTTATATTTTCTGAAATGTTACATGCGCGAAAATCCAAATCAGGTGCATTCATCATGCACGAAAGAAATCTAAATCATGTGCATCAAACATGCACGAATAAAATCTAATCAAGGGCATCCGACATGCACGAGTAAAAATCTCACTCAAGTGCATCCGGTGCACACAAAAATCCAAAATCAAGCACCTAATATACGCAAGAATCCAACCAAAACGCGTCTGTTCCGTAAAAGCATATAGTGCAGTAACATGCACGAAAACGAACGGCATGTGCCAACACGCACGAAAATACAAATCTGGTAAAACGAATACTCAAGGACATAAATCGGGTGCAACCAAGATACGGAGTATAAATCCGGTGTGACAAGCGCATAAAAACCCGTCCGGTGCAACAAATGAAAGAAATGCAACTCTAGTGCGACTAATGTACGAAATACGAATCTGGTGCAGCAATTGCAAAAAAATATGAATCTGGTGCGACAATCGCACGAAATGAAAATCTAGTGCCACAAATGCACGAAGCGCAAATCTGGTGCATCCAGTGCACGAAATACAAATACAGTGCATCCAGTGCACGAAATACGAATACAGTACAGCCAGTGCATGAAATATCAAATACAGTGCATCCGGTGCACGAAATATCAAATACAGTGCATCCGGTGCACGAAATATCAAATACAATGCATCCGGTGCATGAAATATCAAATACAGTGCATCCAGTGCACGAAATATCAAATACAGTGCATCCAGTGCACGAAAATGCATCAATAACTCAAATGCATATAAAAAGCAACACCGAGTATGCCAAGGTGTATAAAATCATAAATGTGTGCAACTGCGTGCACAAAACGCATATCAATGCACTACAAGCACATATAAGCTATACCGAGTGCAAAAATCAAATCGAGTGCGTACCACACGCACAAAATCAAATCAACCGTATGAAATCCACAAAATCATAAACATGTGCAGCCAAGACACAAAACCGAATCTCAAGTGTAATAGATATGCACAAATCGCAAATCAACACAACGGTGTATAAAATATATATCAAGTGCAATAACTATGCACAAAATGTAAATACCCAGCAGGTGCAGCCATGGTGCACGAAAACAATATCATGAAATTCAATCCTCAAAACTCAAATCCAAGCGATATAAGCGTGATACTCAGATCACAAACGCAAATCGTAATAAATGACATTGAGGTACACCTCCTACAATGTTGAAGAATAACCCGGTTGCGCCTAAAACCGGCAGAACAAGAACATCCGCTTGCCTCCTGCTCACGGTCTGGCGTCCTCAGTCTCTGGGTCCTTATCTTCTCTGCAGATTCACCAATCTCTCAATCAATCGGCTCATCGGCCCGGTCAGGTGTGCTAACGGAACGATTCCGCTCTAGCACTTCTCTGGTCATCTTTCGGCCAATCATCATGTCCACTTGTAAAGCAGTACGTTACTGGCGTCGGCCTCTGGTCCTCTGAATATATGTGACACAACTGATCCTGGTTGCAAACCTCATTGCAGCAGTGTCCTGGAAGGAATCATGTTCAAGGTCTCTTCTGATCTCCCCCATGCCGAACTGTACGGAGGCTGGTACTCTTACATAATCTGTTCTTATTTTCTGGACATCTACATTCTCAGCACAACATTTCATCAAGAATTGTCCGCATCCCAACGCCTCGTTATACATATCAGATCCTCTGGCATCAACAAGGAGTAACAACAGCTCGTCAGCATCTCGCACGGACCTCTTGTTCCGCTCGTCTTTATCATCGTCCACCTTGACGTCACGCCATGCTACCTGCGCACTGCAACGGTTCTCGGACACGGTCAATCTGAAGTCTTTCATATGGACTCGAAGTCACGAACTCGGAATCTTCATCACTCTGTAGAAGATATCTGGCCGAACACGTCCTCGAGAACTCGTCCCAACCATCAGAGGAATACTCATACTCGTCCGTTCTTGATCAACTTACAGCGCATCTGGGTGAGGTCCTCTATCCGAAGCTGGTCGGCTTGCTGATCTCTTATCACATGATATCTGGACGACGTCAAACTTTTCGATCGAGTCATCGAGGTCCCGTAATTTCCCGAAAGCTAAACACCTGAGCACAGTCTAAAATATCTTGTACATACTGCAGTACCTCTGGACCAACCATAGAAAGGGCAAACCCAAGCCTCACTGATGGCACCGCTAAACTGCTGCAAACCCTAAGGTTCAAAAGCGGTTCCATGATCATCATGTCGAGTTAGAGTTTCATTCTTCTAGAGGGTCCACAGAATCACTTGCATGTTCCTCCGAACACTTTAAACTTGGAAAAACTAGGTTTCTGACATTCGTTCGAATTTTTTAACTTCGCCTATACAACATGTGAATACCCTTCGCCCGCATGCTAAACAATGCCTCAATGCTCCAGGAAAGACGATACATCAACGGTCATCTCTGGATCGGTCTGCTCTAGATCTGAGTAAGACACTCCACACTGGAAATCTTCAACTCAACTGGGCCTGCGTCGGTGCATCAATCTGACGAATCACCTTCGTTTTTCAAATCAGGGTAGACTAGCTATCATCTGTCGCATTTCTGCCTGGAAGCTCCGGCGATCTCAGCTCGTAAGCTCTAGAAGCAACAACCCGTCAATCTCAGCAACAGCTGGATCATCCGTCTGCGAGGTAGACATCATCACAATCTCTTAGGTATGATGTACATCAACAGTCCTCTCACAACTGGAAGCTCTATCAATGGCCCGATAATCCGGTGCAAAACCAAACACTCGCCTCATCCGAGAGGTCACAATACAAACGCTAACTCGAGACGTTCCCATATCACCAGAAAACACAATGGTCAGCCCTCGTCCATGACGAGCTCGCCCAGACCGCAATACTAGCAGCAGCTCAATCTGCGCTCAAACATGGTGACAGGAACTTCAATCGAGTATCGAAGAAATCAGATCAACGACATTAAAGCTACTGGTAACACTTACCAGTAAATCTCAGTAACCCTGGCCAGGGATTTCCGGTTACAGCCAATCGAACACAGCGCAACATCAACTCCCTATACCGGGAGAGACGAATCCCCTCCTATCGCTCATTGCCTCCATGTGACTCAGGACTGTACCCAAAAACCACCGTTTTGCATGCCCTCTTGGACGTGGTAAGGTGGAAATCAAAGTACAGTGGGAATCACACAAGACTCTATGACGATCTCGGGTCTACAGACTAACCTGTACCAGTGTCACCAGAGAACTGCCATCTGATGTAAGGTATAATACCATCTGGGAGTTCTCGGCGAGTCCGTCCAGTGTACCCAGTCTCCACTGAGCACCACTTGCCAAGTAGTATAGGGTGTTTTCTTCACAAGTTTCATGGCTTGGTGAAGTTGGAGCTTGATCTTGTGTTGCCTCGACGTAGATCATCTTCGGCATCAAAGTCGACGACCTAGCTCGATCATTTCTTCGACGAAACCATTACTAGAGTCCGGGATCCGATGATCGCAGCGAAGGGACGTCAATGCAGAACTATGGAGGTGGAGGACCGGATCTACAAAGGTTGTATTTCCGTTCACTTAGCACTAAAGTAGTTTAGTAGCATTTCGTTTCGCCTAATCTCTAGTTAACGATCCGTATTAGGGTTTGTAGGCACCGGAAATTTTTGAAATTGGCATGGTTGATGCCTTGTGAGACCTCATTAGTGTGCCTAGGAACCCTACAGTGGTATCAGAGCCTAGCTAGAGCTTTAGGCGAAGTGTAGACGAAGTTAGAAATCCGATCGAACCCGTAAACCCCGACAAAACCCTTCTCTGTACATTTTTCAAAACAGTGGATTTTTGTGAATTAAAAATTCTCAGAAAAACAAGAAGGAAAAACTAAGAATTACAGTGAAGTACGGTCCACTAAGTCAATAATTTGACCGCGGAACCGCGACGAAACCATGGGTCTGGCGGCGGTTCCGCGGCCAAAATTTGACTTAGTCCCTGAAATTTCATATATTTATTCTTAGGTCCTTTCTTGGCAATTTTTTATGGGAATTTTTTAATTCCACTCAAGTGTTGAGTTTTCTAGGGTTTTATTAGGGACTCGTTAATTTGATCGGATAACTTAACTTCGTTTATGTTTTTCCGGATATAATAGAAACTGTTAAAAAGTTTGACCGGATATAAATACCCACTTTTTCCCCTGCCGGGAAATTTCCAAGTGTTCGATTTTTCCGTAGTTTAAGAATGATCTAAGTAGTGCAAGTAACGCGATGGACCTTCTAGAAGACAACAAACCTTAACTCGATTATGTGACCGTCTTGAACTGCCATTTGAACCTTCAGGTTTGGGGCAGTACGACGTGCCACATGTGAGGCGTTGGCTTGACCCTTCTACGGCTGGACCGTTGGTACTAAGGCATGAACTGGATGTTTTTAAACTTATTTCATGTGTTGAGCTGTTTCGGGAAAACTTGGGTGTTTGAATGTTCGATCGGAAAGATTAACATTTTCTTTTTATCTGGAATGGGATACAATACTTGGAATCCACAAGTAGTTATGAGATAACTAACATGAATGTTATAAACATAGCACTTTAGTCTCAATTGATCGGTTGCCACGGGATTTTGATGTGATCAAAAGTCCGTCGCAATCACGTAGCGTATGCGAATACTCGCCGGATAAACTTAATAGACAGCTACACCCCTTAGCCCCGACCAAGTGACTGTAGGAGAACCCTGTCGCCGAAAGCATCCGTCCGGGTGCTCGCGGTAGCGGTGTTCCGCCTTGGTGCACTTCGTCGACGGTATCGGGGGTGCGGCCGCCTACTAAAGCTTGCGACGAGCATTCGATCAGGATGTCGGGAATCTTGTTGAATTGCCCAACTTGATATTGAAAAGAGTTTTCGATAATGAGACTAAAATGCGGGGTTTATAATTGTTAGGCATGCGATATCTAAGAAATTCATTTGTTTAGGCATGCGATGTCTAAAGAGGTTTCGGATTCCAACTGTTGTAGTTTTACACTTTCTTTTCTGCGACCGTAAGTGTAATATGCGATATCGCCGGTTTCGTTGCTATATGTCAACGACAATTGGGATGGGCATATTTACTTACGTTGATGACATGTGATGTTATGTGTTGCTGGATATGTTATATTGGATCGTCGTGTTTGAATAGCCGGGGTTTTTTTTTATGTGAGATGAGTGCTTTTCATTTTCATTCATGTAAAAACTTGTATGTAATATTCTTTTATTGGGGCACTTCCAGGTTGCGGAAGTTGTCACATTTTGTATATTATTTACTTTTCCGCACTAGGATAGACCCGAGGAGGGGAGCACAAGTAACCGGGTTCTGGAGTCCAGTGGGAGACCAACTCGAGGAGTCGAGTCCGGGTCTCCTAACTCTAGAATTGGTAGGGTTGCTTGCCGCTCTCGTAGGGGTCTAGGGGTGTGGGTTTGGCTATTCATCGCGACCGTGGAATCCGTGTTTTATACTGGCTCGTATTGAAAACACGGACGTCCTAGTATATCCAATATTTCATATGTTTCTTCTGCTGCGATATCTGTGATGTGATCATGTGATGTTCTGTGATAGCTACTGTATATAGTATATATGATATATTATATAGGCGTTACTTATGTTTTACACCCGTGCTAGCCCTGCCCTGCTCTGCCATTAGTTACCTAACCAAACGGTGCACGAGGGGACATCGAGGCGAATGCGGATGGCATAAGTGTACGTCGTATTTATCTGTGATGTTTAGGTAAATTTAAATGATGGGACTTCATTAATGTGATTAATGAAAGAAAAAGAAACCTAAAGATGTTGTGGAATCGAATTTCAAAATAAAACAGGTAGCTACAGTTCTTGCTATGCATCGCGGTGTTCCTTGAAGAACATCCTGCACCTTATTCGATAAGAAAAGGACCGAGATCCTTTCACCGGGAGTGACTCCTTTAGCAATAACTGGCAGATGTTACACCCCTCGGTTTGTCTTTTGATTGCTTCTATAGTTTCTGCTTTGCACAGTGATATATATGATATATCCTGCACCTTATTCGACGAGGAAAGGACCGACGATCCCTTCACCGGGAATGACTCCTTTAGCAAAACTAGAAAAGCCTAAAAAACACTCCATTTTTAAAATCATTTGATTCTACAACGATATAAAGTTCATTACGCAAAAGATTTTCTTAAAAACCAGTCGTAGCCCTCCGTCATTTCAGATAAGTAATAGTTAGTATTCGTGCTGCGTTTGTTGACTCAGTCAAGGCGTAGTGTGCGGTAGCTGATTAGTGCTTATCTGCAAAGCATATGATGCGATTGGATTAGGGTAGTCGTGCGGCCTTGTTGACTCAGTCAAGGGTCGTGCGGGTGGGTTTAATTCAATCGAGAAATGACGGGTTGAACTTTACTTGTGGTCTATGGTTTGTTGACTCAGTCAAGGTCATAGATCGCTTGGGGCAAAATTATCGGGAATTTCAAGTGTTGAAATTTGCAATGAGATTACATACCTTGTATGAGATAGTTGGATCCCGATACCCGCTGCGAGTAAGAGTTACTCCTGGGAGTGTTTTACACATTACAATTAGCCGATTAAGTGGTGTCTAGAAAGGTGTTAACGAGGTTACGCCTCTGGGAAAACGAGGTTTACATTAATTAGGTTCGTGCGAAAGAACCGGGAAACCTCCTTCAAAGTACCGACACTGGCCTGGCTGAAAGATTGGCGAACTTGTAGTGTGTAATTAATCCCGGCTAGTCTTTCCTTTTAGGGTTTGAAGGAAGATTTGATAAAAACAGTGGGAGCCATCCTGATTAGATAGAATAATAACCAATCTGATCTTGCAAGAGCATACGCAGAGTGTTTTCTTCTCTCTCTCTCTCCAGGTAGCGACCATATCACGCCTTAATCAAGATAATAATACGGATATTGACCGAACCCGCTTGTTATACTACGTTAGGGAACGTTGGTCCCGCTCCAACTTATAATTGTTATAAGACAGAGTAGGAAATTGGGGATTACCAGAATTCCCGTGCCGCCCAAACGAAGACAGTGCTTGTTGATGCATCATCTTTCGGTGTGTTCATTATAAAGAACTGTTTCTCTGTATCCTCTATGTCCTGGGTATTTGATACCGGATCAGGATCCCAGATATGTAATCTGTTACATAGGGCTACAGAAAGGTAGAGAACTGAGAACGGGTGATAAGTTTCATGAGACAGAAAACGGTGCAAGTGTTGTAGCCAAGTCTGTTGGTCACTGTCACCCTGTATTCCAAATACATTGATTCTGAACGAATGTTATTAGATACCGAACCTGATATAGAAAATCATATCAGTCTCTTTATTAGTAAAGAAAGGATATAATTTTGTATTGTTGGATAATGTTTTGAACATTTCCTATATCAAAAGTTGATCGGTTCAGGCACGTTATCTAAAAGCATTGAAGTTCTAAATCAAACTACAGTTCTTAGTATACAGAACACACACAAGAGGAATAGTTCAGAAATGAACGAATCCTTCTTGAGGCATTGTAGACTAGGTCATATCAATGTGACCCGAATGGCTGAAGTTACATTTAGATGCATATTTAAATCAGTTTGAATTTACATCTTATGAAACTTGCCAGTCATGTCACAAAGATATAATGACCTCAGCTCTGTTTATTGGAAACAGAGAAAGAGTTGGTAAACTCTTGGGATGATACATGTTGATATATAAAGGTCCCCTGTCTACACATGACAAGACCGGTTCTTTGTACTTCATTACATTCTCTGATGATCTCTCAAGATTCAGACATATGTTCCTGTTGAAACACAAGTCCGAACCTTTTGAGATGTTCACAGAATATAAGTTAGAAGTAGAGAACCAAAGTACGGGTATAAGTATTATGTCCTATGATGAGATCAAGGAGGAGAATACTTAAGCATGGAATTCCTGGATGATTCTAAAGGAGAATGAGATTCTCTCTCAGCATTACTCTTCCGTATACACCATAGCACGATGGTATATCGGGACGGACCAATCACACCCTATATGATAAGGTACGCTCTATGATGAGTACTACTGAGTTACCTTTTTCCTTTTGGGGGTTATGCACTAGAGAAGCTGCATACCTATTGAATTAGGTTCGAATCAAATCAGTGCCTACCACTTCATATGTGATATGGAAAGGGAAGAGCCCATTTCTTAAGTTAGTTAAGATTTGGGGTTGTCCGGCCTATGTCTAAAAGCAAAATCTGGACAAGCTCGAGGCAAGGTCAGTTATGTAGAACTGGAATGGTTCCAGCTATACAAACTACAGCTGATGATTTGATAGAACCAAAGGATTCAATAGTCCCCGACGAACCTCAGCCTCTCCGCCGATCTAGTAGGGTTCCTCATCTGCCTGAGAGATACTCCGGTTTCTTGATGACAGTGGGAGCGAGGATTGCATCATGAGATAATGACCCAACTAGTTTCGAGCTGGCCATCAGGAGTGAGACTCTGTAAGAATGGCTGGATGTTTATCGATCTGAGTTGGAATCCTTATACACCAACAAAGTATGGACTTTGGTTGCTATATATAAAGGGTTAAATCCCCATCAGGAGCAAGTATATCTTGAGAAGATTACTTGGTGTAGATGGAAAAGTTGAGACTTTCAAAGCTAGACTTGTTAAAGGTTTTCGTCATTGACCAGGCGTGGATAATGATGATACCTTTTTCCAGTGGCTGTGCTTAAGTCCATCCAGATCCTATTTGCCATGGCTACATACTATGACTACGATATCTGGCGGTTGGGTGCCATGACTGCTTTTCTAAATAATGTTTTAGAAGAGTGCGTCTATAAGTACACAGCCAGAGGGCCTCGTAGACAGTGGGAGCAGCGGAAACGTGTGCAAGATGTTTTATGTGATAAAGCAGGCATCGCAGAGTTGGAACATCTGTTTTGATGGATTAGTCAAAGAGTTTGACATCATCAAAATGGTAGATGAACCTTGTATAAACAAAAAGGTAGTAGGGAGTATGGTGGTGATCCTCATAGAGTACGTGGATGACATACTCTTGATAGGGAAAGAGTTTCCTATGCTACGCTCAGTCAATCTCCGCTTATCACATGAATTCTCCATATAGGATCAAAGTGATACCGCCTAAATCCTGGGTTTTTGATCTATGAGATAGATCTAATTGGATGTTAGGATACTCACTAGTTGTAGTGAGATGCTATCAATCGATCCTGGGGAGAATCACTGGAAGTGTTCCAGGGTGATAAGGACGACTGAATGTCAGTCACAGGCATTGTCTTTACCCTTAGTAAAGGGACGGTATGTTGGAAGAGTTCCAAGCTAGATACCGTGGCATACTGGACGATAAAGGCTGGATACATCGCTACTTAAGATACTACCAAAGAGGCAGTCTGGATATATATTTGTTCATGTGATGAACTTAGTTCCTCCCATTGTGTAACAATGGAGTTGTGGCTTATGCCAAGGAACGTCCGTCCCATCAGTGATCCAGACATATTCTAAGGCAGTATCAGCTGATCATGGAGATGGTTGATCTCCAAGGAGATCGAGGTTAGGAGAGTAGACTCAGAGGACAACACGGCGGATCCACTCACAAAGGCCTTTTCCCAGAGAGAGACTTTTATGGGATGGTTGAGTATGAGATACTACAACCACTGCCATCAGATGGCCCTAGTGCAAGTGGGAGATTGTTAGTTATATGTATGCCCTAAAGGCCATTACTATATATAGGATGTATATTGTAGTGGATGCTTGGACATATATAGGGAGGACTTTCTTGCTCGACATGATGGTATGCTATCTGGTTGCTCTTTACCTTAACGTGTACACTGATTGTCTCTCTGTTACATATTGGTAAAGCCCCTAGGATGTGTACTTGACTACCTGGACTATGATGCGGATCATACTAGTGGGGACATGGTAGTCTATAAGTACATCCTTCAAGGTCCCTAGTCGTGGGTGTATCGAGACGGGGCATCGATATACCAGAGTAGACTAGCGTATACCTTCTCGACCCATACAGATGGGCGATGGATGATCCCATATCCATTGGTGTTTGACATCAGAGATGATATACGGGTGCTCAGTGGAGACTGGGTACACTGGACGGACTCGCCGAGAACTCCCAGATGGTATTATACTTTACGTCAGATGGCAGTTCTCTGGTGATACTGGTACAGGTTAGTCTGTAGACCCGAGATCGTCATAGAGTCTTGTGTGATTCCCACCGTGCTTTGATTTCCACCTTACCATGTCCAAGAGGGCGTGCAAAACGGTGGTTTTTGGGTACAGTCCTGAGTCACATAGAGGCAATGAGCGATAGGAGGGGATTCGTCTCTCCCGGTATAGGGAGTTGATGTTGCACTGTGTTCGATTGGCTATAACCGGAAATCCCTGGCCAGGGTTACTGAGATTTACTGGTAAGTGTTACCAGTAGTTTCTCGAACTGTTATAGACCTCATATCGACACGACTTATCGAGCTATTAGGGTCTGACGTTTACCACCCCTAGGCAAGATATGCGACATATCAGACGACGAGACCGGACTGTACGGTAAGTGTTACTGGTTGGATTCACAGGAGTGTGAGTGGGCTTGCTCGTCGATCTTCTGATCGCTCAATACCCGGGTGGCCGTTACATTTAGCAGACCGCTTGCGGCTTGTGGGTGTTTGATATGATCATCACCTGCTGCCGGCGTATTGACGAGTCTTTAGAGTCCTACACAGAGGTTTCCTGGCTCAAGCGAAACGAATTAGGAGCGCATATGAGATATGGGCGGGACCAAGAATAATACCAGTATGTGATACTGTATTCTATTCTCGCGATTTGTATCATTGGACGGTTATATATGATATAGCCGGGATACCGAATCAAGTTTTGATTCGATACGTTGATACACTTGATATTAGTCGGTTATATGCGATATGACCGGATCATTAAATCAAGTGTTGATTTAACGATTTAATGTATAATTATATATTTGATATATTACTTTACATTAACTAGTATTGGTTCACTTAAGATTGATTATCTCACTTGATTGTGCACATTGTATATATGATATAGTTTTGTGAACTAGATTGTATCATGTTTGATGATACATGCAAATTTGGGTGTATGTTTACTTTAAACCATGTTTAAGTGAATGGTTAGGGTTTTGTTATCATTTCTTGATTATTTATTTTATTTATTTATTCATTTAAGCAAGAAAAGAAATGGTTGCTTCTTTTGTTTTTCCTTGAAGCTTCAAGAAGCTTTGACCATTTTTGTTTCTTTTGCTTAACCTAACCATTCACCTAACCATAGTTTATTCTATACACTCAACCATGGTTGCATTATGATAGATATCACTTGGATTTTCTTTTTGGAATAATTCTTTTTCTTTCTTCTTCTTCATCTTCTTCATGAAGAGGAGAAACCATGGCTAGAAAATTCTAAGTGATGATTCCAAGTGAGAAATCCAAATCCAAAGTGAACCCACTTCTTATTTCTTCATCCTCTACCACTTGCCAAGTAGTATAGGGTGTTTTCTTCACAAGTTTCATGGCTTGGTGAAGTTGGAGCTTGATCTTGTGTTGCCTCGACGTAGATCATCTTCGGCATCAAAGTCGACGACCTAGCCCGATCATTTCTTCGACGAAACCATTACTAGAGTCCGGGATCCGATGATCGCAATGGAGGGACGTCAACGCAGAGCTATGGAGGTGGAGGACCGGATCTACAATGGTTGTATTTCCGTTCACTTAGCATTAAAGTAGTTTAGTAGCATTTCGTTTCGCCTAATCTCTAGTTAACGATCCGTATTAGGGTTTGTAGGCATCGGAAATTTTTGAAATTGGCATGGTTGATGCCTTGTGAGACCTCATTAGTGTGCCTAGGAACCCTCCAAAAGCAAACGATAGATCCAGCATGGATACATGATCATAAGAAGAAACGACATCAATGAAAGTATGATCATGTAAACAAATAGAATCGAGGATCTCAAATGGATGTATAATCAAGGGTATGAAGAGAATCAAAGATCTCAAAATATGTGCATCCTAAGGTTTCTTAAGTGGAGTATCGTATCGTACATATGCTGCGGAATATACGTACGATACGTTACTCTATTCAAGTTACCTACTACATCAAATCAGGGTTAGCCTATGAAACGAATGTTCGGGTCTAATACCCCCCCCCCAAGTTCAAGTCTAAGTTCCGTAAGGTCAAGCCTAAGTTCCAAAATACATACCCGCCCTAGACTCTGCATAGTCAAACATAGACTCGAACCAAGGTTAAACCTAGCACTCTGATACCAACTTTGTCACGACCCGAAATATTAGCTCGTGACCAGCACTTAAATCACGCAACGTCTAAAGGCGTAACGTAATTCAAGTAAGCTGAAACCCAGAAATCTAAACCTTTTTTAAGAAAATAAAAGAGGTGAAGTTTTGAAATAAAGTATAATGAAATCGAGTTTTCATAAATGCATGGAAAAGGGACATAAATAATGCAAGTGAAATTTACTAGTTTGAAAACAGGTTTCGTCTTTTAAAAATTTGGGCAGCACCAACTTTGTATTTTTGATCCAAAACCACAATACATGAAAATATAAAGGCATCCCCAAGCGGGAGCTAGCTCTTCGCCACCCGGCGGATCACAACCACGCAAGACAATATATGCAAGTATACGACGCCCAACGGCGAAGATCACCAGAAAAGATAAAGAATAAAGCGAGAAATCAACCCAAAAAGTGAACAAAAACCCATCGCTCAAGTCTTGCAACAACAAATCCCACTAAGTCTTATTTCTTATACAAATACTAGTTTGATTTGATGGAGTTGACTAGATATAAAATGAAATATAATACAAGAGTGGGTACGATACAGATGTCCCACCTACCAAACCAAAACACCCGAATGCAACTGTGTGCCAGCGAAGCCGCTACTGATCCATGCGGTCTACCTGCAAGAACTGTGGCACAACTAGGGTGAGTTGTCAACCCGTGAGTAGAAAAACATCTACAAGTAGAAATCGAATAAACAACAACTCCTAGGTCAACTATATCATAAAGGTAATACTATGATATCTAGGGTGACCGGGTCGTATATGTGCCAACAATGTAATCAACACCTATGTGTATGCGGGTATCATCCAACCATATAATCAATGTATGTATGCATGTAGGTCTCGTCCACCCATATAATCAATGTCTGTATGCTTGTGGATCTCGTCCATGTGTCAACCACTGACACAACAATATCATGCATGTAAATATCATAAAAGTATATGCATGAAAGTATGAGGATATAAATCAACGTGTGTCCCTCCCGACATATCAAAATCATGGAACCTGAGTGTCCAGCATCGACACTCGAAAACATCATGAAACCCATGTCCAGCATCAACACGTAAATCCTCATATCTCGGGCTCCGTCAGTCCGGATCGGCCCACGAGCTCCATCAGTCTGGATCAACCCATATCATCACTCGACTCCGGTCGGTATCCTCCGGATATCCACCGTGCCCAATACAATCACCGGTAGGTAGTGGTCCCTTTGCCAGGCTCACCGTCTATATACGCAGCATCCCTTTCTTGCCCCAGGGTACCATACCAGGTCCACCATGTACCCGCAATCGGCCTCATCCAGCTCCTCGATTCGGGTTTCACATGTCACACGTCTCAGAACCGAGAAAATGCATGGTGGACGCATTGAAATATCATATCAAGAGAAACCGGGGTTTTAAAACAACACATAATCTCTTTTAAAATGTCCACGGTTCTCAAATCCAGAAATCTCATGAAAACAGCATATCTCAATGCGTAAAATCAAAGAGCATGATGTATGCGACATATAAAAGAAATGTAAGTATATCCGTATATCATGCAACATGGAACAGTGGTATGACATATTAAAGGAAAACCGCTCTTTTAAATGTTTCCAGTTTTTAAAATATAACATGCGGTTCCCAATTTCCCAATAAAGCCAGTTATCTATGTAGGTATAATATGTATATGCGCAAGTATAGATGTATCACTGTATATGTGCACCAATATGGGTGTACAAGTGGTATATACGCATGCATGAGTGTACAATATGTATATGCGCAAGTATAGATGGATCACTGTATATGTGCACCAATATAGGTATACAAGTGGTATATACGCAAGCATGGGTGTACAATATGTATATCATGATGCAGCAACCCTACTATGTAGTGACATGACAATTATCGATGATGAAATGTGTGAGCCGGCAAATCTGTGTACGTTTAACATACACATCATCGATAATGGTGCAGGTGTACTAGCACAGATATAAGCAATGCAATGAGAATAATATAAATGCAGCATAAGGTAAATCATATGCAAAAACTGACGGGTATACGTATCTAACATGATCGAGTCGGTGAATCAATCAATCGGCATCCAGCTTCACAACATCCCGTACGGTATACTCCATCGTACGGCATGCTCTAGTCAAGGGTACGGATCAAACCTCAAGTCAAACTCATCACGTACAGAAATTCATCATACGGCGGCATTAAGCAATCAGGGATCCTATCATCCTATAAGACGAGAAGGGTACGGACCTAACGTCTCGTACGGCTATCACTCACGGTTCACAACATATATATATATATATATATATATATCCCTATATACCTATGTCCCAGGTCACATCCGTAATAATCTCATATCAGGGGACCGGCAGGGTATAAATCATCTCAATCGACTCGCATCCGTAAACCAACATATCATCAAATCATCATATCGTGTCATATATTCCTTTCATCTTATTTATCCCTCATCAAGTCAATTTTACCAATACAATCTACCTTTACTATAAGCATAAGTATCTAAGCTAACATACACACCCGAACCATACAACAGTTTTTGAAAGATGCGAATCGTAGTTTTGAAAGTAGGAGCTACGGTGTTTTTAAAGAAAGATATCATTTGAAAATCCATAACGTCCCTCAAGGTATCTGTTTAAAAGATGCATACGATTCTTTAGTTTAGAAATAAGTATGGTTCGGATGACGTATCTATGTCGGCTATCTTGTCCTAGAATACCCTACATGGTACTAACGTCAAACGTCATCCTCAAATTCAGTCATCACATATTATCCGTATTATATCGCTTCTAACTATCCTTAGTTTCTAATATGGTTTCACTAACTATCATTTAATTTTAACCCTAGTTTCCTAATCTAGATTTCCTTAACCATATTCTATAAATCAGTTTCCATCAAAACTTTGCGAGGGTGCTATACGCCATCCACCCGACTTCCCCGGTAGATATAGATCTACTCACCGTGGTGTTCGCTTGCGGAAGTCGATAACGCCACGCTCCGTCGTCTCGGAATCCATGCGAAGGTACCTACCATAACAACACACATCACATCGCTATTAAAATCATGTTCTGAAATCCAAAACGACACGCGCCTTGCTCGTAGGTTAGAACCTATAGCATACGCGTACTAAATCAATCAAACAACCCTTGTTGTTGATGTATGAACATCCCACAACCAAATAAAAATCCTAATAACAAGAATTAGCATTTCAAAATACGGAAAACATAGCCTAAATCACACTAAAAAGCTCCCAGATTTTGACTCAGGTCAAATAAAGCCAGGCAAACAAGTCTAGGGTGATGTATACTGTGTATTTGTGCTACTAGACCAACCCCGACACCCCACCCCACCAAGTAGCCGCCCCCTACCCATAAAATCCGGCCTCCTCGGCCCCCTGGCTCTAATAGGGTTCGTTCTGTCATGGTGGTCTCCTGGTAGTGTATCTAGGTCCCTAGTATTGTTTGCTACTCTCAAAAATCCCCCGGGTTGCTCCAAATTTCCCTGCACGCCCTAAATTCTCACAAACCGACATGAACTCAAATTCCAAATCCGTATATTGCTTTCCCATACTTATTCTCAGGTCTTAAACAGCCCCTCAACAGCCACTCAAACATCACCAATCCACAACTTCACTCAAACCCTCACTAGGGTTTTCGAATTTCTACAAATCACCACCAAACCATCTTTAAACTAAACTAGAATAGAAAGAAGCATAAAACGAGCTAAACGGATGAAGCTATACCTCATTCAAGCCACTCTAGACAGCCCTAGCTCCTCAATGTTATCAAAATTCCACTTTGCTTGGTTCAATGTGTAGAGGAAGAGATGGGGATTAATTTTTGTGAAGGGGGTATAACGTTGTGGGGATTATTTGGAAATGGATCTAGGGTTTGAAGTGGTGGAAGATGAGGGTGAAGGAGATGAAGAAGGAGAAGAAAATGATGGGGGTCAACACTATGGCAGCCCCCACTCTCTCTTCCTTATTCTCACACTCTCATTCCAATCATTCACCTTTTTAACCCTTTTTCATTTCTTTTTACTTTCTCTTTCAAATTTCAAAACAAAATCACATAATACACATAAATCAACACAAATGCAACAACATGTAGCCAAATGTAACATGTCATGGTGCACTAGCCATGAAAAACTGTAGAAACACGAATTTGGCTTAATTGCGATTAGCAGGGCACTAATTGGGTTTTTATCGAAACCGCATATAAAATAATTTTAAAAATGCCAAATCCTTTAAATATACTATTAAATGAATA
Organism: Agapanthus africanus; assembly: GCA_030015575.1. Taxonomy (NCBI): domain Eukaryota; kingdom Viridiplantae; phylum Streptophyta; class Magnoliopsida; order Asparagales; family Amaryllidaceae; genus Agapanthus; species Agapanthus africanus. The sequence continues at coordinate 329,208,722 of CM057345.1, read as the reverse complement.
AATCATTTTAATTTCAATTTATTTCACAATTATTGGTATATATTTATACCCTTTTCCGAAAACCCCAATTTCGCAAATCGGGCAGTTTTCGGGAAATATATTATTTCAATATTAAATTCCAAAAACAATATTTTATATTTTCTGAAATGTTACACCTACGATGCTACCAAAGAAGCAGTCTGGGTGATGAACTTCGTTCCTACCATTGTGTGACAATGGAGTTGTCGCTTTGGCTTAGAAACCCCCGTCCCATCAGTGGTCCAAACATATTCTTAGGCAGTATCACCTAATCATGGAGATGGATGATCTCCAGGGAGATCTAGGTCAGGAGAGTAGATACAGAGGAGAATAGGGCGGATCCTCTCACAAAGGCCTATTCTTAGAGGAGACTTTTATGGGATCGTTGAGTATGAGATATTTCAACCATTGCTGATTGTTGGGTATGAGATACTACAACAGATGGCCCTAGTACAAGTGGTAGATTGTTAGTGATATGTATGCCCTAGAGGCCATTACTGTACACACGATGTATATTGTAGTGGATACTTGGACTTATATATGGAGGACTTTCTTGCTCGACATGATAGTATGCTATCTTATAGCTCTTTATCTTAACATGTACACTGATTGTCTCTATGCTACATGTTGATAAAGCCCTTAGGATGAGTACTTGTCTACCAGGATTATGATGCAGATCATACTAGTGGAGACAGTGTAGTCGCTAAGTACATCCTTCAAATGTTCCTAGTCGTGGATTTATCGAGACAGGGCAATGATATACCAGAGTAGACTAGCGTATAACTTCTCGACCCATGTAGATGGGCGATGGATGATCCCATATCCATTAGTGTTTGACATCAGAGAATGTATACGGGTGCTCAGTGGAGACTGGGTACACTGAACGGACTCGCCGAGAACTCCTAGATGGTATTATACCTATCGTCAGATAGCTGTTCTCTGGTGACACTGGTACAGGTTAGTCTGTAGACCCGAGATCGTTATAGAGACTTGTGTGATTCCCACTGTGCTTTGATTTCCACCTTACCACGTTCAAGAGAACGTGCAAAACGGTGGCTTTTAGATACATTCCCGAGTCACATGGAAGCAATGAGTGATAGGAGGGGTTTCGTCTCTCCCGGTATTGGGGGTTGATGTTGCGTTGTGCTCAATTGGCTATAATAGGAAGTAACTGGCCAGGGTTGCTTCAGAGATATACTGGTAAGTGTTATCAGTAGTTTCTCGACCCATTATGAGCCTCATATTGACACGACTTATCGAGTTACTGGGGTCTGACGTTTACCACCCCTAGACGAGATATGCGACATATTAGACGAAGAGACCGGACTGTACGGTAGTGTTACTGATTAGATTCGCAGGAGTGTGAGCAGGCTTGCTTGTTGATCTTCTGATCGCTCAATACCCAGGTGGCCGTTACGTTTAGTAGACCGCTTGCGGCTTGTGGGTGTTTGATATGATCATCACCTACTGGCAACTTATTGACGAGTCTTTAGAGTCCTATACAGGGGTTTCCTGGCTCAAGCGAAACGGAGTAGGAACAGATATGTGATATCTGCTGGACCGAGATTGATACGATATGAGATACCGTATTCTATTCTTGCGATTTGTGACATTGGTCGGTTGTATGCGATATAACCGGGTTATCGGATCAAGTGTTGATTCGATAAGTTGTTACACATGATATTAGTCGGTTATATGTGATATAGCCGGATTATTAAATCAAGAGTTGATTTGATAATCTAATGTATAATTATATATTAGATATATTACATTACATTAACTAGTATTAGATCACTTATGATTCTTTTCTCACTTGGTTTGTGCACATTGTATATATGTGATATATGCAAGTGTACATTATTTTGTGTCAAGCTTAATGATACATAACAAGATGTGTGTATGAGACTTAAACAATGCTAAGGTTAAGTTAGGGTTTTATTTATTTCTTAAGTTATAACAAAAGAGAAAAGACTTGGTCAATGTTGTCAAGCTTGGATGAAGCTTGTAGAACATTGACAAAGTCCACTCTTTTGTCATTCCTTAGAATATTTGTTAACCCAACCCTTAACCATAGCCCTTGGTTTATTCTTTACATGAGTTAGGCATGAGGGCTTAACTCACCTATGGTTTCAATAATTCTTTTTGGATGATTAATTCATATAAGTTTATATTCTTCTTCTTCTTCCTCAAAGCTTTCTAACTTCATTGGAGTTGATGGAAAAAGTGTGAGAAAATGAAATCTAAAGTGAGCCCACTTCCAACTTTATCATCCTCTACTACTTGCCATTTAGTATAGGGTGTTTGCTTCACTAGTATCATAATTAGTGAAGAGATAGCTTGGGTTAGTGTCTCCTCGACGTAGATCATCTTCGGCCTCGAAGACCTCGATGCAAGCATGTTCGTTTCTTCAAGGGAGCCTCTCTAAAGTACGGAGTTCACGATCGCAGCGAAGGGACTACTACACGGAGCTATTGAAGTGATGGACCAGTCTACAAAGGTTGTATTCCTTGCTCACTTTACTTGCAAAGTGTTTGCATTTACATTTCCGTCGATTTCTAGTTAACGATTCTTTGTTAGGGTTAGCTAAAACGACAAATTTTGAATTTGGCATGGACGATGCCTCTCGAAACCTTGCTGCCGTCTTAGGTAACCCAGCATAGTGACACTATACTAAAGAGGTTTAGTATGGAAGAATCCAAGCGTGGGAATTTACCCACGATCTCTGGACTCACTCTCTCCAAAGAGATGTCTCCTAAGACTGATTTGGAAAGAGCTCGCATGCAAGGGATACCCTATGCTTCGGAAGTAAGCTCTATCATGTACGCGATGCTATGTACCAGACCCGATGTAGCATACTCACTAAGTGTTGTGAGCAGGTATCAAGCAGATCCAGGAGAGAGTCACTGGACTGCTGTGAAGAACGTTCTCAAGTACTTGAGAATGACTAAAGAGATGTTCTTGGTGTATGGTAACGGTGAACTCCAAGTGGAGTCCTTTACCGATTTAAGCTTCCAGAGTGATAAGGATGAATCTAAGTCGGTCTCGGTATTTGTCTTTACCCTCAATGGAGGGGCGGTGTTCTGTCGAAAATATTGCATTCTTAACACGTCAATTTCCCTACTTTTATTAATCATCTAATGGTGTTTATTGTAAATATAACACGGATTACAAATTCATCTGGAAAATACCAAATACCACGCGTTATAGTTATAATCGACACTCTGGAGGGAAATTGTGTGTTTATTTTTACACGCATGATTTTGTATATCTCAACACATTTTATCGAGATTGTGTGTAGAAAATTATTCAGGTCAAAGAACTGGAATCGCAAAATTGCCGATAAAACGCAGCAAGTCAAAGAAATAAAATTTGGCAGAGATTAAGAAAAGATAATAAGATTCCAGACATCAGAAGAAGACCTTAAAGCCAATACCAAACAGTCCCAGAGAACTGATACAGTGAACTCTTCAAACGGCCGCTGAACCGCGGCCGATCCAGCCCGATCCTCCGCGGACCCGCGGCCGAGATGACTCGTCGGCGGTCGGCACTTTACCAGAGGCTCCCTCGGAACTGCCAAGCTTCTTCAAGACGCTTCATACCATCCTAGCTTACTCCAGAAGCTTCCCTACAACAGCCAAGCTTCTCATGCAAGCTTCAAAACAACCTAGCTTCTAGTGGAAAATTGGGAGAACTATAAAAGGAGAGCTAGGGCTTCATTCAAAAGGTTGTTGGTTGTTGTTGAATATTGAACCAATTAACGACACAAGTTGAGTGACACAACTTGTGATCCAAACCCTAACCCAAATCCAAATCCAAAGAAAAAATCAAGATCCATTGAGAAGCAAATCAAGCGAGCAATCTACGATCCTCTATCGCAACGCCGGTCTTCATCAAGAGCAAGAGATCCGCAACCAATCCACGACTCACGAAGATCGATGCGAAGCGAATTTCGACGGAACTAGTTACCTCTTCAAGGGAGAGATCGAGAGCAACTCTTGTAATCTCGAATTGAGGGAATGCATAATTAGTCATCGATTAATAAAGGTGATAATTGTAATTCTTGCTTTCTTTACATTCTTTCTGTCACGACCCTAAATATTAGCTCATGACCAGCACTTAAATCACGCGACGTATACAGGCATAACGAAATTTAAGTAAGCTGAAACCCAGAAATCTAAACCTTTTTAAGAAATAAAGCGGTGAAGCTTTGAAATAAAGGTATAATAAATCATGTTTTGTCTTCTAAAAAATTTGGGCAGCACCTCCTTAGTAAAAACTAGCCCCGAAAATGGGTACAACACAGAATATAAATAACAACCCCAAACGGGGGCAAATCATGCCCAACGGCGGAAACAAACACCACAAGCATAAAAAAATTATATACGACGTCCAACGGCGAAGATCTACACAAGGAAATAAAGTAAAGCAAGACATCAACCCCAAAAGCGAACATAAAACCCCTCACTCATGTCTCACAACTACAAGTCTTCTAAGTCTTCAACATATACAATTACTAGTTTCTGACTTGATGGAGTTGACTAGATACAACAGGAAAAATAATACAATAGGGGCACGATCCAATATGTACCACTTACCAAAAGCAAATCACCCGAAAGCAGCTGTATGTCAGTGATGCCTCTACTGATCCATGCGGTCAACGTGCAAGAACTGTGGCACAACGGGAGTGAGTTTCCAACTCGTGAGTAGAAAATATCATCAGGTAGAAATCGAAATAAACAACGATTCCTAGGTCAACTATATCATAAAGGTAATACTATAATATCTAGGATGACCGTATCTGCATATGTGCCAACAACATAATCAATGCCTATCAGCAAGTGGATCTCATCCAACCAATATAATCAATGCCAGTATGCATGTGTATCTCATATACGTGTCAACCAATAACACAAAAACATCATGCATGTAAATATCATGAAAACATATGCAGGTAAATTTGAGGATATAAATCAACTTTTGTCGCTCACAGACACATCAAATCCCAAAATCTTCAGGCACCGCATCCTCAGATCGGCCATCATATCCAGTAAGTCTCATGTAACCTGAGTGTCAAATATCGACACCTGAAACATCATGAAAACATATACCTGTATGTATGTATATATATATATATGCATGTATAAGGATATCAACCACGTATGTCCATCGACGATACGTAAAAATCATGGAAACCTGAGTGTCTAACACCGACACTCGAAACATCATGAAACCCGTGTCCAGCATCGACACATAAATCCTCATAACTCAGGCGCCGTCACTACGACTGGCCCTGATGTCATGTCCGTACATCACTCCGGTCGGTATCCCCACGATAACCGCTGAGTCTAAATACTATCACCGGTAGGTACTTGCCCAGCCTTCCAGGCTCATCGCCATCATCTGTGATCTTCTTGCCGAGGGGAACCATACCGAGCTCCACCATGTCCCCGCACACGGCCCACTCCACTCCTCGCATTGGGTATATATCACAAATCTCAGAACCGAGAAATCTCATGGTGGACGCTGAAATATCATTTCAAGAGAAACCGGGTTTTCAAACAATATATAGTTTCTTGAAACACCCCCACGGTTCTCAAATCCATAAATCACATGAAATCCATATCTCAATGCGTAAATCCATGAAAACTGATATATGCAACATAAAACAGCAATATGAGCATATTGAGGGAAAACCGCTCTTTTAAATGAATCCAGCTTTTAAAATATATCATGTGGTTCCCTAATCCTCCGAAATCAAGTGCAGCATAAGGTGTACATGTAAATGTAGCAAGATATAAGTATCTACATGTAAGCAAGTATGTATGATATATTTCATAAGCGCAATAGCACAAAAATCAATGTCTCAATATCACATGTCAATACAATACCACTTAGGGGTATATGCAGCTATAGCGAGATATATGGGTGTACATGTCAGTATGTATGCATGATGTACATGTAGCTGTAACAAGTATATCATGGCATGATGTAGCATTACTACTGTATAGTGACATAGCAATTATCGATGATGAAGTGTGTGAGCCGGCAATCTGTGTAAGTGTAACATACACAGCATCGATAATGGTGTAGGTGTACTAGCACACGTATGTGAAATGCAATGAGAATAACATGAATACAGCATAAAGTACATCGTAAGCGAAACGCTATAAGGTATACGTATCTACAATATGTATATGAGTCTGTGAATCTAACAATCAGCATCCAGCCTCACAACATCACGTACGGTACAATCCATCGTACGGCATCCTCTAAACAAGGGTATGGATACATCAACAGGTAAAACTCATCGCGTACGGTAATCCATCGTACGACGGCATAAAACAATTTGGGATTCTATCAACCTATACCTCAACGGGGGTACGGATCTAAGTCTCGTGCAGCATATCACTCAATATGCAAAACATTATCCGTATATATATACCTATCTCTCAGGTCACATCCATGTCAATCTTGTATCAGGGGACCGGCAAGATATCAACTATCTCTTATCGACTCACATCCATATAACGATATATCATATTAAGTCATCATATCACATTGCATACTCGTTCATCACATTAATATCTCGCATCTCATTATATAAACGTCACACTTGTTCTCTTTCAAATCGTACCTATCATGATTTACTTCTCATTTCATATTCTCATATGTCAATATTTTCATTTGTGTCAACTTCTATTATATTATCGTTTGTAAATCCTACAATCATGTCCGTCGCATGTCATTTTGTAAGATTTCAAAAAAAAAAAAAAAAATATTATTTTTAGGAATTTTTTTAATTAAATAATAAAATATTGAATATTTTAATAAGGTGGTATAATTAAATACCGATAAAAAAAATTGGAAAAATTATGGAAATTACTAAAAAGAGGGTGTTTTATGTGAATTATGCAAATTATATGTTTTTATGTTTAATTATACACTATTTAGTGCTAATCGCGATTAAATATCGCTAATCGCGCATTAAGCTTGTTTTGTGCAAAACAGGCATATGTCTTTTTTTTAGCACTTGTTAGATTCTTCTTTCATGCTTTCTTCTTTTTATCATGCATGGTTATAAATTAAAGAGAAGGAAAAGAAAAGAAAAGAAAAGGAATATGAATAAAGAAGTAAGGTATGGGCAAGTGAGAGAGTGAGAGGTAAGGGGTCTCCCATTGACCAAGACCCTTGTTTTCTTTCTCATCTTCATTATTCTCTCTTCTCCTCTCACTTGGGCTACTTCCCTCTTCCTCCCCCCATCTCAAAACCCATACAACTCCATGAAAAATTCATCAAAACCCAATCCCCACTTCATTAAAAATGTGTATGAGCTCACTAGCTACACCTTGGACCAAGAAAGCTTGCATTCTGGACACTTGGGGCAACTCAAGAAAATTCTTGAGTTGCCAAAAGTGGTATTCTCTTAACCATTAGCCTAGTATTTCCATTGCTTTTACATCCATGTTTGTTTAGAACCGATTTGGTGTCGTTTAGTGAGATTTGGAAATTTCTAGTTTGGGTTTATGGAATTCTTGAGTTGTGATGTGTAATTGAGCTTAGAAGAGGCCACACAAACCCCCTAGTGGTAGAATTCAGACCCAAACCAGAGATTAGAACCCCGGAATACGAACTTAGATAACCCGATATCGGAAAATTGTGGATTCTGTGAGTGTAAAATGAAATCTGCTAACACCCGGGTGTCCTGAAAATTATTTAGCAAAAACAGAGAGATGTGCAGGTGATTTAGAACATACCATAAAGACCCGAGACCCCACTTCTACCATAGCGCCGCAGATTTATTCTATCTGGCCGCAATTTTCAGCCAGACCTGGAGCTTTGTGGTTCGTGTTTGGTCTGTAGTTCCATCTCCTATAAACTAGACCCTTGGCATATGCAAAATTGGCTGTTTTGACCTAGGGTAAAATCTGGAACCATTTCTAGAGTTGCTGTTTTGATTCGGGGTTTCGTTTTGCGTATTTTTAATTCTGGATTTTTGTGATTTGTGTTGTATTCGATCACTTGACGTTTGTATGTCGAATCGAGTGTTATTTGGTGGTTTTGAAAGCGTAGTCCATAGGTTCTAAGGTATAGGCCTTTAGCGTGTCGTTTTGGTTTTCCGATGTGAGTTTAATACGCATTTGCGATACGTTATAATGTGTAGGTATCCCATGAGGACTTCGAGACGATAAGCAAGCACGTGGCAACGTCGGCAACGGAAAGCGAAGAGCAAGTGAGTAGATTATATCTACGGGGGAAGTAGGGTGGATGGCGTATAGCACCCCCGCAGTTCGATGTATAGTATGCTATATATATATACTATATATATGATATCTTTATAAGAGACATGGATATTCGAGATATGATTGGGTGCTCAATGGTTAGATTAGAGTTATTAGTAGTGAACTAGTATAGCTTCTTAGTCACGAACCCTAGAATAGGTTTTCACCCACACGCACACACATGCATGCTTGTTATACTTGTGCGTATATGGGAATAGATATATATATATACACACATAGGTATGGGACTATGTATACATATACACGTATACCTACACGTGGATGATGAGGATTGTTATGGTATTTGGAGATAAGTCGATGAGTTTGGGCATGGTGCCACGAGATCGGTGATACGATGTGGTTCGTATTAGGAGATATGACATGAGATTTTTGCGGGCTTTTAGGCGTGTGTTTTCATACACGTACACATATATTTATAGATGGTATCAGCTTGTACTAGACTTAGATCAGTACCCTAGTTCATGTGATATGATGATAAGGATACCAGATAATTGATGAGATAAATGTGAGATTCGACCCATACCCAGATTTGGGATGCCGTACGACGGATTTACGTACGAGCTATATATTGATGATAGATCCGCACTCTTGACTCGAGGATGTCACATTGTATATTGTATCATATGTGTTACTATTGAGGCGGGATTACCGACCGTTATATTTATATGTATATCGACTCAGATTTAGGTGGTTTCCCATACCCTTTCGGTTAGACTGTTCGTTTAGTTCTGTAGTACTTAGTAGATGTTAGACTAGACCCGAGTCATACCTATTTCAAAACTAACTAATCGTGAGTACTTTAAAGACAGGTCAAGGGATTCTACAAACATTTTCAAAACACGCATTTTTTCCTAAAAACACCGTAGCCCTTATTTTTCTAAACACCACGATTCGTGTTATTTCAAATGGCAAAACAGTATGATATATATATTGATGTAGATTCTTCACTGTTGCGTTTATTATTCATTTTCCGCCTATTACTGCTATTCGCATAGCGTTGCATGTTTAAATGTGTTTATTGTTATATTAAACCCATGCTGTCAGGACACCAGCACCATTATCGATGATGCGTATGTTCCACGTACACCTGCTTGCCGGCTTACACATTTCATCATCGATAACTTTCATGTCACTACACTGTGTAGTACTGTTGCATCAGGATATGACCCCTTGCAGGTCATACTTGCGTATATACCTACTTGTACATCCATATTGGCGAACATACGTATTGCAGGACATACTTGCGTATATACATACTTGTACATCCATATTGGCGCACATGCGTATTGTACACTCATACTTGCGTATATACCTACTTGTACATCTATATTGGCGCACATGCATATTGTGCACTCATACTTGCGTATATACCTAGTTGTACATCCATATTGGCGCATATGCGTATTGTACACTCATACTTGCGTATATACCTACTTGTACATCCATATTGGCGCATATGCGTATTGTACACTCATACTTGCACACATACCTTTTTGCACATACATAGATGATTTTGGCATGATTTTAGAGATTTGGAAACCGCAAGATATATTTTAAAACTGGATTCATTTGAAAGAGCGGTTTTCCCTTGATATGTGCATATTGGTATTCCATGTTGCATAATATACTGACATGCTTACATTTCTATTATATGTCGCATATATCATGCTTTACGATTATACGCATTGAGATATGTTGTTTTCATGAGATTTCTGGATTTGAGAACCGTGGGTATTTCAAAACAAAGTCTGTACTATTTTAAAAACCCGGTTTCTCTTGATATGATATTTCAGTGCATCCACCATGCGTTTTCTCGGTTCCGAGACGTGTGATATGTGAAACCCGATTCGAGGAAGTGGACGATTCCGTTTCCGGGTACATGGTGGACCCGGTATGGTACCCCGGGGCGAGAACGAATTTTCTGTGCATTAGACGGTGAGCCTGGCAGAGGGACCACTACTTACCGGTGATAGTGTAAAATTTCAAAAAAATAAAATATTATTTTTGGGAATTTTCGTAATTTAATATTAATTTTTAATGAATATTTTAATAGTCGGTATAATTAAATACCGATAAATGGTGAAAATTCTGGAGAAAATTTTAGAAATTCTAAAATAAGTTATTTTGTGGAAATATGCCATTTTACAGTTTTTGTAATGGATTATATGGTATTCTAATGTTAATCGCGATTGAAAATCGCTAATTTGTATTTTTGGCTTTTTGTGCAAAAATGTGCACATGACATTTTCTACACTTGCACACTTGTCTCATGTTTTGGACTCATTATAAGCCTAGGGTTGAACCATGATAGATGACCTTGGTGGTTTAACCCATTTGGTTAAGCTAATTGGGTTTAATTAAGGGTTTTAGTTTTTAGGCTTAAATTAGGGTAGGGGTTGACTAGTAGGTAGGTGAGAGAGAGGGAGAGCCATGATGGTTTGGGCATGCTAACATCTAATGGAAAGACAAGGGTGAGGGGGGTTCACTTGAGGTTATGCCTTAATCCAATGTTTCTTTCACACTCCCTCTCATTAATCACATCTCTCCATCACATCTCTCACTCTCACACTCCACCATCAAATACCCAACACTTCACCCTACATCACCACAACAACATCACTTATCCCACAGCAGCTGCTGCTACTACAGCAGAAAGAAAAAAAAAGAGAAAAGGAAATAGCAACAACAACAATAACAACAGCAGAGGCAGCACCATTGCAAGCTGCAGCAGCAAGCAGAACAGCTGCATCAGCCACAAGGAGCAGCTCATCAGTAGCATCAGCCCTTCCTCCTTCCTTCATCCTTCCTTTCTCCTTCATCCTAGAACACTCTTGAGGTATAATCTTGCAACCCAACTCCTTTTTGTCAAGTTATGGTTAGTTAGCTGAAAGTTACTGTTATATCCATAATTTAGTGCTAGTTTAGGCAAAACTTGAGTGAGACTTAACCAAGTGTGGTTTTGATCGTTAGTATAACCTTATTAGGTGTTTTTGAGACCATTGTAACCAATATTACCCCATATTCCTAGTATTTACCAGAGTTATTTGACTTGGCGTATTTTAGCGTTTTTGTCGATTTTGAGACCTTTCTGAGATCTGCTTTCACCCGGGGCCTCCTAGGGAAAAATTGACTTGGAAGTGAGCTGTGCAGGCACCCTGGAACCACTACCCAAAGCCCTGGCCACCAATTCCAAATCCCGGCCGCAAATTTAATCCTCCTGGCCGCAATTTGTGGCCAGAGCAGCATAAAACTGCCTCGTTTTGCGTGCACAGCCCCTTTTCATGTAAAAATTAACCCCCGGTATGTCTAGTTTTGACTGTTTCCTGTTAGGGTAAAATCTGGGTTCATTTTCATGAGTTGGCGTATGATTTACGACGTGTTTTCGTATGGATTTTGGTATTCGATGATTCGTTTCTGTCGGGTGGCGTTTGGACGACAACGACAGCGGATATTGGCAGTGTTTGCACACAAGGTCACAGGTTTTTACCTATGGGCGTAGCGTGCACCATTTTGGGTTCCGATGTGATTTTCATGTGTTTTAGCGTGTGATATCTTTGTAGGTACTTCGCGTGGCGTCGAGGCGTTGGAGATGCAAACGGCGACATCGGCACCGGCATACATAAGCAAGGTGAGTAGATTTATATCTATGGGGAGAAGTCGGGTGGATGGCGTATAGCACCCCCGCAATCCGTGGTGATGTATACGGATGCGTATACACACCAACAATTTATTATTTGTTGATTGGGATTAATTATTGATGTTCAATGGATGTTGGTATATTGGATTGGGGAAAAGTTACGAAACCATAGGGTAGTGGGTGCACTACACATACATACACACATACATACACACATACATACTTGCATACATCCATGTTCATATGTGGTTATGGGATTCTATATAGTTATGTGTTCACATGGATTTGAGGATGATACATGGGATTGACATGAGTCGATGAGTTGATCTGAGATTATGATATCGGTGATATGATAAAACTCATAATTAAGATACACCTTGATACTTTAGAGGATTTTGGGAATGATGATGCCACAGTAATAGTGACATATATATTATGTGATCGACATATGATTATGATATACGATGGGATATGATATGATATGTCAGGATACTTATGATAGGCCGCCTTGGGCGATGTATATTCTTATGATGCTATATGAGGATAGTATCGATATATACTAGATTGTCGATCAGTAGTCAGATCTTGATTATGTTGATGATGTTAGTATTGTACTAGACATAGGTCAGTACCCAGATGATAATGATCTTGATAAAGAGAATACTTAATGAATGACATGATAAATGTGATATTGACCCGTACCCGGATTTGGGGATGTCGTACGACGGATTTACGTACGAGCTGTATTTTGATGTTTGATCCGCCTACTTGATTTGGGAATAACCGATTATAGAGATATGGTATTGGATGCGATATGATCGAGGCGGGATCACCGACTATATATGTATATATATGTATCGACTCAAAGGTTAGGCGGTTTCCGTTACCTACTGTTAGCCTTAGCTCAGCCTTTTAGTGGTATAGCAATATGACTCATTATGGCATTAGATGCAGTTTAGTGATCATGGTGTTCAGTATTTCAGTCCTCGCATATTATTATTATTGCTCTGCATCGCATACTGTTGTGATTCATATTTTATTATTGATATCCTGCTGCTAGGACACCAGCACCATTACCGATGATGCGTATGTACCACGTACACTTATTTGCTGTCGCACACACATCTTCATCGGTAATTGCCATGTCACGTACACTTAGAAAATATTATTGCCTGATTTAGCTTGTTAGCTAGTAGTGACATGATATTAGTGCATTGCCTCATATGCCAGCTTGACATTGTAGCTATTACTTGCCTCTGCATGCATACTGTTATTCATTATATGCTGCATTCATGGATTCTCATGCTCATATTCATGATTTCACATGCTATTGATGATTTGGATTCGGGTTTCCATGATGTTTTCTGGATTTGGAGGAAAACCGCAAAACATACATATAAACTGCTTTCTCTTTTAATAAAAAATGCGGTTTTTCCATGATGTATGAGTCGTCCACCATGAGTTTGCTGATGTATTTTGAGACCCGATTCGAGGAGTGAAGGAACCGTTTCGGGTACATGGTGGGCCCGGTGCGGTACCCCGGGGCAAGAAGATCGCAGGAGATGGCGTTGAGCCTGGCAGGGGAGCACGACTGACCGGTGATTTTACCCGACACGTCGGATATCCGGAGGATACCGTCGTAGTCATGAGATGGATGGTAGGGGTCGAGCTGAACTGACGGCGCCCTGGATATTATGATTGAGACATTGAGATTTGAGATACTGAGGTACAGAGATTGTGATACAGAGATATCGAGATATTGAGATTTATGTTTTGTACCGATGCTAGGCACTGTTTTATGCTAATTTCATTATGATACCTCATTTTAAAAATACAGAAATCTCACAAAGTTATGAAAGCAGTTTTCTTCAGTACATGCATTCTGTTTCATGCATTCATACAGCATTCATATGATATATTGTCACCTGATGCACTGACATGTACACATGGGTTTACACTTGGGTTAGATATTTACCCTAGACATGGTTAGAGATTGCTGGCTATATATTTGAGGATTATATATATATATTGATCGTATGACCTAGGATTGCGTCATACATGCGATTTCTGTTCGTAGATCTTTTTCTACTCACGAGTTGGCAACTCACCCCCGTTGTGCCCCAGTTTCTTGCAGGTGTTGCCGTACGGATTTCATTACGGCTTTATGGGCACTGTACCTTTCGGGCGACTTTCTAGTAGGTGGGTTATTGTATCTTACCCATCATTATACATTGTATATTGTATTTCAGTTGTATCTAGAAGTTCCATCAACCAAACATGTATTTATTTGAGATAGAGACCAGTGATATATATTCTTCGACCTTAGAGTCGCGTATTATATTTCCTTGGGTTCTTGCTGGTTGAGCTTCATTTCTGTTGTGATCCTCGCCTTTAGGCGTTGTATATTATGTTGCATACAGGTTGAATTGATGTGGTTCTTCCTACTCTCTACTCCTTTTCTTGGTTTGGATTTCTGGGTTTCGGCTTACTTAGCATACGTACGCCTTGAGACGTTCGTAGTCTAAGTGCCGGTCATGTTCCGTACTTTCGGGTCGTGACAGATAGTATTTGGACCTGGCGGTTATCCGAAGGATACCGACCTGAATCATGAGATGGATATAGGCCGATCTGTACTGTCGGAGCCCGTAGGCCGATCCCGCAGATGATACGGAGCCTGAGATATATAAGGATTTACGTGCCGATGCTGGGCACAGGTTTCATGATGTTTTCGAGTGTCGATGCTGGACACTCAGGTTCTATGATTTTGATGTGTCGCGAGAAATACACGTTGAATTATATCCTCATACTTCCATGCATATGCTTTATGATATTTACATGCATGATGTTTTGTGTCATTGGTTGATACGTGGACGAGATCCACATGCATACAGACATTGATTATATAGTTGGATGATATCCACCTACTTATAGACTTCATGATATAGTTGACATTGATTCATGTTGATTACATTGATCATACCTCATATTTATGATATGTTGCTACCTGAGGCACTAGCACGAGCACTTGGTACTACACGTACATATAGATGTTTACCCTTGCCACCTTATCATGCTTCAGACTTTATCATATTGAGGATATATATATATATATTACTGATCGTATTGACCTAGAATTGAGTCGTACATACGATTTCTGCTCTGTGATGTTTTCTACTCACGAGTTGGCAACTCACCCCCGTTGTGCCACAGTTTCTTGCAGGTTTTGCCGTACAGGTTTCATTGCGGCTTTCTGGCATACTGCTTCCTTTCTTAGTGATTGCTTTGGTAGGTGGGTTCACTCGCATCGTGACCACCTTTGTACTTATTTATTTTCGTTGTTGTATCTAGAAATTTCAATAACCAGACTTGTATATTGTTTCAGACTTAGAAAACTAGTTGTGTATTATTTCGACCTTAGAGTCGCGCTTGTATTATTATGGTTTTCTTGGTGATTTTGAGTTTTCCTTTTGAGTTTTGATCCTCGCCCTTCGGCATTGTATATTATATTGCTTGCGTGGTTGTGACCGTCGATTGACGAAGAGCTTGCTCCCGCTATGGGATGCCTTTTATCATTGTGCATATATTATTCTTGTTGTACCCCGTTTGGGGCCAGTTTTTACAAAGGAAACTCCGCCGAAATTTTCAGAAAGGACTTGAGATTTTAAATATGCAAATTCGGCTTACTTACTAAAAAAACCCTTATTTAAAAATATGTTTTCTTCACTTCTTTTTTTAATTGGTTTAGATTTCTGGGATTTCTTGGCTTGCTTGAATTAGATGGGGTCCTATAGACTTCATATGATTCAAGTGCCAGTTGCGTACTATTCGGGTCATGATAAAGTTGGTATCAGAGCGCTAAGTTAACCTTGGTTCGAGTCTAAGTTTGACTATGCGGAGCCGAGAGCGTTTGTATATATTCGGAACTTAGGCTTGACCTTACGAAACTTAGACTTAGTCGAGGGGGTATTACACCCAAACTTTCGTCGCATAGGTTGACCTTGGTTGATGGAGTAGGTGACTTAAGAAGAGTGACGGACCGTATGTATGTTCCGCGGCATACTTACGATACGCCACTCCGCTTAAGGAGCCTTAGGATGTACATTTCCTTACACAGTGTTATATTCATTCCTATGTGTTGGATATAGTGCCCTCAGAGTCAATTATTGGATCACAGGCACGTGATTGCAATGATTGAGAGAGGACCTATACCGGTAGGACAGTCTTACTCAAGAGGATAGTATGATATCTAGTTTATCTTTATCATCGTGTACATGCTTTAGGTGACATTACAGGTCACTATTGCACGTTGATAGAGCCCATAGGATTCTTGCTTGATAGCCAGTAGTATGATGGCGATCATATTCGTGGGAGCTGGGGTCTATAAGCACATCCTTAAAGTGGTCCCTTGACCTAAGAGTTCGAGACTGGGCATCGATACTCCATTAGTAGACTAGTGTATATAGTCGAGACCCCGACGAGGGGCGGTGGCCGGTCTCACAAGCCATTGGTGTCAGTTGGTTCCCCTGAGATGTATACAGGTGCTCATTGGGTTATGAGTACACCGGACAGTACTCGCCGGGAACATGCTAGTTGGTATTATACCTGATGTCAGATAGCAGTTCCCTGGTGACATGTGTAAAGGTTAGTTCATCGACCTGAGATCGTCATTTGTCTCGTGTGAGTTCCCACTGTTCTTTGATTACTACCCTACCACGGCTCAAAGGAGTCGTGCAAATAGGTTTTAGTTGGTACAGTCCCGAGCCACATGGAGGAAGTGATCGGATCGGCAGGGGTTTCGTCTCTCCCGGTATTGGGGGTGAGATCGCGTTGTGTCTAGGAGAGCCATTACACGAAGTCTTTGGCCAAGGCAAGAGATTTACTGGAAGGTATTCCAGTAGTATCTCAGGGTGTTCTGGGCTACACTCCGACACGACTTGTACCGCTTTTGGGGGTCAAACTTTTACCAACCCCCTAGGCCCGACATGCGATGCTCATAGACGAACGGACCGGACTGTACGGATATTGTCACTGACAGGCTCAGTAGGATGTCAGGATGAGTTCACTCATCGACCTCCCTTTTGGTCAGTACCTGTTAGCCCGTTACGTACAGCTAGTACCACTGACGTGCTAGTGGTTAAATCCCAAGCCAAAGTATTGACGAGTCTTTAGAGTCCCCCACAAACAGTTTCTCAAGTTTCGGGCGAAACGTTGTAGAGGCCGTATGGTATTATGGCAGGGTCCGATCATATATGTGCAGTCATGCACGGATCATGATCGGACGGATCATACTACCGGGCTTTGGTTTAAGCCGGATCCTAGTATCAGATTTGTTGGATTACTTTAGTCTCATCGTATTCGCATTCAGTTAGAATGCTGATGCAGGCATGTATATACAGGTGAGGGGTATCCTTGTAATCCGTCACGAGTTTACTTTAGATGTTGCCGTATCTTTTTATTGTTGTAAACATTTGGGTTAATTTTTACAAATGGAAATAATGTGCTAAAAGTCATGATTAGGAGCATTAATTGTGACACATACACAAGTGATGACTCACGGTCTCTTTCTTTGTGTATGTGTCACATTATTGATTAATTTATGGGTTGATATGATAAGATGAGAGAGTGGGGGCAGCCAAGAGGGGAGAGTTTGCTCTTGTATTTTATCATCTCACTCTCTCATTTTTATCATAGAAGACATAAGAAAAAGAAAGGCTTCTTCTTCTTCTTCTTCCTCTAACTCATAACCTCCATTGATGGCTTCATCTTCAACCTCCATCCATACACTCTCATGCGTTGAGAATCAATGGATGCAAGAGACAAAGTGATCACACACATTCTCTACATCACCTTGGACATGTCGGCTAGCAAACTTCATGTCCGAATTGGTTCGGATGAAGCGGGATCCCGTTAAAGGATTCGAAGATGTGGCGCCCTTTCCGACACGGAGACCGAAAATCAAAGATGCCGCGAGGAGCTTGGGTTGGTGGCCAATGACCGAAGGACACGGATCTATCGGTATAGCTTTTCTAAACCTTGTCTAGTTAGCTAGTTATAGGTTAATGGTTCGATCCAGGATTAAAGTCTGCGATAGCGCCGGTTTCAAGTTTTTGAAAAAGTTTTCATTTTTGCATTTTGGACTCGAACAGACGGCCGGGGCGCTACCGTAGACTTACATGGTATCAGAGCCATGCCATTAACCTTTACTAGCTTACTTTAACGTGTTTAAATCATCGATCGAACGAAATTTCCAAAACCGCTATTCCAATTTTGCAGTTTCTGTTGAATTTTTTTTGTGGTCTAAAATTTTTTTTGGGTATGTCAGAAAATCAGGCTGGCTTTTCTAAGACCACTGCAGAAATTTTGTACAACGATCTCACTGTAACGCCGCGGAGCCGCGGCATTACCCACGTTTTGGCCGCGGTTCCGACGCACTACTGTAGCTTCAATGCACCAAATTTTCTACAGTGGTCTCTGACTTAGAATTGGGGTTTCTGGTATTTTTAGTTTGGGCCTAGATTATTTTGAGTGCTGCAGTTGTACTTGGGGCCCACTTCGGGAAATTTTGTCGATGATAAATTTTAAATATGTTAGTTCACAGTGCTTACTTTATATCTGCGACCGTAAATGTCATTCGAGCGGTAAATCTTGTCTAATTGCTATAGTTCTTTTAGACAGATTTGCGAACGTGACATTCACGTTGATGTTCTGTGTTGTGCTGTGATATTGCGGATTTGTCGTGGTGGATAGCCTGGATGCAATGGTAGTACAGTTTGGTATTATTTGTACATTTGATATTGCGGGGCGAGCGTCCGACATGTAGACTGTCGTCACTGCCTGTTTGTATATTATTCTTTTGGGGCACGACCGAGCTGAGGTCGATGTACCCGTTGTATATTTTACTTTCTGTACTAGGATTACCCAGTGGAGGGGTGCACGGGTAGCCGGGTTTTAGAAGGCAATGGGCCCGCATCTCATGGCTTTGAGACGGAGGGGGCTTCACTCTAGAATTGGCGGGCTATTCGGCGCACTCGTAGGGGGTACAGGTTGAGCTAAGGAGGGGTGCTCAAGTTACCGGACTCCGTGAAGTGCTGGGTGGTCCATTCACTTTGCTGTAGGGGGCTGCCTCGCTTCAGGTTTTGGCGGGTAACTTGCCGCACTCGTGGGGGTCTAGGATTTCATTGGACAGGCTATCCACACGACCAGGGGAACGTCGGGTTTCAATAGAGGCTCTATGAAACCCGGGGATCCCAGATTATCAGTATTGTTCTGTGATGCTTATTACATTCCTGTGATATTGCATTTTATCATGCCATGAACGATTATTATATATTGATATACATACTAGTAGATGTTGTATATGTTTTACACCAGCGCTAGTCCAGTCCCCGTTCTGTCATTAGTTAAGTAACCTAACGGGTGATGACGGGACTCAGTGGCGAATGTGGATGACATATACGTACATCATATTTTCGTTCTTTTGTGGTGTGATTAATTGATGGGACTGCATTGATTCGAATCAATGCAAGCTAAATAAACCTATTTGATGTTGTTGGAACATTTTTCAAAAAGCTGTTATTGCAAGGACGTTCTCTTTTGTTTTGCACAGTGGTATTCGGTTACGAATATCCAACACCTCAGTCAACGAGGCAAGGGCGGAGATCCCTTCACCGGTAGTGACCCCTCAGACAGAAGTTTGCGTCAGGGTAATAACTTCACTATAGCCGATTGCCTTTTTTGCTTTGCATCGTGGTATTCAGTTGGAATATCCTGCACCTCATTCGACGGGGAAAGTGCCGAGATCCCTTCACCGGGAGTGACCTCTTTAGCAAAGGTTTTCGCCACTATATTTATAAAAAGCTGTCCGGTACCTTCAACGATATCAAGTTCATTACGTTAATGGTTTTTCGCCAAAAACCATTCGTATCCCTCCATCATTTCAGATGGGTAGCACTTAGTATTCATGCTATATTTGTTGGCGTTCGTCATGGCATAGTGTATGGTAGCTATTTGTTACTTTTCTGCTGCATAGATAGATGCGTTGGTTTGGGACAGTCGTATAGCCTTGTCGACCTTCGTCAAGGGCTTGTACGAGTGGGTTCAAATTAACCTAGACAATGATGGGTAGAACTTGACATGTGACTTATGATTTGTTGGCCTTCGTCAAGGTCATAAGAGCATGGGGTAAAAATCACATCGGCAGTTTCTAAAGAAACTGAAACTTGCCACGCATGCACATACCTTCTGGAGTGTGATAACGTGAGTGGATTCCATCACGTTATCATGCGATGATAGTTGGATCCCGATTCCCACTGATGAGTAGGTTTACTCCTCGGGCGATCCCGACCAATTCTTCTTTCAGGTTTGGAGGAGAATTTGACCATACAGTGGGAGGTTTCCTGATTAGATAAATTGATAACCATTCTGATCTAGGTTAGAGTGCACGCTGAGTGTTTCTTTTCTCTCTCTCTTTGGCAGCGACCATGGCCCGACCCTAGACTATGACTCAGTGACCAAGTTAACCGAGCTTTCTTAAAACACTGGCTTTTGGATTATCAGAGTTGCATACCTCATCACCACTCCAACTTTTACCCTTTTCTCCAGAACACCCCGTATTACTACAAACATCCACTTCCATTGGATAAAACCATCATATGGTTATATACGAACTCGAAGGAACTTGTTCCAGATTCGAGGATGGTTTCCGGTTCTGGGGAAAATGAATATGACTATTCAGTTGCCTTTTCCTTTTACCTTCTCTCAGGTTGCGAGTGCTCCTTGGATTAGGACGGTACACCTATTACGCTAATTGGATAGTCTTCATCCAAACCATAAGCAGGTGTCGAAAGGTAGGGCATGAAGAAAACCATTTAGCCTAAAAGGTGTACAGAAGGTATTAAGTAAAGACAAATAAAGGGATTAGTAAGAGGGCAAAGTAAATTACGACTGCTATTCACGACCAAACCAAGTATTTTTTCGCCAATCCTACATCACCTTTGTATTTCCCCAGAACACTCCGTATCACTACGAAGATCCACTGTTTATTGGATACTCCATCGTATGGTTATATACGAACTCGAAGGGACTTGTTCCAGTTCGGGGATGGATTCTGGTTCAGGAGAGATAAGAATATGGTTTATTCAGTTGTCTTTTATCTTTACCTTCTCTCGCGTTGCTAGTGCTCCGAGGATTAGGACAATACACCTATTACGCTTATTGGATAGTCTTCTTCCAAACCACAGGCTGGTGCCGAACGGTAGGGAAGGAAGAAAACCATTTAGCCTAAAAGGGTGTACAAAAAGTAATGACTAAAGACATAAAAGTGATTTGGAGAGATGGCAAAGAAATATACGGTTACAGTTGTGAATCTGATGATGGAAGAGGCATTACTAGGAATACCCGGATACCCCTTCGAAACATTTACATGTTTCAGTTTCACTGTGTATTGTTAAAAGAAAACTGATTTCCCAATTAACCCTTGCTCCAGGGTATGTATTTATCAGGTTTGATTCTCACAACTGTATGGTTTTACAGATGATGAGTAGGAGTAAGTTATTGGGAATTGGGTGATCATCCTCATTATATCGGGATTCGTTGTAATTGGTGATATTTGAGAAAATCACCAGGGTAGTTTGCCGGACGGCAAATATTTGGTTTTGAATATCCGTTGTTATGCACCAATTTCAAATTGATATATCTGTACTTTTATTTTTATAAAGTGAGATATAACTTTTTGAAATTATGTCCATCATATTTACCTATATCAGTGGATGGTTAGGTAAGGAGTATTAAACGGCGGTGTAATTCTTCTTAACCATAAGTACAATTTTCAACCTACGACGCACAGGGTTTGAGTTATTCAACTCAAGCGGACTTATACAAAGTATATTGTATGTTGTCCTGTGTCTATTTGGATAGAGGGTTGGTACTCGTACTATATTCTGTTTACTTGTGACTTCTCTAGTTCTTAGATATGTTTTTCGTAGAAATGCAAGGTTTAAGTTTTGAGAAATTATAGGTATAAGAATAAAGTAGAGAATCAGGTGTTGCAAGTATCAAGATTCTTCAAGGTGATCGAAGATGTAGATAATTGTGTATGGTATTCAGTTGATAGTAATGATTATGAGAACTTGCTTCTCTTTCAGGTTACTCATATCTGCATATATTCCTAAGTTGAGTAATGCTGATCGGCATCTCTCCATTTAGTTGACATGCACTGGAAACAACTGCATGATTTGAATCTGGTTCCAATTAAATCAGTGCCTCTGTTTCTATATTGGATATAGAATAGTTCATATCTTAACAATATTAAGGTACGGGGAGTTGTCCGGCTTATGCTTAAAACCAGATTCTGGATAACTCAATGCACGTTTCTGTAATAGCTATTTTTGGGTTGACCCGGGCTATGACGAGGGTTGACTTTCTACCATTTGGAAGATCAATAGTGATATTGTTCTTGACTCACCACGGTTTTGATAAAAATGGATTTTTCAGAAAACAGTAGTGGGAGTATGGTAGAACTGGAAGTGATTCCAGAACAGCAAACGATTACTCAAAATTTGATAAGAACCTAAAGATTCAATCTGGTTTGATATTCCATTAGCCACTCCGCGGATATGGTGGGTAACCTCAGGCACCCGAGAGGTACTCTGGTAGCCTCAAGGACGGTGATAGGGAGGTTCTTGTTTAGCCAAACTTGCCATTGCTGTTGTTCCAGACTGTGAGACCAGATCAGTCGAAAATATTGCATATTTTAACCGGCAATTTCCCTATCATCTGCATACATATAGAAGTGTACGGTATTCATAATTCACATATTAGCAAATCGGTCGCAAAATATCAAATTAAATGTATTCGACCTTAAAACCGGCATTTCTAGGGAAATTGACTGCATTGCATTACATAGCATATTTTCTATATATCGCAACCCTTGTTTCGAAGTCTGTGCAGGAAAAGAGAAGCTTGCTCGATCATTACATTGCTCGACCATTACAATTGCTCGTAAACTCACTAAACTCAAATCTGGTATCAACACAGAAAGGATTATACAAATCAAAACATGAGAGAAAAGCCCAAACTCCAGTGGAAAGCTTCACCAGAAAGTCAAAGGCCCAAGCTTACCAACAAGCCGCGGAAGCGCGGCACATTGGGTGTACATGCGGCGGATCCGCGGTGGGCCCAGGGAATTAGTTCCCCAATTTCAGTGCACAACTCCTGTTTCAGTGGCTACAGTTCAAAAATGCATGACATCTTCCAGAAGACTCCAGATATTTCTACCAGATCAGCAAACACCTTGAGTTACATTACATTAGCCTAATACTTCTAGAACTTTCCCTAAACCCTAGCTTAAACCCTAAGCTAAAGTCTAACAAACTCTTTCAACAAACTTTGGGAGGGAAAGTTCCAATTCAAACCTAAGCCTAAGGTTTGGGGGTTCTATAAATAGGACCCTAGACTCAAGGAGGAGAGAGCTATCACCTTGGGAATTATTCATCCAATTAGTGAATCTATCCCCAATCTATCTCCTCTCTTCATCTTCTTCTTCCTCAAGTTTAGTGAGAGAGCTTGTAGGAAACCCTAACCCTAAATCCAACCACAATTCAAGATCTTGAGTGCAAGCCAAGCAAGATGCCTTCAACCCTTTTATGAGCCGAGCCGATCTTCAATCGGGCAAGAGATCAAAGTAGATCCACGATCCACGGAGACGAGCGAAGCCGAGTCAACGATCGATTTCTTCTTCTTGTAGATCTTGAAAGAATGTATTGAAATTGTTGATTAAATAAAAGGTGATATTCTTTTATCTTGTTTTCTTTAAATTCCGCATCATGTTATCTCTACAATTCTTGAATATTATCTGTGTGGTGATGTGTGAATAAAACTCCGCTCGTCGAGGAGTCGAGACGGATAATAGAATAATGATGTAACATAGCTTTAATCGATTCTTGAGTCCTACGAGTTTTGTAAACCCTAGCAAGTTCAAGAAACGACAACCCATTTCGTTTCGATGCTTTCTTGATTGACATCGATCGAAATTGGGGAGTTACGATCATTTCTTGAATTTGGTAGAGGCTAGAAAAGGAATGATATCGACGAAAGAACAAGGGTTATAGGATGAAACCCTAGTTTCACGAGAAAGCCCCAACTCTCGTCGATGATCATCGATCTAGTATCAATCCTTCGAAGGACAAGAACACGATATTTTTAGATTACATCACGTCTATCGATCCTATCGATTCCTACGAGCCTCTCTTATATTCTTGATTGTTGATTGGAAATATTATCGAAACACCGATTCTTGATTGTTTATAGTTTCTTGATTCTTGCATAAAGAATAGTGACACTTGAATACAAATCATTCTTGAATCATGTTTTCTTTTATTGTTGCTTAACTTTTCATTTCAAACATATCGAAATACAAGTGAATCGTGCAATCCCTATGGACGATCCGCACTCACTACAAACTACATCCGACACCGTAGTTTGATTGCGGTCAAAATATTTTTTGGTTGTGATTTCTTTACAATTTCTACAAACACAACGGAAAAACGATCAATCAAAATGGCGCCGTTGCCGGGGATCGCGCTAATTCATTTGCAATTTTAGTTTGAAGTGAAAGAATTATTACGTTTTACTTCTTGAAATCAAAATTCGTACAAACTCTTACACGTGTGTTGTGATTTGATTGCAAGGTGATCTGGAGCATTCTGTGCTGTGATAAAATTGTTTGGAGAGTACCAGAGAACAGAGCGAAGCAACAGCAAGAAGCTGTTGAAATATTGTGCAGTGAACCCACAAGCTAGGCGCGGAAGCGCGGCATTTAGGTGGTACCTGCGGCGGAACCGCGGTCCCACAGAGGGATCTCTGTACCATCTTTCTTCAGGTGATTTCTTTCTCTCTCCCCTCTTCTCTTTTAGCTCCAATTAACCCTTTGCTGCAGGATTCTTTGCAAATAAATCGCAGCGCACAAAAGCAAATTAAAAATTGTGTGTGATTTTGATTTCTTGGTTATTTGCATTCTAATACGGAAATTTAAGGGGCACGGCCAAATCCAAATTAGGTGGGGATTTCATTACCCTTCCTAGGCCCCGAAAATCGCAAAACTTGCATCCGCATTACCCTCATTAATTAAAAGAAATCTAGAGAAGACTCTAAGGACTGTCGCGCTCAATTAGGACAAGAGAAGGCGGTGGGTAATTCATTGCTTATCCGCGTTTTCTTGTGGTGCCTAAGGCGAGTGTGTCTAAGGCTAGTGGTTATTAATTAGGCCCACTGTAGTGGTGGTTCCTTCCCACTTACCTGGCACTTATCCGGCCACAGGGGGACAAAGAGGAAGTGGAGGATTCTATCCTGCGACTTGTCTTTTGGCAGTTAGGAGCGGTCTAGAGCCGGACCTAGGTGACCATTAGATTCTTGGGTTGTGTGTTGCATTTGTTTTGTCGCATCATTTTTTCAAAATCCGTCCCTTTTTCAAAGCAAGCACCGCATTCATTCATTACCCCTAATTATAAGTCAACGCTGCCACTTGTACTAACCCTTTTTAGTGCAAGATAGGCTGGACACGGGATTCTAGTGCCCGTTTAGTCCACGTACCTTTTATCGACTCCGAAGTCGATAATTCTCCATTTACCTTTTCTTTACCCACTACCACACCCACATCGATGGATCCGAATCCATCAAACTTCTTTAACCCTAATCTGCCACCGTCCGTTGGTGCGCAGAATCCTCCCCACATTTCTCTCCAGGAAAGATGCTATCCACATAGAGGTCCTCTTTCGACCTGCTTATCCACACCACCAGCCAATGGGGACAACTTTGAAATTAAGCCCCAGTATATCAATCTTTTACCCAAATACCACGGACTCGAGACCGAGGACGCTTACGTTTTCATTGCCAAATTTGAAAACGTATGCGCAATGATGGGTACGTCACAACTTTCAGTGGATGCGATACGTCTACGACTTCTTCCATTTACTTTGTGCGATATAGCCGAGAAGTGGCTATATAACACCACCGCACATTCTATTACGAATTGGGAAGAATTCGTCGCTGCATTCCTTAAGAAATTTTACCCAGTCCAAAAGACGGCTCGAATCCGTAGCGAACTGAACCAATTTGCCCAGCTCCCTGCCGAACCATTTTCAAAATACTTTGAACGTTTCAAGGATCTATTGGTTCAATGTCCTCATCACGGCATCCCGAGATGGGAGCTTTGCCGAATCATATATGAGGGCAGTAACCCTAGCACTAAACAGAGCCTTGAAAACATGTGTCAAGGTACTTTTATGACCAAGGATGATGGGGAAGCCTGGCGATACTTAGAAGAGTTCGCTGAAAAGTCACTAATTTGGGAGAGTGGAACCCAACCATTGAATAGGGATGGCGTACACCAAATAGATGTGTCCATAGGTGTTCGAGCTGAAATGGCAGCAATGCAAAAGAAGCTCGACGCTATGGAACACAAATTTGCAGCAGCCTCCCTAAACCCAATGTCGCTCCCCAAAACTGTTTGTGGGTGCTGTTCTGATCCGTCACATTTAACGGAAGAATGTCCATTAAACTCTGCGTTTCAAGGTCACGAGCATTCTAATGCCGCATTTCAAAGACCTCGAAACGATCCATATTCTTCCACGTACAATCAGGGTTAGAGGAACCACCCGAATTTTGCTTGGAACCAAAACCAATCTCAAAACACGGTTCCAAACACGAATAATTTTCAAAGGGCTCTTCCTCCACCACAACAGCAACCCCTTCAACTCATTCAGCACCCCTATCAGTCACAAAATTTCCAAAATCAGGGCAACACTCCTGCACAGTCTAATCCTATGCAGCCCTGTGCTGACGATTTCTCTCAATTCACTCAAACCATGAAATCACTTTTATCAAATTTCATGGATGTTTCGACTGAGGATAGATCTTCCGTCAGTGAAATAAAGAAAAACTCAGCATCCCAAGCTGATAGTATTCGCACGATGGAAGCTGAAATCGCACGCTTAAAAGCCGAAATGAGTGCGAGAGAAAAAGGGAAACTTCCCTCTCAACCCCTACAGAATCCTGGGCATTACAATGTAAATGCCATTACAACGTTGAGATCGGGAAGAGTGCTGAACAATCATGTCGGGGAAGAGATTGATAATACTGAAAATCATATCAACACCCCGGCTGAGTCTTTTCCACACACACACACTTCACCTTCTGATCCTTCTTCTTCTACCAAACCACCTTCGCACGAGCCTATTCTCCATTTCCCTTTAGGCTCAACACCTTCACCCAACCCTTATAGTTCTCCACAGACGGTCCCCACACCTCCTTTGGGACCTCGTCTACCCCCCTTTCCTTCTCCTATGATGGACCCTGCGCTTATTGCGAAAGCACCTTACCCGAACCGGCTAAGGGCTAATAGAATGAGTCCTCATATGGAGAAAATTTTAGAGATGTTCAAACAGGTTAACATCAATATCCCTCTCCTAGATGCGATTCAACAAGTCCCCGCTTATGCGAAGATTCTTAAGGACTTGTGCACTAGGAAGAGGAAGACCCAAGTGCCAAAGAAGGTCTTTATGTCTAATAACATCAGCACTGCTTTTATACCCCAGCTTCCAAAGAAAAGAAAGGACCCAGGTTGTCCTACAATATCGATTTCGATTGGGGGTAAAAACATAAATCGTGCTCTTTTAGACCTTGTCGCGAGTGTTAACCTGCTCCCTTATTCTGTCTATGAGCAATTAGGGATTGGAGAGCTGAAACCTGCTCATTGCACTCTCCAGATGGCAGACCGATCTATCACCAAACCAAGGGGTGAATTAGAGGATGTATTGATAAAGGTCGGGGAATTTGTTTTCCCTGTAGACTTCATTGTGCTCGACACACATCCTGTAGCAAACCCCCAGGGCCAAATTCCGGTGATTCTAGGTCGTCCTTTCCTTGCCACTTCCAACGCTGTTATAAACTGTAGAAATGGTTCAATGAACTTATCATTTGGAAATATGACCATTGAACTAAATATCTATAAAGTTGGAAGTCAGCCATCAGAACCATCTGCTCATATTTTAGATGTGTGCTCTGTCCATGAGATCGCTCCCGATAGTTGTGGAGCTGAGGATCTTTGCTTTACGGATCTCGATGACATTACCACATCTCTGTCTGACTTTGCACAAGATCTTAGTGAGGACACTTTAGCTACACATGAGTCCTGCACTTCTGACTTTTCTCCACCCGAGTCTGTATCTTTCACAGGCTCTGAGCTTCTTTGTAGATCCAAAAATCAATCTATGATCCTTCCTTCTATCATCTCTCCGCCTGAGTTAGATCTCAAAATTTTACCTTCTCATCTGAAATATGCATATCTTGGTGAGAACGAGTCATTACCAGTTATCATTTCCGCTTCTCTTGCATCAGAGCAAGAGAATGCCCTTTTATCGGTATTGAGATCTAACAAAGAGGCGTTTGGTTGGAGTATGGCGGACATCAAAGGGATTAGTCCCTTGATAGTTGAACATCACATACATGTGATGGATGATGCCAGACCGACCCGAGAGCCACAGAGACGGTTGAATCCCGTCATGAAGGAAGCTGTCATGAAAGAGATCGTCAAATGCTTAGATAGTGGTATTATATACCCCATCTCCGACAGCCTGTGGGTGAGTCCTATACATGTCGTTCCTAAGAAATCCGGCATCACAGTTATCACAAATGAGGCGAATGAGTTGATTCAGACACGCGCCCAAACTGGGTGGCGTGTATGCATCGATTATAGAAAACTCAACGCTGCTACGAGGAAAGACCATTTTCCTCTACCATTTATTGATCAAATGCTGGAACGCTTAGCGGGACGAGAGTTTTATTGTTTTATGGACGGATACTCAGGCTACAATCAGGTCCCCATCGCCAAAATGGATCAAGATAAAACCACTTTTACTTGTCCTTTTGGTACCTTTGCTTACAGTCGCATGCCCTTTGGGTTATGCAATGCTCCCGCTACCTTTCAGCGGTGTACGATGGGGATATTCTCTGATATGGTAGAGAATTTTTTGGAGATCTTTATGGACGACTTCTCGATTTTTGGAGACTCTTTTTCTGATTGCCTAGCGAATCTTGACGCTGTTCTTACTCGTTGCAAAGAGAAGAACTTGACATTAAACTGGGAAAAATGCCATTTTATGGTCCAAGAAGGAATAGTCCTTGGACATGTCATTTCACAGAAAGGCATTGAGGTTGACAGAGCTAAAGTAGATGTCATTCAAAACCTGCCTCATACCAAAAGCGTCAAAGATATTCGCTCTTTCCTTGGCCATGCGGGCTTTTATAGGAGATTCATTAAGGACTTTAGCAAAATTGCTAGACCTTTAACACTACTCCTGGCCAAGGATACGACCTTCCATTTTGACTCGGATTGCGAGACAGCTTTCGACTCACTTAAACACTCACTCACTTCAGCCCCCGTTTTATCATCACCAAATTGGGACTACCCCTTTGAGCTGATGTGTGACGCATCTGATTTTGCAGTAGGTGCAGTCTTAGGACAGCACATTGATAAGATGCCACACGTGATTTACTATGCTAGTAAGACCCTGAATGATGCGCAAATCAATTATACAACCACCGAGAAAGAGCTTTTAGCGGTTGTATTTGCTTTAGAAAAATTCAGGCCTTACTTAATCGGCTCACCTATAGTTGTGTATACTGACCATTCCGCTTTAAAACATCTTCTGGCGAAGAAAGATGCAAAAGGTCGACTAATACGTTGGATCCTTCTTTTACAAGAATTTGATCTTGTTATCAAAGATAAGAAAGGATGTGAAAACGTAGTAGCTGACCACCTTTCATGCATCGTTTCTTCCCCTGTGACCCTGCCGATCAATGATTCATTCCCTGATGAACAACTCTTGAGCATATCCGCTGAACCATGGTTCAGGGATATTGTGAACTATCATGCCACGGGACTTATACCGAGCGATTGGTCAAAACAGGACAAATACCGTTTTCTATCCCAAGTAAAACACTTTTATTGGGACGAACCCTATTTGTTTAAATATTGTCCTGATCAGATCATTCGCCGGTGCGTCCCAAATGAAGAGTTCAAGAGTGTTCTTTCATTCTGTCATGATCAGGCTTGTGGGGGTCACTTTGGTCCTAGAAAGACAGCGGAAAAGGTTTTGCAATGTGGATTTTATTGGCCGACCTTATTTAAGGACGCATTTGAGTATTGCAAAACCTGTACACAATGTCAGTATACGGGTAGAATATCCCAGAGGAATGAAATGCCTCAGCAACCCATTCTGGTTGTTGAAATGTTTGATGTTTGGGGCATTGATTTTATGGGTCTTTTTCCCAACTCCTTTGGGAATCTGTACATATTGCTGGCGGTTGATTATGTCTCAAAGTGGGTAGAAGCCATTCCATGTCGCACTAATGACAGGAAAGTTGTCATTAAGTTCTTGAAAGAGAATATCTTTTCGCGATTTGGACACCCACGCGCTATCATTAGCGATAATGGGACACATTTCTGCAACAGGTCTTTCGAGACTCTGATGCGAAAATACTCAATCAACCACCGTCTTTCTACACCCTATCACCCCCAAACAAGCGGGCAGGCTGAGATCTCAAACAGACAAATCAAACTTATCCTGGAGAAAACTGTTGCTAAGAATAGAAAAGACTGGTCGACCAAATTGACGGATGCTCTTTGGGCATTCAGGACTGCATATAAGACCGATCTAGGAATGTCTCCATATAGGATAGTGTTTGGAAAAGCATGTCATTTACCTGTCGAGATAGAGCATAAAGCATTGTGGGCTATAAAAGAAATAAATTTTGATCTAAACCTTGCTTGCAAATTTCGGAAGCTGCAACTTAACGAGCTAAGCGAACTCCGCGATAAAGCTTATGATAATGCTGTAATCACAAAGAATAGGACTAAGGTTTTTCACGATAAAAGCATTTTAAGGAAAACATTTTTACCTGGTCAACAAGTCCTTCTTTATGATTCACGATTACACCTTCACGCGGGTAAGCTCCGATCTCGTTGGAAGGGACCTTTTGTTGTGAGGTCTGTATTCCCGCACGGGGCAGTAGAAGTTGAAAATGTTAAAAACGGCACCTTTTTCAAAGTAAATGGACATAGACTTAAGCCGTATTTTTCCACTGACCCCACGGAGGAGCTCTTGTTCTTACAAGAGCCAGTTTATTTGGATTAAAATTCCTCCGTCTCACCTTCATATCCTGTATATCATTGCATCATCTTTTGAATGAAGGTGAGTGAAAGATAAGTTTGGGGGAAGTTCTTCACTTATATATTTTGCTCCCACTAATAATTCCCCCCAGTCTTACAGATTTTGTAGGTATAGCTGTCGGCAACAGTGAGGACACTGTTGAAAACAAGTTTGGGGGAGGTTTGTGCTTATTTTTGCATCATTTGCATATCATCTGCATAAGCACAAAACATTTCTTTTAAAATCTATAAAAATTGAAAAAAATTTTCAAAACCCATAAAAATTTAAAATTTTTCAAATATAAAAATAATTTTAATATTTACACTTTTTTTTGTATATAAATAAGATAATGAAAGTTTAGATAGTGAAAAATTGCATCCATGAGATTAGAAAAATTTAAGAAAACTAAGAAAATTAGAAGTTTTCTTATACGAACTAGTAATAAGTAGTTATGAGCCGTTGTCCCAAGGGTTAGTAAGATGAAGGACGTCACTAATCTGAGGATAAAAATAAGTCTGAAAAATAGTTTTAATTCTGGAAGCCAAACATTTTGAACGTTGCTACCCTGCTATTCGCACTTACACACGTCTTGAAGCCTGGGATAGCAGAGGATACCTTGAAATGCTCTTGTCTTAAAGCCAAAAAGTATGAAAAAAAAATATGGTGAGAAAAATGGACACTGGTTTTGTTATCACCGAGGGAAATAAAAAATATATAGCGAGGGTGCCTCTTCATCTAGTGCCCTAAGGCCAACTGGTCTGGGAGTCACTGCTATACCTAAGGTGGTGCAAGATTAGGAAAATACACCAAATAAGCAAGCACATGAGTAATCGGTCGGTTAGTACCTCAAGAAGTATTAACGGTCGCATTAAAGTGTGTGAGCTCATCGAAAAAAAAAGAAAAAAAGAAAAAAAGTACTGAGGTTGATGGGCAAGAGTATGATAGCTTGAATTGAATTCTCCGGGTGTAGGGATGTCTTTACACACACGCAGGGTTATATGATCGATGTTTGGAAGAAAGATATGAATGAAGAATAAGACGATGTTTTATTGAGGGAGGACGTGATTTCCGACATCTTTTCATGACCATTAAGATAGGGCTCATGACAACCGAAAAGCTAGCTTAGTTGGAAACCCTAATTTTCAAGGCTTTTCTTTTACAATTCTCTTCTTTAAATGTAATATTCATGATCTTGCTTTTATTATTGGATTTTGTGGGTGCAATCCGCTGAAAACCCTCAGGAGACAACACTCCTCCTACTAGGGACACCTAGAGGTTTAAAGGCTTATTGCACGTGCTCAGTGCAATCGTGTTGCCTACGAAAGTGTGCTAGTTAGTTTTTTCTCTTTCTTTATTTTCTCCTTCTCTTTTTAATAAAACATTCGCTCGAGACGATCGAAATTAAGTTTGGGGGTATTTGATCAGTCGAAAATATTGCATATTTTAACCGGCAATTTCCCTATCATCTGCATACATATAGAAGTGTACGGTATTCATAATTCACATATTAGCAAATCGGTCGCAAAATATCAAATTAAATGTATTCGACCTTAAAACCGGCATTTCTAGGGAAATTGACTGCATTGCATTACATAGCATATTTTCTATATATCGCAACCCTTGTTTCGAAGTCTGTGCAGGAAAAGAGAAGCTTGCTCGATCATTACATTGCTCGACCATTACAATTGCTCGTAAACTCACTAAACTCAAATCTGGTATCAACACAGAAAGGATTATACAAATCAAAACATGAGAGAAAAGCCCAAACTCCAGTGGAAAGCTTCACCAGAAAGTCAAAGGCCCAAGCTTACCAACAAGCCGCGGAAGCGCGGCACATTGGGTGTACATGCGGCGGATCCGCGGTGGTCCCAGGGAATTAGTTCCCCAATTTCAGTGCACAACTCCTGTTTCAGTGGCTACAGTTCAAAAATGCATGACATCTTCCAGAAGACTCCAGATATTTCTACCAGATCAGCAAACACCTTGAGTTACATTACATTAGCCTAATACTTCTAGAACTTTCCCTAAACCCTAGCTTAAACCCTAAGCTAAAGTCTAACAAACTCTTTCAACAAACTTTGGGAGGGAAAGTTCCAATTCAAACCTAAGCCTAAGGTTTGGGGGTTCTATAAATAGGACCCTAGACTCAAGGAGGAGAGAGCTATCACCTTGGGAATTATTCATCCAATTAGTGAATCTATCCCCAATCTATCTCCTCTCTTCGTCTTCTTCTTCCTCAAGTTTAGTGAGAGAGCTTGTAGGAAACCCTAACCCTAAATCCAACCACAATTCAAGATCTTGAGTGCAAGCCAAGCAAGATGCCTTCAACCCTTTTATGAGCCGAGCCGATCTTCAATCGGGCAAGAGATCAAAGTAGATCCACGATCCACGGAGACGAGCGAAGCCGAGTCAACGATCGATTTCTTCTTCTTGTAGATCTTGAAAGAATGTATTGAAATTGTTGATTAAATAAAAGGTGATATTCTTTTATCTTGTTTTCTTTAAATTCTGCATCATGTTATCTCTACAATTCTTGAATATTATCTGTGTGGTGATGTGTGAATAAAACTCCGCTCGTCGAGGAGTCGAGACGGATAATAGAATGATGATGTAACATAGCTTTAATCGATTCTTGAGTCCTACGAGTTTTGTAAACCCTAGCAAGTTCAAGAAACGACAACCCATTTCGTTTCGATGCTTTCTTGATTGACATCGATCGAAATTGGGGAGTTACGATCATTTCTTGAATTTGGTAGAGGCTAGAAAAGGAATGATATCGACGAAAGAACAAGGGTTATAGGATGAAACCCTAGTTTCATGAGAAAGCCCCAACTCTCGTCGATGATTATCGATCTAGTATCAATCCTTCGAAGGACAAGAACACGATATCTTTAGATTACATCACGTCTATCGATCCTATCGATTCCTACGAGCCTCTCTTATATTCTTGATTGTTGATTGGAAATATTATCGAAACACCGATTCTTGATTGTTTATAGTTTCTTGATTCTTGCATAAAGAATAGTGACACTTGAATACAAATCATTCTTGAATCATGTTTTCTTTTATTGTTGCTTAACTTTTCATTTCAAACATATCGAAATACAAGTGAATCGTGCAATCCCTGTGGACGATCCGCACTCACTACAAACTACATCCGACACCGTAGTTTGATTGCGGTCAAAATATTTTTTGGTTGTGATTTCTTTACAATTTCTACAAACACAACGGAAAAACGATCAATCAAGACCCGGCAGGAGGATGAGTATAGCGTCGTTCTAAACTAGCTTTAGAAGTGTAAGTGTATATGACTCTGCCAGAGGGTTATCGTAGTCAGTGGGAGCAGCAGAAGCATAGTGGACAAGCAGCTTATGTATATTTATAGACTAAAGCAGATATAGCGGAGATAGATCATCTATTTCTAATGTGGCAGTCATAGGTTTGACTTCATCAGAATAGGGGATGTATCTGTTAAGAAGGTAGTACGGTGTGATGTCCTGGTATATGGATGACATACACATAGTAGGAAGTGAAATTCCTATACTACGATCGGTTATACTTTGGTTGTCACACAGTAGTTTCTCCACATAGGATATAGATATAATATCAGACATCCTGGTTAGTAGATCTATGGTTTTAGATCTAGATTTGGGTAGTTTCCCAATCTGGGTACTAAGACAGCATTCTAAAGGTGTTTTAGAATGGACGACTCCTGGCACGGTACTGTACCTGCAGTGATGGAGTCACTCTCTCTAAAGGTGTCTTACAGACTAAAGAGGAGAGGGATGTGCATGATTGGCAGATCACTTGCTTAAGCAATTGAGTCAATCATGAGATGTCAAGTACCACACCAGATGTTGTTTTTGCACTAGATGCAATAAGTTGATATTAATCCTATCCTGGAGAAACGTTCGGAAGCAGTTTTAGAACATAATTAGATGTTCTAGGTATATGATAACAACTGCCTCTTTTAGGAGACGGTTATCATTTCAGGCTTCCAAGGTGACCTGAATGACAGAGTGACTGTCAGAGTTGTAGTTTTCCCTCTGACGAGGGGCAGTATTTTGGACAGGTGATCCAAGCGGACACTGAGGGAGGCATGACGCAGGATACTGGTTAAGTTCAGTTGATGATACAGTTTAAGAAGTTTCGATTTGGAGTTCATTTATGAACTGGGTCCCATTCGATATCCAGACATATTCTAAGACAGGTATTGCTCATTTCGGGAGATGGCTTTCTCCGCGAACTTGAGATAAAGAGAGACATAGAAAGAAACATTAGGGCGGATCCACTCACTAAGGCTATTCCTCGAATGCAATAGTTTCGCAAACGGGCTTTGTGAAACTGATTAGTAGAGGAGTTGGGTGTTCAGTATCACATGGGCTGTGAGTATGCGACATCGCAATAATTAGCCTTGAGTGGAAGTGGGAGATTGTTGGATATAGTGCCCTCAGAGTCAATTATTGGATCACAGGCACGTGATTGCAATGATTGAGGGAGGACCTATACCGGTAGGACAGTCTTACTCAAGATAATAGTATGCTATCTGGTTTATCTTTATCATCGTGTACATGCTTTAGGTGACATTACAGGTCACTATTGCACGTTGATAGAGCCCATAGGATTCTTGCTTGACGGCCAGCTGTATGATGGCGATCATATTCATAGGAGCTGGGGTCTATAAGCACATCCTTAAAGTGGTCCCTAGTCGTAGGAGTTTCGAGACTCGGCATCGATACTCTATTAGTAGACTAGTGTATACAGTCGAGACCCCGACGAAGGGCGGTGGTCGGTCTCACAAGCCATATTGGTGTCAGTTGGTTCACCTGAGATATATACAGGTGCTCATTGAGTTATGAGGATACCGGACAGGGCTCGCCGGGATCATGCTAGTTGGTATTATACCTGACGTCAGATAGCAGTTCCCTGGTGACATGTGTACAGGTTAGTTCATCGACCTGAGATCGTCATTTGTCTTGTGTGAGTTCCCACTGTGCTTTGATTACTACCCTACCACGGCTCAAAGGAGTCGTGCAGACAGGTTTTAATTGGGTACAGTCCCGAGCCACATAGAGGCAGTGAGCGGATCGGCAGGGGTTTGTCTCTCCCGGTATTGGGGGTGATCTCGCGCTGTGTCTAGGAGAGCCATTACACGAAGTCCTTGGCCAAGGTAGGAGATTTACTGGTAGGTATTCCAGTAGTATCTTAGGGTGTTCTGGGCTACACTCCGACACGACTTGTACCGCCTTTGGGGGTCTGACTTTTACCAACCCCCTAGGCCCGACATGCGATGCTCATAGACAAATGGACCGGACTGTACGGATATTGTCACTTACAGGCTCAATAGGGTGTCGGGATGATTTCTCTCATCGACCTCCCTTTTGGTCAATACCTGGTAGCCCGTTGCGTCCAGCTAGTACCACTGACATGCTGGTGGTTAAAATCCACAGCCAAAGTATTGATGAGTCTTTAGAGTCCCCACAGACAGTTTCTCAAGTTTCGGGCGAAACGTTGTAGAGGCCGTATGGTATTATGGCAGGGTCCGATCATATACGTGCAGTCATGCACGGATCATGATCGGACGGATCATACTAGTGGGCTTTGGTTTAAGCCGGATCCTAGTATTAGATTTGTTTAATTACTTTAGTCTTATCGTATTCGCATTCAGTCGGAATGCGGATGCAGGTATGTATATACAGGTGAGGAGTATCCTTGTGATCCGTCACGAGTTTATTTTAGATGTTGCCGTATCTTTTTATTGTTGTAAACATTTGGGTTAATGTTTACAAATGGAAATAATGAGCTAAAAGTCATGATTAGGAGCATTAATTATGACACATGCACAAGTGATGACTCATGGTCTCTTTCTTTGTGCATGTGTCACATTAATGATTGATTTATAGGTTGATATGATAAGATGAGAGAGAGAAGGCAGCCAAGAGGGGAGAGTTTGCTCTTGTATTTTATCATCTCACTCTCTCATTTTTATCATAGAAGACATAAGAAAAAGAAAGGCTTCTTCTTCTTCTTCTTCCTCTAGCTCACAACCTCCATTGATGGCTTCATCTTCAACCTCCATCCATACACTCTCATGCGTTGAGAATCAATGGATGCAAGAGTCAAAGTGATCACACACATTCTCTACATCACCTTGGACACGTCGGCTAGCAAACTTCATGTCCGAGTTGCTTCGGACAAAGCGGGAGCCTGTAAAAGGATTCGAAGATGTGGTGCCCTTTCCGACGAGAAGACCGGAGATCGGAGATGCCGCGAGGAGCTGGGGTTCGTGGCCAAAGACCGAAGGACACGGATCAACCGCTATAGCTTTTCTAACCCTTCTCTAGTTATCTAATTATAGGTTAATGGTTCGATCCAGGATTAAAATTTGCGATAACGCCGGTTTCAAGTTTTTGAAAAAGTTTTCGTTTCCGCATTTTGGCCTCGGACAGACGGCCGGGGCACTACCGTAGACTTACACTATGATCTATCATCATCGATATTGGTTATGATTTTGCTGCCATGATTTCATGGGTAGAGAGAGCTACGGCTAGAGTTGCGTCGGCACGAGCTCGTCACGGATGAGGACTGAACATGGCGTGATTCTAGGGACATACGATTTGCATAGATACGTTGTTTATTGTGTTTTCGCGCCAAGAGGGTTTGATGGATCACTTTTACGAGAATTCTCGGACGTGCAGATCAGCAACAGAGGATCAGGCTACTGCTAGAGGTCCAGCCAGAATGTGATGACCGTTGATGCACCGATTATACTTGATGGGCACTCTTCAGTGTGCGGACGAATGATCCAGTTGTTGATGCGAACGATGAGATATCGCCCCAAATGTTGGAGCTTTTGCCGTATGAGATGTACTTAGAGATATGATAGAAGGTCGCTAGTCACCCGAGGATGAAAGAATAGGATATATGGTTCGTTCGATTACCCCGATGCAAGGTCATCAGATAGGTTGATTCCAGCTAGAGACGACTTCATATAGGTACGTTGAGAGTCGATGGAGACGATCGAATGTCAGTAGCCCATTTTCCAAGTTTAAAGTATTCAGAGACAAATGCAAGTAATGCTATGGACCCTCTAGAAGAATGAAACCCTAACTCGACTTAATGACCATGGAACGCCATTGAACCTTGGGGTTTGCGGCAGTTCAGCGGTGCCATTTGTGAGGCTTGGGTTTGCCCTTCTGCGGTTGGTCTACAGGTGCTGTGGCATGTACTGGAATACTATTAAACTGTACCCAAGATGTTTAGCTCTTAGGGGAATTATGGAATCTTGACAAATCGATCGAAAGGTTCGACATCTTTCGGATATCATGTGATGGGATGCATTGGTTGGGAGACTCCAGATATGAGTATAGCCGTTGGAGCAAAGTCCATGCAACCATAATGAGACGAGCCCGAAGCAATCGACAGCAGAGAAAAGTGGTGTAAGAGGTTCGTACGAGATCTTGATGAGATGACGTTTCACTCCGTCGACATCAGAGATGTGACACGCATGCAGAGGCGTTGTATATGGATATATCTTCCAGAAGGAGTCGCGATGAGTATGCAGCCGTTCCGGAACAAGGAATTTATTTAGTGAGGGTGGTAACTTCCGAGCAGTTCGACAGAAACGAGATTTGGGAGAGAACTCGATAGGACCTTTCTGGAATACTATACGAGAAGACTTGAACCCAGGAGCGGTCATATTACGCACACCTAGCAGGCCAGAGTTCGGCATCGTCGACGAGATAGTTGGCAAGAGATCTTTAGAGGATGTGCCAGAGCGGGACTGTTTCCGTCGTCATTCCATATTGAACCGTTGGGCCGAGGAGCTATGCACTTAGCAATCTGCAGTGAGAGACTAAAGCCTAAAGACACCAGATGACAGGCCACGAACAGTAGGCAGGTAGATATCTTGCTTTGCTAGCATTGGATGCACCGACACCTTCTCGACTTTGAAGGAGGAAATATCGACGACAGTATGTATGATTTGTGATTTAGTAATTCGATTATCACGCATCCGTCGCCTTGGATTTCGGTATTTTGGCGATCTATTCACATGATTTAGTCTTAATGACTGAGTTTCATGATATTTGTTTTCGTGCACCTACTGGGTATTATATTTTGTGCATAGTTATTACACTTGAGATATGCTGTATACACCGTTGTGTTGAATCATGATTTGTGCACAGTGATTGCACTTAATATTGTTTTGTGCCTTGGTCGCACATGTTTATGATTTCATGGATTTCATACCGTTGGGTTGATTTTGTACACATGGTATGCACACGATTTGGTTTTTGCACTCGGTATAGCTTATATGTACTGGTAGTGCATTGATATGTGTTTTGTGCACACAGTTGCATACGTCTATGATTTTTACACCTTGGTACACTCGGTGTTGCTATTTACGCATTTGAGTTATTGTTTGGTATTTTGTGCACGGGATGCACTGTATTGGTATTTTATGCACTAGATGCATGGATTTGTATTTTATGCACATGATGCACTGTATTTGTATTTCTTGCACAGGATGCACCGGATTTGTGTTCCGTGCAGTTGTTGCACTAGATTTTAGTTTCGTGAATTTGTTGCACTGGATTTATATTTCATGCATTTGTTCCACCGGATTTATATTGCGTGCATTTGTTGCACCGGATTTATATTTCGTTCGTTCGTTGCATTGGGTTTACATTTTTTGCCTCACGGTTGCACCTGACTTCGGTTTGATGTCATTCGATATGTTGATTTTGATTTCATGCCTATGTTATGCATGTGATTTGACTTATGCTTTCGGCATAGTTTTCATGCGCTTTTAGTGTTTTGATTTGATTTGTGCATGCTGATGCACATGGTTATAAGATTATATACCGCGGTATAACTGATTTGGATTGAGCTTTATCGTATACCGTCGATTTTGATTCTGATATTGATGTTGATGTCGTGCACTCTGTGCATTTGATTTAGATTCTTACGCATATTTGGCGCACTTGGATTGGATTTTGCGCATGTTCGGCGCTTGACATTGGATTTCGTGATTTCGTGCATGTTGGATGCACATGATTTAGATTTTATTCGTGCATGATGGATGCACCTGATTTGGATTTTCGCGCATGTTGGGCGCATGTTATGAGATGCGATTTTGGTGCACACCAGATGCACTAAATCGAGATTCTTCGTTCATATTAGATGCACCTGATTTTGCTGTCAGGCACACACGTTGTCTCTGACAGGTGTTTCGTGCACACGCGTTGCACTTAGATGTCGTTTCTGTGCATATGTATGGCACATATATGGATTTTGATTTCCGTGCGCACCAGATGCACGCAGCATTAATATGCACATTTTAGGATTGATTTCTTATGGAGAAGTACGTTTTTATGATATTTTCTATTTGTTTACGTACTGGGCAGGACTAGTCAGAGGATAGTACCTGGATATATTTTGAATGCATTGATAGTTATCGAAGGGATTTCCAAAAAGGGGGCTATAGTCTCAGTATTTACCTACGTGTCTGATATGACACAAAACGTTTAAAAATAAGTAAACCCTTCTAAATTGTTTTCAAAACGGCGGAACATACATATTAAACAAAAGATATATACATATATGGTTATTTTCTTACAATAGACGTCCGCCACTGTGCAGTGTTATGCGCATCGCACAGCGACTTAAAAAGGTTTGAATGCATTTCCTTCAGATATATACATGTATAAATTTGATGTTTACATGTATAGTTCTGATTTATATCATATTGGTTTTCGTATTGGATTTGACATTTGTGTCTTCACCATGACTCCGATGATTTTGAGATGCTTGACGGAGTTTTGATTTTGAGTTATCTGCTCATTGTTCAAGCGCATGCATTGCGCTATGATGCGTTTTAGGTATTGATAATTTCGGAATCCCGACGACTTGCACTTTTTGCTGAAATATTTTAGTATTTGAGGGGTTTAAATTTAAATTCGGGAACCGAATTTCTTTAAGGAGGGAAGATTGTAACATTTCAAAAAATATATATTATTTTTTGGAATTTTTATAATTAAATAATAAAATATTGAATATTTTAATAAGGCGGTATAATTAAATACTGATAAAATTTTTGGAAAAATTAGGGAAATTACTAAAAAGAAGGTGTTTTATGTGAATTTTGCAAATTATATGTTTTTATGATTAATTATACGCTAATTAGTGCTAATCGCGATTAAATATCGCTAATCGCGCATTAAGCTTGTTTTGTGCAAAACATGCACATGCCTTTTTTTAGCACTTGTTACATTTTTCTTTCATGCTTTCTTCTTTTTATTATGCATGGTTATAAATTAAAGAGAAGGAAAAGAAAAGAAAAGAAAAGGAATATGAATAAAGAAGTAAGGTATGGACAAGTGAGAGAGTGAGAGGTGAGGGGTCTCCCATTGACCAAGACCCTTGTTTTCTTTCTCATCTTCAGTATTCTCTTTTCTCCTCTCACTTGGGCTGCTGCCCTCTTCCTCCCCCCATCTAAAACCCCCATAACTCCATGAAAAATTCATCAAAACCCAATCCCTACTTCATAAAAAATGTGCATGAGCTCACTAGCTACACCTTGGACCAAGAAAGATTACATTTTGGACACTTGGGGCAACTCAAGTAAATTCTTGAGTTGCCAAATGAGGTATTCTCTTAACCATTAGCTTAGTATTTCCATTGCTCATGTTTGTTTAGAACCGATTTGGTGTCGTTTAGTGAGATTTGGAAATTTCTAGTTAGGGTTTATGGAATTCTTGAGTTGTGATGTGTAATGGATCTTAGAAGAGGCCACATAAACCCCCTAGTGCTAGAATTCAGACCCAAACCAGAGACTAGAACCCTAGAATACGAACTTAGATAACCCGATATCGGAAAATTGTGGATTCTGTAAGTGTCAAATGAAATCTGCTAACACCGGGGTGACCTGAAAATTATTTAGCAAACACAGAGACATGTACAGGTGATTTAGAACATACCCTAAAGACCCGAGACCCCACTTCCACCATAAGGCCGCAGATTTATTCCATCTGGCCACAATTTGCGGCCAGACCTGGAGCTTTGTGTTTCACGTTTGGTCTGTAGTTCCATCTCCTGTAGACTAGACACTTGGCATATGCAAAATTGGCTGTTTTGACCTAGGGTAAAATCTGGAACCATTTTCTAGAGTTGCTGTTTTGATTCAGGGTTTCGTTTTACGTATTTTTAATTCTGGATTTTTGTGATTTGTGTCGTATTCGATCACTTGACGTTTGTACGTCGAAATCGAGTGTTATTTGGTGGTTTTGAATGCGTAGTCCATAGGTTCTAACCTATAGGCCTTTAGCGTGTCGTTTTGGTTTTGCGATGTGAGTTTTGTTAGTTATATGTATGCCCTAGAGGCCATTACTGTACATAGGATGTATATTGTAGTGGATGCTGGGACGTATATAGGGAGGACTTTCTTGCTCGACATGATAGTATGCTATCTGGTTGAACTTTACCTTAACGTGTATACTGATTGTCTCTCTGTTACATGTTGGTAAAGCCCTTAGGATGTGTGCTTGACTACCTGGACTATGATGCGGATCATACTAGTGGGGACATGGTAGTCCATAAGTACATCCTTCAAAGTCCCTAGTCGTGGGTGTATCGAGACGGGGCATCGATATACCAGAGTAGACTAGCGTATACCTTCTCGACCCATACAGATGGGCGATGGATGATCCCATATCCATCGGTGTCTGACATCAGAGATGATATACGGGTGCTCAGTAGAGACTGGGTACACTGGATGGACTCGCCGAGAACTCCCAGATGGTATTATACCTCACGTCAGATGGCAGTTCTCTGGTGACACTGGTACAGAGTAGTCTGTTGACCCGAGATCGTCATAGTGTCTTGTGTGGTTCCCACTGTGCTTTGATTTCCATCTTACCATGTCCAAGAGGGCGTGCAAAACGGTGGTTTTTGGGTACAGTCCCGAGTCACATGGAGGCAATGAGCGATAGGAGGGGATTCGTCTCTCCCGGTATAGGGTGTTGATGTTGCGCTGTGTTCGATTGGCTATAACAGGAAATCCCTGGCCAGGGTTGCTGAGATTTACTGGTAAGTGTTACCAGTAGTTTCTCGAATTGTTATAGACCTCATATCGACACGACTTATCGAGCTATTGGGGTCTGACGTTTACCACCCCTAGGCGAGATATGCGACATATCAGACGATCAGACCGGACTGTACGGTAGTGTTACTGGTTGGATTCACTGGAGTGTGAGCGGGCTTGCTCGTCGATCTTCAGATCGCTCAATACCCGGGTGGCCGTTACGTTTAGCAGACCGCTTGCGGCTTGTGGATGTTTGATATGATCATCATCCGCTGCCGGCGTATTGACGAGTCTTTAGAGTCCTACACAGAGGTTTCCTGGCTCAAGCGAAACGAAATAGGAGCGCATATGAGATATGTGCGGGACCGAGAATAATGCGTGTATGTGATACCATATTCCATTCTCGCGATGAATGTGTCGAATGGTTGTATGTGATATAACCTAGTTATCGAATCAAGGATTGATTCGATAAGCCGATACATTGTATACTAGTCGGTTGTGTGCGACATGACCGGATCATTGAATCAAGTGTTGATTTAATGATTTAATGCATAATTATATATTTGATATATTACTTTGCATTAACTAGTACTGGTTCACTTAAGATGGATTTTCTCACTCGGATGTGCGCATTGTATATGCGATATACTTTTGTGCACTTGTATGTATCATGTTTGATGATGCATGCTAACTTGTGTTTTGTGTAAAGTTTAAACCATGGTTATGTAATGGTTAGGGTTTTCATTTTAATATCTATTTATTTATTTGTTTACTCATTATTGGAAAATGATAAGCATAATGCAAAATGGTGGCTTTATTTGGAAGCTTGTTGAAGCTTCATGAAGACTTTGACTTTAGCAACCATTTTGTCTCATGCTTAACCCTAACCATCCCATTTAACCATGATTGATTCTCTACACATTACCATGGTTAGTGTTATGATAAGAATGGATTATTCTTTTCTTTTTTAATTAATCTTATCATATCATTTCTTCTTCTTCTTCCTTCAACTCAAGAAGAAAAACCTAGACTACATCAATGGTAGATTGATGATATGAGTGAGAAATCCAAATCTAAAGTCTACCCACTTCCTATTTCTTCATCCTCTACCTCTTGCCAAGTAGTAGAGTGTGTTTCCTTCACAAGTTTCTTGACTTGGTGAAGTGAGAGCTTGATCTTGCGATGCTTCGACGTAGATCATCTTCGGCATGGACATCGACGACCTAGCTCGCCTAATCTCCGATGAAGCCGACGCTAGAGCCCGGATTTGACCTGGACTGCGAAGAGGACCTCATCGCGGAGCTA
Organism: Agapanthus africanus; assembly: GCA_030015575.1. Taxonomy (NCBI): domain Eukaryota; kingdom Viridiplantae; phylum Streptophyta; class Magnoliopsida; order Asparagales; family Amaryllidaceae; genus Agapanthus; species Agapanthus africanus. Next base: position 329,164,175 of record CM057345.1, on the reverse strand, counting down.
TGGAGGTGGAGCACCGGATCTACAAAGGTTGTATTTCCGTTAAACTTTTAGTTAAGTGTTAACTAGATTTCTTTTTCGCCTAGATTTCTAGCAAACGATCCGTAGTCGGGTTTCTCGGCACCGTTAAAAATTTAATTTGGCATGATCGATGCCTTGTGAGACCTCATTAGGATGCCTAGGAACCTTACAGTGGTATCAGAGCTACTAGGCATTGGATGTCGACCTATGGGGGGTTCTCACTGTGTGACAGTGTGGCGAAGCATAGGCTCTTACCCCCAGGGTGTCCCGAGACCGGAAGGTGTTCCGGCGGGTTGTAGTCCTCGCGAGGGGGCATGCGTAAAAAGTAGCGGCTGAGGGACCCGTTGGTGCCACGGCGACCCCATTGGATGGGGTGGCTGCCTGACTTACAGTGGTATCAGAGCCTAGCTAGAGCCTTAGGCGAAGTCTAGACGGATTTTGAACTCCGAACGAACCCGAAATCCTAACACACCCATGCTCTCTGTCTCATTTTCAAAAACAGGGATTTTTCAGTATTAAAAATATGCAGAAAAATAAGCAGGGTTTTCTAAGAATTACGGTAAAATTTTTGGTCGTAATTCCATTAAACAGCCGCAGAACCGCGGCCTTAGCCCACGTGGCGCGGCGGTTCCACGGCAACACTGTTGCATCGTTGACCAAAATTTGCACAGTAATTATTAGTTTGCTGTGCTGAGTTCTCTGGGTGTTTTTAATATTTTATTCAAGAGTTGAATTTTCTGGAGTTGTTTTGGGGATTCGGTGTTTCGATCGGGGTATCAAATTTTGTCTATTTGGCTTTCCGGATAAATTTTAGAATATGTTAAAAAGTTCGACCAGATATAAATACCCAATTTTTCCCCTGACGGGAAATTTCCAAGTGTTGGATTTTTCCGTAGTTTAACGACGTTCTAAGTAGTGCAAGTAACGCGATGGACCCTCTAGAAGACAACAAACCTTAACTCGATTATGTGACCGTCTTGAACTGCCCTTTGAACCTTCGGGTTTGGGGCAGTACGGCGTGCCACATGTGAGGCGTTGGCTTGACCCTTCTACGGCTGGACCGTTGGTACTGAGGCACGAACTGAATGTTGTTATACTTATTTCATGTGTTGATCTGTATCGGGAAAACTTGGGTGTTCGATTGTTCGATCGGAAAGTTTGACATTTTCTATTTATCCGGAATGGGATACAACAATTGGAATTCACAAGTAGTTATGTGATAACTGAATGAATGTTATAAACATAGCAGTTTAGTCTCACTTGATCGGTTGCCACGGAATTTTGATGCGATCAAAAGTTCGTCGCAATCACGTAGCGTACGCGGATATTCGCCGGGTAAACTTAATAGACAGCCTCGCTCCATAGCCCCGACCAAGTGACTGTAGGAGAACCCCGTCGCCGAAAGCATCCGTTCGGGTGCTCGCGGTAGCGGTGTTCCGCCTTGGTGCACTTCGTCGACGGTATCGGGGGTGCGGCCGTCTACTGAAGTTTGCGACAAGTATTCGATCAGACTGTCGGGAATCCTGTTGAATTGCCCGACTTGATATTGAAAAGTGTTTTCGATAATGAGACTAAAATGCGGGGTTTATAATTGTTAGGCATGCGATGTCTAAGTAATTCATTTGGTCAGGCATGCGATGTCTGAGGAGGTTGCAGATTCCAACTGTTGTAGTTTTACACTTTCTATTCCGTGACCGTAAGTGTAATATGTGATATCGCCGGTTTCGTTGCTATATGTCAACGACAATTGGGATGCGCATATTTACTTACGTTGATGACATGTGATGTTATGTGTTGCTGGATATGTTATATTGGATCGTCGTGTTTGAATAGCCGGGGGTTTTTATGTGCGATGAGTGTTTTTCATTTTCATTCATGTAAAAACTTGTATGTAATATTCTTTTATTGGGGCGCTTCCAGGTTGCGGAAGTAGTCACCGTTTGTATATTATTTACTTTTCCGCACTAGGATAGACCCAAGGAGGGGAGCACAAGTAACCGGGTTCTGGAGTCTAGTGGGAGACCAACTCGAGGAGTCGAGTCCGGGTCTCCTAACTCTAGAATTGGTAGGGTTGCTTGCCGCTCTCGTAGGGGTCTTGGGGTGTGGGTTTGGCTATTCATCACGACCGTGGAATCCGTGTTTTATACTGGCTCGTATTGAAAACACGGACGTCCTAGTATATCCAATATTTCATATGTTTCTTCTGCTGCGATATCTGTGATGTGATCATGTGATCTTCTGTGATAGATACAGTATATAGTATATATGATATATTATATAGACGTTGCTTATGTTTTACACCCGCGCTAGCCCTGCCCTGCTCTGTCGTTAGTTACCTAACCTAACGGTGCACGAGGGGACATCGAGGCGAATGCGGATGGCATAAGTGTACGTCGTATTTATCTGTGATGTTTAGGTACTTAAATGATGGGACTTCATTAATGTGAATAATGAAATAAAAGAAACCTAAGATGTTGTAGAATCGAATTTCAAAAGAAAACAGGTAGCTACAGTTCTTGCTTTGCACAGCGGTATATGAGATATATCCTGCACCTTATTCGATGAAGAAAGGACCGAGATCCCTTCACCGGGAGTGACTCCTTTAGCAATAACTGGCAGATGCTATACACTCGGTTTGTCTTTTGATTGCTTTTAAGTGTTTTTGCTTTGCACAGTGATATATATGATATATCCAGCACCTCATTCGACGAGGAAAGGAACGACGATCCCTTCACCGGGAGTGACTCCTTTAGCAAAACTAGAAAAGCCTCAAAAGCACTCCATTTTAAAATCATTTGATTCTACAACGATATCAAGTTCATTACGCAATAGGTTTTCAGAAAAACCTGTCGTAGCCCTCCGTCATTTCAGATAAGTAGTAGTTAGTATTCGTGCTATGTTTGTTGGCCTGCGTCAAGGCGTAGTGTGCGGTAGCTAACTGGTGCTTATCTGCATAAGCATATGATGTGATTGGATTAGGGTAGTCGTGCGACTTTGTTGGCCTGCGTCAAGGGTCGTGCGGGTGGGTTTAATTCAATCAGGAAATGACGGGTTGAACTTGACTAGCGGACTATGGTTTGTTGGCCTGCGTCAAGGTCATAGGACGCTAGGGGCAAAATATTATCGGGAATTTCAAGTGTTGAAATTTGCAATGAGATTGCATACCTTCTATGAGATAGTTAGATCCCGATACCCGCTGCGTGTAAGAGTTACTCCTGGGAGAGTTTTATACATTACAATTAGCCGTTCAAGTAGGTGTCTAGAAAGGTGTCAACGAGGTTATGCCTCTGGGAAAACGAGGTTTACAGTAATTAGGTTCGTGCGAAAGCACGGGGGACCTCCCTCAAAGTACCGACACTGGCCTGGCTGAAAGATTGGCGAACTTGTAGTGTGTAATTAATCCCGGCTAGTCTTTCCTTTTAGGGTTTGAAGGAAGATTTGATAAAAAGCAGTGGGAGCCATCCTGATTAGATAAAATAATAACCAATCTATTCTTGCAAGAGCGCACGCTGAGTGTTTTCTTCTCTCTCTCTCCAGGTAGCGACCATATCACGCCTTAATCAAGATAATAAAACGGATTATTGATCGAACCCGCTTGTTATACTGAGCTGGGGAACGTTGGTCCCGCTCCAACTTATAATTGTTATAAGACAGAGCAGGAAATTGGGGATTACCAGAATTCCCGTGCCGCCCAAACGAAGAGAGTGCATGCTGATGCATCATCTTCGGGTGTGTTCATTATACAGAACTGTTTCTCAGTATCCTTTACGTCCTGGGTATGTGATACCAGATCAGGATCCCAGATATGTAATCAGTTACATAGGGCTACAGAAAGGTAGAGAACTGAGAACGGGTGATAAGTTTCATGAGGCAGAAAACGGGGCAAGTGTTGCAGCCAAGTCTGTTGGTCACTGTCACCCTGTATTACCAATACATTGATTCTGAACGAATGTTGTTAGATACCGAACCTGATATACAAAATCATATCAGTCTCTTTATTAGTAAAGAAAGGATATAATTTTGTATTGTTGGATAATGTTTTGAACATTTCCTATATCAAAAGTTGATCGGATCAGGCACGTTATCTAAAAGCGTTGATGTTCTAAATCAAACGACAGTTCTTTAGTATACGGAACACACACAAGAGGAAGAGTTCAGATATGAACGAATCCTACTTGAGGTATTGTAGACTAGGTCAGATCAATGTGACCCGAATAGCTAGAGTTACATATAAATGCATATTTAAATCAGTTTGAACTTACATCTTGTGAAACTCTCCAGTCATGTCACAAAGATAAGATGACCACAGCTCTGTTTATTGGAAACAGAGAAAGAGTTAGTAAACTCTTGGGACTGATACATGATGATGTATGTAACGTCTCCTGTCTACAAATGCCAGGACTGGTTCTTTATACTTCATTACGTTCTCTGATGATCTCTTTAGATTCAGACATATGTTCCTGTTGAAACACAAGTCCGAACCTTTTGAGATATTCACAGAATATAAGTTAGAAGTAGAGAACCAAAATACGGGTATAAGTATTATGTCCTTTGATGTGATCAAGGAGGAGAATACTTGAGCACGGAAATCCTGGACTATTCTAAAGGAGAATGAGATTCTCTCTCAGTATTACTCCTCCGCATACGCCATAGCACGATGGTATATCGGGGTGGAGCAATTACACCCTATGTGATAAGGTGTTCTCTATGATGAGTACTACTGAGTTACCTGTTTCCTTTTGGGGGTTATGCACTTATGAAGTTGCATACCTATTGAATAGGGTTCCAATCAAATCAGTTGCCTACCACTTCATATTTGATATGATAAGGGAAGAGCCCATCTCTCAAGTTAGTTGAGATTTGGGGTTGTCCAGCCTATGTCTGAAAAGCAAATTCCGGACAAGCTCGAGGCAAGGTCTGTAATGTAGAACTGGAAAGGTTCCAGCTATACAAACTAAAGCAGATGATTTGATACAACCAAAGGATTCAGTAGATTCCAACGAACCTCAGCCTCTCCGCCGATCTAGTAGGGTTCCTCACCCACCTGAGAGATACTTCGGTTTCTCTATGACAGTGGGAGCGAGGATTGCATCATGAGATGATGACCCAACTAGTTTCGAGCTGGCCATCAGGAGTGGGACTCTGTAAGAATGGCTGGATGTTTAGCGATCTGAGATGGAATCCTTATACACCAACAAAGTATGGACGTTGGTTGCAATATCTGAAGGGTTAAATCCCCATCAGGAGCAAGTATATCTTGAGAAGATTACTTGGTGTAGATGGAAACGTTGAGACTTTCAAAGCTAGACTTGTTAAAGCTTTTCGTCATCGACCTGGCGTGGATTATGATGAAACCTTTTCAAGTGACTATGCTTAAGTCCATCCAGATCCTACTTGTCACGGCTACATACCATGACTGCGATATCTGGTGGTTGGGTGTCATGACTGCTTTTCTAAATGATGTTTTAGAAGAGTGCGTCTATAAGTACACAGCCAGAGGGCTTCGTAGACAGTGGGAGCAGCGGAAACGTGTGCAAGATGCTTTATAGGATTAAAGCAGGCATCGCGGAGTTGGAACATCTGTTTTGATGGATTAGTAAAAGAAATTGACATCATCAAAATGGTAGATGAACCTTGTATAAACAAAAAGGTAGTAGGGAGTATGGTGATGATCCTCGTAGAGTACGTGGATGACATACTCTTGATGGGGAAGGAGTTTCCTATGCTACGCTCGGTCAATCTCCGCTTATCACAATGATTCTCCATATAGGATCAAAATGATACCTCCTAAATCCTGGTATTTGGATCTATGAGATAGATCTAATTGGATGTTAGGACTCTCACTAGTTGTAGTGAGATGGTATCAACCGATCCTGGGGAGAATCACTGGAAGGGTTCCAGGGTGATAAAGACGACTGAATGTCAGTCACAGGCATTGTCTTTACCCTCAGTGGAGGGACGGTATGTTGGAAGAGTTCCAAGCAAAATACCGTGACATACTAGACGATAAAGGCACGATACATCGCTACTTAAGATGCTACCAAAGAGGCTGTTTGGGTGTATATTGGTTCATAAGATGAACTACGTTCCTACCATTGTGTGACAATGGAGTTGTGGCTTATGCCTAGGAACGTCCGTCCCATCAGTGATCCAGACATGTTCTAAGGCAGTATCACTTGATCATGGAGATGGTTGATCTCCAGGGAGATCGAGGTTAGGAGAGTAGACTCAGAGGACAACACAGCGGATCCACTCACGAAAGGCCTTTTCCCAGAAAGAGACTTTTATGGGATGGTTGAGTATGAGATACTGCAACCACTGCTACAGATGGCCCTAGTGCAAGTGGGAGATTGTTAGTTATATGTATGCCCTAGAGGCCATTACTGTACATAGGATGTATATTGTAGTGGATGCTGGGACGTATATAGGGAGGACTTTCTTGCTCGACATGATAGTATGCTATCTGGTTGAACTTTACCTTAACGTGTATACTGATTGTATCTCTGTTACATGTTGGTAAAGCCCTTAGGATGTGTGCTTGACTACCTGGACTATGATGCGGATCATACTAGTGGGGACATGGTAGTCCATAAGTACATCCTTCAAAGTCCCTAGTCGTGGGTGTATCGAGACGGGGCATCGATATACCAGAGTAGACTAGCGTATACCTTCTCGACCCATACAGATGGGCGATGGATGATCCCATATCCATCGGTGTTTGACATCAGAGATGATATACGGGTGCTCAGTAGAGACTGGGTACACTGGACGGACTCGCCGAGAACTCCCAGATGGTATTATACCTTACGTCAGATGGCAGTTCTCTGGTGACACAGGTACAGAGTAGTCTGTTGACCCGAGATCGTCATAGAGTCTTGTGTGGTTCCTACTGTGCTTTGATTTCCATCTTACCACGTCCAAGAGGGCGTGCAAAACGGTGGTTTTTGGGTACAGTCCCGAGTCACATGGAGGCAATGAGCGATAGGAGGGGATTCGTCTCTCCCGGTATAGGGTGTTGATGTTGCGCTGTGTTCGATTGGCTATAACAGGAAATCCCTGGCCAGGGTTGCTGAGATTTACTGGTAAGTGTTACCAGTAGTTTCTCGAATTGTTATAGACCTCATATCGACACGACTTATCGAGCTATTGGGGTCTGACGTTTACCACCCCTAGACGAGATATGCGACATATCAGACGATCAGACCGGACTGTACGGTAGTGTTACTGGTTGGATTCACTGGAGTGTGAGCGGGCTTGCTCGTCGATCTTCAGATCGCTCAATACCCGGGTGGCCGTTACGTTTAGCAGACCGCTTGCGGCTTGTGGATGTTTGATATGATCATCATCCGCTGCCGGCGTATTGACGAGTCTTTAGAGTCCTACACAGAGGTTTCCTGGCTCAAGCGAAACGAAATAGGAGCGCATATGAGATATGTGCGGGACCGAGAATAATGCGTGTATGTGATACCATATTCCATTCTCGCGATGAATGTGTCGAATGGTTGTATGTGATATAACCTAGTTATCGAATCAAGGATTGATTCGATAAGCCGATACATTGTATACTAGTCGGTTGTGTGCGACATGACCGGATCATTGAATCAAGTGTTGATTTAATGATTTAATGCATAATTATATATTTGATATATTACTTTGCATTAACTAGTACTGGTTCACTTAAGATGGATTTTCTCACTCGGATGTGCGCATTGTATATGCGATATACTTTTGTGCACTTGTATGTATCATGTTTGATGATGCATGCTAACTTGTGTTTTGTGTAAAGTTTAAACCATGGTTATGTAATGGTTAGGGTTTTCATTTTCATATCTATTTATTTATTTGTTTACTCATTATTGGAAAATGATAAGCATAATGCAAAATGGTGGCTTTATTTGGAAGCTTGTTGAAGCTTCATGAAGACTTTGACTTTAGCAACCATTTTGTCTCATGCTTAACCCTAACCATCCCATTTAACCATGATTGATTCTCTACACATTACCATGGTTAGTGTTATGATAAGAATGGATTATTCTTTTCTTTTTTAATTAATCTTATCATATCATTTCTTCTTCTTCTTCCTTCAACTCAAGAAGAAAAACCTAGACTACATCAATGGTAGATTGATGATATGAGTGAGAAATCCAAATCTAAAGTCTACCCACTTCCTATTTCTTCATCCTCTACCTCTTGCCAAGTAGTAGAGTGTGTTTCCTTCACAAGTTTCTTGACTTGGTGAAGTGAGAGCTTGATCTTGCGATGCTTCGACGTAGATCATCTTCGGCATGGACATCGACGACCTAGCTCGGCTAATCTCCGATGAAGCCGATGCTAGAGCCCGGATTTGACTTGGACAGCGGAGAGGACCTCATCGCGGAGCTATGGAGGTGGAGCACCGGATCTACAAAGGTTGTATTTCCGTTAAACTTTTAGTTAAGTGTTAACTAGATTTCTTTTTCACCTAGATTTCTAGCAAACGATCCGTAGTCGGGTTTCTCGGCACCGTTAAAAATTTAATTTGGCATGATCGATGCATTGTGAGACCTCATTAGGATGCCTAGGAACCTTACAAGTTTAATACGCATTTGCGATACGTTATGTTGTGTAGGTACCCCATGAGGACTTTGAGACGACAAGCAAGCACGTGGCGACGTCGGCAACGGAAAGCGAAGAGCAAGTGAGTAGATTATATCTACGGGGTTAGTTGTGTGAATGGCGTATAGCACCCCCGCAGTTCGATGTATAGTATGCTATATATATATATATATTCTATATGATATCTTTATGGGAGACTTGGATATTCGAGATATGATTGGGTGTTCAATGGTTAGATTAGGGTTATTAGTAGTGAACTAGTATAGCCTCATTGTCACGAACCTAAGAATAGGTTTTCACCCACATGCACACACATGCATGCTTGTTATACTTGTGCGTATATGGGAATAGATATATATATACACACATAGGTATGGGACTATGTATACATATACATGTATACCTATACGTGGATGATGAGGATTGTTATGGTATTTAGAGATGAGTCGATGAGTTTGGGCATGGTGCCACGAGATCGGAGATACGAAGTGGTTCGTATTAGGAGATACGACATGAGATTTTAGCGGGCCTTTAGGCGTGTGTTTTCGTACACGCACACATATATTTATAGATGGTATCAGCTTGTAGTGGACTTAGATCAGTACCCCAGTTCATGAGATATGATGATAAGGATACCAGATAATTGATTAGATAATTGTAAGATTCGACTCGTACCCAGATTTTGGATGTCGTACGACGGATTTACGTACGAGCTATATATTGATGATAGATCCACACTCTTTACTCGAGGATGTCATATTGTATATTGTATCATATATGATACTATTGAGGCGGGATCACCGACTATTATATTTATATGTATATCGACTCAGATTAAGGTGGTGTCCTTTACCCTTTCGGTTAGACTGTTCGGTTAGTTTTATAGTACTTAGTAGATGTTAGACTAGACCCGAGTCATACCTATTTCAAAACTAACGAATCGTGAGTATTTTAAAGACATGTCAAAGGATTCTACGGACATTTTCAAAAGACACATCTTTTCCTAAAAACACCGTAGCCCTTATTTTTCTAAATACCACGATTCATGTTATTTCAAATTGCAAAACTGTATGAAATATATTGATTTAGATTCTTCACTGTTGCGTTTATTTTTCATTTTTCGCCTATTCCTGCTATTCGCATCGCATTGCATGTTTAAATGTGTTTATTGTATATTAAACCCATGCTGTCTGGACACCAGCACCATTATCGATGATGCGTATATTCCACATACACCTGCTTGCCGGCTCACACACTTCATCATCGATAACTGCCATGTCACTACACTGTGTAGTACTGTTGCATCAGGATATGACCCCTTGCAGGTCATACTTGCATATATACCTACTTGTACATCCATATTGGCGCACATACGTATTGTACACTCATAATTGCGTATATACCTACTTGTACATCCATATTGGCGCACATGCGTATTGTACACTCATACTTGCGTATATACCTACTTGTACATCCATATTGGCGCACATGCGTATTGTACACTCATACTTGCATATATACCTACTTGTATATCCATATTGGCGCATATGCGTATTGAGTATATACCTACTTGTACATCCATATTGGCGCATATACGTATTGTACACTCATACATGCGTATATACCTACTTGTATATCAATATTGGAGCATATGCATATTGTACACTCATACTTTCATACATACCTATTTGCATATACCTAAATGATTCTGGGTTGATTTTGGAGATTTGGGAACCACAAGATATATTTTAAAACTGGATTCATTTGAAAGAGCGGTTTTCCCTTGATATGTGCATATTACTATTCCATGTTGCATGATATACTAACATGCTTACATTTCTATTATATGTCGCATATATCATGCTTTAGGATTATACACATTGAGATATGCTGTTTTCATGAGATTTCTGGGCTTGAGAACCGTGGGTATTTCAAAAGAAAGTTTGAACTGTTTTAAACACCTGGTTTCTCTTGATATGATATTTCAGTGCGTCCACCATGCGTTTTCTCGGTTCTGAGATGTGTGATATGTGAAACCCGATTTGAGGAGGCGGATGATTCCGTTTGCGGGTACATGGTGGACCCTGTATGGAACCCCGGGGCGAGAACAGATTTGCAGTGCAATAGACGGTGAGCCTGGCAGAGGGACCACTACCTACCGGTGATAGTATTTTGACCTGGCGGTTATCGGGAGGATACCGACCGGAGTCATGAGATGGATATAGGCCGATCCGTACTGCCGGAGCCCGTGGGTCGATCCCGCAGATGATACGGAGCCTGAGATATATGAGGATTTACGTGCCGATGCTGGGCACAGGTTTCATGATGTTTTCGAGTGTACAAATAAGGGTTGCCCCTATGGATTTATCGGTAGGGGCAAGCCACTGCCCCTACGGATATGTACGTAGGGGCGAAAAAAGACCCCGTAGGTGCAAAGGCCGCAGGTGCAAGTTGAGGCCCTGAACTTGCCCCTATGGGCAAATTAGAGCCCCTACGGATATCTCTGTAGGTGTTATAGCCCCTACGGAGTACTCCGTAGGGGTAATCAAATCATATATGTATTTTTTTTTTTGAATATATTGTATATACCTACGGATAAATCCGTAGGTCCTTATTCTACCCCTACGGATAACTCCGTAGGGGATAGAAAGTGGCCCCTACGAATAAGTCCGTAGGGACACTCCCAACACCCTGCACTGAGATCAGGGGGTTAAATATCAGGAAACCTGATATTTTGCCCCTACGGATAAATTCGTAGGGGATAAACATTGGCCCCTACGGACATATCCGTAGGGGCACTCCCAACACCCTGCACTGATATCAGGTGGGAAAATATCAGGTTTCCTGATAGTTTGCCCCTACGGATATGCCCGTAGGGGCAACATATATACCTACGGCTTAATCCGTAGGTACATATTGTCTGTATTTTTTTTTTAAAAATAGGCTGCTAGATTTTTTCCCGCCCTGTGCACAATACTATATACATCAATCAAATCATATATTGCAGTATTCATAATCACATCTCACGCATATATATAATATACAAAAGAAACCCAAAAACTGAATATGATATAAATACAAACCAATATCAATATCGTTTCAAAATGTAGTACAATGTGATATAAATACATGTTTCAAAAAATAAGAACCAAAAAGCTACCCTAGTTCGGTCCAGCTCCACCTCCGAATAACGTTAGAATAACGCGCGCCTGCTCCTCGGTCAATACACTCTGCAATGCTACATATAAGGGAGTCTGAGCGGCATGTGGAGCTGGCGATGTGGTCTGCGCAGCCGCCGTCGAGGTAGTCGCTTGCGGAGCCGCGGCTGCGGGAGTCTGAGTGGGCGGTGGAGCTACAGGAGCTGTCTGCAGAACCGCAGCCGATGTAGTGGCTTGCGGAGCCGCAGCCGAAGGAGATGCATGTGGAGGCTCGGCCGATCTACCCTGTCGCGTTTGGACATAACGTGTGTAAGAAGCGTGTAAGAACTGTGTATTATTCGAATTTGTTTCATTATTAAGTTATTTCGAAACCCTGTTTGGATATCTAGTTTGGAAAAGCGTTGTTTATTTTAATTACATATGTATGTATGATTAATCAAACTTAAGTCTAAAACCAAATAAGCTCAAGCTACGTACTAATTATGGATATGTTGATATGTATATAATATGAAATGATATTTTACTATAAAGTAGTATACATACCAGCATCTCCTTCAACTCCTGAACGGTGGCCCTCAAGCTATCCAGTTCCTGATGGACATGCCGGTCACTGGAGACGGAGGAAGTAACCGCCGGGGTGGAGTCCAACCTCATATGGGCCCTGCTAGGGCCCAATCCCCGGCCTCTCTCCCAACCTCCGTGGTGCCCTCCGTGTGCGGCGTCCAGAACTGGGGTCAGCAGCCTCGGATCGTTCTGTCCGGTAAAATCGATCCCCGAGGCCTGGGCCTGCTCAACCGCCCGCTCCTACACCCACATTAAGCAGTAAAGTATAAGTATAAAATTTAAACTTGAACCTTCCAAAACTAAAATTTCAAATTTGGGTAGAAAAAATATTAACACTTACGCAGTACTCCTGGGTAGCAACGTCGGGACATTGAAGCTCGCCCGTGGCGGGATCTGTCGAGGTGCCGTGGACGGCAAGATATGCGGACAACACGCTCGGTGTACCACCTGACGCCACTGTCCGAGATGTCTGCAATATTAGAAAGTAACTCTTAATATTAGAAATATTAGAGAATAACTCTTAATATTGCAGAATATTAGAGAATAACTCTTAATTTACCGATAACTCCATGGCTCGAGTAATGTTCCTCGAGCCACCTATTTAGGTGGGGCGACCCCTCTTCGCCGACTTCCTGTTCTCCGTATTCTGAGCGGCCTGTTTCTGCACAACGCATTAACATTTAGTTTTCTAATTAAGAAACACAAAGAAATAAATTATATCATAAATAATGAATTAAATTTAAAATACATACTTGTTTGCGTTCGGAGTCGAAATAAGCGCACAATAGAGGCCTTGTCTCTACGTCGACTCTCGCAAACGCCGGAGTAGATAGGAGGGCCGCTCTCTCTGCCTCGGGGGTCGCTATCCACAGGGAGTAGCAGTCGGCCTTCAGATCATTCCTATTGTATCGGACCTTGTCCTGCATGTTCTTCATCAGGCCATTGTACAGAGCATGAAGGTCGAGCACCCTCCCCGGGTGATCAGGGTCGGCTACAGGCTGAAAATCGTAATCCAACTGAAAATACAAAAAAAAACATTGTTATTAGATTGCAAGTGTTAATAATAAATATATTGGATAGATCAAATGAAAATATATATTAATACATACCCGAGCCTGATCAAAGAAGAGGGTGAATGAGCGCTGGTGCTGCTCGCCCCACTCAACGTGAATTGGATAGTTCTTCACGATCCGGCTCTCGTCCCCCAAATACCGGCCGAACCTCTCGGCATGAGGACCGGTATAGCGATATTCAAGGGTAAAAAATAGGGGGAATGCTGCCTCCCCCCTAGCTCTATCAGGCCTCAGCCTATGGGACTGATTCGGGCCTCGAGTCCCCCTCTGGGGATGGAGAGGCCCTGCGTCTGCACGAAATATCAAGACAATCAATAATAAGACAAAGTTGTATTAAGAAATCAAGGTTAAACAAAAATTCAAGTGTGATATATACCTCCGGTGAATAGCGCACGAGCCTGGGCCCGAGCAGCAGCACGAGCGGGACGATAGTTCCTCCGGTGAGGAACAACCGGGATCCCGGACCCGGACGCATCCCCTCCAACTATAAAATAAACATCGACGCTAAATCTCCATGAAGTTCATATTTATTCTATAGAGCATATGTAAAATAAATAAATATTTTAAATTTATTCATACTAACTTGCAGACGATGCGGAGGGTATGGAAGCGGCAGGAGTGGCCCCTGTGGAAGGTGTGGACGCACCACCTATAATTAGACAATTAAAAATAGATTTTATAAGTAATTGCAAAAAGAATGTGTAGATCAATAATATAACGTTCTAAATCAATATGCATGCACTATAGGACATATAAACATACCCGCAGGTGCGGTGGTGTCACCACCTACAGCTAGACAATAATAAAAATTGCTAAGTAAGAGCAAAAGGAATGTGTATACTTATGATATAGCATTCTAAATCAATATACATACACTATATGATATATAAACATACCTGGAGGAGCAGGGGTGGCCTCTGTCCCAGATGTGGACGCAGGACCAACAACTAGACAATTAAAAATAGATTTTATAAGTAATTGCAAAAAGAATGTGTAGATCAATAATATAACGTTCTAAATAAATATGCATGCACTATAGGACATATAAACATACCCGCAGGTGCGGTGGTGTCACCACCTACAGCTAGACAATAATAAAAATTGCTAAGTAAGAGCAAAAGGAATGTGTATATTTATGATATAGCATTCTAAATCAATATACATACACTATATGATATATAAACATACCTGGAGGAGCGGGGGTGGCCTCTGTCCCAGATGTGGACGCAGGACCAACAACTAGACAATCAAACATTGACAATATAAGTAATTTTGACATAAACATGCATGAATATCTGTAATATTACATTGAAAATGGATATGCGTGCAGTATACCTGGAGGTGTGGCAAAATCCACACGGAAGGAGGCATCCGAAGGGGTCTCCGATCTGGGTGCAAAACCGGCCCTCTGAAGCTCCCTACGGAGCTCTCCGGGCGGCAGAACCGCTCTGCCTCTGCCTCTGCCTCTGCCGCGGCTGGAGCTCCTGCCGCCCCTCGCTGCTCCCGACATCGTCATCAAATCTAGATAAACGGTTCGTGGACGCATTAGACAATCATTAAAAGTATTGACTATATATGATCTAGAGCGTAAAATGTGAAGTAATAATATAACATTACTGATAACCTTTTTCGTTTCGTGGGCGCATCATACATATCTACTTGGATTTCATCGTCGATGTCATTTCTAACCCACGTAACTTCATGATCGGTCGAAGACAACCCGTCCTTCGAAACAGACGGTCGGAGCACTTTAAGCCTTCTCTCTTCTTCGTCCTCATCGCTGTCCTCGTATTCTGGGACATCGTAGACATCTCTAGGTTTCCATCGGCATACAACACTCCACCCCGGATGCTTCAAACACTGTGAGTAGTATACTTGGAACGCTTGGTTCGGAAAGATAAACGGATCGTCCTGACCGTAAAATCGAAGTGTGTTCACACTGGTCAATCCATATTCATCTTTCCAAGTCCCAAGACTGCTTCTCCACCTGCCTGTATCGGTTTGCGGATCGTACCAAGTACAGTGGAATATATAAAAGGGTTCTGATCGTCCGGGATAGTGGATGCCGAGTATACAATTTAAGTACCCATAGTAAATCACACCGTCCGATCCTACCGTCGCAATCCCACTATTCTGAGTGATTCTAGATGTTTCTATGTCCTTAACTTCGAATTTGTATCCAAGGACACCAAATCCTTTGTAATATGCAACCTCCATACTAGGAAATTGAGCTAAACATCTTGAATCACTCTCAAATGATGCAGACAAGTTCGGATCGTGGATCTAACAAAACAAATTTTACGATAAATACATAACGATACAAGTTTAGATTAAAACTGATAGCAATAAAATGTAATTCGAATAACTTACATGCTCTGTGACCCAATCACAAAAATTATCCTGATGGTATTTTTCCAAACGCTCTTCGTTCCAATCAGGATGCCCCTCACGTACCTCGTTAAAATGAGTTCTGTTTTCGACAAATAATTGTGACATTAATATTATGTCATTTCATACACACACAAACACAGATATAACAATTAATCCAAAAGAACTTACTCTCTAATTTGTTCAAGACATGCGCAATTAAGCAAGATAAACCGGTATATCTTGTTGATAAACATAGTGTCTACCCTCTTATACTCGGCTTTACCATATGGCCCGTCTTGAATTCTTCGTGGTCGGTTAAGCCTTGTCTCAATGTTCTCGTCCAGATAGCGGGAACAAAATGTGGTTGCTTCATCAAGAAGATAACCTTGCATGATAGAACCCTCTGGTCGATTTTTATTGCGTATATACTTCTTAAGAGTGTAAAGGTACCTAATGAGAATATGTTGAATAAATAAGCACGGGCATACAGGACAAAAATAAAATTATAAATTGCGCGAAACGAAAAATTACACGTACCTCTCGACGGGATACATCCATCGATATTGTACCGGTCCGGCTAACTTCGCCTTAGTTGCAAGATGAACCGTCAAGTGTATTATGATATCGAAGAATGACGGTGGGAAAATACGCTCAAACTTGCAAAGTATCAACGCAATAGAATTTTCTAGTTTATCCAGCGTCGCAACCTCCAGTGTTTTAGCACACAACTCCCTGAAAAAACAACATAGGTCGTTGATTACTAGACCAACCGAGTCGGGGAGAGAAGTCCTGAGGGCTAATGGAAGAAGGTGCTCCACGATAACATGGCGATCATGACTTTTCAGCCCATCGATCTTGCCCTTCACAATTTTTATTTTCTTGCTGAATGATCCTGAGAAACCTGTGGGGACTTTCAAATCATGCAACACCTGCAGGAATCTTTTCTTCTCCGGTTGTGACATATGATAAGCGGCATTGGGAAGTACAAACTTGCCCGGTTTACCCGCTACCGGTTTAGGGTGCAGTTCACTTCTTATTCCCCACTCTTGTAGATCCATCCGGGCATTCATGTTGTCTTTCGATTTCCCGTCTTTACACAGAAGCAAGTTAAGTATATGCTCTGATACTCCCTTCTCTATATGCATGACGTCCAGACAATGACGCACTGAATTTGTAGACCAGTACGGAAGCTCGAAGAAAATGCTTAACTTGTTCCAATATTGTGGTTTGACCTGTCTCGTCGGATCCATCCCGAATGTCACGTTATTATAACCATCCCATTTAGCAGTCACGTCCTCTCCGGACAATGGGGATGGAGGCCCAAGAAGCTCCTGATGACCATCAAAGTGAACCGTGTCTAACCTATAGGGGTGGTCTGGAGGCAGAAAACGTCGATGGCCGCAATAACAAATCTTCCTGCTAAAATTCAAAAATTTTGATGTTGTGTGTTCATGGAAATGAGGACATGCTTTGTGACCATGTACGGACCAACCTGATAGCATTCCATACGCAGGAAAGTCATTAATTGTCCACATTAAAGCCGCACGCAGTATGAAGGTTGTATTTGTGTTTGAATCATATGTCTCTACACCATCAATGAACAAAGTTTTCAGCTCCTCGATCAGAGGTCGGAGATAGACGTCGATATTGTTTCCCGGTGAGTTTGGTCCGTCGATAAGAAGAGGCATCATAAAGTATGATTGGTCCATAGCCAACCAAGGCGACAGATTATGAATTATCATTACAACGGGCCATGTACTGTGACTTCCAGCCATATAGTTGAATGGGCAGAAGCCATCGGCAGCCAGTCCGAGCCGGACATTGCGAGGATCGCTACTGAATATTGCGTGCCTCCTATCGAAATCCTTCCATGCCGGTGAATCTCTTGGATGGCTCATTTTTCCATTTTCGCTTGGAGGAGCACGGTGATGCCAAATCATTGCCTCGGCTGTTTTCTTGCACCTGAATAGCCTCTGTAGCCTCTGTGTTATGGGAAAATATCGTGCTATCTTCACAGGTATATCAGGCTTCTTATCAGAATCTTTCGGCTTATACCTGGCTTCTCCGCATGTTGGACACTCTTTCAAATCTGAATTCTCTTTCCGGTACAACACGCAATTTTTAGGACATGCTTGAATCTTCTCGCACTTTAGACCCAAATCAGACATCATTTTCTGGGCTTCGTACCAGCTTTCGGGCACATTATTTCCCGGAGGCATAGAATCTTTCAAGAACGAAAGAAGCATTATGAATGACTTGTTGCTCCATCCATTTAGGCACTTAATTTGGAAAAGTTGGACGAACCATGAGAGTGTGGAATACTTCGCATTCTCATAAATTGGTTTCCTAGCATCATTCATGAAATTTTCATATTTATCCGCACGCGGTCCTTGACCGGAAGGAATGTCATCTTCGGTACGAATAGATTCACCTAGGGCAGCCTCTACCATATCCTCCATTTCTTCTGATGGAAATAAATTTCCGTATCCTGCCGTATTACCGAATTCTTCTTCTTCTCCTGCCGCATTATCATGTTCTCCTTCTTCTTCTACCGCAGTACTGCATTCTTCTCCTTCCCCGTGATATTTCCAAGTTGAATAAAGTCTAGTAAACCCATGTTTTACAATATGAAGCTCTTCCAATTCTACCTTCTGCCAGTACTTATTGCCACATCTATCGCACGGACAGAGAATCTTCTCTATTATGATCTTATTATGTGCTCGTGCAAATTCAAGGAAAGCAGCAACTCCTGCGACAAATTTAGGTTGCATACGTTGTTTCCAATCCACATACATCCAGTCCTTAACTCTGACGTACTCATGGGCCATGTTAGACTGAATAACATATAAATTGTAGGTTATGCTGACTATATTGAGAAATATAAGAACGGGATAGTTACTGACAAAGGAGAAAATCCGTGTATATGCTTTGTGTGTGCGTTTGTCGTTGAAAAGAATAAATTATCGCACGTTATGTTGACCGATAGACGGGGACTAAGTGGCGCTTTTAGTTTCATATATGGGTATCGATGGGAATATGAAGGTTTCATATTATCATATATTGGTTTTAACCCGAACATCTCGAATCGCTCTCTGATTATGCGTTTGTATGTATGTGTTCCGGCTGTCGGGGGTAGGCTTCTATCCCATTAAGAATGTATAGAGCGAACGCCCATCACTTGTGCTTTCAACCGTTTCGAGTAAATTTCGGCAGCACCTCCCCGCTGTTCTCCGAGTACACTGTAATAGAATAGATAATCATTTCAAAGCTGTGAAACAACGTTGAAATGAACATCTAATCTATCTTTGTACACGGAGAACCAGCGGAAAGATACCGACGAAATATCTCGAAACGGATGAAAACACAAGTGAATGAAGGCGTTTGCTTTATACATTCTTAACTTGTCCACACGGGACAAATCTATGGGTTACCATACGATTGAATTTTCTCGTCGCGTAGACTATACGACGGTTGTTAGTATCGAGCTATACTGTCCGATATTTAACAACCTTCGTATAGTTCTAGGTCACGACGAGCATCGCACGTATGTTAACCGATAGACGGGGACTAAGTGGCGCTTTTAGTTTCATATATGGGTATCGATGGGAATATGAAGGTTTCATATTATCATCGAGTATCATATATTGGTTTTAACCCGAACATCTCGAATCGCTCTCTAATTATGCGTTTGTATGTATGTGTTCCGGCTGTCGGGGGTAGGCTTCTATCCCATTAAGAATGTATAGAGCGAACGCCCATCACTTGTGCTTTCAACCGTTTCGAGTAAATTTCGGCAGCACCTCCCCGCTGTTCTCCGAGTACACTGTAATAGAATAGATAATCATTTCAAAGCTGTGAAACAACGTTGAAATGAACATCTAATCTATCTTTTTACACGGAGAACCAGCGGAAAGATACCGACGAAATATCTCGAAACGGATGAAAACACAAGTGAATGAAGGCGTTTGCTTTATACATTCTTAACTTGTCCACACGGGACAAATCTATGGGTTACCATACGATTGAATTTTCTCGTCGCGTAGACTATACGACGGTTGTTAGTATCGAGCTATACTGTCCAATATTTAACAACCTTCGTATAGTTCTAGGTCACGACGAGCATCGCACGTATGTTAACCGATAGACGGGGACTAAGTGGCGCTTTTAGTTTCATATATGGGTATCGATGGGAATATGAAGGTTTCATATTATCATCGAGTATCATATATTGGTTTTAACTTGAATATCTCGAGTCGCTCTCTAATTATGCTTTTGTTGTGCATTCGTGTTGTATGTGTAACATGATTTTAAACCATTGAGATCAAGATTGATAGAACTGATCATCCTACATTGCAATAGCATTCATCAACCAAAAACTATTATTGCAATGGTATACATCTATAACAATCAACAATTAAAACTACAAATATAGGATACTGATATCATAAAGCGTTATGAGACACGTCATCTTCCACGTGTCGTGATCATGGAAATCGCTAATATTGAGCATCATCAAGATTAGATTAAGGTTTTGAAGCAAGTTATTGAGCATCTTGGATTGATTGTCAAGTGTTGATTTTTATTTCAACACTTGACAGAATGAAAATCATAAATACAGTTGCAAAATGTGTTCCTCACCCCCATAAAGTGGATCTTAACAATCCAGACAAGACCATCATTGTTCAAATTGCCAAGGTAGACATAATCTCAGCAGTTATTTATGGTTGCTAGCTTGTATTGCTTGTTGCTATTCTTTTTTTTTCCTTGTCCTTTCTTTCTTTCTTTTTTTTGGGGGGTGGGGGGTTGTGTTTGAAAAGTTTTAACCAACTCACTGCTATTTCTAGGCAATGCAGGAATATAACTAGTTTTATCCCCCAAAAGAAAGAGCTTCAGGCTTCATGAGTCAAGCGATGTGTACGTATAATTATAGGATTTTCTTGCTAGCGGTTCATTTACAACTATTCTTTAGTCTATATACCTAGCATCTGCTACTAGATATTACATCTTGCATCAACACCCTGCATGTTAAAATCAAAATCGATTATTTTTTTCTTGATCTTTTTCTGATTTTCTACCATCTGTGTCGAGTAAATTATGATTAACATTGTATTTGTCAACTAATCAGAATAGCCATTCAACCAGCCCCACCGTAACCCTAACCCCAGCCCCACTACCGTAACCCTAACCCCAGCCCCACCGTAACCCTAACCCCAGCCCTACCCCAGCAGCAGCCGAACCCCAACCCTAACCCTACCCCGACCCCGACCCCGACCGCCACCGCGACCCCTGCCCAACCCCAACTCTCGCGCGCGTAACCCAGACCCAGCCATGAACCCTAAGCCCAAAATAATCCAAAAATGCTTTAATTTACCTCGAGATTTATACCTGAACGGCTGCTGGTGGGCTGGAGCGACGACGGTGGCGATTTGGCGACGAAACCGGCGGTGGCGACGACGGTGGCGACGACGGTGGCGACGAAACAGGCGCTGGCGACGACGGTGGCGACGAAACCGGCGGTGGCGACGACGGAGGCGACGGTGGCGACGACGGTGGCGACGACGGAGGCGATTTGGGGTTTTTTCTCGCGCGCGATTGAGAGAGAGAGAGAAAGTGAGCGTAGGCGATCGATCTGGGGTTTTGTTAAATAGATATTTACTTGCCCCTACGGATATACCCGTAGGTCCTTTGTTTGCGGCTCCGTAGGGGCAAACACCAAATTAAGAATTAATATTTTTATTCTTGGACGTCTGTGCCCGTAGGGGCAACCTTTTAGCCCTACGGATTAATCCGTAGGGCCAAGTAAAATCTGCCCCAACGGATATTTTCATCCGTAGGGGCAACCCCCTATTTTACTAATGGCTGGACACTCAGGTTCCATGATTTTAATGTGTCGCGAGGGACACACGTTGAACTATATCCTCATACATCCATGCATATGCTTTATGATATTTACATGCATGATGTTTTGTGTCATTGGTTGACATGTGGACGAGATCCATATGCATGCAGACATTGATTACATAGTTGGATAATATTCACATACTTATAGACTTCATGATATAGATGACATTGATTCATGTTGATTACATTGATCACACCTCATATTTATGATATGTTGCTACCTGAGGCACTGGCACGAGCACTTGGTAGAACACTTACATATAGATGTTTACCCTTGCCACCTTATCATGCTTCAGACTTTATCATATTGAGGATATATATATATATATATATTACTGATCGTATTGACCTAGGATTGAGTCATACATACGATTTCTGCTCTGTGATGTTTTATACTCACGAGTTGGCAACTCACCCCCGTTGTGCCACAGTTTCTTGCAGGTTTTGCCGTACAGGTTTCATTGCGGCTTTCTGGCACACTGTTTCTTTTCTGGGTGATTGCTTTGGTAGGTTGGTTCACTCGCATCGTGACCACCATTGTACTTATTTATTTTCGTTGTTGTATCTGGAAATTCCATCAACCAGACTTGTATATTGTTTCAGACTTAGAATACCAGTTGTGTATTATTTCGACCTTAGAGTCATGCTTGTTTTATTATAGTTTTGTTGATGATTTTGAGTTTTCCTTTTGAGTTTTGATCCTCGCCCTTCGGCGTTGTATATTATATTGCTTGCGTGGTTGTGACCGTCGACTGACAAAGAGCTAGCTCCCGCTTGGGGATGCCTGTTATCATTGTGCTTATATTATTCTTGTTGTACCCCATTTGGGGCAAATTTTTACATAGGAAACTCCGCCGAAATTTTCAGAAAGGACTTGAGATTTTAAAAATGCATATTCAGCTTACTTATTTAAAAACCCGTTGTTTTAAAACATGTTTTCTTCACTTCTTTCTTTAATTGGTTTAGATTTCTGGGATTTCTTGGCTTGCTTGAATTAGATGGGGTCCTATAGACTTCATATGATTCAAGTGCCAGTCGCATACCATTCGGGTCGTGATACATTTATCAGGATATAATAATCAAACGATATTCCATATCAATATTTGCGGGGGTGCTATAGCCATCCATCCGACTTCCCCCGTAGATATAAATCTACTCACCTCCTAAACTTCTCGCTTAGCCGTAGTCGATGCGCTTTGTCGTCTCGGAATCCACGCGAATGTACCTACAACATCAACACGTATCGCAATACCATTAAAATCAAGTTCCGAAATCCTGTACGGCATGCGGTGCTCTCATAGGTTAGAACCTATAGCCTACGCATGCAAAACAACCAAACAACCCTCGTCGTTGACATACAAACGTCTAACGACCAAATACAATATCAAGTCGCAAAACCAAGAAATCCCAATACCGGAAAATATAGCTAAAACCATAACAATATCACTATTCGTGAAAACCACCAAGCCTAAAACCCGAATCGTACCAATAACCTTATACTAGTAAACTGTAAAGTGGTTTAAGAAATTATACCGATCGATCCGTGTCCTTCGGTCTTAAATCTCAGTCCTTAGAATGTTGCAACTGCCTCGACGAAGATCGCTCTCCGGTCACGCTCGTCAAAGAGGACGCACGTCGAGGATTCTTTATACGGGCTCCCGCCTCAAAACTGAGGCAATTCGGGTATCCAGTTTGCTAGCCTAGATACCCAAGATGAAGTAGAGATAGTGTGTGAATACTTTGTCTCAAGGCACACAATCAATTGGGTGACGGTAAATGAAGTTTCCATTTTGAAGTGGAGAGTGTGATCAAGTGATCAAAGGATTTTGCAAAGGAATTCTTGTGCAGGTTTTTTGATGGGGTCGGCCACTACAAAGTGTTCACTAGGGATTTGTAAATGGGGGGTGAGCACAAGGATTCATCAAAGTGACCATAAGGAAAAAAAATCTCATCACAAATATCCAATGCAAATATCTTTAGCAAAACCAAAAGCTTTAAATGAAAAAGATGAGTCACAAAAACACTTCACCAATTTACCATGCCAAATAAATGCAAGAACCCATGACTCACCCAAAACCAAATCAAGCTCACCTCCACTAGGTTCGGCCATGACACAAAATATCACAAGAAAAATATCCTACAAAAACAAAAGTCATTTAATGCAACAACATGACTCACCACTCCATGCCATCAAAGCAAAGCCCCACAAATTTCCAGCAAATGTGTGGCTAAAAATAAACAAAGCTCACAAATATCCATTAAATATATTTTATACCATTTTACGAAAATCCCAAATTCGCAAATCGGTAGCTTTTGCGAAATATATTATTTTAATATTAAATTTCAAAAATAATATTTTATATTTTTCTGAAATTTTACAATCTTCCCACCTTAAAGAAATTCGATCCCCGAATTTAAATTTAAACCCCCAAATGCTAAAACATTTCAATAACCAGCTCAAATCAACGGGGCTCCGAAATCACGGAAGATACAGAAATACCACAGCGCATCCTGTGCGCCGGAAAAATGAGTACGAAAACTCAAAAACCGAACTCCGTCAAGCGTCACGCAAATCATCGGACTTGCACGCATGTCATCGGAGTCACAATGGAGATACAGATCTTGAAATCCACTACCGAAATTCCATATGCACTACTCAAATACTATAATACGGTTATAGTACGCATCCGTGGAAAAGCTTTTAAAACTGAATAAAACATATTCAAAATCTTTTCTGAATTGCCGCGTGATGCGTAACTCACGGCACAAGTGACGGACGCTCTCTTACGAAGTAATAAATGTATGTTCATATATGTTTTGCCAAAATATACGTTCCGCCCATTTTAAAACATCCCAAAAGGTTTTTCCCTTGTAAACTTTTTATGCATGCAAAATACTCAGGCACTGTTCTCTGATCAGTCCTGTTCGGCTACTACATAACATAGTGCCCATCATGAAAACAAAGTTCTTAAGAGCAAAATCAGCCTCAAAAGGCATGTCCAATAATCAGATGCGTCTGGTGCGCACGGAAGTCAAATCCAAATAAAGGTGCCACAATATGCATAAAAGTAAGACTAAGTACAATGGGTGTGCACGAAAGCATCTGTCCAATGCAACTGGCATGCACGACAACAACAACTAGTGCATCTATAGTGCACGAAAATCTCAATCCAGTGCAACTAATATGCACGAACGAAAACCCCAATCGAGTGTATCAGGTGTGCACAAAATTATATCACGCGCCCAACGTGCATGAAAGTCCAAATCAAGTGTATCCGTCATGCACGAATAAAAATCTAAATCAAGTGCATCCAACATGCACGAATAAAATCTCAATCAAACGCATCCGATGCGCACAGAATCCAATACCAAGCGCCTAATATGCGCAAAATCCCAACCCAAGTGCGTCCGGTCCGTAAAAGCATCTAGTGCAGTAGTATGCACAAAAACGAACATCAAGTACACACGCGCACGAAAACACAAATCTGGTAAAACAAATTCTCAAGGACATAAATCGGGTGCAACCAATGTACGGAGTATAAATCTAGTGCAACCAATAAACGAAATACCCATCTGGTGCAACCAACGCATGAAATGCAAATTTGTGCAACCAATGCACGAAATACGAATCCGGTACAACAAATGCATGAAATACCAATCTAGTGCAACAAAGGCACGAAATATCAAATCCGGTGCATCCAGTGCATGAAATATCAAATCCTGTGGATCCAGTGCATGAAATATCAAATCCAGTGCATCCAGTGCACGAAATATCAAATCCGGTGCATCCTGTGCACGAAATATCAAATCCTGTGCATCTAGTGCATGAAATATCAAATCCGGTGCATCTACTGCACGAAATATCAAATGCAGTGCATCCAGTGCACGAAATATCAATCTAGTGCGAAAAATGCACAGAAACTCATCACTAACTCAAATGCGTATGAAAACTACACCGAGTGTACCAGGGTGTATAAAACTCATAAACGTGTGCAACTGCGTGCACAAAACACGTATCAATGCACTGTAAGCATACGTGAGCTATACCGAGTGCAGAAATCAAAATCGAGTGCGTAACACATGCACAATGTCAAATCAACCATACGAAATCCACGAAATTATAAACACGTGCAACAAAGGTACAAAACCGATATCTAGTGCAATAAATATGCATAAATCATAAACCAACACAACGGTGTATAAAATGTATATCATGTGCAATAACTATATACAAAATGTAAATACCCAGTAGGTGCTGCCATGGTGCACGGAAACAATATCATGAAACTTAAATCCAAGTGATATAGGCGTGAAACTTGGATCACAATGCAAATCGCAACAAATGACAATGAGGTACACCTCCTACAATGTCGAAAAAGTCGGTGCGCCCAAAACTGGCAGGGCAAGAACATCCGGTTGAATCATGCTCACGGTCTGGCGTCCTCTGTCTCTGGGTCCTCATTTCTCTGTGGATTACCAATCTCGCACTCTATCGGCTCACCTGCCCAGTCAGGTGTGCTAACGGAAACGATTCCACTCTGGCACTCCTCAGGTCATCTCTCGGCCAAGTAGTATGATCACTCATAAAGCAGCACGTCACTAGCGTCGGCCTCTGGTTCTTTGAATACACGTGACACAACTGATCCTCGGTGCAATCTCATCGTAGCAGTGTCTTAGAAGGAACCAGCTCAAGGTCCCTTACAATCTTACCTATACCGAACTGTACGGAGGCTGGTACATTTACTGTAAGTCTACGGTAGCGCCCCGGCCATCTTTCCGAGGCTAAAATGCGGAAACGAAAACTTTTCAAAACTTGAAACCGGTGCTATCATATGCTTAAAACCCGGATCGAACCATTAATCTACAACTAGCTATCTAGAGAAGGGATAGAAAGGCTATACCGATCGATCCGTGTCTTTCGGTCTTTGGCCACCATCCCTGTAATGTTTCAAAATAATAAAATATTATTTTTGGGAATTTTTATAATTTAATATTATTTTAATGAATATTTTAATATTCTGGTATAATTAAATACAAATAAATGGGAAAAAATTTTGGAAAATTCTAAAATAGGGTATTATATAGAATCATGCCATTTTAAAGTTTTTAAGACTAGTTATATGCTAATTTAGTGTTAATCGCGATTAAAAATCGCTAATTGGATTTTTAGCATTTTTGTGCAAAAATATGCACATATCATTTTCCACACTTGTTACACTTGTGTTGCATTTCTATTGCCATAGTTTTTCTTTTGGGTTCACTATTGGAGTGAGAAGGAAAAGAAAAAGGAAAAGAAAAGAAAGAGGAAAAATCAAAGGGGACATAATGATGGGGTAGGTATAATAGTGATGAGAGAGAGAGTGTGTGAATTATAATGAGAGAGGGGGGGCTGCTGCCCAATTCAAAATCCCCCACCATTTCCATCATCCTCTTCATCTCCTCAAGCTCCCAACCCTGTTCAAATAATCCCTAGATCCATCTCCTAACAATCCTCAAAACCCTACACACCCTTCATAAATATTAATCCCCTCTTCAAGCTCTATACATGGGACCAAGAAAAAATTCAGTTTTGATGATCTTGGGGGGATTCATGGGTGCTTTATGAGGTAATTCCTTCACTAATTGGGTAGTTTTCCATTTACTTAAGTATTTATATGTGTTTACATGTGATATTGTGGAGGTAGTGAACATTGGGAAACCCTAGTGAAGATTTAAGTGTTGGTTTGAATTGGGTGATTCCTAGTAGCTGTTAACTAAATTTAGATGGTGTTTAGTGACCTAGACCAAACCTTAGAAACCCCAAAACATGGATTTAGAAACCCGACATCGGATAAATGTGTGATCTGTGAAGGTGTTCTGGAATCTGGAGCAACCCGGGGGCACCAAAAATTAAATTGAGCTGACAGTGAGTCGTGCAGGCACCTAGGAAGCTACCACCAAGTCCCGCGCCCCTAATTCGAACCTGTGGCCGCAGATTTAATCATTCTGGCTCCAAATTGCATCCAGAGTAGGATGGATTGGGTTCATATTTGTTCCACGGCTCATTTTGCACTAAATTAGACCCCTCCTATATGCAGTTTTGGCTAATTGTCATCTGGGGAAAATCTGGGAGCGTTTTAGTGTGTTTTAGGCGATGTTTTCCGTATTTTTAAATGCACTTTCTTGATATTTGAATTTGTATTTGGTTGTCGGGTGTTCGTACATTGACAACTGGGGTTGTTCGTACATTGACAACCCTGTGAGCACACTGTGCGCTGTATCGGTTTTCTGCATCGATTTTAATACGTATTGCGATTGGTTATTATTGTAGGTACCCTCGCATGGATTCCGAGGCGAAGAGGCATGGCGTCATCGATTTCGGCGAGCGAAGACCAGGCGAGTAGATTATATCTACAGGGAGAAGTCGGGTGGATGGCGTATAGCACCCCCGCAGTCCGTGGTGATGTATACGAATACGTATACACACATATATTTATTATGTATTGTTTAGGATTATTGATGGTAATAATGGTATTATTGGTGATAAGGATGTATTGGTTTAGTATAGTGCGAAACCCTAGAGTAGTGGTTGCACCCACACATACACGTACACATATACTTGCATGCATTCTTTCATTTATCTGTGCGCATATAGAGGTGTGTATATCTACACATGGGTATGGGACTATGTGTTCATATACGGGATTGAGGATGATACATGGGATTGAGATGAGTCGATGATGTTTGATTGAGACCGCGAGATTCGGCGATATGACAGAGTTCGTATTTGAGATGTGATATGATGGTAGTGATACCGGATATGTGATGAGATGAATGGGATATTGACCCATACCTAGCTATTGAGATGCCGTACGACGATTTACCGTACGAGCTTTTTATTGATGTTTGATCCGCACTCATGACTCGAGGATGTTATATGATATACTATATCGTACGTGATAATATTGAGGCGAGATCACCGACTATATATATATGTATGTATATCGACTCAGATTTAGGTGGTTTCCATACCCCTCCCGATTGACTTGATTGTTGGGTTCGTAGTTCGCATAGTAGGCGTTAGACTAGACCCAAGTCATACCTATTTCAAAACTAACGAATCGGGGATATTTTAAAGATAGGCAAAAAGGGATTCTACGGATATTTTCAAGCGACGCATCTTTTCTTAAAACACCGTAGCCCTTATTTTACCAAAAGCCCTGATTCGTCTGATTTCAAAAGGCAAGGTTGCATGTTATATTTATTGAGATAGGTTCTTTACTGTTGCGCTGATTATTCGATTCCGCATATTCATGCTATTTGCATTGCATCGCTTGTATTGTTGATATATTTCAGTCATGCTGCTAGGACACCAGCACCATTATCGATGATGCGTATGTTCCACGTACACTTGTTTGCCGTCTCACATACTTCATCATCGATAATTGCCATGTCACTACACTGATGGTATTGAAGTGTACTGGACTTATATCAGTACCCCTAGTTTATGATATTATGATAATGATACCACATGAACAATGAGACAAATGTGATATTTGACCCGTACCCCGATTTGGGATGCCGTACGATGGATTTTACCGTATAAAGTATAAATATGATGATTGATCCGCACTCTTTATTGAGGATGTCGTATTATATATTTTATCGTACGTGACGCTATTGAGGCGGGATCACCGACTACTATTCAGTGTATGTTGCTTACCTTTCTTTACATGTCTCATACATCATGCTTTCCGATTATACGCATTGAGATATGTTGTTTCCATGATATTTCTGGTTTTTGGGAACCGTGGGTGTTTCAAAAGGAGAATATGTAATTGTTTTAAAACCCGGTTACCCTTGATATGATATTTCAGTGCGTCCACCATGTGTTTTCTCGGTGCTGAGAGCGACATGTGAAACCCGATTCGAGGAGGCGGATGAGGCCAATTGCGGGTACATGGTGGACCCGGTATGGTACCCCGGGGCGAGAACGGTTTCGCTGTGTAGTAGACGGTGAGCCTGGCAGAGAGACTACTACCTACCGGTGATTGGTTAGACCTGGCGGTTATCCGGAGGATACTGACCAGAGTCGATAGATGGATATGGGCGTACTGCCGGGGCCAAGGGCCGATACCGCAGATAGAGCCCGTGGGCAGATCCGGACTGACGGAGCCCGATATATAAGGATTTACATGCCGATGCTGGGCACAGCTTTCATGATGTTTTCGAGTGTCGATGCTGGGCACTCCGGTTCCATGATTTTGACGTGTCGCGAGGGACACAGATAGTTTATATCCTCATATTATTCCCATGCACATGCTTTATGATATTTACATGCATGATGGTTATTGTCATTGGGTGACGAGTGGACGGGATCCACGTACATGCAGATTTGATTACATTGATTATACCTCACATTTATGATATGCTAGTACCTGAGGCACTAGCACGAGCACTTGGCACTACACTCATGTATAGAGATTACATTACCAGTTTAGCATGCTTCAGACTTATTCATATTGAGGTTTATTTATATCTGATCGTATTGACCTAGGATGGGCCATGCATTCGATCTCTGCTTGTAGATATTTTCTATTGACAAGTTGGCAACTCACCCCCGTTGTGCCACAGTTCTTGCAGGTTTTGCCGTACAGATTCCATAGCGGCATTTCTGGCACACTGCTTCCTTATGGGTGACTTGCTTGGGTAGGTGGGTTCTTTTGTATCAAAACCGCCATTGTTCATGTATTATTCATTGTATCTAGAAATTCCATCAACCAAAACTTGTATATTGTTTCAGACTTAGAAAACAGTGTTGTATTATTTCGACCTTATAGTCGCGCTTGTAGTATTACGGTTTTCTGGCTGTTTTGAGTTCTTTTTGGGTTTTGATCCTCGCCCTTTGGCGTTGTATATTATTATTGCTTGAGTGGTTGTGACCGTCGATTGACGAAGAGCTAGCTCCCGGTTGGGGATGCCTTTTATCATTTCATATATATTATTCTTGTTGTACCCCGTTCGGGGCCAGTTTTTACAAAGGAAACTCTACCGAAATTTTCAGGAAAGGTTACACATTTTTAAAAATGCATATTCGGCTTAGTTGTTTAAAAACTTTGATTTTCGAAACATGATTTCTTTACTTCTTAAAACCGGTTTTCCTTATTTACTCTTTAAATGGTTTTAAATTTCCGGGCTTTTGGCTTACTTGGATCAGATGGGGTCCTATAGAATTCATATGGTTCAAGGGCCAGTCACGTGCTCTTTCGGGTCGTGACAAAGTTGGTATCAGAGCGCTAGGTTGACCTTGGTTCGAGTCCAAGTTTGACTATGTGGAGCCTAGGGCGTTATATATATACGGAACTTAGGTTTGACCTTACGGAACTTAGACTTAGTCGAGGGGGTATTAGACCCGAACTTTCGTTGCGTAGGATGACCTTTGGTTGATGGAATAGGTGACTAAAGTAGAGTGACGTACCGTGGGTATGTTCCGCGGCATACTTACGACACCCCACTCCGCTTAAGAAACCTTAGGTTGTACATTTCCTTGCACCGTATTATATTCATTCCTATGATCTATCCTCATCGATACCGGTTATGGTTTTGCTGCCGCGATTGCACGAGCAGAGTGAGTTATGGCTCGAGTTGCGTCAGCATGAGCTCGTCGTGGACGAGGACTGACCAGGGCGTGATTCCAGAGACTTACGATTGCAAATTGAGGAGTCGTCTTATTGTGTTTTCGCGCCATGAGCGTTGGATTGATCGCTTTTACGAGATTTCCGGATGTGCTAATCGGCACCAGAGGATTGAACCATTGATAGAGGCCAGCCAGGATATGATGACCGTTGATATTATCGCTTATCCAGGACGATTGAGGCGCTGTTCAGCGCACGGACGAAGGAGCCAGTCGTTGGTGCTAATGATGAGATATCGCCCAGATGATTGGAGCTACTGCAGCATGAGCATATTCTTAGAGATATGATAGGGAGCGCTAGTCACCGAGAATTAATGACTAGGACATGTGGTTCGTTCGCTTACCCCGATGCGAGGTCATCAGGTAGATTGATTCCAGCTAGAGGCGACTTCACGCAGATTCGTTGAGAGTCGATAGAGACGATCGAATGTCAGGGAACCATATTCCAAGTTTAAAGTATTCGGAAAGACGTGCAAGAAATTCTATGGACCCTCTAGAAGAATGAAACCCTAACTCAACATAATGACCGTGTGAAAGCCTTTGAACCTTAGGGTTTACGGCAGTTCCACGGCGCCATTAGTGAGGCTTGGGTTTGCCCTTCTACGGCTGGGTCACTGATGCTGTGGCATGGAGTCGATATTATTAAACGGTACCGAAGATGTTGATCTCTTGGGGGATTATGAGGTTCTGACATATCGATCGGATGGTTCGACATCATTCGGATACCTTGTGATGGGATACATTGCTTGGGAGACTGCAGATACGAGCATAGCAGTTGGAGCGCAGTCCTTATAGCCACGAGAAGACGAGTCCGAATCAGTCGACATTGGAGCCGAGTGAAGTAAAGAGTTCGCATGAGATTTCGACGAGATGACGTTCCACTCCGCTGACATCAGAGATGCGATACGCACGTTGAGGACGTGATCGGCTTGATATCTCCTACTGAGTGACGAAGATACCGAGTTCGTGATTTCGAGTCCGTGTTAGAGACTTTAGAGGGACCGTAGCCGAGGACATTGCAGTGCGCAGATAGAGACGCGATGTCGAAATGGTCGATGATACAGACAAGCGGGACAAGAAGTTCGTGCGAGAGGCAGACGAGCTGTTACTACACTCCGTTAAGATTAAAGGTCGGATATGCATACAGAGACGCAGGGATGCGACCAGCTTCCGAGGAGATGTTGTACTAAGGACGCAGATGTCCAGGGAGTGAGAAAAGATTATGCCAGAGTACCAGCCTTCGTACAGTTTGGCTTAGGCAAGATCAGAAGAGACCTTGAGTAGGATTCCTTCCAGTACACTGCTGCAATAAAATTTGAACCAGGAGCAGATGCGTGATGTGCATTCAGAGGACCCGAGGTCGGCGCCAGAGATGTGCTGCTTCACGAGCGGTCGTGAGGATTGACCGAGAGATGACCAGGGAAGTGCCAGGACGGAATCGTTCCTGTCAGCACACCTGACCGGGCCGATGAGCCGATGGATTACGAGATTGGTAATCCAAAGGTAAGATAAGGAACCAGAGGCAGAGGACGCCAGCCGCGAGCATGAGGCAAGTAGATACCTTGCGCTGCTAGCATTGGATGTACCGGCACCTTCTCGACTCGAAGGAGGATATACCGACGGCGGTATTTGTGATTTATGATTTATGATTTTGTGATTTGACTATAACGTATCCGTCACTTTGGATTTCGGTATTTTGGGCGATCTATTCGCATGATTTTGTCTTGATGACTGAGTTCCATGATATTTGATTTTGTACACCATGGTTGCACTTACTGGGTATTCATATTTTGTGCGGAGTTATTATTCTTGAGGTATTGATTGTGATTTCATGCCTATTTTATGCCGGTGATTTGATCTACGCTTCCAGCGTAGTTTTCACGTAGTTTTAGTGTTTTGATTTGATTCGTGCACGATGGATGCACCGATTTGGATTTTCACGCATGTTGGACGCATGTTTTGAGATACGATTTTGGTGCACACCCGATGAACTAAATCGAGATTCTTCGTGCATGTCAGATGCACCGGATTTTGGCTGTCAGGTACACACGTTGCCTATGACAGATGCTTCGTGCACACCCGTTGCACCTAAATATGGTTTTGTGCACCTGTATGGCACATATATGGATTTTGATTTCCGTGCGCACCAGCGCACAGGGTGGTTTTATGTGCATTTTTGGGATTTATTCCTTTTGGAGCAGTACATTTTTATGATATTAGATATTTGTTTTCCTACCGAGCAGGACTAGTCAGAGGACAGTACCTGGATATATTTTGCATGCATTGATAGTTCGAAGGGATTTCCAAAGAGCGAGCTATGGTCTCGATATATATATACCTACGTGTCCGATATGACACGAAACGTTTTAAAAATAAAGAAACCCTTCTAAATTGTTTTCAAACGGCGGAACGTACCTATTAAACAAAGGATATATATATATATATACGTATATAGTTATTTTCTTATGAAAAACGTCCGCCACTGTGCAGTATTACGCGCATCGCACAGCGACTTAAAAAGATTTGGCATGCATTTACATCAGCTATTCACATGTATAGATTGGATGTCTACATGTATAGTTCTGATCTATATCATATTGGTTTTGTATTGGATTTGACATTTATGTCTTTATCACGACTCCGATGATTGCGGGATGCTTGATGGAGTGTTGCTTTTGAGTTATCTGCTCAGTACTTGTGCGCATGCATTGCGCTATGATACGTTTTATGTATTGCTAATTTCGGAGCCCCGATGACTTGGAATTTGTATCGAAATGTTTTAGTATTTGGGGGTTTTAAATTTAAATTTGGGGACCGAATTTCTTTAAAGGGGGTAGATTGTAATATTTCAAAATAATAAAATATTATTTTTGGGAATTTTTATAATTTAATATTATTTTAATGAATATTTTAATATTCTGGTATAATTAAATACAAATAAATGGGGGAAAATTTTGGAAAATTCTAAAATAGGGTATTTTATAGAATCATGCCATTTTAAACTTTTTAAGACTAGTTATATGCTAATTTAGTGTTAATCGCGATTAAAAATCACTAATTGGATTTTTAGCATTTTTGTGCAAAAATGTGCACATATCATTTTCCACACTTGTTACACTTGTGTTACATTTCTATTGCCATGGTTGTTCTTTTGGGTTCACTATTGGAGTGAGAAGGAAAAGAAAAAGGAAAAGCAAAGAAAGAGGAAAAGTCAAAGGGGACATAATGATGGGGTAGGTATACTAGTGATGAGAGAGAGTGTGTGTGAATTATAATGAGAGAGAGGGGGGGCTGCTGCACAATTCAAAATCCCTCACCATTTCCATCATCCTCTTCATCTCCTTAAGCTCCCAACCCTCCACAAATAATCCCTAGATCCATCTCCTAACAATCCTCAAAACCCTATACACCCTTCACAAATATTAATCCCCTCTTCAAGCTCTATACATGGGACCAAGAAAAAATTCAGTTTTGATGATCTTGGGGGGATTCAAGGGTGCTTTATGAGGTAATTTCTTCACTAATTGGGTAGTTTTCCATTTACTTAAGTATTTATTGTTAGTTATGTGTATGCCCTAGAGGCCATTACTGTACATTAGATGTATATTGTAGTGGATGCTGAGACATATATAGGTAGGACTTTCTTGCTCGACATGATAGTACGCTATCTGGTTGCTTTTTATCTTAACATGTATACTTTCTGTCTCTCTGTTACATGTTGATAAAGCCCTTAGGATGTGTACTCGACTTCCAGGACTATGATGCAGATCATACTAGTGGGGCCAGGGTAGTCAATGAGTACATCCTTCAATGTTCCTAGTCGTGGGAATATCGAGACGGGGCATCGATATTCCAGAGTAGACTAGCGTATATCTTCTCGACCCATGCGATGGGCGATGGATGATCCCATATCCATTGGTGTTTGACATCAGAGATGGTATACGGGTGCTCAATGGAGACTGGGTACACTGAACGGACTCGCCGTGAACTCCCAGATGGTATTATACCTCACGTCAGATGGAAGTTCTCTGGTGACACTGGTACAGCTTAGTTTGTTGACCCGAGATCGTCATAGAGTCTTGTGTGTCTCCTACTGTGCTTTGATTTCCACGCTACCACGGCTCTACTGAGTCGTGCAAACAGGTGGTTTTTGGGTACAGTCCCGTTTCACATGGAGGCAATGAGCGATAGGAGGGGATTCGTCTCTCCCGGTATTGGGGGTTGATGTTGTGCTATGCTCGACTGGCCATAACAGGAAATCCCTGGCCAGGGTTGCAGTGATATACTGGTAAGAGTTATCAGTAGTTTCACGATTGTCATGGACCTCACGTCGGCATGACATATCAAGCTATTGGGGTCTGACGTTTACCACCCCTAGACGAGATATGCGACATATCAGACGAACAGACCGGACTGTACGGTAAGTGTTACTGGTTGGATTCACAGGAGTGTGAGAGGGCTTGCTCGTCGATCTTCTGATCGCTCAATACAGGATGGCCGTTACGTTTAGCAGACCGCTTGCGGCTTGTGGGTGTTTGATATGATCATCACCTGCTGCCGGCGTATTGACGAGTCTTTAGAGTCCTACACAGAGGTTTCCTGGCTCAAGCGAAACGAAATAGGAGCGCATATGAGATATGTGCAGGACCGAGAATAATGCGTGTATGCGATACCTG
This sequence comes from Agapanthus africanus, assembly GCA_030015575.1. Taxonomy (NCBI): domain Eukaryota; kingdom Viridiplantae; phylum Streptophyta; class Magnoliopsida; order Asparagales; family Amaryllidaceae; genus Agapanthus; species Agapanthus africanus. Next base: position 329,128,147 of record CM057345.1, on the reverse strand, counting down.
TAAGTGCACGGCGGCGCCCCGGCCGTCAATCCGACGCCGGAATGCGGAAATGGTGATAAACTTAAATTTTGCGGACTTTGCAAACCGGCACCACCGCGCACTAAACTCCGGATCGTAACCATTAACAAGTCTACGCTACTAATAAGAAAGGGAAGAGATGTATACCGACGATCCAAGTCCTCCGGTCTTCATCTCCACTCCGATCTCCTCGCGGGATCTCCGTCCGTCTCCTCCTCGTCGGAAAGGGGCACCACATCGCCTGTAGCTTTTACGGGCTCCCACCTCAATACCGAGGCAACTCGGGCGCGAAGCTGGCGAATCGACGCGTCCAAGATTTGCTGTAGGAATATAGTGTAGAGTGTATGTCTCACTTTGGGGTGGGTTGCCATAGATGGAGGAATGGTGTATAGAAAATTGGTGCTTTCAATTTTCTAGCAATGGAATGAGATGAAGAATGATATACACAAAATGAATCATTCTCAAAGATGAAGCTCTCTCCTTCTCTTTTCTTCTTCTCATTTTTCTTTTCTCTCTTCTAAAAATGAAAACTCTCATCCTTAGAAAATGGTGGAGCAAAGGTTATGAAGCATGAAGGGAGGTGAGTGTAGGAGATGAAAGAGGTGACCACATCCAAGGGACAAAGAAACATACAACCATGCTTGTTACTATTAAACCCATACCCTCACTTTATCACAATCAAATCTCATAAAGCAAAAGCATGGTTGAAAAGAAATGAAAGCTATCATAATCAATCTTTTACAAGAAACCCCCTCCACAAATGTTATTTGCACAATTGCAAATAACCCCCTCCATCGGAAAAGTCCGGCCGGGAAAGAACAAAGGAAAACCGGCCGGAACGGAATACAAACTGGCAACTCCAGAAAACTGGTCCCGTAATAAATTACAGGAAAACCCCGATACTGTGCATACACACCCGCATCTGTAATCCGTCCGGATACAAATGCAAAGAGACAAAATCTACACTGTACTAAACTAGGACCGGCTTAACCAAAGCCGGCTAGTATTATCCGTTCGATCCTGATCCGTGCAATACCGCACGTATCTGATCGAACCCTGCCATATACCTATACGGCTACTAGTACAAACCGTCCGATCCTGATCCGTGCAATACCGCACGTATCTGATCGGACCCTGCCATATCTCCATACGGCCTCTACAGCGTTTCGCCCGAAACATGAGTAACTGAAAATGTGGTGGACTCTAAAGACTCGTCAATACTATGGCTGTGGATTTAACCACTAGCACGTCAGAGGTATAAGCCAATACGTGACGGGCCACCAGCTATTGACCAAAAGGGACGTCGATGAGTAAACTCATCCTGACACCCTACTGAGCCTGTCAGTGACAATATCCGTGCAGTCCGGTTCGTTCGTCTATGAGTATCGCATGGCGGGCCTAGGGGGTTGGTAAAAGTCAGACCCCCAAAAGCGGTACAAGTCGTGTCGGAGTGTAGCCCAGAACACCCTGAGATACTACTGGAATACCTACCAGTAAATCTCCTTGCCTTGGCCAAGGACTTTGTGTAATGGCTCTCCTAGACACAGCACGACCTCACCCCCAATACCGGGAGAGACGAACCCCTGAAGATACGCTCACTGCCTCCATATGGCTCGGGACTGTACCCAACTAAAACCTGTTTGCACGACTCCTTTGAGCCGTGGTAGGGTAGTAATCAAAGTACAGTGGGAACTCACACAAGACAAATGACGATCCCCAGGTCGATGAACTAACCTGCACACATGTCACCAGGGAACTGCCATCTGACGTCTGGTATATGACCAACTAGCATGTTCCCGGCGAGTCCTGTCCGGTGTACTCATAACCCAATGAGCACCTGTATACATCTTAGGTGATCCAACTGACACCGGTGGCTTGTGAGACCGGCCACCGCCCCTCGTCGGGGTCTCGACTGTATACACTAGTCTACTAATGGAGTATCGATGCCCGGTCTCGAAACTCCCACGACTAGGGACCTTTAAGGATATGCTTGTAGACCCCCAGCTCCCACTTATATGATCGCCCTCATACTGCTGGTGGTCAAGCAAGAATCCTAGGGGCTCTATCAACGTGTAATAGCGACGTGTCATGTCATCTAAAGCAGTACACGATGATAAAGGTAAACCAGATAGCATACTATCATCTCGAGTAAGACTGTCCTACCGGGATAGGTCCTCCCTCAATCATTACAATCACGTACCTGTGACCTAATAATTGACTCTGAGGGCACTACCTCCAACAATCTCCCACTTGCACTCAAGGCTAATTATTGCGATGTCGCATACTCACAGCCCGTGTGATACCGAACATCCAACTCTTCTACTAGTCAGTCTCACAAAGCTCGTTTGCGGAACTATTGCGTTCGAGGAATAGCCTCAGTGAGTGGATCCGCTTAGTTGTTTCTTTCCATGTCTCTCTATATCTCAAGTTCGCGGAGAAAACCCATCTCCCGAAATGAGCAATACCTGTCTTAGGATGTGTCAGGATGTCTGATGGGACATAGCTCATAAATGAACTCCAAATCCAAACTCCTTAGACTGTATCGTCAACTGAACTTAATCAGTATCCTGCGCGCCATGCCTCCCTCAGTATTGCCTTGGATCACCTGTCCAAAATACTGCCCCTCGTCAGAGGGAAAACTATAACTCTGACAACCTCCTTGTCGTCCATGTCACCTTGGAAGCCTGGAATGATAACCGTCTCCTGAATGAGGCTGTCGTTATCATATCCCTAGAACATTCACTTATGTTCTAAAACTGCTTCCGACTGTTTCTCCAGGATTGGATTAATGTCAACTTATTGCATCTTGTGCAAGAACAACATCTGGTGTGGTACTTGACATCTCACGATTGACTCAATTGCCTGAGCAAGTGATCTGCCAATCATGCCTGTCCCTCTCCCTTTTAGTCTGTAAGACACCTTTGGAGAGGGTGACTCCATTATCTGCAGGTACACTACCGTGCCAGGAGTCGTCCATCCTAAATACTCTTAGAATGCTGTCAAGTACCCTGATTGGGAAACCACCCAAATCTAGATCTAAAACCATAGATCCAGTAACCAGTATGTCAGATATAAAATCCATTTCCTTTGTGGAGAAACCACTTTGTGACGACCAAAGTATAACCGATCGTAGTATAGGAGTTTCTTTTCCTACTTTGTGTATGTCATCCAAATACCATGACATCACATCCTACTACCTTCTCAACAGATCCATCCCCTATTCTGATGAAGTCAAACCCATGACTGTCACGTCAGAAATAGATGATCTATCTCCGCTACTGGTGCTTCAGTCTATAAATAGACATAAGCTACCTGTCCACCAATGCTTCCGCTGCTCCCACTGACTACGACAACCCTCTGGCAGAGTCATATAGACGTACACTTCTAAAGCAAGTTTAGAATGACGCTATACTCATCCTCCTGCCGGGTCTCGCAGCCTGGAACAACAGCAATGGTAATTGTGGGTAAACAAGAACTTCCCTGTAACCGTCCTTGAGGCTACTGTAGTACCTCTCGGGTGCCTGAAGTTACCCACCTTATCTGCGGAGTGGCCAATGGAATGTCAAATCAGATTGAATCTTTAGGTTCCTTATCAAATCTTCAGTAATCGTTTGCGGTTCTGGAATCACTTCCAGTTCTACCATACTCCCACTACTGTTTTTCTGAAAAAATCCATTTTTAATAAAACTGTGGCGAGTCTAGAACAATATCGCTATTGTTCATCCAGATGGTAGAAAGTCAACCCTCGTCATAGCCTGGGTCAACCCACAAACAGCCATTACAGAAACGTGCCTTGAGTTGTCCAGTGTCTGGTTTTAATCATAAACCGGACAACTCCCCGTACCTTAACATCGTTAAGATATGAACTGTTCTATATCCAATATAGAAACAGAGGCACTGATTTAATTGAACCAGATTCAAATCATGCAGCTGTCCCCAGCGCATGTCAACTAAATGGAAGAAGGCCGATCAGCGTTACTCAACTTAGGAATACTTCCAATTATGAGTAACCTGAAAGAGAAGCAAGATCTCTTTATCAACTGAATACCATACACAAGTATCTACATCTTCGATCACCTTGAAGAATCCTGATACTTGCTACACTTGGTTCTCTACTGTATTCAAATACCTATAACTCCTCAAAACTTAGACCCTGTGTTTCTACGAAACACATGTCTAAGAACTAGAGAAGTCATAAGTAAACCGAATATAGTACGATGACCAACCCCTCTGTCCTGATGGACCCTGGACAACATACAATACTCTGTACAAGTCCCTTGAGTCTGATAACTCATTCACTGTGTGTCGTAGGTTGAAAACTGTACTTATGGTTAAGAAGAATTACACCGCTGTTTGATGCTCCTTACCTAACCATCCACTGATATAGGTAAATGTCGTAGACATAATTTCAGAAAGGTGTATCTCACTCTATGGAAATAGACGTACAGATATATCAATTTAAAATTGGTGCATAACTGCGGATATTCAAAACCAAATATTTGCCGACCGGCAAACAGCCCAGGTGATTTCCTCAAATATCACCGATTACAACGAATCCCGATATAATGAGGATGATCACCCAATTCCCAATAACCTACTCCCACTCATCATCTGTAAAACCATACAGATGTGAGAATCGTACCTGGTAAATACATACCCTGGAGTAAGTATCTAATCGGGAAAACAGTATTCTTTTAACATTACACAATGAAACTGAAACATTGAAATGTTTCGATGGGGTACCCTGGTATTCCTAGTAATGCTTCTTCCAGATTCACGACTGTAACCGTATAGTCCTTTGCCACCTCTCCAAATCCCTTCATATGTCTTTAGTCATTACCTTCTGCACACCCCTTTAGGCCAAATGGTTTTCTTCCTTCCCTACCGTTCGGCACCAGCCTATGGTTTGGAAGAAGACTATCCAAAAAGCATAAAGGGTGTACTGTCCTAATCCTAGGAGCACTCGCCACGCGAGAGAAGGTGAAGATAAAAGACACCTGAATGTACTTTATTCCTATTTCTCCTGAACCAGGATCCATCCCCGAACTGGAACAAGTTCCTTTCGAGTTCGTATATAACCATACGATGGATTATCCAATAAAATGGGATCTTCGTAGTGATACGGAGTGTCCTGGAGAAATACAAAGGTGATTTAGGATTGGCGAAGAAATACTTGGTTTGGTCGTGAATATCTGTTGCAATTTACTTTTCCCTCAAACTAATCCCTTGCTTTGTCTGAACTTAATACCTTCTGCACACCATCGTTAGGCTAATTGGTTTTCTTCATTCCCTACCGGTCGGCACCAGCCTAAGGTTTGGAAGAAGACAATCCAATTTGCGTAATAGGTGTACTACCCCTAAACCAAGGAGTACTCGTAACCTGAGAGAGGGTAAAAGGAAAAGACAACTGAATAATCCTATCCGTTTTCTCCAGAACCGGAAACCATCCTCGAATTCCTTCGAGTTCGTATCTAACCATACGATGGTTTTGTCCAATGGAAGTGGACGTTCGTAGTAATACGGGGTGTCCTGGAGAAAAGGGTAAAAGTAGGAGTGGCAATGAGGTCTGCAACTCTGACAATCCAAAAGCCAGTGTTAAGAAGGTTCGGTCAACTTGGTCACTGAGTCATAGTCTTAGGGTCGGGTCAATGGTCGCTGCCAGAGAGAGAGAGAAAAGAAACACTCAGCGTGCACTCTAACCTAGATCAGAATGGTTACCAATTTGTCTAATCTGGAATCCTCCCACTGTACCTCAAATTCTCCTCCAAACCTGAAAGAAGAATTAGTCGGGGTCACCCGAGGAGTAAACTAACTCATCAGTGGGAATCGGGATCCAACTATCATCGCATGATAACGTGACGGAATCTGCTCACGCTATCACACTCCAGAAGGTATGAGCATATCTGGCAAGTTTCAGTTCTTTTGAAACTCCCGATGTGATTTTTACCCCATGCTCTTATGACCTTGACTAAGGCCAACAAATCATAAGTCACATGTCAAGTTCTACCCGTCATTGTCCAGGTTGATTTGAACCCACCCGTACAAGCCCTTGACTAAGGCCAACAAGGCTATACGACTGTCCCAAACCAACGCATCTATCTATGCAGCATATGAATACCCAATAGCTACCAAACACTGTGCCTTGACTAAGGCCAACAAACACAGCTTGAATACTATTGACTACCCATATGAAACGACGGAGGGCTACGAATGGTTTCTGGCGAAAACCTTTAACGTAGTGAACTTGATATCGTCGAAGGAACGGATAGCTTTTAAAAATATAGTGACGAAAACCGTTGCTAAAGAGGTCACTCCCGGTGAAGGGATCTCGGCTCTTTCCCCGTAGAATGGGGTGCAGGATATTCCAAATGAATACCACGGTGCAAAGCAAAAGTAATCGGCTATAGTGAAGTTAATGCCCTGACGCAAACTTCTGTCCAAGGGGTCACTCCCGGTGAAGGGATCTCGGCCCTTGCCTCGTCGACTGAGGAGCAGGATATTCTAATGAATACCACGATGCAAAACAAAAGTAAACGTCCTTGCAATAACAGCTTTTTGAAAAGTGTTCCAACAACATCAGAATAGGTTTGTTTAACTTGCATTGATCCGAATCAATGCAGTCCCATCAATTGATCACACCACAAAGAACGAAAATATACTGATGTACGTATATGCCATCCGCATTCGCCACTGGGTCCCGTCATTACCCGTTAGGTTAGCTAACTAACGACAGAGCGGGGACTGGACTAGCGCGGATGTAAAACATATACAACATCTACTAATATATATACCAATATATTATATTCGCTCAAGGCGTGAATAAAATGCAACATCACAGAGAATGAACAGCATCACAGATACGATACAGATATCTGGGATCCCCGGGTTTCACAGAGCCGTTGAAACCCGACGTTCCCCTGGTCGTGTGGATAGCCTGTGCAATGAAATCCTAGACCCCTACGGGCGCGGCAAGTTACCCGCCAAAACCTGAAGCGAGGCAGCCCCCTTTAGCGCCGTGAATGGACCACCCAGCACTTCACGGAATCCGGTAACTTGGGCACCCCTCCTGGGTCAACCTGTACCCCATACGAGTGCGGCGAATAGCCCGCCAATCCTAGAGTGAAGCCCCCTCCGTCTCAATGCCATGAGATGCGGGCTTGTTGCCCTCCAGAACCCGGCCATCCGTGCACCCCACCGCGGGGTAATCCTAGTACAGAAAGTAAAATATACATACACCGGGTACATCGACCGCAACCAGGTCGTGCCCCAAAAGAATAATACAATCAGGCAGTGACGGCAGTCCACATGTCGGACGCTCGCCCCGCAATATCAAATGTACATAATACAACCACAACTGTACTAGTATTGCATCCAGGCTACCCCCACGACCGATCCGCAACAACACAGCAAATACATAGAACATCAACGTGAAAGTCACGTTCGCAAATCCGTCTAACCGGGCTATAGCAGTTAGACCGGATTTACCGATCGAGTGACATTCACGGTCGCAGACAAAATGTAAATACTGTGAAAAATGTGTTTAAAATTTTCCGATTGATCAAACATTAATAAGTGGGCCCCCAAACAAAACTGTAGCAACCACAGAAAATCTGGGCCCAATTTTAATATTCCAAAAACCAGATTTTCAACTCAGGAACATACTGTAAACTTTTGGGAGCATGAACAGTTAACTCCGCGGCGGAAGCGCGGCCAAAGCATGGTTTTGGCCGCCCTTCCGCGGCGGTTTTGTGAGTTCATGGTACCATATTTTTACAGTATGCTTATAATTCCCTGCACATCACTCTGAGAGAACCTGAAAAATTTTTGGACTCAAAAAAAATTCGACAGAAACTGATGTGCAAAAATACGGGTTTTTGGACTTTTTGATCGATCGGAAATGCAAACACATTACACAAAGCTAGACTAAGTTAATGGCCAGGCTCTGATACCACTGTAAGTGCACGACGGCGCCCCGGCCGTCAATCCGACGCCGGAATGCGGAAACGGTGATAAACTTAAATTTTGCGGACTTTGCAAACCGGCACCACCGCGCACTAAACTCCGGATCGTAACCATTAACAAGTCTACGCTACTAATAAGAAAGGGAAGAGATGTATACCGACGATCCAAGTCCTCCGGTCTTCATCTCCACTCCGATCTCCTCGCGGGATCTCCGTCCGTCTCCTCCTGGTCGGAAAGGGGCACCACATCGCCTGTAGCTTTTACGGGCTCCCACCTCAATACCGAGGCAACTCGGGCGCGAAGCTGGCGAATCGACGCGTCCAAGATTTGCTGTAGGAATATAGTGTAGAGTGTATGTCTCACTTTGGGGTGGGTTGCCATAGATGGAGGAATGGTGTATAGAAAATTGGTGCTTTCAATTTTCTAGCAATGGAATGAGATGAAGAATGATATACACAAAATGAATCATTCTCAAAGATGAAGCTCTCTCCTTCTCTTTTCTTCTTCTCATTTTTCTTTTCTCTCTTCTAAAAATGAAAACTCTCATCCTTAGAAAATGGTGGAGCAAAGGTTATGAAGCATGAAGGGAGGTGAGTGTAGGAGATGAAAGAGGTGACCACATCCAAGGGACAAAGAAACATACAACCATGCTTGTTACTATTAAACCCATACCCTCACTTTATCACAATCAAATCTCATAAAGCAAAAGCATGGTTGAAAAGAAATGAAAGCTATCATAATCAATCTTTTACAAGAAACCCCCTCCACAAATGTTATTTGCACAATTGCAAATAACCCCCTCCATCGGAAAAGTCCGGCCGGGAAAGAACAAAGGAAAACCGGCCGGAACGGAATACAAACTGGCAACTCCAGAAAACTGGTCCCGTAATAAATTACAGGAAAACCCCGATACTGTGCATACACACCCGCATCTGTAATCCGTCCGGATACAAATGCAAAGAGACAAAATCTACACTGTACTAAACTAGGACCGGCTTAAACCAAAGCCGGCTAGTATTATCCGTTCGATCCTGATCCGTGCAATACCGCACGTATCTGATCGAACCCTGCCATATACCTATACGGCTACTAGTACAAACCGTCCGATCCTGATCCGTGCAATACCGCACGTATCTGATCGGACCCTGCCATATCTCCATACGGCCTCTACAGCGTTTTGCCCGAAACTTGAGTAACTGAAAATGTGGTGGACTCTAAAGACTCGTCAATACTATGGCTGTGGATTTAACCACTAGCACGTCAGAGGTATAAGCCAATACGTGACGGGCCACCAGCTATTGACCAAAAGGGACGTCGATGAGTAAACTCATCCTGACACCCTACTGAGCCTGTCAGTGACAATATCCGTGCAGTCCGGTCCGTTCGTCTATGAGTATCGCATGGCGGGCCTAGGGGGTTGGTAAAAGTCAGACCCCCAAAAGCGGTACAAGTCGTGTCGGAGTGTAGCCCAGAACACCCTGAGATACTACTGGAATACCTACCAGTAAATCTCCTTGCCTTGGCCAAGGACTTTGTGTAATGGCTCTCCTAGACACAGCACGACCTCACCCCCAATACCGGGAGAGACAAACCCCTGAAGATACACTCACTGCCTCCATGTGGCTCGGGACTGTACCCAACTAAAACCTGTTTGCATGACTCCTTTGAGCCGTGGTAGGGTAGTAATCAAAGTACAGTGGGAACTCACACGAGACAAATGACGATCCCCAGGTCGATGAACTAACCTGCACACATGTCACCAGGGAACTGCCATCTGACGTCTGGTATATGACCAACTAGCATGTTCCCGGCGAGTCCTGTCCGGTGTACTCATAACCCAATGAGCACCTGTATACATCTTAGGTGATCCAACTGACACCGGTGGCTTGTGAGACCGGCCACCACCCCTCGTCAGGGTCTCGACTGTATACACTAGTCTACTAATGGAGTATCGATGCCCGGTCTCGAAACTCCCACGACTAGGGACCTTTAAGGATATGCTTGTAGACCCCCAGCTCCCACTTATATGATCGCCCTCATACTGCTGGTGGTCAAGCAAGAATCCTAGGGGCTCTATCAACGTGTAATAGCGACGTGTCATGTCACCTAAAGCAGTACACGATGATAAAGGTAAACCAAATAGCATACTATCATCTCGAGTAAGACTGTCCTACCGGGATAGGTCCTCCCTCAATCATTACAATCACGTACCTGTGACCTAATAATTGACTCTGAGGGCACTATCTCCAACAATACCATATTCTATTCTCGCGATGAATGTATCGATTGGTTGTATGCGATATAACCTAGTTATCGAATCAAGGATTGATTCGATAAGCCGATACATTGAATATGAGTCGGTCATATGCGATATGACCGGATCGTTAAATCAAGTGTTGATTTAATGATTTAATGTATAATTATATATTTGATATATTACTTTGCATTAGCTAATATTTGTTCACTTTAAATGGATTTTCTCACTTGAAATACACAAGCTGTATATGTGATATACTTTTGTGCACTTGTTTGTACCATGTTTGATGATACATGCAAACTTGGGTTTGTGTGTGTGATTAAACCATGGTTATGTTAATGGTTAGGGTTTTGTTTATTTACTTATTCATTTATTTATTTATTCATTTTGGAAAGATAAATAGAATGGTGGCTTATTTTGTTCTTTTGTTGAAACTTCATGAAGTGTTGAAAGCTTGACCATTTTGGTTCTTTCCTAAACCTAACCATTCACCTAACCCTAGTTTATTCTCTACACTTAACCATGGTTGCTATATGATAAGATCACTTGATTTAATATAATTAGAAAAGTGATTTTATAATACTTATCATATTCTTTTCTTCTTCTTCTCCTTCTTCAAGATGAAGAAAAGCTTGCTACCATCAATGGTGAAATGAGAAAAAGAGTGAGAAATCCAATTCTAAAGTGAACCCACTTCCTATTTCTTCATCCTCTACCACTTGCCATGTAGTATAGGGTGTTTTCTTCACAAGTTTCATGACTTGGTGAAGTTGGAGCTTGATCTTGAGTTGCCTCGATGTAGATCATCTTCGGCATCGAAATTGACGACCTAGCCCGATCATTTCTCCGACGAAGCCTTTGCTAGTGTCCGGGATCCGATGATCGCAGTGGAGGGACGTCAACGCGGAGCTATGGAGGTGGAGCACCGGATCTACAAAGGTTGTAGTCATTTTCCTTTAGCAATAAAGTTGTTTATTCGCTTGCATCGCTTATCCTCTAGTTAACGATCCGTATTAGGGTTTGTAGGCACATGAGAAATTTTGAATTGGGCATGTTTGATCTGTTGTGAGACCTCATTAGTGTGCCTAGGAACCCTACAGTGGTATCAGAGCCTAGATAAAGCCTTAGGCGATGCGTAGACGGAGTTAGAAGTCCGATCGAACCGAAACCCTAATCTCAAATTGCTCTTTGTACATTTTTTGAAATAGGGGATTTTTGAGAATAAAAATTATGCAGAAAAATCAGCAGGAGTTTCCAAGAATTACTGTGAAGCCCGTACGCCTGATTCAATCAAACCGCGGTGGAACCGCGGCATTAGCATGGCTAATGCGGCGGTTCCGCGGCCACTTAGTCGTTTCTTCAATTGCTTTTTGCACAGTGATTCCTATATTTTGGTGCTGTATTTTCTGGGAATTTTTAAATCTTACTCAAGAGTTGTGTTTTCTGGGTTGTATTGGGAGTTCGGAGATTCGACCGGATTGTCTAATTTTGTCTATATGTTTTTCCGGATAATTTTAGAATATGTAAAAAAGTTCTACCGGATATAAATACGCACTTTTTCCCCTGCCGGAAAATTTTCAATTGTTGGAATTTTCCGTAGTTTATTAACGTTCTAAGTAGTGCAAATAACGCGATGGTCCCTCTAGAAGACAAAAAACCTTAACTCGATTATGTGACCGTCTTGAACTGCCCTTTGAACCTTAGGGTTTGGGACAGTACGGTGTGCCACATATGAGGCGTTGGCTTGACCCTTCTACGGCCGGACCGTTGGTACTGAGGCATGAAGTGAATGTTTTTAAACTTATTTCATGTGTTGAGCTGTTTCGGGAAAACTGGGGTGTTCGATTGTTCGATCGGAAAGTTTAACATTTTCTATTTATCCGGAATGTGATACAATATTTGGAATTCATAAGTAGTTATGAGATAACTGAACGAATGTTATAAACATAGCAGTTTAGTCTCACTTGATCGGTTGCCACGGAATTTTGATGTGATCAAAAGTCCGTCGCAATCACGTAGCGTACGCGGATACTCGCCAGGTAAACTTAATAGACAGCCTCACTCCATAGCCCCGACCAAGTGACTGTAGGAGAACCCCGTCGCCGAAAGCATCCGTTCGGGTGCTCGCGGCAGCGGTGTTCCGCCTTGGTGCACTTCGTCGGAGGCATCGGGGGTGAGCCGTGTAGGGTTCCTAGGCATCCTAATGAGGTCTCACAAGGCATCAACTATGCCAATTTCAAAAATTCTAGGTGCCGAGAAACCCGACCACGGATCGTTTGCTATATATTTAGGCGAAAAAGCTAACTAGTTAACATTTAACTATGAGAATACGGATATACAACCTTTGTAGATCCGGTCCTCCACCTCCACGGCTCCGAGATGAGGTCCTCTCCGCTGTCCAAATCTAATCCGGGCTCTAGCATCGGCTTCATCGGAGAATGGACGGGCTAGGTCGTCGACGACGTGCCGAAGATGATCTACGTCGAAGCATCGCAAGATCAAGCTCCACCTTCACCAAGCCATGAAAACTTGTGAAGGAAACACACTCTACTACTTGGCAAGAGGTAGAGGATGAAGAAATAGGAAGTGGGTAGACTTTAGAATTGGATTTCTCACTCATTTGCATCAATCACCATTGATGACCTCAAGCTTCTTCAAAGAAGAAGATGAAGAAGAAGATGAAGAAAGAAATATGATAAGTTTTTTTTTAATCATGAAAAGAATAATAATCTCATTCTTATCATAACTTTAACCTAAGTTAAGTGTAGAGAATTGACCAAGGTTAAAGGAATGGTTAGGGTTTAGGAGATGAGACAAAAATGGTTGCATCATAAAAACTTCATGAAGCTTCAAGTGCAAACAAAATAAGCCACCATTTCTCTCTCATTTCTTTTCCTTTTTCCAAAAATAAAAAGACTAATTAATGAATAAGTAAAACCCTTAACCATTTAAATAACTTTGGTTAAATTCTTTACACATAACCTAGCAATCATGCATCATCAAACATGATACAATAAAGTGCACAAAATCATATCGCATATGCAATGCGCACACCCGAGTGAGAAAATCCATTTTAAAGTGAACCGATACTAGTTGATGCAAAGTAATATATCAAATATATAATTATACATTAAATCATTAAATCAACACTTGATTTAACGATCCGGTCATATCGCATATAACCGACTAGTATCATTGGTAACAACTTATCGAATCAACACTTGATCCGATAACCCGGCTATATCGCATATAACCGATCAATGTCACATCGCAAGAATCGAATACAGTATCACATACTGGTATTATTCTCGGTCCCGCACATATCTCATATGCGTTCCTATTTCGTTTCGCTTGAGCCAGGAAACCTCTGTGTAGGACTTTAAAGACTCGTCAATACGCCGGCAGCGGATGATGATCATATCAAACATCCACAAGCCGCAAGCGGTCTGCTAAACGTAACGGCCACCCGGGTATTGAGCGATCTGAAGATCGACGAGCAAGCCCGCTCACACTCCAGTGAATCCAACCAGTAACACTACCGTACAGTCCGGTCTGATCGTCTGATATGTCGCATATCTCGCCTAGGGGTGGTAAACGTCAGACCCCAATAGCTCGATAAGTCGTGTCGATATGAGGTCTATAACTGTTCGAGAAACTACTGGTAACACTTACCAGTAAATCTCAGCAACCCTGGCCAGGGATTTCCTGTTATAGCCAATCGAACACAGCGCAACATCAACTCACTATACCGGGAGAGACGAATCCCCTCCTATCGCCCATTGCCTCCATGTGACTCGGGACTGTACCCAAAAACCACCGTTTTGCACGCCCTCTTGGACGTGGTAAGATGGAAATCAAAGCACAGTGGGAACCACACAAGACTCTATGACGATCTCGGGTCAACAGACTACTCTGTACCAGTGTCACCAGAGAACTGCCATCTGACGTGAGGTAAAATACCATCTGGGAGTTCTCGGCGAGTCCGTCCAGTGTACCCAGTCTCTACTGAGCACCCGTATATCATCTCTGATGTCAAACACCGATGGATATGGGATCATCCATCGCCCATCTGTATGGGTCGAGAAGGTATACGCTAGTCTACTCTGGTATATCGATGCCCCGTCTCGATACACCCTCGACTAGGGACTTTGAAGGATGTACTTATGGCCTACCATGTCCCCACTAGTATGATCCGCATCATAGTCCAGGTAGTCAAGCACACATCCTAAGGGCTTTACCAACATGTAACAGAGAGACAATCAGTATACACGTTAAGGTAAAGTTCAACCAGATAGCATACTATCATGTCGAGCAAGAAAGTCCTCCCTATATATGTCCCAGCATCCACTACAATATACATCCTATGTACAGTAATGGACTCTAGGGCATACATATAACTAACAATCTCCCACTTGCACTAGGGCCATCTGATAGCAGTGGTTGTAGTATCTCATACTCAACCATCCCATAAAAGTCTCTTTCTGGGAACAGGCCTTTGTGAGTGGATCCGCTGTGTTGTCTTCTGAGTCTACTCTCCAAACCTCGATCACCCTGGAGATCAACCATCTCCATGATCAGGCGATGCTGCCTTAGAATAAGTCTGGATCACTGATGGGACTGGCGTTCCTCGGCATGAGCCACAACTCCATTGTCTCACAATGGTAGGAACGTAGTTCATCTCAAGAACCAATATACACCCAGACAGCCACTTTGGTAGCATCTTAAGTAGCGATGTATCCTGCCTTTATCGTATAGTATGTCACGGTATCTAGCTTGGAACTCTTCCAACATACCGTCCCTTTACTGAGGGTAAAGACAATGCCAGCGACTGACATTCAGTCGTCTTTATCACCCTGGAACCCTTCCAGTGATTCTCCCCAGGATCAACTGATACCATCTCACTGCAGCTAGTGAGTATCCTAACATCCATTTAGATCTATCTCATAGATCCAAAACTCAGGATTTAGCAGGTATCATCATGACCCTATGTGGAGAATCATTGTGATATGCGGAGATTGATCGAGCGTAGCATAGGAAACTCCTTCCCTATCAGGAGTATGTCATCCACGTACTCTACGAGGATCGCCACCATACTCCCTACTACCCTTTTGTTTATACAAGGTTCATCTACCATTTTGATGATGTCAAACTCTTTGACTAATCCATCAAAACAGATGTTCCAACTCCGCGATGCCTGCTTTAATCCTATAAAGCATCTTGTACACGTTTCCGCTGCTTCCACTGTCTACGAAGCCCTCTGGATGTGTACTTATAGACGCTCTCTTCTAAAACATCACTTAGAAAAGCTGTCATGACACCCAACCACCAGATATCGTAGTCATGGTATGTAGCCGTGGCAAGTAGGATCTGGATGGACTTAAGCATAGTTATTTGAAAAGGTTTCATCATAATCCACGCCTGGTCGATGACGAAAAGCTTTAACAAGTCTAGCTTTGAAAGTCTCAACTTTTCCATATACACCAAGTAATCTTCTCAAGATATACTTGCTCCTGATGGGGATTTAACCCTTCAGATATAGCAACCAAAGTCCATACTTTGTTGGTGTATAAGGATTCCATCTCAGATCGATAAACATCCAGCCATTCTTACAGAGTCTTACTCTCGATGGCCTGCTCGAAGATAGTTGGGTCATCATCTCATGATGCAATCCTCGCTCCCACTGTCATAGAGAAACCGAAGTATCTCTCAGGTGGGTGAGGAACCCTACTAGATCGGCGGAGAGGCTGAGGTTCATTGGAATCTACTGAATCCTTTGGCTCTATCAAATCATCTGCTGTAGTTTGTATAGCTGGAACCTTTCCAGTTCTACATTACAGACCTTGTCTCGAGCTTGTCCGGATTTTGTTTTTAGACATAGGCCGGACAACCCCAAATCTTAACTAACTTAAGACATGGGTTCTTCCCTTTCCATATCACATATGAAGCGGTAGGCAACTGATTTGATTTGAACCCTATTCAATAGGTATGCAGCTTCTCAAGTGCACAACTCCTAAAAAGAAATAGGTAACTCAGTAGTACTCATCATAGAGCACACCATATCACATAGGGTGTAATTGCTCCACCCCGATATACCATCGTGCTATGGTGTATTCGGAGGAGTAATGCTGAGAGAGAATCTCATTCTCCTTTAGAATAGTCCTGGAATTCCGTGCTCAAGTATTCTCCTCCTTGATCTCATCAAAGGACATAATACTTATACCCGTATTTTGGTTCTCTACTTCCAACTTATATTTTGTGAATACCTCAAAAGCTTCGGTCTTATGTTTCAACAAGAACATACGACTGAATCTTGAGAGATTATCAGAGAATATAATGAAGTACAAAGAACCGGTCTTGGCATATGTAGACAGGGGACCTACATACATCAACATGTATCATCCCAAGAGTTCACTAACTCTTTCTCTGTTTCCAATAAACAGAGCTGTGGTCATCTTATCTCTGTGACATGACTGGCAAGTTTCACAAGATGTAAATTCAAACTGATTTAAATATGCATCTACATGTAACTTCAGCTAGTCGGGTCGCATTGATATGACCTAGTCTACAATGCCTCAAGAAGGATTCGTTCAGTTCTGAACTCTTCCTCTTGTGTGTGTTCCGTATACTTAGAATTGTTGTTTGATTTAGAACATCAACGCTTTTAGATAACGTGCCTGAACCGATCAACTTTTGATATAGGAAATGTTCAAAACATTATCCAACAATACAAAATTTTACCGTTTCTTTACTAATAAAGAGACAGATATGATTTTGTATATCAGGTTCGGTATCTAATAACATTCGTTCAGAATCAATGTATTTGTAATACAGGGTGACAGTGACCAACAGACTTGGCTGCAACACTTGCCCCGTTTTCTGCCTCATGAAACTTATCACCCATTCTCAGTTCTCTACCTATCTGTAGCCCTATGTAACATTTTACATATATGGGATCCTGATCTGGTATCACATACCCAGGACGTAGAGGATACTGAGAAACAGTTCTGTATAATGAACACACCCGAAGATGATGCATCAGCATGCACTCTCTTCGTTTGGGCGGCACGGGAAATCTGGTAATCCCCTATTTCCTGCTCTGTCTTATAACAATTATAAGTTGGAGCGGGACCAACGTTCCCCAGCTCAGTATAACAAGCAGGTTCGGTCAATATTCCGTATTATTATCTTGATTAAGGCGTGATATGGTCGCTACCTGGAGAGAGAGAGAAGAAAACACTCAGCGTGCGCTCTGTCAAGAATAGATTGGTTATAATTTTATCTAATCAGGATGGCTCCCACTGCTTTTTATCAAATCTTCCTTCAAACCTTAAAAGGAAAGACTAGCTGGGATTAATTACACACTACAAGTTTGCCAATCTTTCAGCCAGGCCAGTGTCGGTACTTTGAGGGAGGTCCCCCGTGCTTTCGCACGAACCTAATTAATGTAAACCTCATTTTCCCAGAGGCGTAACCCCGTTGACACCTTTCTAGACACCTACTTGATCGGCTAATTGTAATGTATAAAACTCTCCCAGGAGTAACAATTACTCGCAGCGGGTATCGGGATCCAACTATCTCATAGAAGGTTTGCAATCTCATTGCAAATTTCAACACTTGAAATTCCCGATAATATTTTGCCCCTAGCACCCTATGACCTTGACGGAGGTCAACAAACCATAGGCTACTAGTCAAGTTCAACCCGTCATTTCTTGATCGAATTAAACGCACCCGCACGACCCTTGACGGAGGTCAACAAGGCCGCACGACTACCCTAACTCAATCTGCATCATATGCATAAGCAGATAAATACTGGTTAGCTACCGCACACTGCGCCTTGACGGAGGCCAACAAACGCAGCACGAATACTAAACAGCACTTATCTGAAATGACGGAGGGCTACGACAGGTTTTTATGAAAACCTATTGCGTAATGAACTTGATATCGTTGTAGAATCAAATGATTTTAAAATGGAGTGCTTTTGAGGCTTTTCTAGTTTTGCTAAAGGAGTCACTCCCGGTGAAGGGATCGTCGGTCCTTTCCTCGTAGAATGAGGTGCGGGATATATCGTATATATCACTGTGCAAAGCAAAAAAAAACACTTAAAAGCAATCAAAAGACAAACCGAGTGTGTAGCATCTGCCAGTTATTGCTAAAGGAGTCACTCCCGGTGAAGGGATCTCGGTCCTTTCCTCATCGAATAAGGTGCAGGATATATCACATATACCTCTGTGCAAAGCAAGAACTGTAGCTACCTGTTTTTATTTTGAAATTCGATTCTACAACATCTTAGGTTTCTTTTTATTTCATTAATCACATTAATGAAGTCCCATCATTTATGTACCTAAACATCACAGATAAATACGACGTACACTTATGCCATCCGCATTCGCCTCGATGTCCCCTCGTGCACCGTTAGGTTAGGTAACTAACGACAGAGCGGGGCAGGGCTAGCGCGGGTGTAAAACATAAGTAACGTCTATATAATATATCATATATACTATATACTGTATCTATCAAAGAACATCACATGATCACATCACAGATATCGCAGCAGAAGAATCATATGAAATATTGGATATACTAGGACGTCCGTGTTTTCAATACGAGCCAGTATAAAACACGGATTCCACGGTCGTGATGAATAGCCAAACCCACACCCCTAGACCCCTACGAAAGTGGCAAGCAACCCTACCAATTCTAGAGTTAGGAGACCCGTACTCGACTCCTCGAGTTGGTCTCCCACTGGACTCCCGAACCCGGTTACTTGTACTCCCCTCCTTGGGTCTTCCTAGTGCAGAAAAGTAAATAATATACAAGAGGTGACTACTTCCGCAACCTGGAAGCGCCCCAATAAAAGAATATTACATACAAGTTTTTACATGAATGAAAATGAAAAACACTCATCTCACATAAAAAACCCCGGCTATTCAAACACGACGATCCAATATAACATATCCAGCAACACATAACATCACATGTCATCAACGTAAGTAAATATGCGCATCCCAATTGTCGTTGACATATAGCAACGAAACCGGCGATATCACATATTACACTTACGGTCACAGAAAAGAAAGTGTAAAACTACAACAGTTGGAATCCGCAACCATCTCAGACATCGCATGCCTGACCAAATGAATTCTTTAGACATCGCATGCCTAACAATTATAAACCCCGTACTGCCCCAAACCCTAAGGTTCAAAGGGCAGTTCAAGACGGTCACATAATCGAGTTAAGGTTTGTTGTCTTCTAGAGGGTCCATTGCGTTACTTGCACTACTTAGAACGTCGTTAAACTACGGAAAGATCCAACACTTGGAAATTTCCCGACAGGGGAAAAATTGGGTATTTATATCCGGTCGAACTTTTTAACATATTCTAAAATTTATCCGGAAAGCCACACAGACAAAATTTGATACTCCGATCGAAACACCGAATCCCCAAAACAACTCCAGAAAATTCAACTCTTGAATAAATTTTAAAAATTTCCAGAAGACTCATCACTACAAGAAAAGAATTACTGTGCAGTCCACACACTGTAAATCTACAGTGTGACCGCGGAACCGCCGCTAGTACAATGGTGGGGGCCGCGGTTCCGCGCTTACTTTGTGGATTTAGAATTACGTGCTTCACAGTAACTCTTAGGATTACCTGCTGAATTTTTTGGCAATTTTTAATCTGGAAAAATCCCAGAAAATAAAAAATGTACAGAAAGCATATTTTGGGTTTCGGTTTTGGGTCGTTCGGACTTCAAAATCCGTCTAGACTTCGCCTAAGGCTCTAGCTAGGCTCTGATACCACTGTAGGGTTCCTAGGCATCCTAATGAGGTCCCACAAGGCATCAACTATGCCAATTTCAAAAATTCTAGGTGCCGAGTAACCCGATTACGGATCGTTAGCTAGATATTTAGGCGAAAAAGCTAACTAGTTAACATTTAACTATGAGAATAAGGATATACAACCTTTGTAGATCCGGTCCTCCACCTCCACGGCTCCGAGATGAGGTCCTCTCCGCTGTCCAAATCTAATCCGGGCTCTAGCGTCGGCTTCATCGGAGAATGGACGGGCTAGGTCGTCGACGACGTGCCGAAGATGATCTACGTCGAAGCATCGCAAGATCAAGCTCCACCTTCACCAAGCCATGAAAACTTGTGAAGGAAACACACTCTACTACTTGGCAAGAGGTAGAGGATGAAGAAATAGGAAGTGGGTAGACTTTAGAATTGGATTTCTCACTCATTTGCATCAATCACCATTGATGACCTCAAGCTTCTTCAAAGAAGAAGATGAAGAAAGAAATATGATAAGTTTTTTTTTTAATCATGAAAAGAATAATAATCTCATTCTTATCATAACTTTAACCTAAGTTAAGCGTAGAGAATTGACCAAGGTTAAAGGAATGGTTAGGGTTTAGGAGATGAGACAAAAATGGTTGCATCATAAAAACTTCATGAAGCTTCAAGTGCAAACAAAATAAGCCACCATTTTTCTCTCATTTCTTTTCCTTTTTCCAAAAATAAAAAGACTAATTAATGAATAAGTAAAACCCTTAACCATTTAAATAACTTTGGTTAAATTCTTTACACATAACCTAGCAATCATGCATCATCAAACATGATACAATAAAGTGCACAAAATCATATCGCATATGCAATGCGCACACCCGAGTGAGAAAATCCATTTTAAAGTGAACCGATACTAGTTGATGCAAAGTAATATATCAAATATATAATTATACATTAAATCATTAAATCAACACTTGATTTAACGATCCGGTCATATCGCATATAACCGACTAGTATCATTAGTAACAACTTATCGAATCAACACTTGATCCGATAACCCGGCTATATCGCATATAACCGATCAATGTCACATCGCGAGAATCGAATACAGTATCATATACTGGTATTATTCTCGGTCCCGCACATATCTCATATGCGTTCCTATTTCGTTTCGCTTGAGCCAGGAAACCTCTGTGTTGGACTCTAAAGACTCGTCAATACGCCGGCAGCGGATGATGATCATATCAAACATCCACAAGCCGCAAGCGGTCTGCTAAACGTAACGGCCACCCGGGTATTGAGCGATCTGAAGATCGACGAGCAAGCCCGCTCACACTCCAGTGAATCCAACCAGTAACACTACCGTACAGTCCGGTCTGATCATCTGATATGTCGCATATCTCGCCTAGGGGTGGTAAACGTCAGACTCCAATAGCTCGATAAGTCGTGTCGATATGAGGTCTATAACTGTTCGAGAAACTACTGGTAACACTTACCAGTAAATCTCAGCAACCCTGGCCAGGGATTTCCTGTTATAGCCAATCGAACACAGCGCAACATCAACTCCCTATACCGGGAGAGACGAATCCCCTCCTATCGCTCATTGCCTCCATGTGACTCGGGACTGTACCCAAAAACCACCGTTTTGCACGCCCTCTTGGACGTGGTAAGATGGAAATCAAAGCACAGTGGGAACCACACAAGACTCTATGACGATCTCGGGTCAACAGACTACTCTGTACCAGTGTCACCAGAGAACTGCCATCTGACGTGAGGTATAATACCAACTGGGAGTTCTCGGCGAGTCCGTCCAGTGTACCCAGTCTCTACTGAGCACCCGTATATCATCTCTGATGTCAAACACCGATGGATATGGGATCATCCATCGCCCATCTGTATGGGTCGAGAAAGTATACGCTAGTCTACTCTGGTATATCGATGCCCCGTCTCGATACACCCTCGACTAGGGACTTTGAAGGATGTACTTATGGACTACCATGTCCCTACTAGTATGATCCGCATCATAGTCCAGGTAGTCAAGCACACATCCTAAGGGCTTTACCAACATGTAACAGAGAGATAATCAGTATACACGTTAAGGTAAAGTTCAACCAGATAGCATACTATCATGTCGAGCAAGAAAGTCCTCCCTATATATGTCCCAGCATCCACTACAATATACATCCTATGTACAGTAATGGCCTCTAGGGCATACATATAACTAACAAGCCGTCTACTGAAGTTTGCGACAAGCATTCGATTAGGATGTCAGGAATCTTGTTGAATTGCCCGACTTGATATTGAAAAGTGTTTTCGATAATGAGACTAAAATGCGGGGTTTATAATTGTTAGGCATGCGATGTCTAAGTATTTCATTTGATTAGGCATGCGATGTCTAAAGAGGTTGTGGATTCCAACTGTTGTACTTTTACACTTTCTTTTCTATGACCGTAAGTGTAATATGTGATATCGCCGGTTTCGTTGCTATAGGTCAACGACAATTGGGATACGCATGTTTATTTACGTTGATGACATGTGATGTTATGTGTTGCTGGATATGTTATATTGGATCGTCGTGTTTGAATAGACGGGGTTTTTTTTTATGTGAGATGAGTGTTTTTCCTTTTTCATTCATGTAAAAACTTGTATGTAATATTCTTTTATTGGGGCACTTCCAGGTTGCGGATGATGTCACCATTTGTATATTATTTACCTTTCCGCATTAGGATAGACCCAAGGAGGGGAGCACAAGTAACCGGGTTCTAGGGTCCAGTGGGAAACCATCTCGAGGAGTCGAGTCCGGGTCTCCAAACCCTAGAATTGGTAGGGTTGCTTGCCGCTCTCGTAGGGGTCTAAGGGTGTGGGATTGGCTATTCATCACGACCATGGAATCCGTGTTTTATACTGGCTCGTATTAAAAACACGGACGTCCTAGTATATCCAATATTTCATATAATATTTTCTGCTGCGTTATCTGTGATGTGATCATGTGATTTGTTCAGATAGATATTATATATAGTATATATGATATATTATATAGACGTTGCTTATGTTTTACACCCGCGCTAGCCCTGCCTCGCTCTGGCGTTAGTTACCTAACCTAACGGTGCAGACGGGACATCGAGACGAATGTGGATGGAATAAGCGTACGTTATATTTATCTGTGATGTTTAGGTGGACTTAAATGATGGGACATTCATTAATGAGATTAATGAAAGAAAATAAACCTAAATGATTTTGTGGAATCGAATTTCAAAATAAAAACAGGTAGCTACAGTTCTTGCTTTGCATCGCGGTGTTCCTTGTAGAACATCCTGCACCTTATTCGATGAGGAAAGGACCGAGATCCCTTCACCGGGAGTGACTCCTTTAGCAATAACTAGCAGATGCTACACCCTCGGTTTTTCTTTTGATTGCTTTTATAGTTTATGCTTTGCACAGTGATATATGTGATATATCCCGCACCTCATTCGACGAGCAAAGGGCCGACGATCCCTTCACCGGGAGTGACCCCTTTAGCAAAACTAGAAAAGCCTAAAAAACATTCCATTTAAAAACCATTTGATTCCGCAACGAGATCAAGTTCAAAGCATTAAAGGTTTTCATAAAAACCATTCGCAACCCTCCGTCATTTTAGGAAGTAGAGTACTTAGTATTCGTGCTATGTTTGTTGACCAAAGTCAAGGCACAGTGTACGGTAGCTAAGTGATGTCTTCCTACACCGCATATGATGCGATTAGTTAGGACAGTCGCGTGACTTTATTGACCATAGTTAAGGGTCATGTGGGTGGGTCTTATTAATCACGAAATGACAGGTAGAACTTGACTAGTGCTTATGATTTTTTGACCATAGTTAAGGTCATAAGTGCTAGGGGTAAAAACCTTTATCGGGAGTTTCAAGTGTTGAAATTTGCAATGAGATTGCATACCTTCTATATGATAGTTGGATACCGATACCCACTGCGAGTAATTGTTACTCCTGAAAGAGTTTTGCACTTTACAATTAGCCGATCAAGTAGGTGTCTAGAAAGGTGTCAACGGGGTTACGCCTCTGGGAAAACGAGGTTTACTGTAATTAGATCCGTGCGAAAGCACTGGGACCCTCCCTCAAAGTACCGACACTGGCCTGGCTGAAAGATTGGTGAACTTGTAGAGTGTAATTAATCCCGGCTAGTCTTTCCTGTTAAGGTTTGAAGGAAGATTTGATAAAAACAGTGGGAGCCATCCTGATTAGATAAAATATATAACCAATCTGATCTTGCAAGAGCGCACGCTGAGTGTTTTCTTCTCTCTCTCTCTCCAGGTAGTGACCATATCACGCCTTAATCAAGATAATAATACGGATATTGACCGAACCCGCTTGTTATACTGAGCTGGGGAACGTTGGTCCCGCTCCAACTTATAATGGTTATAAGACAGAGCAGGAAATAGGGGAAACCAGAATTCCTATGCCGCCAAAACGAAGAAAGTGCATATGATGCATCTCCTTCGGGTGTGTTCATTACAAAGAACTGTTTCTTAGTATCCTCTGCATCCTGGGTATTTGATACCGGATCAGGATCCCAGATATGTAATCTGTTACATAGGGCCACAGAAAGGTAGAAAACTGAGAACGGGTGATAAGTTTCATGAGACAGAAAACGGGGCAAGTGTTGCAGTCAAGTCTGTTGGTCACTGTCACCCTGTATTACCAATACATTGATTCTGAACAAATGCTATTAGATACCGAACCTGATGTACAAAATCATATCAGTCTTTTTATTAGTAAAGAAATGATAAAATTTTGTATTGATGGATAATGTTTTGAACATTTCCTATATCAAATGTTGATCGGTTCAGGGACGTTATCTAAAAGCATTGATGTTCTAAATTAAACTACAGTTCTTAGTATATGGAACACACACAAGAAGAAGAGTTCAGAAATGAACGGATCCTTCTAGAGGCATTGTAGACTAGGTCATATCAATGCGACCCGACTGGATGAAGTTACATTTTAGATGCATATTTAAATCAGTTTGAATTTACATCTTGTGAAACTTTCCAGTCATGTCACAAAGATAATATGACCATAGCTCTGTTTATTGGAAACAGAGAAAGAGTTAATGAAATCTTGGGACTGATACATGATGATGTATGTAAGGTCTCCTGTCTACATATGCCATGATCGGTTCTTTGTACTTCATTACATTCTCTGATAGTCTCTCAAGATTCAGCCATATGTTCCTGTTGAAACATAGGTCCGAAGCTTTTGAGATATTCACAGAATATAAGCTAGAAGTAGAGAACCAATACGGGTATAAGTATTATGTCCTATGATAAGATCAGGGAGGAGAATACTTGTGCATGGCATTCCTGGAGTATTCTAAAAGAAAATGAGATTCTCTCTCAGTATTACTCCTCTGGATACACCACAGCACAACGGTGTATCGGGGCTGAGCAATCGCACAATATTAGATATGGTATTCTCTATGATGAGTACTACTGAGTTACCTATTTCCTTTTGGGGGTTGTGCACTTGAGAAGTTGCATACCTATTGAATTGGATTCGAATCAAATCAGTGCCTACCACTCCATATAAGATATGGTATGGGAAGAGCCTATCTCTTAAGTAAGTTAAGATTTGGGATTGTCCGGCCTATGTCAAAAGCAAAATCCGGACAAGATCGAGGAAAGGTCAGTTCTTTAGAACTGGAAAGGTTCCAGCTTTACAAAACTGCAGCAAATGATTTGGTAGAACCAAAGGATTCAATAGCAACCAACGAACCTCAGCCGCTCCGCCGATCTAGCAGGGTTCCTCATCCGCCTGAGAGATACTTTGGTTTCTCGATGACAGTGGGAGCGAGGATTGCATCATGAGATGATGACCTGACTAGTTTCGAGCTGGCCATCAGGAGTGAGACTCTGTAAGAATGGCTGGATGCTGAGCGATCTTAGATGGAATCCATGTACACCAACAAAGTATGGACTTTGGTTGCTATATCTGAAGGGTTAAATCCCCATCAGGAGTAAGTATATCTTGTGAAGATTACTTGGTGTAGATGGAAAATTTGAGACTTTCAAAGCTAGACTTGTTAAAGGTTTTCGTCATCGACCAGGCATGGATAATGATGAAACCTTTTTCCAGTGGCTATGCTTAAGTCCATCCAGATCCTACTTACTACGGCTACATTCCATGACTGCGATATCTGGTGGTTGGGTGCCATGACTACTTTTCTAAATAATGATTTAGGAGAAAACGTCTATAAGAACACAGCCAGAGGGCTTCGTAAACAGTGGGAGCAGCGGAAATGTGTGCAAGATGTTTTATGTGATGAAGCAGGCATCGCGGAGTTGGAACATCTGTTTTGATGAGTTAGTCAAACAGTTTGACATCATCGAAATGGTAGATGAACCTTGTATATACAAAAAGGTAGTAGGGAGTATGGTAGTGATCCTCATAGAGTACGTGGATGACATACTCTTGATAGGGAAGGAGTTTCTTATGCTACGCACGGTCAATCTCCTCTTGTCATAAGGATTCTCCAAATAGGATCAAAGTGATACCTCCTAAATCCTGAGTTTTCATCTATGAGATAGATGTAATTGGATACTAGGATTCTCACTAGATGTAGTGAGATGGTATCAATCGATCCTGGGGAGAATCACTGGAAGGGTTCCAGGGTGATAAGGACGACTGAATGTCTGTCGCAGGCATTGTCTTTAGCCTCGATAAAGGGACGGTATGTTGGAAGAGTTCCAAGCTAGATACCGTGGCAAACTAGACGATAAAGGCTGGTAACATCACTATTAAAGATACTACCAAAGAGGAAGTTTGGGTGTATATTGGTTCATAAGATGAACTAGGTTCCTACCATTGTATGACAATGAAAGTATGGCTTTGGCCCAGGAACCCTGGTCCCATTAGGGACCCAGACATATTCTGACGCAGCATTACCTGATCATGGAGATAGATGATATCCAGGGTGATCAAGGTTAGGAGAGTAGACTCAGAGGACAACACGGCGGATCCACTCACAAAGGCTTTTTCCCAGAGAGAGACTTATATGGGATGGTTTGAGTATGTGATACTGCAACCACTGCTACAGATGGCCCTAGTGCAAGTGGGAGATTGTTAGTTATATGTATGCCCTAGAGGCCGTTACTGTACATTGGATGTATATTGTAGTGGATGCTGGGACATATATAGGTAGGACTTTCTTGCTCGACATGATAGTACGCTATCTGGTTGCTCTTTATCTTAACATGTATACTTTCTGTCTCTCTGTCACATGTTGATAAAGCCCTTAGGATGTGTACTCGACTTCCAAGAATATGATGCAGATCATACTAGTGGGGCCAGGGTAGTCAATGAGTACATCCTTCAATGTTCCTAGTCGTGGGAATATCGAGACGGGGCATCGATATTCCAGAGTAGACTAGCGTATATCTTCTCGACCCATGCGATGGGCGATGGATGATCCCATATCCATTGGTGTTTGACATCAGAGATGGTATACGGGTGCTCAGTGGAGACTGGGTACACTGAACGGACTCGCCGAGAACTCCCAGATGGTATTATACCTCACGTCAGATGGCAGTTCTCTGGTGACACTGGTACAGCTTAGTCTGTTGACCCGAGATCGTCATAGAGTCTTGTGTGTCTCCTACTGTGCTTTGATTTCCACCCTACCACGGCTCTACTGAGTCGTGCAAACAGGTAGTTTTTGGGTACACTCCCGATTCACATGGAGGCAATGAGCGATAGGAGGGGATTCGTCTCTCCCGGTATTGGGGGTTGATGTTGCGCTATGCTCGACTGGCCATAACAGGAAATCCCTGGCCAGGGTTGCAGTGATATACTGGTAAAAGTTATCAGTAGTTTCACGATTGTCATGGACCTCACGTCGGCATGACATATCAAGCTATTGGGGTCTGACGTTTAGCACCCCTAGGCGAGATATGCGACATATCAGACGAACAGACCGGACTGTACGGTAAGTGTTACTGGTTGGATTCACAGGAGTGTGAGCGGGCTTGCTCGTCGATCTTCTGATCGCTCAATACAGGGTGGCCGTTACGTTTAGCAGACCGCTTGCGGCTTGTGGGTATTTGATATGATCATCACCTGCTGCCGGCGTATTGACGAGTCTTTAGAGTCCTACACAAAGGTTTCCTGGCTCAAGCGAAACGAAATAGGAGCGCATATGAGATATGTGCGGGACCGAGAATAATGCGTGTATGCGATACCGTATTCTATTCTCGCGATGAATGTATCGATTGGTTGTATGCGATATAACCTAGTTATCGAATCAAGGATTGATTCGATAAGCCGATACATTGAATATTAGTCGGTCATATGCGATATGACCGGATCGTTAAATCAAGTGTTGATTTAATGATTTAATGTATAATTATATATTTGATATATTACTTTGCATTAGCTAATA
This sequence comes from Agapanthus africanus, assembly GCA_030015575.1. Classification (NCBI taxonomy): domain Eukaryota; kingdom Viridiplantae; phylum Streptophyta; class Magnoliopsida; order Asparagales; family Amaryllidaceae; genus Agapanthus; species Agapanthus africanus. Next base: position 329,099,700 of record CM057345.1, on the reverse strand, counting down.
TTTGTTCACTTTAAATGGATTTTCTCACTTGAAATACACAAGCTGTATATGTGATATACTTTTGTGCACTTGTTTGTATCATGTTTGATGATACATGCAAACTTGGGTTTGTGTGTATGATTAAACAATGGTTATGTTAATGGTTAGGGTTTTGTTTATTTACTTATACATTTATTTATTTATTCATTTTTGAAAGATAAATAGAATGGTGGCTTATTTTGTTCTTTTGTTGAAACTTCATGAAGTGTTGAAAGCTTGACCATTTTGTTTCTTTCCTAAACCTAACCATTCACCTAACCCTAGTTTATTCTCTACACTTAACCATAGTTGCTATATGATAAGATCACTTGATTTAATATAATTAGAAAAGTGATTTTATAATACTTATCATATTCTTTTCTTCTTCTTCTCCTTCTTCAAGATGAAGAAAAGCTTGCTACCATCAATGGTGAAATGAGAAAAAGAGTGAGAAATCCAATTCTAATGTGAACCCACTTCCTATTTCTTCATCTTCTACCACTTGCCATGTAGTATAGGGTGTTTTCTTCACATGTTTCATGACTTGGTGAAGTTGGAGCTTGATCTTGAGTTGCCTCTACGTAGATCATCTTCGGCATCGAAGTTGACGACCTAGCCCGATCATTTCTCCGACGAAGCCTTCGCTAGAGTCCGGGATCCGATGATCGCAGCGGAGGGACGTCAACGCAGAGCTATGGAGGTGGAGCACCGGATCTACAAAGGTTGTAGTCATTTTCCTTTAGCAATAAAGTTGTTTATTCGCTTGCATCGCTTATCCTCTAGTTAACGATCCGTATTAGGGTTTGTAGGCACATGAGAAATTTTGAATTAGGCATGTTTGATCTGTTGTGAGACCTCATTAGTGTGCCTAGGAACCCTACATTTATATGTGTTTAGATGTGATATTGTGGAGGTAGTGAACATTGGGAAACCCTAGTGAAGATTTGAGTGTTGGTTTGAATTGGGTGATTCCTAGTACCGGTTAACTAAACTTAGATGGTGTTTAGTGACCTAGACCAAACCTTAAAAACCCCAAAACACGGATTTAGAAACCCGACATCGGATAAATGTGTGATCTGTGAAGGTGTTCTGGAATCTGGAGCAACCCGGGGGCAACCAAAATTAAATTGAGGTGACAGTGAGTCGTGCAGGCACCTAGGAAGCTACCACCAAGACCCGAGCCCCTAATTCGAACCTGTGGCTGCAGATTTAATCATTCTGGCCGCAATTTGCGGCCAGAGTAGGATGGATTGGGTTCATATTTGTTCCACGACCTATTTTACACTAAATTAGACCCCTCCTATATGCAGTTTTGGCTAATTGTCATCTGGGGAAAATCTGGGAGCGTTTTGGTGTGTTTTAGGCGATGTTTTCCGTATTTTTAAATGCACTTTCTTGATATTTGGATTTGTATTTGGTTTTCGGGTGTTCGTACATCGACAACAGGGGTTGTTTGTTGGATTTGCATGTTTAGGCCATAGGTTCTAACCTGTGAGCACACTGTGCGCTGTATCAGTTTTCTGCATCGATTTTAATATGTATTGCGATTGGTTATTATTGTAGGTACCCTCGCATGGATTCCGAGGCGAAGAGGCGTGGCGCCATCGATTTCGGCGAGCGAAGACCAGGTGAGTAGATTATATCTACGGGGAGAAGTCGGGTGGATGGCGTATAGCACCCCCGCAGTCCATGGTGATGTATACGAATACATATACACACATATATTTATTATGTGTTGTTTAGGATTATTGATGGTAATAATGGTATTATTAGTGATAAGGATGTATTGGTTTAGTATAGTGCGAAACCCTAGAGTAGTGGTTGCACCCACACATACACGTACACATATACTTGCATGCATTCTTTCATTTATCTGTGCGCCTATAGAGGTGTGTATATCTACACATGGGTATGGGACTATGTGTTCATATACGGGATTGAGGATGATACATGGGATTGAGATGAGTCGATAAGGTTTGATTGAGGCCGCGAGATTCGGCGATATGACAGAGTTCGTATTTGAGATTATATATGATCGTAGTGATACCTGATATGTGATGAGATGAATGGGATATTGACCCGTACCCAGCTATTGGGATGCCGTACGACGATTTACCGTACGAGCTTTATATTGATGTTAGATCCGCACTCATGACTCGAGGATGTTATATGATATACTGTATCGTACGTGATAATATTGAGGCGAGATCACCGACTATATATATATATATATGTATATCGACTCAGATTTAGGTGGTTTCCATACCCCTCCCGATTGACTTGATAGTAGGCGTTAGACTAGACCCGAGTCATACCTATTTCAAAACTAACGAATCGGGGATATTTTAAAGATTGGCAAAAAGGGATTCTACGGATATTTTCAAGCGACGCATCTTTTCTTAAAACACCGTAGCCCTTATTTTACCAAAAGCCCTGATTCGTCTGATTTCAAAAGGCAAGGTTGCACGTTATATTTATTGAGATAGGTTCTTTACTGTTGTGCTGATTATTCGATTCCGCATATTCATGCTATTTGCATTGCATCGCTTGTATTGTTGATAAATTTCAGTCATGCTGCTAGGACACCAGCACCATTATCGATGATGCGAATGTTCCACGTACACTTGTTTGCCGGCTCACACACTTCATCATCGATAATTGCCATGTCACTACACTGTAGTACTGTTGCATTCATTGTATGTTGCTTACCTTTCTTTACATGTCGCATACATCATGCTTTCCGATTATACGCATTGAGATATGTTGTTTCCATGTTATTTCTGGTTTTTGGGAACCATGGGTGTTTCAAAAGGAGAATATGTAATTGTTTTAAAACCCGGTTACCCTTGATATGATATTTCAGTGCGTCCACCATGTGTTTTCTCGGTGCTGAGAGCGACATGTGAAACACGATTCGAGGAGGCGGATGAGGCCGATTGCGGGTACATGGTAGACCCGATATGGTACCTCGGGACGAGAACGGTTTCGCTGTGTAGTAGACGGTGAGCCTGGCAGAGGGACTAGTACCTACCGGTGATTGGTTGGACCTGGCGGTTATCCGGAGGATACTGACCAGAGTCGATAGATGGATATGGCCGTACTGCCGGGGCCGAGGGCCGATACCGCAGACAGAGCCCGTGGGCCGATCCGGACTGACGGAGCCCGATATATGAGGATTTATGTGCCGATGCTGGGCACAGCTTTCATGATGTTTTCGAGTGTCGATGCTGGGCACTCCGGTTCCATGATTTTGACGTGTCGCGAGGGACACAGATGGTTTATATCCTCATATTATTCCCATGCACACGCTTTATGATATTTACATGCATGATGTTTATTGTCATTGGGTGACGAGTGGACGGGATCCACGTACATGCAGATTTGATTACATTGATTATACCTCACATTTATGATTTGCTATTACCTGAGGCACTAGCACGAGCACTTGGCACTACACTCATGTATAGAGATTACATTGCCAGTTTAGCATGCTTCAGACTTATTCATATTGAGGTTTATTTATATCTGATCGTATTGACCTAGGATGTGTCATGCATTCGATCTCTGCTTGTAGATATTTTCTATTCACGAGTTGGCAACTCACCCCCGTTGTGCCACAGTTCTTGCAGGTTTTGTCGTACAGATTCCATGGCGGCATTTCTGGCACACTGAATCCTTATAGGTGACTTGCTTGGGTAGGTGGGTTCTTTTGTATCAGAACTGCCATTGTTCATGTATTATTCATTGTATCTAGAAATTCTATCAACCGAACCTTGTATATTGTTTCAGACTTAGAAAACAGTGTTGTATTATTTCAACCTTAGAGCCACGCTTGTAGTATTACGGTTTTCTGGCTGTTTTGAGTTCTTTTTGGGTTTTGATCATCGCCCTTTGGCGTTGTATATTATTATTGCTTGCGTGGTTGTTGTTGGAGATAGTGCCCTCAGAGTCAATTATTGGATCACAGGCACGTGATTGAAATGATTGAGGGAGGACCAGTCCCAGTAGGACAGTCTTACTCAAGATGATAGTATGCTATCTGGTTTATCTTTATCATCGTGTAATGCTTTAGGTGACCTTACGAGTCGCTATTACACATTGATAAAGCCTCTAGGATTCTTGCTTGACGGCCAGCAGTATGATGGCGATCATATACGTGGGAGCTGGGGTCTATAAGCACATCCTTAAAAGGTCCCTAGTCGTGGGAGTTTCGAGACTGGGCATCGATACTCCATTAGTAGCCTAGTGTATACAGTAGAGACCCCGACGAGGGGCGGTGGCCGGTCTCACAAGCCATTGGTGTCTGTTGGTTCACCTAAGATGTATACAGGTGCTCATTGGGTTATGAGTACACCGGACAGGACTCGCCGGGAACCTGCTAGTTGGGATTATACCAGACGTCAGATAGCAGTTCCCTTGTGACAAGTGTACAGGTTAGTTCATCGACCTGAGATCGTCATTTGTCTCGTGTGAGTTCCCACTGTGCTTTGATTACTACCCTACCATGGCTCAAAGGAGTCGTGCAAACAGGTTTTAGTTGGGTACAGTCCTGAGCTACACGGAGGCAGTGAGCGGATCTGCAGGGGTTCGTCTCTCCCGGTATTGGGGGTGAGGTCGTGCTGTGTCTAGGAGAGCCATTACACAAAACCCTCGGCCGAGGCAGGAGATTTACTGGTTGGTATTCCAGTAGTATCTCAGGGTGTTCTGGGCTACACTCCGACACGACTTGTACCGGTTTTGGGGGTCTGACTTTACCAACCCCCAAGGCCTGCCATGCAATGCTCATAGACGAACGGACAGGACTGTATGGATATTGTCACTGACAGGCTCAGTAGGGTGTCAGGATGAGTTCGCTCATCGACGTCCCTTTTGGTCAATAGCTGGTGGCCCGTCACGTATGGCTAATACCTCTGACGTGCTAGTGGTTAAATCCACAGCCATAGTATTGATGAGTCTTTAGAGTCCACCACACACAGTTACTCAAGTTTCGGGCGAAATGCTGTAGAGGCCGTATGGAGATATGGCAGGGTTCGATCAGATACATTCGGTATTGCACGGATCGTGATCGGATGGATTTTACTGGAGGGCTTTTTTTTAAGCCGGATCCTAGTATTAGACAGTTTAGTTTTGTCTCTTTGCATTTGTATTCAGTGGGAATACAAATGCGGGCATGTATATGCAGTCGTAGGGTTTTCCTGTAATTTATTACGGGTTCAGTTTTCTGAAGTTTCCAGTTTGCATTCCGTTCCGGCCATTTTTCCTTTGTTCCTTCACGGCCGGACTTTTCGATGGAGGGGGTTATTTGCAAGTTTGCAAATAACTTATTGTGGAGGGGGTTTCTTGCATTTGTGGCTTCTTTCATCATGAGATGCTTTATACATCATTTCTTTGTGATTAGAGTTGATCTTGATTTGGATTTGACCTTGTTATCATAACCTTTTGATATGGTCACCTTTCTACTTTTCCTACACTTACCTCCCTTCTTGTGTTTGTTTTACCTCCACCATATTTCCTAAAGGGGGGGCCGGCCACAATTTGATGAGAGTGAGAGAGAGGTTCATTTGGATGAGGGAAATTATTCATCTCTCATTTTTCTCTTGCTACACAAATTCTAGCTCTCTCCAAAGTTCTTCATACCTCCATCATATTATGGCAACTACACTAAACCCCAAAGAGACATAGATTCTACACTTGTCTACAGCAAACCTTGGACGCGTCGGCTAGCCAACTTCGCGCCCGAGTTGCCTCGGTCCAGAGGTGGGAGCCCGTAAAAGAATCCGGCTACGTGGTGCCCCTTTCCGGCGAGAAGATGAAGACCGGAGATTCCACGGGAGATCGGGACGACGACGAGAAGACCGGAGGACACGGATCACTCTGTATATCTCTCACCCTTTCTCTTGATTGCTAGGATTAGGCTAATGGTTACGATCCGGGTTTATTGTCCGCGGTAGCGCCGGTTTAAAGTCAAGAAAAATTTTTGATTCCGCATTTTGGCCTCGAGTAGACGGCCGGGGCGCTGTCGTGGCGCAACATGGTATCAGAGCCATGCTATTAACCTAGTATAGCTTGCTCTAACGTGTTTACAAATTCGATCGAACAGATTTTCCGAAAACACATTTTCATTTGCACAGTTTTCTGTCGAAATTTTTTTGGCTCCAAAATTTTTTCAGTACATTGCAGTGACATGTGCAGGGAATTCTATGCATTCTGTGAAAATTTGGTCGCGTGATCTCACGATTCCACCGCGGAACCGCGGCCAAACCCACGTATTTGCCGCGGTTCCGCGGCCATTTTTACTATTCATTGGACCAAATTTTTGCAGTGAGCTCCTGGGTTGAAAATGGGGTTTTTGGAATATTCTTTTTGGGCCTAGACTCTCTTTAAGTGCTACAGTAATGCTTAGGGCCCACTTCGGTATATTTGATCGATCGAAAATTTTAAATATGTTAGTTCACAGTATTTACATTATGTCTGCGACCGTGAATGTCACTCGATCGGTAAATCCAGTCTATCTGCTATAGCTCTTTTAGACGGATTTGCGAACGTGACATTCACGTTGATGTTCCGTGTTGTGCTGTGTTGTTGCGGATCGGTCGTGGGGATAGCCTGGTTGCAGTGGTAGTACAGTTTTGTTTTATATGTACATTTGATATTGTGGGGCGAGCGTCCGACATGTGGACTGCCGTCACTTCCTGTTTGTATTATTCTTTTGGGGCACGACCAGGTTGCGGTCGATGTACCCGTTGTATGTATATTTTACTTTCTGTACTAGGATTACCCCGCGGAGGGGTGCACGGATAGCCGGGTTCTAGAGGGCAACGAGCCCGCATCTCATGGCATTGAGACGGAGGGGGCTTTACTCTAGAATTGGCGGGCTGTTCGCCGCACGCGTATGGGGTACAGGTTGGCCCAAGGAGGGGTGCCCAAGTTACCGAATTCCGTGAAGTGCTGGGTGGTCCATTCACGTTGCTGAAGGGGGCTGCCTCGCTTCAGGTTTTGGCGGGTGACTTGCCGCGCCCATAGGGGTCTAGGATCTCTTTGCACAGGCTATCCACACGACCAGGGGAACGTCGGGTTTCAGTAGCGGCTCTATGAAACCCGGGGATCCCAGATATCTATATTGTTCTGTGATGCTGGTTACATTTCTGTGATGTTGCATTTTATCACGCCTTGAGCGAAAATTATATATTATATATATACTAGTAGATGTTGTATATGTTTTGCATCCGCGCTAGTCCAGTCCCCGCTCTTTCGTTAGTTAAGTAACCTAACGGGTGATGACGGGACCCAGTGGCGAATGCGGATGGCATATATGTACGTCATTATTTTCGTTCTTTTGTGGTGTGATCAATTGATGGGACTGCGTTGATTCGGATCAATGCAAGATAAACAAACCTATTCTGATGTTGTTGGAACATTTTTCAAAAAAAGCTGTTGTTGCAAAGACGTTCACTTTTGTTTTGCACAGTGGTATTCAGTTCGAATATCCTGCTCCTCAGTCGACGAGGCAAGGGCCGAGATCCCTTCACCGGGAGTGACCCCTTGGACAAAAGTTTGCATCAGGGCAATAACTTCACTATAGCCGATTGCCTTTTGCTTTGCATCGTGGTATTCAGTTGGAATATCCTGCACCTCATTCTACGGGGAAAGAGCCGGGATCCCTTCACCGGGAGTGACCTCTTTAGCAAAGGGTTGTCATCACTATATTTTTATAAAAAACTATGCAGTTCCTTCAACGATATCAAGTTTATTACGTTAAAAGTTTTTCGACAAAAAATAGACGTAGCCCTCCGTCATTTCTTACAAGTATTACTTAGTATTCGTGTTGCGTTTGTTGACTGTGTCAAGACGTAGTGTGCGGTAGCTAAGTAGTGTTTGTTTGTAGCATATTAATAGGATTGGTTAGGACAGTCGTGCGACCTTGTTGACTGTGTCAAGGGCTCATACGGGTGGGTTTAATGCAATCTAGGATAATGACGGGTTGAACTTGACTAGGACTCTTTGATTTGTTGACTGTGTCAAGGTCACTTGGGTCCTAGGGGTAAAGATCACATCGGGAGTTTCTAAAGAAACTGAAACTTGCCAGGCATGCGCATACCTTCTGGAGTGTGGTGACTTGAGTGGATTCCGTCAAGTTATCATGCGATGATAGTTGGATCCCGATTCCCACTGTTGAGTTGGTTTACTCCTTGGGTGATCCCGACTAATTCTTCTTTCAGGTTTGGGGAAGAATTTGACGTTACAGTGGGAGGTTTCCTGATTAGATAAAGTGATAACCATTCTGATCTAGGTAAGAGTGCACGCTGAGTGTTTCTTTTCTCTCTCTTTTTGGCAGCGACCATTGACCCGACCCTAGACTATGACTCAGTGACCAAGTTAACCGAACCTTCTTATAAGACTGGCTTTTGGATTGTCAGAGTTGCAAACCTCATTGCCACTCCTACTTTTACCCTTTTCTCCAGGACACCCCATATTACTACGAACGTCCACTTCCATTGGACAAAACCATCGTATAGTTATATACGAACTCGAAGGAATTCGAGGATGGTTTCCGGTTCTGGAGAAAACGAATAGGACTATTCAGTTGTCTTTTCCTTTCACCTTCTCTCATTGCGAGTACTCCTTGGTTTAGGAGTTAGTACACCTATTACGCAAATTGGATAGTCTTCTTCCAAACCATAGGCAGGTGCCGACTGGTAGGGAATGAAGAAAACCAATTATCCTAAATGGTGTACAGAAGATATTAAGTTAAGACAAAGAAAGGGATTAGTAAGAGGGCAAAGTAAATTGCGACTGCTATTCACGACCAAACCAAGTATTTCTTCGCCAATCCTAAATCACCTTTGTATTTCTCCAGGACACTCCGTATCACTACGAAGATCCCAAGTTTATTCGATAATCCATCGTATGGTTATATACGAACTCGAAAGGAACTTGTTCCAGTTCGGGGATGGATCCTGGTTCAAGAGAAATAGGAATAAGGTTCATTCGGTTGTCTTTTATCTTCACCTTCTCTCGCATTGCGAGTGCTCCTGGGATTAGGACAGTACACCCATTATGCTTATTGGATAGTCTTCTTCCAAACCATAGGCTGGTGCCGAACGGTAGGGAAGGAAGAAAACCATTTGGCCTAAAGGGGTGTACAGAAGGTAATGACTAAAGACATATAAAGGGATTTTGAGAGGTGGCAAAGAGATATACGGTTACTGTTGTGAATCTGGATAATGGAAGAGGCTTTACTCGGAATACCGGGATACCCCATCGAAACATTTCAATGTTTCAGTTTCACTGTGTACTGTTAAAAGAAAACTGATTTCCCAATTAGACACTTGCTCCAGGGTATGTATTTACCAGGTATGATTCTCACATCTGTATACTTTTACAGATGATGAGTGGGAGTGAGTTACTGGGAATTAGGTGATCGTCCTCATTATATCGGAATTCGTTGTAATTGGTGATATTTGAGGAAGTCGCCTGGGTTGTTTGCCGGACGGCAAATATTTGGTTTTGAATATCCGTTGTTATGCACCAATTTCAAATTGATATATCTGTACGTCTATTTTTATAGAGTGAGATATACCTTTTTGAAATTATGTCTATGACATTTACCTTTATCAGTGGATGGTTAGGTAAGGAGCATTGAACAGCGGTGTAATTCTTCTTAACCATAGTACAGTTTTCAACCTACGACACACAGTGAATGAGTTATTAGACTCACGGGACTTATACAGAGTATTGTATATTGTCCAGTGTCCATTAGGACAGAGGGGTTGGTCCTCGTACTATATTCGGCTTACTTATGACTTCCCTAGTTTTTAGACATGTGTTTCGTAGAAACACAAGGTCCGAATTTTGAGAAGTTATAGGTATAAGAGTAAAGTAGAGAACCAGGTATTGCAAGTATCGGGATTCTTCAAGGTGATCGAAGATGTAGATACTTGTGAATGGTATTCAGTTGATAGTAATGATTAAGAGAACTAGCTTCTCTTTCAGGTTACTCATAATTGGAAGTACTACTAAGTTGAGTAACGCTGATCGGCCTCTCTTCCATTTAGTTGACATGCACCGGAGACAGCTGCATGATTTGAATCTGGTTCGATTAAATCAGTGCCTCTGTTTCTATATTGGATTTAGAACAGTTCATATCTTAACGATGTTAAGGTACGGGGAGTTGTCTGGCTTATGCTTAAAACCAGACACTGGACAACTCAAGGCACGTTTCTGTAATGGCTGTTTGTGGGTTGACCCAGGCTATGACGAGGGTTAGCTTTCTACCATCTGGAAGATCAATAGTGATATTGTTCTTGACTCGCCACAGTTTAAATAAAAATAGATTTTTTTTCAGAAAACAGTATTGGAAGTATGGTAGAACTGGAAGTGATTCCAGAACCGCAAACGATTACGGAAGATTTGATAAAGAACCTAAAGATTCAATTTGGTTTGACATTCCATTGGCTACTCCGCAGATACGGTGGGTAACCTCAGGCACCCGAGAGGTACTTCGGTAGCCTCAAGGACGGTGACAGGGAGGTTCTTGTTTACCCAGACTTACCATTGCTGTTGTTCCAGACTATGAGACCCGGCAGGAGGATAAGTATAGCGTCTTTCTAAACTAGTTTTAGAAGTGCACGTGTATATTATTCTGCCAGAGGGTTGTCGTAGTCAGTGGGAGCAGCGGAAGCATTGGTGGACATCAGGCTTATGTCTATTTATAGACTTAAGCATATATAGCGGAGATAGATCATCTATTTCTGATGTGACAGTCATAGGTTTGACTTCATCAGAATAGGGGATGGATCTGTTCAGAAGGTAGTAGGGTGTGATGTCATGGTATTTGATGACATACACAGAGTAGGAAGTAAAGTTCCTATACTACGATCGATTATACTTTGGTCATCATACAATAGTTTCTCCACATAGGACGTGGACATTATATCAGACATTCTGGTCACTAGATCTCTGGTTTTAGATCTAGATTTGGGTGGTTTCCCAATCTGGGTACTTAGACAGCATTCTATAAGTATTTAGAATGGACGACTCCTGGCACGGTAGTATACCTGCAGGTGATGGAGTCACCCTCTCAAAAGGTGTCTTACTGACTAAAGGGGAGAGGGATGCGCATGATTGGCAGATCACTTACTTAGGCAATTGAGTCAATCATGAGATGTCAAGTACCACACCAGATGTTGTTCTTGCAGGAGATGCAATAAGTTGATATTAATCCAATCCTGGAGAAACGATCGGAAGCAGTTTTAGAACATAAGTGAATGTTCTAGGGATTTGATAACGGCAGCCTCCTTTAGGAGACGGTTATCATTCCAGGCTTCCAAGGTGACCTGGATGGCAGAGTGGCTGTCAGAGTTATAGTTTTCCCTCTGACGAGGGGCAGTATTTTGGACAGGTGGTCCAGGTGGATACTGAGGGAAAGGCATGGCGCAGGATACTGATTAAGTTCAGTTGTCGATACAGTCTAAGATGTTTGGATTTGGAGTTCATTTATGAGCTAGGTCCCATCAGATATCCAGACACATTCTAAGACAGGTATTGCTCATTTCGAGAGATGCTTTTCTCCGCGAACTTGAGATAAGAGAGACATAGAAAGAAACATCACAGCGGATCCACTCACTGAGGCTATTCCTCGAACGCAATAGTTTCGCAAACGAGCTTTGTGAGATTGAATAGTAGAAGAGTTGGGTGTTCGGTATCACACAGGCTGTGAGTATGCGACATCGCAATAATTAGCCTTGAGTGCAAGTGGAGATTGTTGGAGATAGTGCCCTCAGAGTCAATTATTGGATCACAGGCACGTGATTGCAATGATTGAGGGAGGACCTGTCCCAGTAGGACAGTCTTACTCAAGATGATAGTATGCTATCTAGTTTATCTTTATCATCATGTACTGCTTTAGGTGACCTTACGAGTCGCTATTACACGTTGATAAAGCCTCTAGGATTCTTGCTTGACGGCCAGCAGTATGATGGCGATCATATACGTCGGAGCTGGGGTCTATAAGCACATCCTTAAAAGGTCCCTAGTCGTGGGAGTTTCGAGACTGGGCATCGATACTCCATTAGTAGACTAGTGTATACAGTCGAGACCCCGACGAGGGGCGGTGGCCGGTCTCACAAGCCATTGGTGTCAGTTGGTTCACCTAAGATGTATACAGGTGCTCATTGGGTTATGAGTACACCGGACAGGACTCGCCGGGAACCTGCTAGTTGGGATTATACCAGACGTCAGATAGCAGTTCCCTGGTGACATGTGTACAGGTTAGTTCATCGACCTGAGATCGTCGTTTGTCTCGTGTGAGTTCCTACTGTGCTTTGATTACTACCCTACCACGGCTCAAAGGAGTCATGCAAACAGGTTTTAGTTGGGTACAGTCCCGAGCCACACGGAGGCAGTGAGCGGATCTGCAGGGGTTCGTCTCTCCTGGTATTGGGGGTGAGGTCGCGCTGTGTCTAGGAGAGCCATTACACAAAGCCCTCGGCCGAGGCAGGAGATTTACTGGTAGGTATTCCAGTAGTATCTCAGGGTGTTCTGGGCTACACTCCGACACGACTTGTACCGCTTTTGGGGATCTGACTTTACCAACCCCCTAGGCCCGCCATGCGATGCTCATAGACGAACGGACCGGACTGTATGGATATTGTCACTGACAGGCTCAGTAGGGTGTCAGGATGAGTTCGCTCATCGACGTCCCTTTTGGTCAATAGCTGGTGGCCCGTCACGTATGGCTAATACCTCTGACGTGCTAGTGGTTAAATCCACAGCCATAGTATTGACGAGTCTTTAGAGTCCACCACACACAGTTACTCAAGTTTCGGGCGAAATGCTGTAGAGGCCGTATGTAGATATGGCAGGGTTCGATCAGATACATTCGGTATTGCACGGATCGTGATCGGATGGATTTTACTGGACGGCTTTGTTTTAAGCCGGATCCTAGTATTAAACAGTGTAGTTTTGTCTCTTTGCATTTGTATTCAGTGGGAATACAAATGCGGGCATGTATATGCAGTCGTAGGGTTTTCCTGTAATTTATTACGGTTTCAGTTTTCTGAAGTTGCCAGTTTGCATTCCGTTCCGGCCAGTTTTCCTTTGTTCCTTCACGGCCGGACTTTTCGATGGAGGGGGTTATTTGCAAGTTTGCAAATAACTTATTGTGGAGGGGGTTTCTTGCATTTGTGGCTTCTTTCATCATGAGATGCTTTATACATCATTTCTTTGTGATTAGAGTTGATCTTGATTTGGATTTGACCTTGTTATCATAACCTTTTGATATGGTCACCTTTCTACTTTTCCTACACTTACCTCCCTTCTTGTGTTTGTTTTACCTCCACCATATTTCCTAAAGGGGGGGCGGCCACAATTTGATGAGAGTGAGAGAGAGGTTCATTTGGATGAGGGAAATTATTCATCTCTCATTTTTCTCTTGCTACACAAATTCTAGCTCTCTCCAAAGTTCTTCATACCTCCATCATATTATGGCAACTACACTAAACCCCAAAGAGACATGGATTCTACAATTGTCTACAGCAAACCTTGGACGCGTCGGCTAGGCAACTTCGCGCCCGAGTTGCCTCGGTCCAGAGGTGGGAGCCCGTAAAAGAATCTGGCTACGTGGTGCCCCTTTCCGGCGAGAAGATGAAGACCGGAGATTCCGCGGGAGATCGGACCGACGACGAGAAGACCGGAGGACACGGATCACTCGGTATATCTCTCACCTTTTCTCTTGATTGCTAGGATTAGGCTAATGGTTATGATCCGGGTTTATTGTCCGCGATAGCGCCGGTTTAAAGTCAAGAAAAAATTTTGATTCCGCATTTTGGCCTCGAGTAGATGGCCGGGGCGCTGCCGTGGCGCAACAGTTGTGACCGTCGATTGACAAAGAGCTAGCTCCCGCTTGGGGATGCCTTTTATCATTTCATATACATTATTCTTGTTGTGCCCCGTTCGGGTCCAGTTTTTACAAAGGAAACTCTGCCGAAATTTTCAGGAAAGGTTACACATTTTTAAAAATGCATATTCGGCTTAGTTGTTTAAAAACTTTGATTTTCGAAACATGATTTCTTTACTTCTTAAAACCAGTTTACCTTATTTACTCTTTAAATGGTTTTAGATTTCCGGGCTTTTGGCTTACTTGGATCAGATGGGGTCCTATAGACTTCATATGGTTCAAGGGCCAGTCACGTGCTCTTTCGGGTTGTGACAATCCCAATCTCCTCGCGGCATCTCCGGTCTCAATCTCCTCATCGGAAAGGGCACCACATCTTCGAGTCTTTTTACGGGCACCCGCTTCATCCGAAGCAACTCGGGCATGAAGTTCGCTAGCCGACGTGTCCAAGGCGAAGTAGAGAATGTGTGTTACAACTTTGTCTCTTGCATCCATTGTATGGATGGAGGTTGAAGGTGAAGCCATCAATGGAAATGGTGAACTCAAGAGAAGAAGAGAGAAGAAGATGATGGAGCCTTTTGTTATTCTTGTGTGAGATAATGTTGTGAGCTAGAAAAATAATCCAAGAGCTAACCTTAACCAAGTGTGGCTGCCCTCTCTCTCCTTCCAACACAATCTCACACAATAACCAACCATGAAATGATGGCATGCACAAAGAATAATACCATGAGTCACTACCCTTGCACATGCCACATTTAATGCACTCCATCATCACATTGAGCTCATTATTTCCATTTGTAAACATTAACCCAAATGTTTACAACAACAAAAAGATATGGCAATATCTAAAGTAAACCCGTGACGGATCACAAGGATACTCCTCACCTGTATATACATACCTGCATCCGCATTCCGACCGAATGCGAATGCAATGAGACTAAAGTTATCCAACAAATCAAATACTAGGATTCGGCTTAAACCAAAGCCCACTAGTATGATCCGTCCGATCATGATCCATACACTACTGCACGTATATGATCGAACCCTGCCATATATCATATGGCCTCTACAACATTTCGCCCGAAATTTAGGAAACTGTCTGTGGGGGACTCTAAAGACTCGTCAATACTTTGGCTGTGGATTTAACCATTAGCACATCAGAGGTTCTAGCTGTACGTAACAGGCTACCAGGTATTGACCAAAAGGGTGGTCGATGAGTGAACTCATCCTGACACCCTACTGTGCCTGTCAGTGACAATATCCGTATGTAAGTCAACGGTAGCGTCCCGACCGTCTAACAGACGCCAAATGCGGAACAAAAACTTTTTACAACTGGCGCTATCACGTACTATAACCCAGATCTGCCATTAAAGCTAAACTAACAAACTACAAAGTGAGTAGAAGAGTTATACCGAACGATCCGAGTCCTTCGGTCTTCAACCATCATCCCACGCTTTGTTGCGGCTGCTCCGATCTCCTGAATCTCCAGTCTCGTCGTCCAGGTGGCACCACGACGACGGATCTTTAAACGGGCTCCCGCCTCTGAACCAAGGCACTCGGTCGTCAAGTTTGCTAAAAGAGACGACCAAGATGAAGTAGAGAATGAGTAGAACACTTTGTCTCGTTACGTCCAAAGCTATGAACGAACGGTTAATGAAGTTGCCTTTTAGATCGAATGGAAATGAGAAATGAATCATATCTAATTTCTATGCACCAAAACTTATATCTTTTTTTCAAAATCACAACCTTAATTCACAAGAGGGGAGGGGCCGGCCTATTTGTAGAGGGGGGAGGTGAGTGTAGGAGAGGGGAGGGTCACCATAACAATAATGAAGAGGATGAGTCATTTAGACACCTAGTATGAACTCATTTAAAGAAACAATGATTCATAACACATAGTCATCAACACATAAATGCTCCATTAATGCACTAAGCCACCTCACCATCCTAGTCACCATCTAGAAGCTTCCACACTCATCTCAAGAAAAGACAAATCCACATTTAACCGAATGTTAAATACGGCTGATAGAAAACTGGAAACTGGCAAATTCCATAAGTGATCCTGAAACGAATTTCAAGATAACCCCGTAATTGTATAAACATACCCACATTTGTATTACGACCGAATACAAATGCATCTGAGATAAAGATATTATATCTACACAGTATAATACTCGGATCCGGCTTAAACCAAAGCCGACCAGTATTATCTCTCCAAAAAATGACACGTGGGAAAACGCACGTGCATTTTCCGAACCCTGCCATAAAACCATACAGCCTCTACAACGTTTCACCCGAGGTTGGGAAAGTGTCTGTGGGGGACTCTAATGACTCATCAACACACTGGCACTGGATATAACCTCTAGCACGTCAGAGGTATAAGCTGTACGTAACCGTTTGCCTATGTATTAATTGTTAGTAATATGTATGCCCTAGAGGCCATTACTGTACATAGGATGTATATTGTAGTGGATGCTGGGACATATATAGGGAGGACTTTCTTGCTCGACATGATAGTATGCTATCTGGTTGAACTTTACCTTAACGTGTATACTGATTGTCTCTCTGTTACATGTTGGTAAAGCCCTTAGGATGTGTGCTTGACTACCTGGACTATGATGCGGATCATACTAGTGGGGACATGGTAGTCCATAAGTACATCCTTCAAAGTCCCTAGTCGTGGGTGTATCGAGACGGGGCATCGATATACCAGAGTAGACTAGCGTATACCTTCTCGACCCATAAAGATGGGCGATGGATGATCCCATATCCATTGGTGTTTGACATCAGAGATGATATACGGGTGCTCAGTAGAGACTGGGTACACTGGACGGACTCGCCGAGAACTCCCAGATGGTATTATACCTCACGTCAGATGGCAGTTCTCTGGTGACACTGGTACAGAGTAGTCTGTTGACCCGAGATCGTCATAGAGTCTTGTGTGGTTCCCACTGTGCTTTGATTTCCATCTTACCACGTCCAAGAGGGCGTGCAAAACGGTGGTTTTTGGGTACAGTCCCGAGTCACATGGAGGCAATGAGCGATAGGAGGGGATTCGTCTCTCCCGGTATAGGGAGTTGATGTTGCGCTGTGTTCGATTGGCTATAACAGGAAATCCCTGGCCAGGGTTGCTGAGATTTACTGGTAAGTGTTACCTGTAGTTTCTCGAACAGTTATAGACCTCATATCGACACGACTTATCGAGCTATTGGGGTCTGACGTTTACCACCCCTAGGCGAGATATGCGACATATCAGACGATCAGACCGGACTGTACGGTAGTGTTACTGGTCGGATTCGCAGGAGTGTGAGCGGGCTTGCTCGTCGATCTTCTGATCGCTCAATACCCGGGTGGCCGTTACGTTTAGCAGACCGCTTGCGGCTTGTGGGTGTTTGATATGATCATCGCCTGCTGCCGGCGTATTGATGAGTCTTTAGAGTCCTACACAGAGGTTTCCTGGCTCAAGCGAAACGAAATAGGAGCGCATATGAGATATGTGCGGGACCGAGAATAATGCGTGTATGTGATACCGTATTCCATTCTCGCGATGAATGTATCGAGTGGTTGTATGCGATATAACCTAGTTATCGATTCAAACGTTGATTCGATAAGCCGATACATTGTATACTAGTCGGTTGTGTGCGACATGACCGGATCATTGAATCAAGTGTTGATTTAATGATTTAATGTATAATTATATATTTGGTATATTACATTGCATTAACTAGTAATGGTTCACTTTAAATGGATTTTCTCACTTGGATTGTGCAAGTTGTATATGTGATATACTTTTATGCACATGTTTGTATCATGTTTGATGATGCATATTAACTTAGTTAAGTGTAAAGATTAAACCATGGTTTACTTAATGATTAGGGTTTTGATTATCTTATTCATTTATTTATATATATTCATTTTGGAAATTATTTAAGGATGGTGGCTTATTTTGTTTTATGTTGAAGTTTCTTGAAACTTTGATCAAGTCAACCATTCTTATCTCTTCCTTAACCCTAACCATGGTCCATTCTCTACACTAAACTAAGGTTAATATTATGATAAGAATGGATTTTATTTTCTATTCTATTATTCTTATCATAACAATATTCATCTTCTTCATCTTCTTCTTCATTGAAGAAGCTTGAGGTCATCAATGGTGGATTGATGATTTGAGTGAGAAATCCAATTCTAAAGTCTACCCACTTCCTATTTCTTCATCCTCTACCTCTTGCCAAGTAGTAGAGTGTGTTTCCTTCACAAGTTTCTTGACTTGGTGAAGTGAGAGCTTGATCTTGCGATGCTTCGACGTAGATCATCTTCGGCATGGACATCGACGACCTAGCTCGCTTATTCTCCGATGAAGTCGACGCTAGAGCCCGGATTCTTTTTGGACAGCGGAGAGGACTTCGTTGCGGA
This sequence comes from Agapanthus africanus, assembly GCA_030015575.1. Lineage (NCBI taxonomy): Eukaryota > Viridiplantae > Streptophyta > Magnoliopsida > Asparagales > Amaryllidaceae > Agapanthus > Agapanthus africanus. The sequence goes on along the minus strand of CM057345.1, from coordinate 329,081,375 downwards.
GCTATGGAGGTGGAGCACCGGATCTACAAAGGTTGTATTTCCGATTCTCATAGTTAAGTGTTAACTAGTTAGCTTTTTCGCCTAGTTTTCTAGCAAACGATCCGTAGTCGGGTCTCTCGGCACCTAGATTTTTTGAATTTGGCATGGTCGATGCCTTGTGAGACCTCACTAGAGTGCCTAGGAACCCTACAATGGTATCAGAGCCTAGCTAGAGCCTTAGGCGATGCGTAGACGGAGTTAGAAGTCCGATCGACCCGAAACCCCGACTTTGAAATGCTCTCTGGACTTTTTTGTAAAATATGGATTTTTGCAAATTAAAAATATGCAGAAAAACAATCAGGTAAATCTAAGAATTACGATGCAAAAATTACCTCATGATCTTTCTAAAGTGCGACGGAACCGCGGCATTAGCGTGCTAATGCGGCCCTTCCGCCGCACTTTTGTCTTATCTGCCATTGAATTTTGCACAGTAACTCCTATTTTTCAGTGCTGGTTTTCCTGGAAATTTTTAATCTGAAATCAAGAGTTGAGTATTTTGGGTTGTATTGGGAGTTCATACATTCGATCGGATTGTCAAACTTTGTCTATGTGTCGTTCCGGATAATTTTTTGAATATGTTAAAAAGTTCGACCGGATATAAATACCCAATTTTTCCCCTGTCGGGAAATTTCCAAGTGTTGGATATTTCTGTAGTTTAATCACGTTCTAAGTAGTGCAAGTAACACGATGGTCCCTCTAGAAGACAACAAACCTTAACTCGATTATGTGACCGTCTTGAACTACCCTTTGAACCTTCGGGTTTGGGGCAGTACGGCGTGCCACATGTGAGGCGTTGGCTTGACCCTTCTACGGCTGGACCGTCGGTACTGAGGCACGAACTGAATGTTGTTAGACTTATTTCATGTGTTGATCTGTATCGGGAAAACTTGGGTGTTCGAATGTTCAATCGGAAAGTTTAACATTTTCTAATTATCTGGAATGGGATACAATAATTGGAATTCACAAGAAGTTATGAGATAACTGAATGAATGTTATAAACATAGCAATTTAGTCTCACTTGATCGGTTGTCACGGAATTTTGATGTGATCAAAAGTCCGTCGCAATCACGTAGCGTACGCGGATACTCGCCGGGTAAACTTAATAGACAGCCTCACTCCATAGCCCCGACCAAGTGACTGTAGGAGAACCCCGTCGCCGAAAGCATCCGTTCGGGTGCTCGCGGTAGCGGTGTTCCGCCTTGGTGCACTTCGTCGACGGTATTGGGGGTGCGGCCGCCTACTAAAGTTTGCAACGAGTATTCGATCAGGATGTCGGGAATCTTGTTGAATTACCCGACTTGATATTGAAAAGTGTTTTCGATTTTGACACTAAAATGCGGGGTTTATAATTGTTAGGCATGTGATGTCTAAGTAATTCATTTGGTCAGGCATGCGATGTCTGAGGTGGTTGCGGATTCCAACTGTTGTAGTTTTACACTTTCTTTTCTGTGACCGTAAGTGTAATATGTGATATCGCCGGTTTCGTTGCTATATGTCAACGACAATTGGGATGGACATATTTACTTACGTTGATGACATGTGATGTTATGTGTTGCTGGATATGTTATATTGGATCGTCGTGTTTGAATAGCCGGGGGTTTTTATGTGAGATGAGTGTTTTTCATTTTCATTCATGTAAAAACTTGTATGTAATATTCTTTTATTGGGGCGCTTCCAGGTTGCGGAAGTTGTCACCGTTTGTATATTATTTACTTTTTCGCAGTAGGATAGACCCAAGGAGGAGGGCACAAGTAACCGGGTTCTGGAGTCCAGTGGGAGACCAACTCGAGGAGTCGAGTCCGGGTCTCCTAACTCTAGAATTGGTAGGGTTGCTTGCCGCTCTCGTAGGGTTCTAGGGGTGTGGGTTTGGCTATTCATCACGACCGTGGAATCCGTGTTTTATACTGGCTCGTATTGAAAACACGGACGTCCTAGTATATCCAATATTTCATATGATTCTTCTGCTGCGATATCTGTGATGTGATCATGTGATGTTCTATGATAGATACAGTATACAGTATATATGATATATTATATAGGCGTTACTTATGTTTTACACCCGTGCTAGCCCTGCCCCGCTCTGCCGTTAGTTACCTAACCTAACGGTGCACGAGGGGACATCGAGGCGAATGCGGATGGCATAAGTGTACGTCGTATTTATCTGTGATGTTTAGGTAAACTTTAATGATGGGACTTCATTAATATGATTAATGAAATAAAAGAAACCTAAGATGTTGTAGAATCGAATTTCAAAATAAAACAGGTAGCTACAGTTCTTGCTTTGCATAGAGGTATATATGATATATCCTGCACCTTATTCGATAAGGAAAGGACCGAGATCCCTTCACCGGGAGTGACTCCTTTAGCAATAACTGGCAGATGCTACACACTCGGTTTGTCTTTTGATTGCTTTTAACTGTTTTTGCTTTGCACAGTGATATATACGATATATCCCGCACCTCATTCGACGAGGAAAGGACCGAGATCCCTTAACCGGGAGTGACTCCTTTAGCAAAACTAGAAAAGCCTCAAAAACACTCCATTTCAAAATTCATTTGATTCTACAACGATATCAAGTTCATTACGCAATAGGTTTTCATAAAAACCTGTCGTAGCCCTCCGTCATTACAGATAAGTACTAGTTAGTATTTGTGCTGCGGTAGTTTGGCATTCGTCAAGGCGTAGTGTGCGGTAGCTAACTAGTATTTATCTGCTTATGCATATGATGCAGATTGGATTAGGGTATTCGTACGGCGTTGTTTGGCATTCGTCAAGGGTCATGCGGGTGGGTTTAATTCGATCAAGTAATGTACGGGTTGAACTTGACTAGTGGACTATGGGTTGTTTGGCATTCGTCAAGGTCATAGCGAGCTAGGGGCAAAATATTATCGGGAATTTCAAGTGTTGAAATTTGCAATGAGATTGCATACCTTCTATGAGATAGTTGGATCCCGATACCCGCTGCGAGTAAGTGTTACTCCTGGGAGAGTTTTATACATTACAATTAGCCGATCAAGTAGGTGTCTAGAAAGGTGTTAACGAGGTTACGCCTCTGGGAAAACGAGGTTTACATTAATTAGGTTCGTGCGAAAGCACGGGGGACCTCCCTCAAAGTACCGACACTGGCCTGGCTGAAAGATTGGCGAACTTGTAGTGTGTAATTAATCCCGGCTAGTCTTTCCTTTTAGGGTTTGAAGGAAGATTTGATAAAAAGCAGTGGGAGCCATCCTGATTAGATAAAATAATAACCAATCTATTCTTGAAAGAGCGCACGCTGAGTGTTTTCTTCTCTCTCTCTCCTGGTAGCGACCATATCACGCCTTAATCAAGATAATAATACGGATTATTGACCGAACCCGCTTGTTATACTGAGCTGGGGAACGTTGGTCCCGCTCCAACTTATAATTGTTATAAGACAGAGCAGGAAATTGGGGAATACCAGATTTCCCGTGCCGCCCAAACGAAGAGAGTGCATGCTGATGCATCATCTTCGGGTGTGTTCATTACAAAGAACTGTTTCTCAGTATCCTTTACGTCCTGGGTATGTGATACCAGATCAGGATCCCAGATATGTAATCTGTTACATAGGGCTACAGAAAGGTAGAGGACTGAGAACGGGTGATAAGTTTCATGAGGCAGAAAACGGGGCAAATGTTGCAGCCAAGTCTGTTGGTCACTGTCACCCTGTATTACAGTACATTGATTCTGAACGAATGTTATTAGATACCGAACCTGATATACAAAATCATATCTATCTCTTTATTAGTAAAGAAATGATAAAATTTTGTATAGTTGGATAATGTTTTGAACATTTCCTATATCAAAAGTGTAAGTGCACGGCGGCGCCCCGGCCGTCAATCCGACGCCGGAATGCGGAAACGGTGATAAACTTAAATTTTGCGGACTTTGCAAACCGGCACCACCGCGCACTAAACTCCGGATCGTAACCATTAACAAGTCTACGCTACAATAAGAAAGGGAAGAGATGTATACCGACGATCCAAGTCCTCCGGTCTTCTCATCATCGTCCCGATCTCCTGCGGAATGTCCCGTCGTCGCCACCTTGCCGGAAGGGCACCACATCGCCTACTTTGTTTACGGGCTCCCACCTCAATGCCGAGGCAACTCGGGCACGAAGCCGGCTACTCGACGTGCCCAAGAATTGCTGTAGAATGTGTAGTAGAAGAAGTCTCATTTTTGGGGTTGTGGAGTTGCCATTTGTGGAGGAGAAGAAAAGGATTTTTGGAGATCTACTAGAGAGCACTTTTCTTTTGCACAATATATGAACCAAAAAAAAAAAAAAAAAGCCATACCAAATGAATCAATCAAAAAAAAAACCCCACCACAAGAGTGGCCGGCCCCCATTTTCATATGTGTGATTGGAGAGAGGGAAAAGACAAGGGGGAGGTGACCATATCAAAAGACATCAACCATGCTTCATATAAAAAACAACCATACCCTTTCAAATCTCATCCTCATTCAATCAAATCATATTAAAACAAAAGCATGGTGGAAAAAGATATGAAAGCTATCATATCAATCTTTTACAAGAAAACCCCTCCACAATTGTAATTTGCAAAACTGCAAATTACCCCCTCCATCGGAAAAGTCCGGCCGGGAAAGAACAAAGGAAAACCGGCCGGAACGGAATGCAAACTGGCAACTCCAGAAAACTGGTCCCGTAATAAATTACAGGAAAACCCCGATACTGTGCATACACACCCGCATCTGTATTCCGTCCGGATACAAATGCAAAGAGACAAAATCTACACTGTACTAAACTAGTACCGGCTTAAACCAAAGCCGGCTAGTAAAAACCGTTCGATCCTGATCCGTGCAATACCGCACGTATCTGATCGAACCCTGCCATATAACCATACGGCTACCAGTACAAACCTTCCGATCCTGATCCGTGCAATACCGCACGTATCTGATCGGACCCTGCCATATCTCCATACGGCCTCTACAGCGTTTCGCCCGAAAGCTGAGTAACTGAAAGTGTGGTGGACTCTAAAGACTCGTCAATACTATGGCTGTGGATTTAACCACTAGCACGTCAGAGGTATTAGCCAATACGTGACGGGCCACCAGCTATTGACCAAAAGGGACGTCGATGAGGAAGCTCACCCCGACACCCAACTGAGCCTGTCAGTGACAATATCCGTGCAGTCCGGTCCGTTCGTCTATGAGTATCGCATGGCGGGCCTAGGGGGTTGGTAAAAGTCAGACCCCCAAAAACGGTACAAGTCGTGTCGGAGTGTAGCCCAGAACACCCTGAGATACTACTGGAATACCTACCAGTAAATCTCCTTGCCTTGGCCAAGGACTTTGTGTAATGGCTCTCCTAGACACAGCACGAACTCACCCCCAATACCGGAAGAGACGAACCCCTGAAGATACGCTCACTGCCTCCATGTGGCTCGGGACTGTACCCAACTAAAACCTGTTTGCACGACTCCTTTGAGCCGTGGTAGGGTAGTAATCAAAGTATAGTGGGAACTCACACGAGACAAATGACGATCCCCAGGTCGATGAACTAACCTGCACACATGTCACCAGGGAACTGCCATCTGACGTCTGGTATATGACCAACTAGCATGTTCCCGGCGAGTCCTGTCCGGTGTACTCATAACCTAATGAGCACCTGTATACATCTTAGGTGATCCAACTGACACCAGTGGCTTGTGAGACCGGCCACCGCCCCTCGTCGGGGTCTCGACTGTATACACTAGTCTACTAATGGAGTATCGATGCCCGGTCTCGAAACTCCCACGACTAGGGACCTTTTAAGGATATGCTTGTAGACCCCCAGCTCCCACTTATATGATCGCCCTCATACTGCTGGTGGTCAAGCAAGAATCCTAGGGGCTCTATCAACGTGTAATAGCGACGTGTCAGGTCACCTAAAACAGTACACGATGATAAAGGTAAACCAGATAGCATACTATCATCTCGAGTAAGACTGTCCTACCGGGATAGGTCCTCGCTCAATCATTACAATCACGTACCTGTGACCTAATAATTGACTCTGAGGGCACTATCTCCAACAATCTCCCACTTGCACTCAAGGCAAATTATTGCGATGTCGCATACTCACAGCCCGTGTGATACCGAACATCCAACTCCTCTACTAGTCAGTCTCACAAAGCTCGTTTGCGGAACTATTGCGTTCGAGGAATAGCCTCAGTGAGTGGATCCGCTTTGTTGTTTCTTTCTATGTCTCTCTATATCTCAAGTTCGCGGAGAAACCCATCTCCCGAAATGAGCAATACCTGTCTTAGAATGTGTCTGGATGTCTGATGGGACATAGCTCATAAATGAACTCCAAATCCAAACTTCTTAGACTGTATCGTCAACTGAACTTAATCAGTATCCTGCGCGCCATGCCTCCCTCAGTATTGCCTTCGATCACCTGTCCAAAATACTTCCCCTCGTCAGAGGGAAAACTATAACTCTGACAACCTCCTTGTCGTCCATGTCACCTTGGAAGCCTGGAATGATAACCGTCTCCTGAATGAGGCTGTCGTTATCATATCCCTAGAACATCCACTTATGTTCTAAAACTGCTTCCGACTGTTTCTCCAGGATTGGATTAATGTCAACTTATTGCATCTAGTGCAAGAACAACATCTGGTGTGGTACTTGACATCTCATGATTGACTCAATTGCCTAAGCAAGTGATCTGCCAATCATGCACGTCCCTCTCCCCTTTAGTCTGTAAGACACCTTTAGAGAGGGTGACTCCATTACCTGCAGGTACACTACCGTGCCAGAAGTCGTCCATCCTAAATACTCTTAGAATGCTGTCAAGTACCCTGATTGGGAAACCACCCAAATCTAGATCTAAAACCATAGATCTAGTAACCAGTATGTCTGATATAAAATCCATGTCCTTTGTGGAGAAACCACTGTGTGACGACCAAAGTATAACCGATCGTAGTGTAGGAGTTTCTTTTCCTACTCTGTGTATATCATCCAAATACCAGGATATCACACCCTACTACCTTCTCAACAGATCCATCCCCTATTCTGATGAAGTCAAACCCATGACTGTCACGTCAGAAATAGATGATCTATCTCCGCTACATCTGCTTTAGTCTATAAATAGACATAAGCTACCTGTCCACCAATGCTTCCGCTGCTCCCACTGACTACGACAACCCTCTGGCAGAGTCATATACACGTACACTTCTAAAACTAGTTTTAGAACGACGCTATACTCATCCTCCCGCCGGGTCTCGTAACCTGGAACAACAGCAATGGCAATTGTGGGTAAACAAGAACTTCCCTGTCACCGTCCTTGAGGCCACCGTAGTGCCTCTCGGGTGCCTGAAGTTACCCACCTTATCTGCGGAGTGGCCAATGGAATGTCAATCCAGATTGAATCTTTAGGTTCCTTATCAAATCTTCAGTAATCGTTTGTGGTTCTGGAATTACTTCCAGTTCTACCATACTCCCACTACTGTTTTCCTGAAAAAATCCATTTTTAATTTAAAACTGTGGCGAGTCAAGAACAATATTGCTATTGATCTTCCAGATGGTAGAAAATTAACCCGTGTCATAGCCTGGGTCAACCCACAAACAGCCATTACAGAAACGTGCCTAGAGTTGTCCAATATCTGGTTTTAAGCATAAATCGGACAACTCCCCGTACCTTAACATCGTTAAGATATGAACTGTTCTATATCCAATATAGAATCAGAGGCACTGATTTATTTGAACCAGATTCACATCATGCAGCTGTCTCCAGTGCATGTCAACTAAATGGAAAGAGGCCGATCAGCGTTACTCAACTTAGGAATACTTCCAATTATGAGTAACCTGAAAGAGAAGCAAGATCTCTTTATCATTACTATCAACTGAATACCATACACAAGTATCTACATCTTCGATCTCTTTGAAGAATCCCGATACTTGCTATACCTGGTTCTCTACTCTATTCAAATACCTATAACTTCTCCAAATTCGGACCCTGTGTTTCCACGAAACACCTGTCTAAAAACTAGAGAAGTCATAAGTAAACTGAATGTAGTACGAGGACCAACCCCTCTGTCCTGATGGACCCTGGACAACATACAATACTCTGTATAAGTCCCTTGAGTCTGATAACTCATTCACTGTGTGTCGTAGGTTGAAAACTGTACTTATGGTTAAGAAGAATTACACCGCTGTTTAATGCTCCTTACCTAACCATCCACTGATATAGGTAAATGTCGTAGACATAATTTCAGAAAGGTATATCTCACTCTATGAAAATAGACGTACAGATATATCAATTTGAAATTGGTGCATAACTGCGGATATTCAAAACCAAATATTTGCCGACCGGCAAACAGCCCAGGTGATTTCCTCAAATATCACCGATTACAACGAATCCCGATATAATGAGGATGATCACCCAATTCCCAATAACCTACTCCCACTCATCATCTGTAAAACCATACAGATGTGAGAATCATACCTGGTAAATACATACCCTGGAGTAAGTATCTAATCGGGAAATTAGTTTTCTTTTAACAGTACACAGTGAAACTGAAACATTGAAATGTTTCGGTGGGGTATCCCGGTATTCTTAGTAATGCCTCTTCCATTATCCAGATTCACAACTATAACCGTATAATTCTTTGCCACCTCTCCAAATCCCTTCATATGTCTTTAGTCATTACCTTCCGCACACCCCTTTAGGCCAATTGGTTTTCTTCCTTCCCTACCGTTCGGCACCAGCCTATGGTTTGGAAGAAGACTATCCAATAAGCATAAAGGGTGTACTGTCCTAATCCTAGGAGCACTCGCAACGCGAGAGAAGGTGAAGATAAAAGACACCTGAATGTACTTTATTCCTATTTCTCCTGGACCAGAATCCATCCCCGAACTGGAACAAGTTCCATTCGAGTTCGTATATAACCATACGATGGAGTATCCAAATAAACTGTGGATCTTCGTAGTGATACGGAGTGTCCTGGAGAAATACAAAGGTGATGTGGGAGTGGTAACGAAATATTTGGTTTGGTCGTGAATATCTGTTGCAATTTACTTTGCCCTCTTACTAATCCCTTGCTTTGTCTGAACTTAATACCTTCTGCACACCATCGTTATGCTAATTGGTTTTCTTCATTCCCTACCGGTCGGCACCAGCCTAAGGTTTGGAAGAAGACAATCCAATTTGCGTAATAGGTGTACTGCCCCTAAACCAAGGAGTACTCGTAACCTGAGAGAGGGTAAAAGGAAAAGACAACTGAATAATCCTATCCGTTTTCTCCAGAACCAGAAACCATCCTCGAATTCCTTCGAGTTCGTATCTAACCATACGATGGTTTTGTCCAATGGAAGTGGACGTTCGCAGTAATACGGGTGTCCTGGAGAAAAGGGTAAAAGTAGGAGTGGCAATGAGGTCTGCAACTCTGACAATCCAAAAGCCAGTGTTTAAGAAGGTTCGGTCAACTTGGTCACTGAGTCATAGTCTTAGGGTCGGGTCAATGGTCGCTGCCAGAGAGAGAGAAAAGAAACACTCAGCGTGCACTCTAACCTAGATCAGAATGGTTACCAATTTATCTAATCTGGAAACCTCCCACTGTACCTCAAATTCTCCTCCAAACCTGAAAGAAGAATTAGTCGGGGTCACCCGAGGAGTAAACCAACTCATCAGTGGGAATCGGGATCCAACTCTCATCGCATGATAACGTGACGGAATCCGCTCACGGTATCACACTCCAGAAGGTATGCGCATATCTGGCAAGTTTCAGTTCTTTTGAAACTCCCGATGTAATTTCTGCCCCATGCTCTTATGACCTTGGCGTGAGGTCAAAATATCATAAGTCACATGTCAAGTTCTGCCCGTCATTATCCAGGTTAATCTGAACCCACCCGTACATACCCTTGACGTAGGCCAAAATAGTAGTACGACTGTCCCAAACCAACGCATCTATCTATGCAACAGATAAATACCCGGCAGCTACCAATCACTATGCCTTGGCGTGAGGTCAAAATACATAGCTTGAATACTACCGAATATTTAACTGAAATGACGGAGGGCTATGAATGGTTTCTGGCGAAAACCTTTAACGTAATGAACTTGATATCGTCGAAGGAACTGATAGCTTTTTGAAAATATAGTGACGAAAATCGTTGCTAAAGAGGTCACTCCCGGTGAAGGGATCTCGGCTCTTTCCCCGTAGAATGGGGTGCAGGATATTCCAACTGAATACCACGGTGCAAAGCAAAAGTAATCGGCTATAGTGAAGTTAATGCCCTGACGCAAACTTCTGTCCAAGGGGTCACTCCCGGTGAAGGGATCTCGGCCCTTGCCTCGTCGACTGAGGAGCAGGATATTCCAATGAATACCACGATGCAAAACAAAAGTGAACGTCCTTGCAATAACAGCTTTTTGAAAAATGTTCCAACAACATCAGATTAGGTTTGTTTTTAACTTGCATTGATCCGAATCAATGCAGTCCCATCAATTGATCACACCACAAAGAACGAAAATATATTGATGTACGTATATGCCATCCGCATTCGCCACTGGGTCCCGTCATTACCCGTTAGGTTAGCTTACTAACGACAGAGCGGGGACTGGACTAGCGCGGATGCAAAACATATACTACATCTACTAATATATATACCAATATATTATATTTCGCTCAAGGCGTGAATAAAATGCGACATCACAGAAATGTACAGCATCACAGAACAATACAGATATCTGGGATCCCCGGGTTTCACAGAGCCACTACTGAAACCCGACGTTCCCCTGGTCGTGTGGATAGCCTGTGCAATGAGAATCCTAGACCCCTACGGGCGCGGCAAGTCACCCGCCAAAACCTGAAGCGAGGCAGCCCCCTTCAGCACCGTGAATGGACCACCCAGCACTTCACGGAATCCGGTAACTTGGGCACCCCTCCTGGGTCAACCTGTACCCCCTACGAGTGCGGCGGATAGCCAGCCAATCCTGGAGTGAAGCCCCCTCCGTCCCAATGCCATGAGATGCGGGCTTGTTGTCTTCTAGAACCCGGCTATCAGTGCACCCCACCGCGGGGCAATCCTAGTACAGAAAGTAAAATATACATACAACGGGTACATCGACCGCAACCAGGTCGTGCCCCAAAAGAATAATACAAACAGGCAGTGACGGCAGTCCACATGTCGGACGCTCGCCCCGCAATATCAAATGTACATAATACAACAGCACAGTACTAGCATTGCATCCAGGCTATCCCCCACGACCGATCCGCAACATCACAGCAAATACATAGAACATCAACGTGAAAATCACGTTCGCAAATCCGTCTAACCGGGCTATAGCAGTTAGACCGGATTTACCGATCGAGTGACACTCACGGTCGCAGATATAATGTAAATACTGTGAAAAATGTGTTTAAAAAATTTCCGATTGATCAAACAATTAACAAGTGGGCCCCAAAGAAAACTGTAGCACTCACAGAAACAATTGGCCCAACTTTAATATTCCAAAACCCATATTTTAAGCCCAGAAGGCCTCTGTAAAAAATTGGTGAAGTGATGTGAATAGTGCGCGGCGGAAGGGCCGCACAAATGGGCTTTTCGCGGCGGTTCCGCGCTCCAACTTTGGAGTTACTTCATCAAATTTTTACAGAACTCTTAGATTTTCTAGTACATCAATATTTTACAACCTGAAAAATATTTAGAGACCAAAAATTTTCAACAGAAACTGATGCGAACTAAAATGCAGTTTTGGAACTTTTTGATCGATCGGAAATGCAAACACATTACACAAAGCTAGACTAAGTTAATGGCGAGGCTCTGATACCACTGTAAGTGCACGGCGGCGCCCCGGCCGTCAATCCGACGCCGGAATGCGGAAACGGTGATAAACTTAAATTTTGCGGACTTTGCAAACCGGCACCACCGCGCACTAAACTCCGGATCGTAACCATTAACAAGTCTACGCTACAATAAGAAAGGGAAGAGATGTATACCGACGATCCAAGTCCTCCGGTCTTCTCATCATCGTCCCGATCTCCTGCGGAATGTCCCGTCGTCGCCACCTTGCCGGAAGGGCACCACATCGCCTACTTTGTTTACGGGCTCCCACCTCAATGCCGAGGCAACTCGGGCACGAAGCCGGCTACTCGACGTGCCCAAGAATTGCTGTAGAATGTGTAGTAGAAGAAGTCTCATTTTTGGGGTTGTGGAGTTGCCATTTGTGGAAGAGAAGAAAAGGATTTTTGGAGATCTACTAGAGAGCACTTTTCTTTTGCACAATATATGAACCAAAAAAAAAAAAAAAAGCCATACCAAATGAATCAATCAAAAAAAAAACCCCACCACAAGAGTGGCCGGCCCCCATTTTCATATGTGTGATTGGAGAGAGGGAAAAGACAAGGGGGAGGTGACCATATCAAAAGACATCAACCATGCTTCATATAAAAAACAACCATACCCTTTCAAATCTCATCCTCATTCAATCAAATCATATTAAAACAAAAGCATGGTGGAAAAAGATATGAAAGCTATCATATCAATCTTTTACAAGAAAACCCCTCCACAATTGTAATTTGCAAAACTGCAAATTACCCCCTCCATCGGAAAAGTCCGGCCGGGAAAGAACAAAGGAAAACCGGCCGGAACGGAATGCAAACTGGCAACTCCAGAAAACTGGTCCCGTAATAAATTACAGGAAAACCCCGATACTGTGCATACACACCCGCATCTGTATTCCGTCCGGATACAAATGCAAAGAGACAAAATCTACACTGTACTAAACTAGTACCGGCTTAAACCAAAGCCGGCTAGTAAAAACCGTTCGATCCTGATCCGTGCAATACCGCACGTATCTGATCGAACCCTGCCATATAACCATACGGCTACCAGTACAAACCGTCCGATCCTGATCCGTGCAATACCGCACGTATCTGATCGGACCCTGCCATATCTCCATACGGCCTCTACAGCGTTTCGCCCGAAAGCTGAGTAACTGAAAGTGTGGTGGACTCTAAAGACTCGTCAATACTATGGCTGTGGATTTAACCACTAGCACGTCAGAGGTATTAGCCAATACGTGACGGGCCACCAGCTATTGACCAAAAGGGACGTCGATGAGGAAGCTCACCCCGACACCCAACTGAGCCTGTCAGTGACAATATCCGTGCAGTCCGGTCCGTTCGTCTATGAGTATCGCATGGCGGGCCTAGGGGGTTGGTAAAAGTCAGACCCCCAAAAGCGGTACAAGTCGTGTCTGAGTGTAGCCCAGAACACCCTGAGATACTACTGGAATACCTACCAGTAAATCTCCTTGCCTTGGCCAAGGACTTTGTGTAATGGCTCTCCTAGACACAGCACGAACTCACCCCCAATACCGGGAGAGACGAACCCCTGAAGATACGCTCACTGCCTCCATGTGGCTCGGGACTGTACCCAACTAAAACCTGTTTGCACGACTCCTTTGAGCCGTGGTAGGGTAGTAATCAAAGTATAGTGGGAACTCACACGAGACAAATGACGATCCCCAGGTCGATGAACTAACCTGCACACATGTCACCAGGGAACTGCCATCTGACGTCTGGTATATGACCAACTAGCATGTTCCCGGCGAGTCCTGTCCGGTGTACTCATAACCTAATGAGCACCTGTATACATCTTAGGTGATCCAACTGACACCAGTGGCTTGTGAGACCGGCCACCGCCCCTCGTCGGGGTCTCGACTGTATACACTAGTCTACTAATGGAGTATCGATGCCCGGTCTCGAAACTCCCACGACTAGGGACCTTTTAAGGATATGCTTGTAGACCCCCAGCTCCCACTTATATGATCGCCCTCATACTGCTGGTGGTCAAGCAAGAATCCTAGGGGCTCTATCAACGTGTAATAGCGACGTGTCAGGTCACCTAAAACAGTACACGATGATAAAGGTAAACTAGATAGCATACTATCATCTCGAGTAAGACTGTCCTACCGGGATAGGTCCTCGCTCAATCATTACAATCACGTACCTGTGACCTAATAATTGACTCTGAGGGCACTATCTCCAACAAAAAGTTGATCGGTTCAGGCACGTTATCTAAAAGCATTAATGTTCAAAATCAAACTACAGTTCTTAGTATACGGAACACACACAAGAGGAAGAGTTCAGAAATGAACGAATCTTTCTTGAGGTATTGTAGACTAGGTCAGATCAATGTGACCCGACTAGCTAGAGTTACATGCAGATGCATATTTAAATTAGTTTGAATTTACATCTTGTGAAACTCGCCAGTCATGTCACAAAGATAAAATGACCTCAGCTCTGTTTATTGGAAACAGAGAAAGAGTTAGTGAACTCTTGGGATGATACATGTTGATGTATGTAGGTCCCCTGTCTACATATGCCAGGACTGGTTCTTTATACTTCATTACATTCTCTGATAATCTCTTTAGATTCAGACATATGTTCCTGTTGAAACACAAGTCCGAACCTTTTGAGATATTCACAGAATATAAGTTAGAAGTAGAGAACCAAAACGGGTAAAAATATTATGTCCTTTGATGTGATCAAGGAGGAGAATACTTGTGCACGGAAATCCTGGACTATTCTAAAGGAGAATGAGATTCTCTCTCAGCATTACTCCTCCGAATACACCATAGCACGATGGTATATCGGGGCGGAGCAATCACACCCTATGTGATAAGGTGTGCTCTATGATGAGTACTACTGTTACCTAATTCCTTTAGGGAGTTATGCACTTGAGAAGTTGCATACCTATTGAATAGGGTTCCAATCAAATCAGTTGCCTACCGCTTCATATGTGATATGGAAAGGGAAGAGCCCATATCTTAAGTTGGTAAAGATTTGGGGTTGTCCGGCCTATGTCTGAAAGCAAAATCCGGACAAGCTCGAGGCAAGGTCTGTAATGTAGAACTGGAAAAGTTCCAGCTATACGAACTACAGCAGATGATTTGATAGAACCAAGGGATTCAGTAGATACCAACGAACCTCAGCCTCTCCGCCGATCTAGTAGGGTTCCTCACCCACCTGAGAGATACTTCGGTTTCTATATGACAGTGGGAGCGAGGATTGCATCATGAGATGATGACCCAACTAGCTTCGAGCAGGCCATCAGGAGTAAGACTCTGTAAGAATGGCTGGATGCTTAGCGATCTGAGATGGAATCCTTATACACCAACAAAGTATGGACTTTGGTTGCAAAATCTGAAGGGTTAAATCCCCATCAGGAGCAAGTATATCTTGAGAAGATTGCTTGGTGTAGATGGAAAAGTTGAGACTTTCAAAGCTAGACTTGTTAAAGGTTTGCATCATTGACCAGATATGGATCATAATGTTAAAACCTTTTCAAGTAACTATGCTTAAGTCCATCCAGATCCTACTTGCCACGGCTACATACCATGACTGCGATATCTGGTGGTTGGGTGTCTTGACTGCTTTTCTAAATGATGATTTAGAAGAGAGCGTCTATAAGTACACAGCCAGAGGGCTTCGTAGACAGTGGGAGCAGCGTAAACGTGTGCAAGATGCTTTATAGGATAAAGCAGGCATCGCGGAGTTGGAACATCTGTTTTGATGAAGCGGTCAAAGAGTTTGACATCATCAAAATGGTAGATGAACCTTGTATATACAAAAAGGTAGTAGGGAGTATGGTGAAGATCTTCGTAGAGTACGTGGATGACATACTCTTGATAAGAAAGGAGTTTCCTATGCTACGCTCGATCAATCTCCGATTATCACAAAGATTCTCCATATAGGATCAAAGTGATACCTACTAAATCCTGGGTTTTGGACCTATGAGATAGATCTAAATGGATGTTAGGATTCTCACTAGTCATAGTGAGATGGTATCAACCGATCCTGGAGAGAATCACTGGAAGGGTTCCAGGGTGATAAAGACGACTGAATGTCAGTCGCAGGCATTGTCTTTACCCTCAGTGAAGGGACGGTATGTTGGAAGAGTTCCAAGCTAGATACCGTGGCATACTAGACGATAAAGGTTGGATACATCGCTACTTAAGATGCTACCAAAGAGGCTGTTTGGGTGTATATTGGTTCATGAGATGAACTACGTTCCTACCATTGTGTGACAATGGAGTTGTGGCTTATGCCAAGGAACGCCGGTCCCATCAGTGATCAAGACATATTCTAAGGCAGTATCACTTGATCATGGAGATGGTTGATCTCCAGGGAGATCGAGGTTAGGAGAGTAGACTCAGAGGACAACACAGCGGATCCACTCACAAAGGCCTGTTCCCAGAAAGAGACTTTTATGGGATGGTTGAGTATGAGATACTGCAACCACTGCTATCAGATGGCCCTAGTGCAAGTGGGAGATTGTTAGTAATATGTATGCCCTAGAGGCCATTACTGTACATAGGATGTATATTGTAGTGGATGCTGGGACATATATAGGGAGGACTTTCTTGCTCGACATGATAGTATGCTATCTGGTTGAACTTTACCTTAACGTGTATACTGATTGTCTCTCTGTTACATGTTGGTAAAGCCCTTAGGATGTGTGCTTGACTACCTGGACTATGATGCGGATCATACTAGTGGGGACATGGTAGTCCATAAGTACATCCTTCAAAGTCCCTAGTCGTGGGTGTATCGAGACGGGGCATCGATATACCAGAGTAGACTAGCGTATACCTTCTCGACCCATAAAGATGGGCGATGGATGATCCCATATCCATTGGTGTTTGACATCAGAGATGATATACGGGTGCTCAGTAGAGACTGGGTACACTGGACGGACTCGCCGAGAACTCCCAGATGGTATTATACCTCACGTCAGATGGCAGTTCTCTGGTGACACTGGTACAGAGTAGTCTGTTGACCCGAGATCGTCATAGAGTCTTGTGTGGTTCCCACTGTGCTTTGATTTCCATCTTACCACGTCCAAGAGGGCGTGCAAAACGGTGGTTTTTGGGTACAGTCCCGAGTCACATGGAGGCAATGAGCGATAGGAGGGGATTCGTCTCTCCCGGTATAGGGAGTTGATGTTGCGCTGTGTTCGATTGGCTATAACAGGAAATCCCTGGCCAGGGTTGCTGAGATTTACTGGTAAGTGTTACCTGTAGTTTCTCGAACAGTTATAGACCTCATATCGACACGACTTATCGAGCTATTGGGGTCTGACGTTTACCACCCCTAGGCGAGATATGCGACATATCAGACGATCAGACCGGACTGTACGGTAGTGTTACTGGTCGGATTCGCAGGAGTGTGAGCGGGCTTGCTCGTCGATCTTCTGATCGCTCAATACCCGGGTGGCCGTTACGTTTAGCAGACCGCTTGCGGCTTGTGGGTGTTTGATATGATCATCGCCTGCTGCCGGCGTATTGATGAGTCTTTAGAGTCCTACACAGAGGTTTCCTGGCTCAAGCGAAACGAAATAGGAGCGCATATGAGATATGTGCGGGACCGAGAATAATGCGTGTATGTGATACCGTATTCCATTCTCGCGATGAATGTATCGAGTGGTTGTATGCGATATAACCTAGTTATCGATTCAAACGTTGATTCGATAAGCCGATACATTGTATACTAGTCGGTTGTGTGCGACATGACCGGATCATTGAATCAAGTGTTGATTTAATGATTTAATGTATAATTATATATTTGGTATATTACATTGCATTAACTAGTAATGGTTCACTTTAAATGGATTTTCTCACTTGGATTGTGCAAGTTGTATATGTGATATACTTTTATGCACATGTTTGTATCATGTTTGATGATGCATATTAACTTAGTTAAGTGTAAAGATTAAACCATGGTTTACTTAATGATTAGGGTTTTGATTATCTTATTCATTTATTTATATATATTCATTTTGGAAATTATTTAAGGATGGTGGCTTATTTTGTTTTATGTTGAAGTTTCTTGAAACTTTGATCAAGTCAACCATTCTTATCTCTTCCTTAACCCTAACCATCATATCTAACCATGGTCCATTCTCTACACTAAACTAAGGTTAATATTATGATAAGAATGGATTTTATTTTCTATTCTATTATTCTTATCATAACAATATTCATCTTCTTCATCTTCTTCTTCATTGAAGAAGCTTGAGGTCATCAATGGTGGATTGATGATTTGAGTGAGAAATCCAATTCTAAAGTCTACCCACTTCCTATTTCTTCATCCTCTACCTCTTGCCAAGTAGTAGAGTGTGTTTCCTTCACAAGTTTCTTGACTTGGTGAAGTGAGAGCTTGATCTTGCGATGCTTCGACGTAGATCATCTTCGGCATGGACATCGACGACCTAGCTCGCTTATTCTCCGATGAAGTCGACGCTAGAGCCCGGATTCTTTTTGGACAGCGGAGAGGACTTCGTTGCGGAGCTATGGAGGTGGAGCACCGGATCTACAAAGGTTGTATTTCCGATTCTCATAGTTAAGTGTTAATTAGTTAGCTTTTTCGCCTAGTTTTCTAGCAAACGATCCGTAGTCGGGTCTCTCGGCACCTAGATTTTTTGAATTTGGCATGGTCGATGCCTTGTGAGACCTCACTAGAGTGCCTAGGAACCCTACATTAATTGGAAGGGAAGCTGACGAGCGAACTCATCTATAAACCCTGCTGAGCCTAACAGTAACAATATACATACAGTCCGTTCCGTTCGTCTATGAGTATCGCATATCTTCCTAGGGGGCTGGTAACGTCAGACCCCCATTAGCGGTATAAGTCGTGTCAGAGAGTGGCCCAGAACACCCTGAGATACTACTGGAGTACCTACCAGTAAATCTCCTGCCTCGGCCGAGGGCTTTGGGTAATAGCTCTCCTAGACACAGCGCGATCTCACCCCCAATACCGGGAGAGACGAATCCCTTGCCGATCCGCTCACTTGCCTCCATGTGGCTCGGGACTGTACCCAAAAAAGACCTGTTTGCACGCCTCCTTTGAGCCGTGGTACGTAGAAATCAAAGTACAGTGGGAACTCACACGAGACAAATGACGACCTCAGGTCGATGAACTAACCTGTACACATGTCACCAGGGAACTGCTATCTGACGATATGTATAATACCAACTAGCATGTTCTCGGCGAGTCCTGTTCGGTATACTCATAACCTAATGAGCACCTGTATACATCTTAGGTGATCCTACTGACACCAATGGGTTGTGAGACCGGCCATCGCCCCTCGTCGGGGTCTTGACTGTATACACTAGTCTACTCTGGAGTATCGATGCCCTATCTTGAAACTCCTACGACTAAGGACACTTTAAGGATGTGCTTACAGACCCCAGCTCCCACGTATATGATCGCCATCATACTGCTGGTAGTCAAGCAAGAATCCTATGGGCTCTATCATCATGCAATAGTGAACTAAAGCATGTATATGATGATAAAGACAAACCAGATAGCAAACTATCATCTCGAGCAAGACTGTCATATCGGTATAGGTCCTGCTTCAATCATTGCAATCACGTACCTGCGATCCAATAATTGACTATGAGGGCACTATCTCCAACAATCTCCCACTTGCACTTAAGGCTAATTATTGCGATGTCGCATACTCACAGCCCGTGTGATACCGAACACCCAACTCCTCTACTAATCAGTTTCACAAAGCTAGTTTGTAAAACTCTTGTGTTCGAGAAATAGCCTCAGTGAGTGGATCCGCCATGATGTTTCTTTCTATGTCTCTCTAAATCTCAAGTTCGCGGTGAAAGCCATCTCCCGAATCGAGTAATACCTGTCTTTAGAATATGTCTGGATCTTTGATGGGACCTAGTTCATAAATGAACTCCAAATCCAAACTTCTTAGACTGTATCGATAACTGAACCTAATCAGTATCCAGCACCATGCCTCCCACAGTATCCTCTTGGACCACCTGTCTATAATACTGTCCCTCATCATAGGGAAAACTATAGCTCTGACAATCACTTTGTCATCCATGTAACCTTTGAAGCCTTGAATGATAACCGACTCCCGAAGGAGGCTGCCGTCATTAAATCCGTAGAACATGCAGTTATGTTCTAAAACTGCTTCCTTATGTTTCTCCAGGATTAATATAAACTTATCGCATCTAGTGCAAAAACAACATCTGGTGTCGTACTTGACATCTCATGATTGACTCAATTGCCTAAGCAAGTGATCTGCCAATCATGCACATCCCTCTCTCCTTTAGTCTGTAAGACACATTTAGAGAGGGTGACTCCATCACCTGCAGGTACACCACCATGCCAGGAGTCATCTACTCTAAATACCATTAGAATACTGTCAAAGTACCCAAATTGGGAAACTACCCAAATCTAGATTTAAAAACCATATATCTAGTAACCAGAATGTCTGATATTATATCCATGTCTTGTCTGGAGAAACAACTGTGTGACGACCACAGTACAACCGATCGTAGCATAGGAATTTTACTTCCTACTCTGTGTATGTCATCCAAATACTAGGACATCATACCCTACTACCTTCTTAACAGATCCATCCCCTATTCTGATGAAGTCAAAGCCATGACATCAAAAATAGATGATCTTATCTCCTCTATATCTGCTCAAGCCTATAAATAGACATAAGCCACTTGCCCACTATGCTTCCGCTGCTCCCACTGACTATGACAACCCTCTGGCAGAATAATATATACGTACACTTCTAAAGCTAGTTTAGAACGACGTTATACTTATCCTCTTGCCGGGTCTCATAGTCTGGAACAACAGTAGTGTCAAATCTGGGTAAACAAGAACCTCTCTGTCACCGTCCTTGAGGCTACCGGAGTACCTCTCGGGTGTCTGAAGTTACCCACCATATCTGCGGAGTGGCTAATGGAATATCAAACCTGATTGAATATATAGGTCCTATTAAATTTTCCGTAATCGTTTGCGGTTCTGGAATCACTTCCAGTTCTGCCATACTCCCACTACTGTTTTCTGAAAAAATCCATTTTACTAAAACTGTGGCGAATCAAGAACAATATCACTATTGATCTTCCAGATGGTAGAAATGTCAACCCTCGTCAAAGCCAGGGTCAACCCATAAACAGCCATTACAGAAACGTGCCTTGAGTTATCCAGTGTCTGGTTTTAAGCATAAGCTGGACAACTCCCTTTACCATAACATCGTTAAGATATGAACCATTCTATATACAATATAGAAATAGAGGCACTAATTTAATTGGAACCAGTCCAGTGCATATCAACTTAATGGAGAGAGGCTATTTAGCATTACTCAACTTAGGAATCCATCCAATTATGGGTAACCTGAAAGAGAAACAAGTTTTTCAAAACCATTACTATCATCTGAATACCAATCACAAGAATCTACATCTTCGATCTCTTTGAAGAATCCCGATACTTGTGATACTTGGTTCTCTACTTTATTCTTATACCCACAACTTCTCATAACTTAGACATTGAATTTCTACGAAACACTTGTCTAAAAACTAGAGAAGTTACAAGTAAACAGAACAGAGTACGAGGACCTACCCCTTTGTCCTGACGGACACTGGACAACATACAATACTCTGTATAAGTCCGCTGAGTTGAATAACTCAAAAACCTGTGCATCGTAGGTTGAAAACTGTACCCAGGCGATTTCCTCAAATATCACCAATTACAACGAATTCTGATATAATGAGGATGATCACCTAATTCCCAATAACTTACTCCCACTCATCATCTGTAAAAACCATACAGATATGAGAATGAAACCTTGTAAATACATACCCTGGAGTAAGTATCTAATCGGGAAAACAGTTTTCCTTTAACAATGCACAGTGAAACTGAAACATTAAAATATCTCGTAGGGGTAACCTGGTATTCCTAATAATGCGTCTTCCATAATCCAATTCATGACTATAACCGTATATTTCTTTGCCTTCTCTCCAAATCCCTTTATTTCCCTTTATTCATTACCTTCTGTACACCAACGTTAGGCTAAATGGTTTTCTTCCTTCCCTACCGTTCGGCACCAGCCTATAGTTTGGAAGAAGACTATCCAGTAAGCATAATAGGTGTACTCTCCTAATCCTAGGAGTAGTCGCAACTTGAGAGATGGTGATGATAAAAGACAATTGAATAATACCTTATTCTATTAAAGGTGAAATAGGAGTGGCGATGAATTACGCGGTTTGGTCGTGAATGATAACAGTCGCAATTTACTTTGCCCTCTTTCTAATCCTTTTATTTTTTCTTTAGTTATTACCTTCTGTACACCCTATTAAGGCTAATTGGTTTTCTTCATTCCCTACCTTTCGGCACCTGCCTATGGTTTGGAATAAGACTATCTAACAAGCGTAACAGGTGTACTCTCCTAAACTAAGGAGCCCTCGCAACCTGAGAGAAGGTGATAATAAAAGACGACTGAATAATCCAATTCTATTTCTCCTGAACCTGGATTGTAACGTTTTGAAAATCGTTTCGGTGAAATTTCGAAAAAACGGTAAAATAAGGGGGTTTTCTGTAAAAAGTCAAAATGCGAATATCTTTATTATAAAATTAAATATACATATTCAAGCTATGTAATTGCTAGTATTTGGTGTTTATTGAGCCACTGGTGAAATTTCAAATTTTCTGAAAAATTTTCCGAAATTAATTATTTTAATATTATTTTAAGCCGTCACTAATACATTTAATTAGGGAAAATTACAAATTGGAATGAGTTGAAACAAATTTTGTGCATCATAAAACATTAAACAAAATTTTATCATGTGGTTTTTGGAATGAAATCGTTTGCCAAAACGGTTTAGAAAATATCGAAGAAAAAGGCTTTTTTCGGTGAAATTAGTGTTAATGGGAATTGGAGTAATACATTTATCTTTTTCCCTAACCCACACACCCACACCTCACCCTCTCTTCCCCTCCCCATGTGGTCGGCCCCACCATAACAGCCCTCCCCCTCTCCCTCTCTCCAATCACTTCTTTTGTCAAAAGAAAAGAAAAGAAAAGAGTAGAAATGATAGAATTAGAGTGGACTTTGACTAGAGTGGACTTTCCCCACCTCACTCTCTCTCCTCCCTCACCCAAACCCCCCTCCATTTCTGGCCAAACCTGAACCCTTTCCAGCAACAGCCCCTTCCCCCTTTTCTCCTCTCATTTCTCTTCAAAAAATGCTTCAAAATTGCCTCAAAATCCATCAAAAAAATCCCAAAATCCAAATCCAACTCTTACCCATTTTAGCTTAGCCTAACAAGCATGGATTGTGGTGATAAGAGAGCATTTTGAGAGGCTAGATTTCATGATTGATCCATGATCATGAGGTATAATTTAAACCTTATTCATATATTGTTGTTTAATTGCTTCTATATAAACAAATTTGATGTTTAATTGGGTTTTATTGCAACTTTAGGAAATTCAAGACTAGGGTTTGAATTTAATTAGGGTTTTTATCATTAGTTTATGGTTGTAATGAGGAGATTAACATGTAATTGTATGCAAAATCTTGGTTGGTTGCTACTTGCTAATTTGTTAAATTAAAATGGTGATAATTTTACTAAATTGCTAACTAGGTTTTAAAAAATTGTTTAAATATTGGGTTTAAAAATGTGATTAGCTTTTTCAAGACTTCATTAACATTATAAAATATAGTTTGATACTTTAGTTCATGAAAATCCAAGCTAACTTGTTGTTTGTGCATTTTTGCTATAAAATTGTTAAATTTGGGTATATTGTAAACTAGAATTTTGGAATTTATGCAAATTTATGAGATTAAATTATGGAAATGGTTTTTATGACTTATTTAAGATGTTTAATAAGTATTATGGCCATTAGATTTGTTTAAACATCAAGATGTTGTATTAAAACGGGTAATTTGTGCTTGCTAGATTTTCGGAAAAATGGCTTTTAAAGTGAATTTACGGTTTTTGTGAATTTTAAGCTATTTTATATTATAATTAGTGCTCGTGATTGTACAAATGAGTGTGGTTGGGTTTTTCTCGATGGTTTGGCGTTTGTACGCCGACGTCGAGAGTTTTTGGGTTGATTTGTGAAAGCAATCATAGGTTTAGACCTCTGTGGGTTTCATGTGTCGTTTTGGTCATGAGTCGGATTATAATGCGATACGGTGCGTTATGATATGTAGGTACCCATGTGGACTTCGAGACGACAAGCAAGTACGTGGTGACGTCGGCACCGGCGAGCGAGGACCAGGTGAGTAGATTTATATCTACGGGGAGAAGTCGGGTGGATGGCCTATAGCACCCCCGCAGTTCGTTGTGATGTATACGAATACGTATACACACATATATATATTGTTTATATATTGTTTGAGTATATTGATGATAATATGGATATTTGGTGTTCTTGGATATTTAGTGTCGCGAAACCCTGAGTAGTGGTCGCACCACACATGCACACACCAACCCATACTTGCATACTTTCTTCTTTCATTTATGCTTATACGAGAATATATAGTTATGTGTTCACATGGGTATGGGACTATATGTTCATATACGGATTTGAGGATGATACTTGGGTTTGAGATGAGTCGATGAGATTTGTATTGAGGTTGTGAATTCGGTGATATGGTAGGATTCGTATTTGAGATACGACATGACATTGTAGCGGGTCCTTGACGTAGTGTTTCACACATGTCCATGCATACTTAGGCGGTATCAGTATTGTACTAGACGTAGATCAGTACCCCGATCATGATATTTGACAAAGAGGATACCAGGTGAATAGTATGATGAATGTGATATTGACCCGTACCCAGATTTGGGATGCCGTATGACGGATTTACGTACGAGCTATATTGATGATTGATCCGCACTCTTGACTGGGATGCCTGATTATAGATATGGTATCGGATATGATATTATTGAGGCGGGATCACCGACTATACATATACAGGTATCTATATGTATCGACTCAGATTATAGGCGGTTTCCTTACCTGTAGTTCAGCTTGTTAGTTCAGCCGTATAGTTTAGTGTAGTTGTTAGATTAGATTAGACTCCTACCAATTTCAAAACTAGCGGATCGTGGGTATTTTAAAAGACAGGTCAAGGGATTTACGGATATTTCAAAAAACGTATCCTTTCTTAAAAACCACCGTAACCCCTATTTTCAAAACCCCACGATTCGTATTATTTCAAATGGCACCATTGTTTAATATTTAGATCCCGCTCATTTTGGTTGCTCGCTCCGCATCGCATACTTACATTTTTATTCCATATTGCATTGTTGACATTATGCTGTTAGGACACCAGCTCCATTACCGATGATGCGTATGTACCACAAACACTTACTTGCTGGCTCACACACATCTTCATCGGTAATTGCCATGTCACGTACACCTTAGAAAATATTATTGCTTAACTTAGATTGATAGCTAGTAGTTTGACATAATATTAGTGTACATACATTATATGCCAGCTTAGATATTGTAGTTATTACTTGTCGCTTCATGCATACTGTTATTCATTGTTATGCCGTATTCATGGATTCTCATGCTTATATTCATGGTTTTACATGCTATTGATGATTCGGATTTCCTTGATATTTTTTGGATTTGGAGGAAAACCGCAAAACATATATAAACTGCTTTCTCTCTTTTTAAATAAAAATGCGGTTTTCCCATGATGTATGAGTCGTCCACCATGAGTTTGCTGATGGATTTCGAGACCCGATTTGAGGAGATGGATGAACCGTTTTGGGTACATGGTGGGCCCGGTAAGGTACCCCGGGGCAAGAATATCATGTTGCTGACGTTGAGCCTAGCAGGGGAGCACTACCTACCGGTGATATTACCCGACGCGTCGGATATCCGGAGGATACCGTCGTGGTCTTGAGATGGATGGTAGGGGCCGGTCTGGAATGACGGCGCCCTAGATATTGAGATTGAGACATTGAGATTTCGAGATATTGAGGTATTAAGATTTGATGATACAGGCCAGTCCGGATAGCCGGAGCCTGAGATTTTGAGACATTGAGATTTATGTTTTGTGTCGATGCTAGCCACTGTTGATGCTGATTTCATTTATGATACCTCATTTTAAAAATACAAAGGAAATCTCACTAGATTATGAAAACAGTTTCTTCATTTACATGTATTCTGTTTTCATGCATTCATACCTCATTCATATGATATATTGCTACCTGAGGCACTGACACGAGCATTTGGTATTACCGTTGCTTAGAGGTATACCCTAGCCTTTGTTATAGGCTGCATGTTATATATATATTTGAGGATATATTATGATCATTGACTTAGGATTGCGTTATTTATGGGATTTCTGTGCGTAGATATTTTTCTACTCACGAGTTGGCAACTCACCCCCGTTGTGCCACAGTTCTTGCAGATTTCGCCGTACAGGTTTCATTACGGCTTTGCTGGCATTATTTCCATTTCCGGGTGACTTGCTAGTAGGTGGGTTTATTTGTATCGTACCCCTCATTATATCTTGTATATTATTATTCAGTTGTATCTAGAAGTTCCATCAACCAAACATGTATTTATTTTTGAGATAGAGACCAGTGATGTTATTCTTTCGACTTTAGAGTCGCGCGTTATATTTCTGTGGATTTCTTGTGGTTTTGAGTTTCCTTTTGAGTTTTGATCCTCGCCGTTGGCGTTGTATATTATATTGCTTGTGTGGTTGTAACCGTCGAGTGACGAAGAGCTAGCTCCCGCTTGGGGATGCCTTTTTATTGATTTCGTATACTATTCATGTTGTATCCGGTTTGGAGGGGCCAGTATTTACAAATGAGACTCTGCCGAAATTTTCGGGAAATATTTGATGTTTTTTTATAAAAAAAAACGCATAATTCGGCTTATGCTATTAAAACTACTTGTTTTAAATTGGTTTTCCTTCACTCTACTACCTTTCTTGGTTTGGATTTCTGGGTTTTCGGCTTTCTTAGATTACGTACGCCTCGAGACGTTCGTAGTTTAAGTGCCGGTCATATTCCGTACTTTCGGGACGTGACAAAGTTGGTATCAGAGCGTTAGGTTTTACCTTCGGAGCGTAGGATGACCCTTAGTTGATGGAATAGGTGACTAAAGTAGAGTGACGTACCGTAGGTATGTTCCGCGGCATATTTACGATACGCTGCTCCACTTAAGAAGCCTTACGATGTACATTTCTTTGCTCAGTATTATATTCATTCCGATCTAGCCTCATCAGTACCAGTTATGGTTTTGCTGCCACGATTACGGGCAGGGAGAGCTACAGCTAGAGTTGCGGTCAGCACGAGCTCGTCACGAACGAGGACTGACCAGGGAAAAATTCCGGCGACACACGATTACGGAGATGTGTCTTTTTACTGTGTTTCCGTGCCACGAGCGTTTGGCGGATCGCCTTTATGAGGTTACTCGGATGTGCTGATCGACACTAGAGGATTGAGCCAATGATAGAGGCCAGCCAGATTTTGATGACCGTTGGTGTATTGCTTACGCATGATGATTGAGGCACTGTTCAGCGTGCAGACGAGTGAGCCAGTTGTTGCTGCGAGCGACAAGATATCGCCCCATATGTTGGAGCTATTGCAGTACAGGTTGTACTAAGAGATGATAGAAGGTCGCTAGTCACCCGAGGATGAATGACTAGGACATGTGGTTCGTTCGCTTACCCGATGAGAGGTCATCAGATAGATTGATTCCAGCTAGAGACGACTTCACGCGGAGACGTTGGGAGTCGACAGAGACGATCGAATGTCAGAAACCTATTATTCCAAGTTTAAAGTATTCGGAAGGGCATGCAGGCAATTCTATGGACCCTCTAGAAGAATGAAACCCTAACTCGACTTAATGACCGTGTGAAAGCCTTTGAACCTTCGAGTTGCGGCAGTTCTACGGCGCCATTAGTGAGGCTTGTGTTTGCCCTTCTACGGCTGGACCACTGATGCTGTGGTATGTACTCGATACTATTAAACTGTGCCCAAGATGTTGAACTCTTGGGGGATTATGAGGTTTTTATGACTCGATCGGATGGCTCGACTTAATTCGGATGCTAGGTGGTGAGATGCATTTCTTGGGAGACTCCCGATACGAGGATAGCCGTTGGAGCTCAGTCCATGCAGCCGCGACGAGACGAGTCCAAAGCAGACGACATTAGAGAAAAGTGAAGTAAGAGGTTCGTACCAGATATAGATGAGATGACGTTCCACTCCGCCGACATCAGAGATGCGATGCGCATGCCGAGGCATGGTACTTGGATTTACCTTCCAGAAGAAGTTGCGATGAGTATGCAGTCGTTCCAGAGCAAGCTGCAGATATAGGAAAGGACGATGACTTCCGGACAGTTGGCAGAGACGAGACATGGAAGAGACCGTGAGCAGGATTCCTTCCAGGACACTGCTGCAATGATACTTGCACCCAGGATCAGATGTGTCACGTACATTCAGAAAGCCAGAGGCCGACGCCAGTAATATGCTGTCTTACGAGTGGTCGCGATGATTGACCGAGAGATGACCAGAGAAGTGCCAGAACGGGATCATCCCCATTAGCACACCTGCCAGGGCCGATGAGCCGATGGACCGAGAGATTGGTAATTCACAGTGAAGACCTTGACCCAGGAGTGGTCATTGTTACGCACACCAGCAGGCCAGAGTTCATGATCATCGACGAGACGTCCCACTAGTGACCGCGACAGTTGGCCCGAGATTCTTAGAGGATGCGCTTGAGCGGTACTATTCCACCATTATTGATTTCGATGTTTTGGGTGATTTATTCGCATGATTTGATTTTGATGATTGAGGATTTATGATCTTTGCACAGTGTTGCACTTTATATCGTTTTCGTGGTTTGGTTTCACATGTTTGTGATTTTACGGTTTTAGACATTTGAGTTGATTTTGTGCGTATGCACGCACACGATTTGGTTCCTGCACTCTGTACAGTTTATATATGCTTGCAGTGCAGTGATACGCCTTTTGTGCACTTAGATGCACTGGACTTCGATTTCGATTGTGATACTCGATATTTGTTTTGTGCACCTTGTGCACCTGATTTGATTTTGCGCATGTTCGGCGCTTGATATTGGATTTCATGATTTCGTGCATGATGGATGCCCCTGGTTTTGGGTTTTCGCGCATGTTGAGCGCATGTCTTGGGATGCGATTTTGGTGCACACCAGATGCACTAAATCGAGATTTTTTCGTGCATGTTAGATGCACCTGATTTTGCTGTCAGGCACACACGTTGCCTACGACAGATGCTTTGTGCACACCCGATGCACTTAGATCTTGTTTCTGTGCACTTGTATGGCACATATATGGATTTTGATTGTCGTGCGCACCAGACGCACGTAGTATTCATACGCGTATTTTGGGATTGATTTCTTATAGAGCAGTACGTTTCTTTTATATGATAATTGCGATGTGTTTGCGTACTAAGCAGGACTAGTCAGAGGACAGTACCTGAATGTATTTTGCATGCATTGATAGCTATTGAAGGGAATTCCAAAAAGCGAGCTATAGTCTCAGTATTTACTTACGTGTCTGATATGACGCGAAATGTTTAAAACAAGGAAAACCCTTATAAATTGTTTCCCAAAACGGCGAACGTACATTTCAAACAAAGTTATATATTTATATAGTTATTTTCTTATGATAGACGTCCGCCACTGTGCAGTGTTATGTGCATTGCACAGCAACTTAAAGGATTTGGCATGCATTTCCTCCTGATATTTGCATGTATAGTTCCGATTTATAGCATATCGGTCTTGCTTGAGATTTGGCATTCGTGTCTTCACCTTGACTCCGATTATTGCGGGATGCTTGACGGAGTTTTGATTTCGAGTTATCTACTCATTACTCATGCGCATGCATTGCGCTATGATGTGTTTATGTATTTATGATTTCGGAGCCCCGGCGATTTGATGGTCTTGGCTGAAATATTTTAGTATTTGGGGGGGGGGAGTTTTAATTTAAATTCGGGGACCGAATTTCTTTAAGGGGGGAAGATTGTAACGTTTTGAAAATCGTTTCGGTGAAATTTCGATAAAACGGTAAAATAAGGGGGTTTTCTGTAAAAAGTCAAAATGCGAATATCTTTATTATAAAATTAAATATACATATTCTAGCTATGTAATTGCTAGTATTTGGTGTTTATTGAGCCACTGGTGAAATTTCAAATTTTCTGAAATTTTTTCCGAAATTAATTATTTTAATATTATTTTAAGCCGTCACTAATACATTTAATTAGGGAAAATTAAAAATTGGAATGAGTTGAAACAAATTTTGTGCATCATAAAACATTAAACAAAATTTTATCATGTGGTTTTTGGAATGAAATCGTTTGCCAAAACGGTTTAGAAAATATCGAAGAAAATTGCTTTTTTCGGTGAAATTAGTGTTAATGGGAATTGGGGTAATACATTTATCTTTTTCCCTAACGCACACACCCACACCTCACCCTCTCTTCCCCTCCCCATGTGGTAGGCCCCACCATAACAGCCCTCCCCCTCCCCCTCTCTCCAATCACTTCTTTTGTCAAAAGAAAAGAAAAGAAATGAGTAAAAATGATAGAATTAGAGTGGACTTTGACTAGAGTGGACTTTCCCCACCTCACTCTCTCTCCTCCCTCACCCAAACCCCCCTCCATTTCTGGCCAAACCTGAACCCTTTCCAGCAACAGCCCCTTCCCCCTTTTCTCCTCTCATTTCTCTTCAAAAAATGCTTCAAAATTGCCTCAAAATCCATCAAAAAAATCCCAAAATCCAAATCCAACTCTTACCCATTTTAGCTTAGCCTAACAAGCATGGATTGTGGTGATAAGAGAGAATTTTGAGAGGCTAGATTTCATGATTGATCCATGATCATGAGGTATAATTTAAACCTTATTCATATATTGTTGTTTAATTGCTTCTATGTTAACAAATTTCATGTTTAATTGGGTTTTATTGCAACTTTAGGAAATTCAAGACTAGGGTTTGAATTTAATTAGGGTTTTTATCATTAGTTTATGGTTGTAATGAGGAGATTAACATGTAATTGTATGCAAAATCTAGGTTGGTTGCTACTTGCTAATTTGTTAAATTAAAATGGTGATAATTTTGCTAAATTGCTAACTAGGTTTTAAAAAATTGTTTAAATATTGGGTTTAAAAATGTGATTAGGTTTTTCATGACTTCATTAACATTATAAAATATAGTTTAATACTTTAGTTCATGAAAATCCAAGCTAAATTGTTGTTTGTGCATTTTTGCTATAAAATTTTTAAATTTGGGTATATTATAAACTAGAATTTTGGAATTTATGCAAATTTATGAGATTAAATTATGGAAATGGTTTTTATGACTTATTTAAGATATTTAATAAGTATTATGGCCATTGGATTTGTTTAAACATCAAGATGTTGTATTAAAACGGGTAATTTGTGCTTGCTAGATTTTCGGAAAAATGGCTTTTAAAGTGAATTTGGGGGCTTTTGTGAATTTTAAGCTATTTTATATTATAATTAGTGCTCGTGATTGTACAAATGAGTGTGGTTGGGTTTTTCTCGATGGTTTGGCGTTTGTACGCCGACGACGAGGGTTTTTGGGTTGATTTGTGAAAGCGACCATAGGTTTAGACCTATGTGGGTTTCGTGTGTCGTTTTGGTCATGAGTCGGATTATAATGCGATACGGTGCGTTATGATATGTAGGTACCCATATGGACTTCGAGACGACAAGCAAGCGTGTGGCGACGTCGGCACCGGCGAGTGAGGACCAGGTGAGTAAATTTATATCTACGGGGAGAAGTCGGGTGGATGGCGTATAGCACCCGCGCAGTTCGTGGTGATGTATATGAATACGTATACACAAATATATATATTGTTTATATATTGTTTGAGTATATTGATGATAATATGGATATTTGGTGTTCTTGGATATTTAGTGTCGTGAAACCCTAGAGTAGTGGTCGCACCACACATGCACACACCAACCCATACTTGCATACTTTCTTCTTTCATTTGTTCTTATACGAGAATATATAGTTATGTGTTCACATGGGTATGGGACTATGTGTTCACATACGGATTTGAGTATGATACTTGGGTTTGTGATGAGTCGATGAGATTTGTATTGAGGTTGTGAATTCGGTGATATGGTAGGATTCGTATTTGAGATACGACATGACGTTGTAGCGGGTCCTTGACGTAGTGTTTCACACACGTCCATGCATACTTAGGCGGTATCAGTATTGTACTAGACGTAGATCAGTACCCCGATCATGATATTTGATAAAGAGGATACAAGGTGAATAGTATGATGAATGTGATATTGACCCGTACCAAGATTTGGGATGCCGTACGACGGATTTACGTACGAGCTATATTGATGATTGATCCGCACTCTTGACTTGGGATGCCTGATAATAGATATGGTATCGGATATGATATTATTGAGGCGGGATCACCGACTATACATATACAGGTATGTATATGTATCGAATCAGATTATAGGCGGTTTCCTTACCTGTAGTTCAGCTTGTTAGTTCAGCCGTATAGTTTAGTGTAGTTGTTAGATTAGATTAGACTCCTACCTATTTCAAAACTAGTGGATTGTTGGTATTTTAAAAGACAGGTCAAGGGATCTACGGATATTTCAAAAAACGTATCCTTTCTTAAAAACAACCGTAGCCCCTATTTTCAAAACCCAGCGATTCGTGTTATTTCAAATGGCACCATTGTTTAATATTTAGCTCCCGCTCATTTTGGTTGCTCGCTCCGCATCGCATACTTACATTGTTATTCCATATTGCATTGTTGACATTATGCTGTTAGGACACCAGCACCATTACCGATGATGCGTATGTACCACATACACTTACTTGCCGGCTCACATACATCTTCATTGGTAATTGCCATGTCACGTACACCTTAGAAAATATTATTGCTTAACTTAGATTGATAGCTAGTAGTTTGAAATAATATTAGTGTACATACATTATATGCCAGCTTAGATATTGTAGTTATTACTTGTCGCTTCATGCATACTGTTATTCATTGTTATGCCGTATTCATGGATTCTCATGCTTATATTCATGGTTTTACATGCTATTGATGATTCGGATTTCCATGATATTTTCTGGATTTGGATGAAAACCGCAAAACATATATATACTGCTTTCTCTCTTTTTAAATAAAAATGCGGTTTTCCCATGATGTATGAGTCGTCCACCATGAGTTTGCTGATGGATTTCGAGACCCGATTCGAGGAGATAATGAACCGTTTCGGTACATGGTGGGCCCGGTAAGGTACCCCGGGGCAAGAAGGCCGTGTTGCTGACGTTGAGCCTGGCAGGGGAGCACTACCTACCGGTGATATTACCCGACGCGTCGGATATCCGGAGGATACCGTCGTGGTCTTGAGATGGATGGTAGGGGCCGGTCTGGACTGACGACGCCCTAGATATTGAGATTGAGACATTGAGATTTTGAGATATTGAGGTATTGAGATTTGATGATACAGGCCAGTCCGGATAGCCGGAGCCTGAGATTTTGAGACATTGAGATTTATGTTTTGTGTCGACGCTAGCCACTGTTGATGCTGAATTCATTTATGATACCTCATTTTAAAAATACAAAGGAAATCTCACTAAATTATGAAAACAGTTTCTTCATTTACATGTATTCTGTTTTCATGCATTCATACCTCATTCATATGATATATTGCTACCTGAGGCACTGACACGAGCACTTGGTATTACCGTTGCTTAGAGGTATACCCTAGCCTTTGTTATAGGCTGCATGTTATATATATATATTTGAGGATATATTATGATCATTGACCTAGGATTGCGTTATTTATGCAATTTCTGTGCGTAGATGTTTTTCTACTCACGAGTTGGCAACTCACCCCCGTTGTGCCACAGTTCTTGCAGGTTTTGCCGTACAGGTTTCATTACGGCTTTGCTGGCACTATTTCCATTTCCGGGTGACTTGCTAGTAGGTGGGTTTATTTGTATCGTACCCCTCATTACATCTTGTATATTATTATTCAGTTGTATCTAGAAGTTCCATCAACCAAACATGTATTTATTTTTGAGATAGAGACCAGTGATGTTATTCTTTCGACCTTAGAGTCGCGCGTTATATTTCTGTGGATTTCTTGTGGTTTTGGGTTTCCTTTTGAGTTTTGATCCTCGCCGTTGGCGTTGTATATTATATTGCTTGTGTGGTTGTGACCGTCGAGTGACGAAGAGCTAGCTCCCGCTTGGGGATGCCTTTTTATTGATTTCGTATACTATTCATGTTGTATCCCGTTTTGGGGGGGCCAGTATTTACAAAGGAGACTCTGCCGAAATTTTCGGGAAATATTTGATGTTTTTTTTAGAAAAAACCGCATAATCCGGCTTATGCTATTAAAACTACTTGTTTTAAATTGGTTTTCCTTCACTCTACTACCTTTATTGGTTTGGATTTCTGGGTTTTCGGCTTACTTAGATTACGTACGCCTCGAGACGTTCGTAGTTTAAGTGCCGGTCATATTCCGTACTTTCGGGACGTGACATGGATCCATCCTCGAAGAAGTCCCTTCGAGTTCGTATATAACCATACGATGGATCTATCCAATGGAAGTGGATATCCATAGTAATACGAGGTGTTCTGAGAAATACAAAGGGTAAAAGAAGAAGCGGCAATGACTTATGCAACTAAGACAATCCAAAAACCAGTATTTTAAGAAGCTTCGGTCAACTTGGTTACTGAGTCATAGTCTAGGGTCGGTCAAAAGGTCACTGCCAAAGTTAGAGAGAGAAAAGAAACACTCTGCGTGCACTCAAACCTAGTTCAGAATGGTTATCACTTTATCTAATCAGGAAACCTCCCACTGTAATCTCAAATTCTCCTCCAAACCTGAAAGAAGAATTAGTCGGGATCGACCGAAGAGTAAAACAACTCATCAGTGAGAATCGGGATCAAACTATCATCGCATGATAACTTGATGGAAGCCACTCAAGTTATCACACTCCAGAAGGTATGCGCATGCCTGGCAAGTTTCCTGTATATTCGAAACTCCCGATGTGATTTTTCCCCCATGCTCTTATGACCTTGGCGTTGGTCAAAATATCATAAGTCACATGCCAAGTTCTACCCGTCACTATTCAGGTCAATTTGAACCCACCCGCACATGCCCTTGACGTTGGCCATGTATGACAGAACGACTGTCCCAAACCAACTCATCTATCTATGCAACAGATGAATACCCAGCAGCTACCAAACACTATGCCTTGGCATTAGTCAAAATACATAACTTGAATACTACTGAATACCCAAAAGAAATGACGGAAGGCTACGGCTGGTTTTTGGCGAAAAACTTTTAACGTAATGAACTTGATCTCGCTGAAGGAACCTGATAGCTTTTTATAAAGATATAGTGGCGAAAACCTTTTGCTAAAGAGGTCACTCCCAGTGAAGGGATCTCGGCTCTTTCCTCGTGGAATGAGGTGCGGGATATTCTAACTGAATACCGCGATGCAAAGCAACTTGTAATCGACTATAGTGAAGTTATTACCCTGACGTATGTTAGTTATATGTATGCCCTAGAGGCCATTACTATACATAGGATGTATATTGTAGTGGATGTTTGGACATATATAGGGTGGACTTTCTTGCTCGACATGATAGTATGCTATCTGGTTGCTCTTTACCTTAACGTGTACACGGATTGTCTCTCTATTACATGTTGGTAAAGCCCTTAGGATGTATACTTGACTACCTGGACTATGATGCGGATCATACTAGTGGGGACATGGTAGTCCATAAGTACATCCTTCAAGGTCCCTAGTCGTGGGTGTATCGAGACGGGGCATCGATATACCAGAGTAGACTAGCATATACCTTCTCGACCCATACAGATGGAGGATGGATGATTCCATATCTATTGGTGTTTGACATCAGAGATGATATATGGGTGCTCAGTAGAGACTGGGTACACTGGTCGGACTCACCGAGAACTCCCAGATGGTATTATACCTTACGTCACATGGCAGTTCTCTGGTGACACTGGTATAGGTTAGTCTGTAGACCCGAGATCGTCGTAGAGTCTTGTGTGATTCCCACTGTGCTTTGATTTCCACCTTACCACGTCCAAGAGGGCGTGCAAAACGGTAGTTTTTGGGTACAGTCCCGATTCACATGGAGGCAATGAGCGATAGGAAAGGATTCGTCTCTCCCGGTATAGGGAGTTGATGTTGCGCTGTGTTCGATTGGCTATAACCGGAAATCCCTGGCCAGGGTTGCTGAGATTTACTGGTAAGTGTTACCAGTAGTTTCTCGAATTGTTATAGACCTCATATCGACACGACTTATCGAGCTACTGTGGTCTGACGTT
The DNA here is from genome assembly GCA_030015575.1 of Agapanthus africanus. Classification (NCBI taxonomy): domain Eukaryota; kingdom Viridiplantae; phylum Streptophyta; class Magnoliopsida; order Asparagales; family Amaryllidaceae; genus Agapanthus; species Agapanthus africanus. Next base: position 329,045,164 of record CM057345.1, on the reverse strand, counting down.
TACCACCCCTAGGCGAGATATGCGACATATCAGACGAACAGACCGGACTGTACGGTAAGTGTTACTGGTTGGATTCACAGGAGTCTGAGCGGGCTTGCTCCTTGATCTTCTGATCGCTCAATACCCGGGTGGCCGTTACGTTTAGCAGACCGCTTGCGGCTTGTGGGTGTTTGATATGATCATCACCTGCTGCCGGCGTATTGACGAGTCTTTAGAGTCCTACACAGAGGTTTCCTGGCTCAAGCGAAACGAAATAGGAGCGCATATGAGATATGTGCGGGACCGAGAATAATAACAGTATGTGATACTGTATTATATTCTCGCGATTTGTATCATTGGACGGTTATATATGATATAGCCGGGCTGCCGAATCAAGTGTTGATTCGATACATTGATACACTTTATATTAGTTGGTTATATACGATATGACCGGATCATTAAATCAAGTGTTGATTTAATGATTTGATGTATAATTATATATTTGATATATTACTTTACATTAACTAGTATTTGTTCACTTAAGATTGATTTTCTCACTTGATGTGCACAAGTAGTATATGTGATATATTTTTGTGCACTTGATTGTATCATGTTTGATGATACATGCAAGCTTGGGTGTGTTTGCTTTTAAACTATGATTTAGGTTAATGGTTAGGGTTTTAAATGTTTTATTTATTTTCTTTATGCATTTATTTTTTAAGGGAAAGAAAGAAAATGGTTGCTTCTTTTGTTTTTTTGTTGAAGCTTCATGAAGCTTTGAAAGCTTAACCATTTTGTTTCTTTCCTTAACCCTAACCATTTACCTAAACCCTAGTTAATTCTCTACACTTGTTAAACTAACCCATGGTTGCTATATGATAAGATCACTTGATTTATTATAATTAATCAATTGATTTTATTATGCTTATCATATTCTTCTTCTTCTTCTTCATCTTCTTCAAGAAGAAGAAACCAAGCTACCTCCAATGGTGCCATGATCAAATGAGTGAGAAATCCAATTCTAAAGTGAACCCACTTCCTATTTCTTCATCCTCTACCACTTGCCATGTAGTATAGGGTGTTTTCTTTACAAGTTTCATGACTTGGTAAAGATGGAGCTCGAGTTAGAGTCGCCTCGACGTAGATCATCTTTGGCATCGAAGTCAACGACCTAGCCCGATCTTTTCTCCGATGAAACCACCGTGAGAGTCCAGGATTCCGATGGTTCCAGCGGAGGGACGTCATCACGGAGCTGAGGAAGTGGAGGACCGGATCTACAAAGGTTGTATTTCCGTTCACTTAGTGTAAATGTGATTTACTTTCATTCGTTTTCGCCTAATCTCTAGTTAACGATCGCATTAGGGTTTCTCGGCACCGGAAAAATTTGAATTTGGCATGGTTGATGCCTTATGGAACCTCATTAGCGTGCCTAGGAACCTTACAGTAGTATCAGAGCCTAGCTAGAGCCTTAGGAGATGAGTAGACGATGTTAGAAACCCGATCGAACCCCGAAACCCTAAATTTCACCCCTTTCTGTACATTTTCTGAAATCGTGGATTTTTGTGAATTAAAAATATGCAGAAAAATCAGCAGGGTTTTCTAGGAGATACTGTGCAAAACGAGCGGCTAAATCGATCAAAGAGCCGCGGAACCGCGGCAATAACATGCCTATTGCGGCGGTTCCGCGGCCGTACGGTCGCTTCCTGCATCAAATTTTGCACAGTAATTTTTATATGAATTTCCTGTGTTTTCTGGGAATTTTTAATTTGCACTCAAGAGTTGAGTTATCTGGGGTGTATTGGGGATTCGATGATTTGATCGGAAACTTTAACTGCGTCTATGTGTTTTTCCGGATAATTTAGAATATGTTAAAAAAGTTCGACTGTATATAAATACCCTATTTTCCCCTACCGGGAAATTTCCAACTGTTGGATTTTTCCGTAGTTTGAGAACGTTCTGAGTAGTGCAAGTAATGCGATGGTCCCTCTAGAAGACAACAAAGCTTAACTCGATTATGTGACCGTCTTGAACTGCCCTTTGAACCTTAGGGTTTGGGGCAGTACGGCGTGCCATATGTGAGGCGTTGGCTTGACCCTTCAACGGCTGGACCGTTGGTACTGAGGTATGAAGTGAATGTTTTTAAACTTATTTCATGTGTTGAGTTGTTTCGGGAAAACTTGGGTGTTTGATTGTTCGATCGGAAAGTTTAACATTTTCTATTTATCTGGAATGTGATACAATATTTGGAATCCACAAATAGTTATGAGATAACTGGATGAATGTTATAAACATAGCAGTTTAGTCTCACTTGATCGGTTGCCACGGAATTTTGATGCGATCAAAAGTCCGTCGCAATCACGTAGCGTACGCGGATACTCGCCGGATTAACTTAATAGGCAGCTGCACCCCATAGCCCCGACCAAGTGACTATAGGAGAACCCCGTCGCCGAAAGCATCCGTCCGGGTGCTCGCGGCAGCGGTGTTCCGCCTTAGTGCACTTCGTCGACGGCATCGGGGGTGCGGCCGTCTACTAAAGTTAGCGATGAGCATTCGATCAGGATGTCGGGAATCTTGTTGAATTGTCCGACTTGATATTGAAAAGAGTTTTCGATAATGAGACTGAAATGCGGGGTTTATAATTGTTAGGCATGCGATATCTAAGGAATTCATTTGTTTAGGCATGTGATGTCTAAAGTGGTTGCGGATTCCAACTATTGTAGTTTTACACTTTCTTTTCTGTGACCGTAAGTGTAATATGTGATATCGCCGGTTTCGTTGCTATATGTCAACGACAATTGGGATGGGCATATTTACTTACGTTGATGACATGTGATGCTATGTGTTGCTGGATATGTTATATTGGATCGTCGTGTTTGAATAGCCGGGGGGTTTTATGTGAGATGAGTGTTTTTCATTTTCATTCATGTACAAACTTGTATGTAATATTCTTTTATTGGGGCACTTCCAGGTTGCGGAAGATGTCACCTTTTGTATATTATTTACTTTTCCGCAATAGGATAGACCCAAGGAGGAGAGCACAAGTAACCGGGTTCTGGAGTCCAGTGGGAGACCAACTCGAGGAGTCGAGTCCGGGTCTCCTAACTCCAGAATTGGTAGGGTTGCTGTAAGTCCATGCTACCTCTCCCGGTACTTTCGGGCATGCGGAATTTGATAAAAAAAGATTTTATAGAGGTGGTAACATGGACTTAAAAACCCGGATCTTTGTTAAACATCTAACTAACAACCTAATTAGGAGTCGTTAACTACTCGGTTAGGGGGTTTATACCTTGCTTGTCTTGAACTCCTTCGTCTTCAAGCTCCGATGGTGGTCCGGATCGGCTTCTTCCCGTCGTCTCCTTACGCCGAAGATAGATCCACCTGAAAGCTCCAACCTTTGGCTCCTTCTTCGAACTTTGAAGAAACTAGTTCACTCGGTTTGCTAAACCTTGTGAACTAGAGTGAGTAGAGAAGAGTTTGTATGGGATTTTATCTATGGTTCTTGGTTCTCAACTCATGAGACAAGTGAACCATAGAGTCAAGAGAGGGAGCAAGAGGAAGAGGGTGAGAGCAAGAGTATGAGAGCTCAAGAACAAGAGAGAGAATGAGCAAGTGAGAATGAGCCTCTCTTTTGTCTTTCACCCTCTCATAATCCAAAACAATGATAACATATCATATCAATCAAGTGTTATGTGATGGTTTAAGCAACCATAGCCATATCATTTCATGCACTCATTTTGCACAAAAGAGCAAGCAAGCAAAAGTCTTTGCCATGAAATGATAGCTATGGTTATCATGATGGTCAACTAGTCAAGCCTAGTCAACCGGTCAACAAAGTCAACCGGTCCACAAAGTCAACAAGTCAACAACCATGTCACCATAATACTTAATTAATATAATTGTTAATCACATATCATATTCTCATTAGGGTTGAGCAAAAAGTCAATAGTCAACGGTCAACGGTCAGCAGTCAACAACCCTAATGAGAATCCTCTGCCTCTGTCTCTCCGTCAACTGTGCATACACACCCGCATCCGCGTTCCGAGGAACACGAATACATACTGGATAAATCCAATCCCAAAAGGTACACTAGGATCTGGCTTAAACCAAAGCCCGCTAGTGTAAACTGTCCGGATACTGTACGTGCACAAGTGCACGGATGTGACCGAACCCTGTCGCAAAACCATGCGACCTGTCGCAAAACCATGCGACCTCTACTCTTTTGCCTAAAGGCGAATAGCTTTCTGTGTGGGACTCTAAAGACTCGACACTACGCTGGCAGTGGGTTTAACCACAGACCGCAAGCGGCACTAGCTGTGCGTAACGGTCCCCAGGTAATGCCGACAAGAAGACTGACGAGGCGAAACCCATCTGAGCTCCTACTGAGCCTGAATGTGACATTCTCCGTACAGTCCGGTCTGTTCGTCTGATACATCGCATGGCGGGCCTAGGGGGCGGTAAACGTCAGTCCCCCAATAGCGGTACAAGTCGTGTCGGAGTGAAGCCCAAAACACCCTGAGATAACACTGGAAGCCTACCAGTATATCTCGTTTGCCCTGGCCAGGGACTACTCGTGTAATGGCTCTCCTAGACACAGCGCGATGTCAACCCCCAATACCGGGAGAGACGAATCCTGTCTAACCGTCACTGCCTCCAAGTGCTTCGGGACTGCACCCAACTACCACCTGTTTGCACGACTCCTTTGAGCCGTGGTAGGGTAGTAATCAAAGTACAGTGGGAACACACTCGAGGCGAAGTGACAGTGTCAAGTCAGCGGACTAAGCTGTACTCATGTCACCTGGGAACTGATACCTGACGATAGGCATAATACCAACCAGTCAGTTCCCGACGAGTCCTGTCCAGTGTACTCGTAACCCAACGAGCACCCGCATACTATCTCAAGTACGACGTACCGACGGCTGTGGGACAGACCGTCTCCCACACTGGGATGAGAAGCGCATGCGCTAGTCTACTCCGGAGTATCGATGCCCTGTCTCGATAGTCCTGCGACTAGGGACCTGCATAAGGATGTGCTTATAGATTACCCAGCCCCACAAGTGTGACTGCCATCACAATGCTGGTAATCAAGCAAAGATCCTAAGGGCTCTACTAATGCGTATAGGTGATATAATAAAATAAACACATGTACACATTGAAGTAGAAACAAACCAAGTAGCATACTACTATTTTGAGCAAGATTGTATATACAAGGTGAATATCCCAAGCTTCCATTAAGTAATATACAAACTAGTATGATACAGTAATGGCCTCTAGGGCATATACACTAACAATCTCCTACTTGCACTAAGGCCATGTACTGGCGTATCGAAGACCTATCATCTCGATCAGCAGCTCGAACTAAGTCTGGGGCAAGGCCTTGGTGAATGGATCTGCAGTGTTATCTTCTGAAGTTACTCTCCGAACCTCGATCTCCTGGCGATCCACGATCTCCCTGATCAGGTGATACCGCCTCAAGATGTGTCTGGATCTCTGATGGGACCTGGGTTCCTTCGCTAAAGATATAGCCCCGTTGTTGTCGCAATACGGAGGTATTGGATCAACAATGGACGGAACCACCTGAAGTTCTTTCAAGAACTTCCTCATCCAGACGGCTTCTTTTGCGGCATCAGATGCAGCGATGTATTCCGCTTCCATCGTCGAGTCTGCAACGGTTTCCTGTTTGGAACTCTTCCTACACACCGCCCCTCCATTGAGGGTAAAGACAAACCCCGACATGGACTTGGAATCATCCTTGTCACTCTGGAAGCTGGAGTCAGCAAAGGCCTCGATATGGAGGTCTTTTCCGCCATACACCAAGAACATCTCCTTAGTCCTTCTCAGGTACTTGAGAATGTTCTTTACCGCTATCCAGTGTTTCTCCCCAGGGTTTGACTGATACCGGCTTACCACACTCAGTACATAAGCTACATCCGGTCTGGTACACAACATCGCATACATTATAGAGCCTACCGCAGAAGCGTAGGGTATAATAGACATGCGATCCCTCTCTAAATCATTCTTGGGAGACATCTCTTTAGAGAGGGTGATCCCGTGACAAGCCGGCAGGTTACCGCGCTTGGAATCTTCCATACTGAATCTCTTCAGTATAGTGTCGATGTACCTGGACTGTGAAAGTCCTAATATCCTCTTGGATCTATCACGATGGATCCGGATCCCCAGGATGTATGAGGCATCACCCAGGTCTTTCATGGAGAACCTGTGCGACAAGAACCCCTTGACAGATTGTAGCATAGGAATGCCATTTCCTATTAAGAGAATGTTATCCACGTATAAAACGAGGAATACTACAGTTCTCGCTACAAATCTACTATAGATGCATGGTTCATCTGGATTTTTGATAAAGCCAAATTCTTTGACCGTCTCATCAAAGCAGATGTTCCAACTTCGCGATGCCTGCTTTAGTCCATAGATGGACTTAAGCAACTTCCACACCTTTCCGCTGCTCCCACTCTGAATGAAACCCTCTGGCTGGTCCATATAGACACACTCCTCTAAATTTCCATTTAGAAAATCTGTCTTTACGTCCATCTGCCAAATCTCATAATCGTGGAAGGCAGCAATGGCAAGAAGGATCCGAATGAATTTCAGCATAGCCACTGGAGAAAAGGTTTCGTCATAGTCCAAACCAGGTCTTTGACGAAAACCTTCTGCTACAGGTCTAGCTTTATAGGTCTCAACCTGTCCATCTACACCAATCTTCTTTTTGAAGATCCACTTGCATCCTACGGGTTTTACCCCTTCTGGAGCAATGTCCAATGTCTATACTTTGTTGGTGTACATGGACTCCATTTCGGTCCGCATTGCATCCAGCCATTTTACTGAGTCAATGCTCTGAACGGCCTGCTGGAAGCTACTAGGTGTTAGTTATATGTATGCCCTAGAGGCCATTACTATACATAGGATGTATATTGTAGTGGATGCTTGGACATATATAGGGAGAACTTTCTTGCTCGACATGATAGTATGCTATCTGGTTGCTCTTTACCTTAACGTGTACACTGATTGTCTCTCTGCTACATGTAGGTAAAGCCCTTAGGATATGTACTTGACTACCTGGACTACGATGCGGATCATACTAGTGGAGACATGGTAGTCCATAAGTACATCCTTCACAGTCCCTAGTCGTTGGTGTATCGAGACGTGGCATCGATATACCAGAGTAGACTAGCGTGTACCTTCTCGACCTATACAGATGGGCAATGGATGATCCCATATCCATTGGTGTTTGACATCAGAGATGATATACGGGTGCTCAGTAGAGACTGGGTACAATGGACGGACTCGCCGAGAACTCCCAGATGGTATTATACCTTACGTCAGATGGCAGTTCTCTGGTGACACTGGTACAGAGTAGTCTGTTGACCCGAGATCGTCATAGAGTCTTGTGTGGTTCCTACTGTGCTTTGATTTCCACCTTACCACGTCCAAGAGGGCATGCAAAATGGTGGTTTTTCGGTACAGTCCCAAATCACATGGAGGCAATGAGCGATAGGAGGGGATTCGTCTCTCCCGGTATAGGGGGTTGATGTTGCGCTGTGTTCGATTGGCTATAACCGAAAATCCCTGGACAGGGTTGCTGAGATTTACTAGTAAGTGTTACCAGTAGTTTCTCGAAATGTTATAGACCTCATATCGACACGACTTATCGAGCTATTGGGGTCTGACGTTCACCACCCCTAGGCAAGATATGCGACATATCAGACGATCAGACCGGACTGTACGGTAAGTGTTACTGGTTGGATTCACAGGAGTGTGAGCGGGCTTGCTCGTCGATCTTCTGATCGCTCAATACCCGGGTGGCCGTTACGTTTAGCAGACCGCTTGCGGCTTGTGGGTGTTTGATATGATCATCATCTGCTGCCGGCGTATTGACGAGTCTTTAGAGTCCTACATAGAGGTTTCCTGGCTCAAGCGAAATGAAATAGGAGCGCATATGAGATATGTGCGGGACCGAGAAAAATGCTTGTATGTGATACCGTATTCTATTCTCGCGATCAATGTATCGGTTGGTTGTATGCGATATAACCTAGTTATCGAATCAAGGATTGATTCGATAAGCCGATACATAGGAAACTGGTCGGTTATATGCGATATGACCGGATCGTTAAATCAAGTGTTGATTTAATGATTTAATGCATAATTATATATTTGATATATTACTTTGCATTAACTAGTGTTGGTTCACTTTATATGGATTTTCTCACTTGATGTGCAAGTTGTATATGTGATAAACTTTTGTGCACATGTTTGTATCATGTTTGATGATACTTGCTCATTTGGTTAAGTGTGAAGAATTAAACCTAGGTTAAGTAAATGGTTAGGGTTTTTATTCTATTATCTTTTTAATTTGGATTAAAATGAAATGACAAATGAAAACAAAATGGTTTCATTCTTTCTTTCTTTCATGAAGCTTCATGAAGCTTCATGAAGCTTTGACCATATGACCATTTTGTCTTCAAGCTTAACCCTAACCATTCTTTTAACCTTAGTCAATTCTCTACACCTAACTATAGTTAATGTTATGATAAGTATTCTTTTTCTTTTTCTATTCTAATTAACTTATTATAAGATTATCATCTTCTTCTTCTTCTTCTTCTTCAAGAAGAAAACTTAGACTTCATCAATGGTGACTTGATGAAATGAGTGAGAAATCCAATTTTAAAGTGAACCCACTTCCTATTTCTTCATCCTCTACCTCTTGCCATGTTGTATAGGGTGTTTCCTTCACAAGTTTTCATGGCTTGGTGAAGGTGGAGCTTGATCTACTGATGCCTCGACGTAGATCATCTTCGGCACGAAGCCGACGACCTTGCCCGCCCATTTCTCCGATGAAGCCGACGCTAGAGCCCGGGTTTCCATTTGGACAGTGAGGAGACTTCATTGCGGAGCTATGGAGGTGGAGGACCAGATCTACAAAGGTTGTATTTCCGTTCTTTTAGTTAAATTGTTAACTAGTTCCATTTGTCGCCTAAAATTCTAGCCAACGATCCGTATCTAGGGTTTCTCGGCACCGCAAAATTTGAAATTGGCATGGTTGATGCCACGTGAGACCTCATTTGAGTGCCTAGGAACCCTACAGTAGTATCAGAGCCTAGCTGGAGCCTTAGGCGATGCGTAGACGGAGTTAGAAGTCCGATTAAACCGAAACCCTAACACAAATTTGCTCTCTGGACTTTTTCCAAAAATTGGGTTTTTTCCAGATTAAAAATATGCAGAAAATTCAGCAGGAAATTCTAAGAATTACGGTGCAAAAATTACCTAATGAACTGTCTAAAGTGCGGCGGAACCGCGGCATTAGCGTGCTAATGCGGCGGTTCCGCGGCCATTTTGTCTCTTCTCCCATTGAATTTTGCACAGTAATTCCTATTTTGCAGTGTTGGTTTTCCTGGGATATTTTTTTTTCTGAACTCAAGAGTTGAGTTTTTTGGGTTGTATTGGGGACTCGGTGTTTCGATCGGATTGTCTAATTTTGTCTATGTGGCTTTTCGGATTTTTTAGAATATGTTAAAACGTTCGACCGGATATAAATACCCAACTTTTCCCCTGTCGGGAAATTTCCAAGTGTTGGATCTTTCCGTAGTTTAATGACGTTCTAAGTAGTGCAAGTAACGCGATGGTCCCTCTAGAAGACAACAAACCTTAACTCGATTATGTGACCGTCTTGAACTGCCCTTTGAACCTTAGGGTTTGGGGCAGTACGACGTGCCACATGTGAGGCGTTGGCTTGACCCTTTTACGGCTGGACCGTTGTTACTGAGGCACGAACTGAATGTTTTTAGACATGTTTCATGTGTTGATCTGTTTTGGGAAAACTTGGGTGTTCGACTGTTCGATCGGAAAGTTTAACATTTTCTGTTTATCTGGAATGTGATACAATAATTGAAATTCACAAGAAGTTATGAGATAACTGAATGAATGTTATAAACATAGCAGTTTAGTCTTACTTGATCGGTTGCCACGGAATTTTGATGTGATCAAAAGTCCGTCGCAATCATGTAGCGTACGCGGATACTCGCCGGGTAAACTTAATAGACAGCCTCGCTCCATAGCCCCGACCAAGTGACTGTAGGAGAACCCCGTCGCCGAAAGCATCCGTTCGGGTGCTCGCGGTAGCGGTGTTCCGCCTTGGTGCACTTGGTCGACGGTATCGGGGGTGCGGCCGTCTACTGAAGTTTGCGACGAGCATTCGATCAGGATTTCGGGAATCTTGTTGAATTGCCCGACTTAATATTGAAAAGTGTTTTCGATAATGAGACTAAAATGCGGGGTTTATAATTGTTAGGCATGCGATGTCTAAGGAATTCATTTGATTAGGCATGCGATGTCTATGGAGATTGCGGATTCCAACTGTTGTAGTTTTACACTTTCTTTTCTGTGACCGTAAGTGTAATATGTGATATCGCCGGTTTCGTTGCTATATGTCAACAACAATTGGGATGCGCATATTTACTTACGTTGATGACATGTGATGTTATGTGTTGCTGGATATGTTATATTGGATCGTCGTGTTTGAATAGCCGGGGGTTTTTATGTGAGATGAGTGTTTTTCTTTTTCATTCATGTAAAAAACTTGTATGTAATATTCTTTTATTGGGGCACATCCAGGTTGCGGAAGATGTCATCCTTTGTATATTATTTACTTTTCCGCACTAGGATAGACCCAAGGAGGGGAGCACAAGTAACCGGGTTCTGGAGTCCAGTAGGAGACCAACTCGAGGAGTCGAGTCCGGGTATCCTAACTCCAGAATTGGTAGGGTTGCTTGCCGCTCTCGTAGGGGTCTAGGGGTGTGGGTTTGGCTATTCATCACGACCGTGGAATCCGTGTTTTATACTGGCTCGTATTGAAAACACGGACGTCCTAGTATATCCAATATTTCATATGATTCTTCTGCTGCGATATCTGTGATGTGATCATGTGATATGTTCTGTGATGGATACATTATATAGTATATAATATATTATATAGGCGTTACTTATGTTTTACACCCGCGTTAGCCCTGCCCCGCTCTGCCGTTAGTTACCTAACCTAACGGTGCACGAGGGGACATCGAGGCGAATGCGGATGGCATAAGTGTACGTCGTATTTATCTGTGATGTTTAGGTACTTAAATGATGGGACTTCATTAATGAAATTAATGAAAATAAAAGAAACCTAAGATGTTGTAGAATCGAATTTCAAAATAAAACAGGTAGCTACAGTTCTTGCTTTGCATAGCGGTATATGTGATATATCCTGCACCTTATTCGATGAGGAAAGGACCGAGATCCCTTCACCGGGAGTGACTCCTTTATCAATAACTGGCAGATGCTACACACTCGGTTTGTCTTTTGATTGCTTTTAAGAGTTTTTGCTTTGCACAGTGATATATATGATATATCCCGCACCTCATTCGACGAGGAAAGGACCGACGATCCCTTCACCGGGAGTGACTCCTTTAGCAAAACTAGAAAAGCCTCAAAAGCACTCCATTTTAAAATCATTTGATTCTACAATGATATAAAGTTCATTACGCAAAAGGTTTTCTTAAAAACCTGTCATAGCCCTCCGTCATTTCAGATAAGTCCTAGTTAGTATTCGTGCTGCGTTTGTTGACTCAGTCAAGGCGTAGTGTGCGGTAGCTGATTAGTGCTTATCTGCAAAGCATATGATGCGATTGGATTAGGGTAGTCGTGCGGCCTTGTTGACTCAGTCAAGGGTCGTGCGGGTGGGTTTAATTCAATCGAGAAATGACGGGTTGAACTTTACTTGCGGTCTATGGTTTGTTGACTCAGTCAAGGTCATAGATCGCTTGGGGCAAAATATTATTGGGAATTTCAAGTGTTGAAATTTGCAATGAGATTGCATACCTTCTACGAGATAGTTGGATCCCGATACCCGCTGCGAGTAAGAGTTACTCCTAGGAGAGTTTTACACATTACAATTAGCCGATCAAGTAGGTGTCTAGAAAGGTGTTAACGAGGTTACGCCTCTGGGAAAACGAGGTTTACATTAATTAGGTTCGTGCGAAAGCACGGGGGACCTCCCTCAAAGTACCGACACTGGCCTGGCTGAAAGATTGGCGAACTTGTAGTGTGTAATTAATCCCGGCTAGTCTTTCCTTTTAGGGTTTGAAGGAAGATTTGATAAAAAGCAGTGGGAGCCATCCTGATTAGATAAAATATTAACCAATCTATTCTTGCAAGAGCGCACGCAGAGTGTTTTCTTCTCTCTCTCTCTCTCCTGGTAGCGACCATATCACGCCTTAATCAAGATAATAATACGGATAATTGACCGAACCCGCTTGTTATACTGAGCTGGGGAACGTTGGTCCCGCTCCAACTTATAATTGTTATAAGACAGAGCAGGAAATTGGGGATTACCAGAATTCCTTTGCCGCCCAAACGAAGAGAGTGCATGCTGATGCATCATCTTCGGGTGTGTTCATTATGGAGAACTGTTTCTCAGTATCCTTTACGTCCTGGGTATGTGATACCGGTTCAGGATCCCGCATATGTAATATGTTACATGGGCTACAGATAGGTAAAGAACTGAGAACGGGTGAAAAGTTTCATGAGGCAGAAAACGGGGCAAGTGTTGCAGCGAAGTCTGTTGGTCACTGTCACCCTGTATTACCAATACATTGATTCTGAACAAATGTTATTAGATACCGAACCTGATATACAAAATCATATCAGTCTTTTTATTAGTAAAGAAATGATAAAATTCTGTATTGTTGGATAATGTTTTGAACATTTCCTATATCAAAAGTTGATCGGTTCAGGCACCTTATCTAAAAGCATTAATGTTCTAAATCAAACTATAGTTCTTTAGTATACGGAACACACACAAGAGGAGGAGTTCAGAAATGAACGAATCCTTCTTGAGGCATTGTAGACTAGGTCATATCAATGTGACCCGACTAGATGAAGTTACATATAGATGCATATTTAAATAAGTTTGAATTTACATCTTATGAAACTTGCCAGTCATGTCACAGAGATAAGATGACTATAGCTCCGTTTACTGGAAACAGAGAAAGAGTTAGTGAACTCTTGGGATGATACATGTTGATGTATGAAAGGTCCCCTGTCTACACATGCCAGGACCGGTTCTTTATACTTCATTACGTTCTCTGATAATCTCTCAAGATTCAGACATATGTTCCTGTTGAAACACAAGTCTGAACCTTTTGAGATATTCACAGAATATAAGTTAGAAGTAGAGAACCAATACGGGAATAAGTATTATGTCCTTTGATGAGATCAAGGAGGAGAATACTTGAGCACGGAAATCCTGGACTATTCTAAAAGGAGAATGAGATTCTCTCTCAGCATTACTCCTCCGTATACACCGTAGCACGATGGTATATCGGGGTGGAGCAATCACACCCTATATGATAAGGTGTGCTCTATGATGAGTACTACTGAGTTACCTATTTCCTTTTGAGAGTTATGCACTTGAGAAGCTGCATACCTATTGAATAGGGTTCCAATCAAATCAGTTGCCTACCGCTTCATATGTGATATGGAAAGGGAAGAGCCTATATCTTAAGTTGGTTAAGATTTGGGGTTTTCCGGGCTATGTCTAAAAGCAAAATCCGGACAAGCTCGAGGCAAGGTCTGTAATGTAGAACTGGAAATGTTCCAGCCATACAAACTGCAGCTGATAGAACCAAAGGATTCAGTCGATTCCAACGAACCTCAGCCTCTCCGCCGATCTAGTAGAGTTCCTCACCCACCTGAGAGATACTTCAGTTACTTTATGACAGTGGGAGCGAGGATTGCATCATGAGATGATGACCCAACTAGTTTCGAACTGGCCATCAGGAGTGTGACTCTGTAAGAATGGCTGGATGCTTAGTGATCTGAGATGGAATCCATGTACACCAACAAAGTATGGACTTTGGCTGCTATATCTGAAGGGTTAAATCCGCATCAGGAGCAAGTATATCTTGAGAAGATTACTTGGTGTAGATGGAAAAGTTGAGACTTTCAAAGCTAGACTTGTTAAAGCTTTTCGTCATCGACCAGGCGTGGATTATGATGAAACCTTTTCAAGTGGCTATGCTTAAGTCCATCCAGATCCTACTTGCCACGGCTACATACCATGACTACGATATCTGGCGGTTGGGTGCCATGACTGCTTTTCTAAATAATGTTTTAGAATAGAGCGTCTATAAGTACACAGCCAGAGTGCCTCGTAGACAGTGGGAGCAGCGGAAACGTGTGCAAGATGTTTTATGTGATAAAGCAGGCATCGCGGAGTTGGAACATCTGTTTTGATGTAGTAGTCAAAGAATTTGATATCATCAAAATGGTAGATGAACCTTGTATAAACAAAAAGGTAGTAGGGAGTATGGTGATGATCCTCGTAGAGTACGTGGATGACATACTCTTGATAGGGAAGGAGTTTCCTATGCTACGATCGATCAATCTCCGCTTATCACAATGATTCTCCATATAGGATCAAAGTGATACCTCCTAAATCCTGAGTTTTGATCTATGAGATAGAAGTAAATGGATGTTAGGATTCTCACTAGTTGTAGTGAGATGGTATCAATCGATCCTGGGGAGAATCACTGGAAATGTTCCAGGGTGATAAAGACGACTGAATGTCAGTCACAGGCATTGTCTTCACCCTCAGTAAAAGGACGGTATGTTGGAAGAGTTCCAAGCTAAATACCGTGGCATACTAGACGATAAAGGCTCGATACATCGCTACTTAAGATGCTACCAAAGAGGTTGTCTGGGTGTATATTAGTTCATGAGATGAACTACGTTCCTCCCATTGTGAGACAATGGAGTTGTGGCTTATGCCAAGGAACGCCGGTCCCATCAGTGATCCAGACATATTCTAAGGCGGTGTCACCTGATCAAGGAGATGGTTGATCTCCAGGGTGATCGAGGTTAGGAGAACAGACTCAGAGGACAACACGGCGGATCCACTCACAAAGGCCTTTTCCCAGAGAGAGACTTTTATGGGATGGTTGAGTATGAGATACTACAACCACTGCTATCAGATGGCCCTAGCGCAAGTGGGAGATTGTTAGTTATATGTATGCCCTAAAGGCCATTACTATACATAGGATGTATATTGTAGTGGATGCTTGGACATATATAGGGAGGACTTTCTTGCTCGACATGATAGTATGCTATCTGGTTGCTCTTTACCTTAACGTGTACACTGATTGTCTCTCTGCTACATGTTGGTAAAGCTCTTAGGATATGTACTTGACTACCTGGACTATGATGCGGATCATATAGTGGAGACATGGTAGTCCATAAGTACATCCTTCACAGTCCCTAGTCGTTGGTGTATCGAGACGGGGCATCGATATACCAGAGTAGATTAGCGTGTACCTTCTCGACCCATACAGATGGGCGATGGATGATCCTATATCCATTGGTGTTTGACATCAGAGATGATATACGGGTGCTCAGTAGAGACTGGGTATACTGGACGGACTCGCCGAGAACTCCCACATGGTATTATACCTTACGTCAGATGGCAGTTCTCTGGTGACACTGGTACAGAGTAGTCTGTTGACCCGAGATCGTCATAGAGTCTTGTGTGGTTCCCACTATGCTTTGATTTCCACCTTACCACGTCCAAGAGGGCGTGCAAAACGGTGGTTTTTGGGTACAGTCCCGAATCACATGAAGGCAATGAGCGATACGAGGGGATTCGTCTCTCCCGGTATAGGGGGTTGATGTTGCGCTGTGTTCGATTGGCTATAACCGGAAATCCCTGGCCAGGGTTGCTGAGATTTACTAGTAAGTGTTACCAGTAGTTTCTCAAAATGTTATTGTAGGGTTACTAGCCACGCGCACAAGGGTCTACGAGGCATCAACCATGCCCGAATAAAAATTTAGCCGTGCCGAACAACCCGAATACGGAACTTTAAACTAGAGATTAGGCGAAAACTAGCATGCTAAACACTTTAACACTAAGTGAGAGGGATTACAACCTTTGTAGATCCGATCCTTCACTTCATATGCTCCGTGTTGTGGTCCCTTCGCTGTGATCATCGGGATCCGGACTCTCGAGAGGTTCCATGAAGAGAAAGATGCAACCTTTGCTTCCGATCTTCGATACTAAGATGATCTACCTTGAAGTTTCTTTAACACAAGCTAACACTCATGAAATGATGTGAACATCCTCATCTAAATAGCAAGGGAAGATGAGGATGATGAAGTAGGATTTTTGCTCTATTTATTTATCTTTTTCTCACAATTATTCATCACTTGGAAAAATCAAGAAAGCTTTTTTCCATGAAAGAATGAAGGAAGAAGATGAACAATATTTGTTAATGCTTTTGTGATGAATAGGAAAAGGAGATAATGATCAATTATGCAACCATGGTTCACTTAACCATTGTCGAGAATTAACCAAGGGTTAGGGTTTTGGGTTGAGTTAAGAATGACTCACTTGAAAATATCTTTATCATGACAAAACAAAAACCTTCTAGAATCATCTAGAAACCATTAACCCAAATCAAACCCTAATCTTGTTTAATCTCCACTAAACATGTTGCATTATTTATCATATCATGTTACAATATTATATATCACATATATAATATTTATTGTAACCAAAAAAAAATAATACAATTAACATATATCGCATATATATCAATGTATTACCCGAGTGAGAAAAGAATCTTTTAGTGAGCAAATATTAGTTAATGCAATTTAATATATCAAATATATTATTATAAATTAAATTATCGAATCAACACTTGATCCGACAATCCGGCTATATCGCATATAACCGACTAATATTTATCCGTACTGATTCATCGAATCAACACTTGATCCGATGACCCGGCTGATATCAAATATCGCGAGAATATAATACGGTATCACATATCGCATTATCCTCGGTCCCGCACATATCACATATGTGCCCCTACTCCGTTTTGCCTGAGTCAAGAAACCTCTGTGTAGGACTCTAAAGAATCGTCAATACGCCGGCAGTAGGTGATGATCATATCAATCACCCACAAGCTGCAAGCGGTCAGCTAAACGTAACAGCTACCCAGGTATTGAGAGCTCAGAAGATCAACAAGCAAGCCTGTACATTCTCCTATGAATCCAAACAGTAACACTCCCGTACAGTCCGGTCTCGTCGTCTGATATGTTGCATATCTCGCCTAGGGGTGGTAAACGTCAGACCCCAGTAGCTCGATAAGTCGTGTCGATATGAGGTCTATAACAGTTCGAGAAACTACTGATAACACTTACCAGTAAATCTCAGCAACCCTGGCCAGGGATTTCCGGTTATAGCCAATCGAACACAGCACAACATCAACTCCCTATACCGGGAGAGACGAATCCCCTCCTATCGCTCATTGCCTCCATGTGATTCGGGACTGTACCCAAAAGCCACCTTTTTGCATGCCCTCTTGGACGTGGTATGATAGAAATCAAAGCACAGTGGGAATCACACAAGACTCTATGACGATCTCGGGTCAACAGACTACTCTGTACCAGTGTCACCGGAGAACTGCCATCTGACGTATGGTATAATACCATCTGGGAGTTCTCGGCGAGTCCGTCCAGTGTACCCAGTCTCCATTGAGCACCCGTACACCATCCTTGATGTCAAACACCGATGGATATGGGATCATCCATCGCCCATCTTATGGGTCAAGATGCGTATACGCTAGTCTACTCTGGTGCATCGATGCCCTGTCTCGATACACCCTCGACTAGGAACAGTTATAGGATGTACTCACCGACTACCGTGGCCCCACTAGTATGATCTCATCATAGTCCCAATAGTCGAGTACATACCCTAAGGGCTTTATCAACATGTAACATAGAGACAATCAGAGTACATGTTAAGATAAAGTACAACCAGATAGCATACTATCATGTCGAGCAAGAAAGTCCTCCCTATATATGTCCTAGCATCCACTACAATATACATCGTATGTACTGTAATGGCCTCTAGGGCATACATATAACTAACAATGTCCCACTTGCACTAGGGCCATCTGTTATGGTATCGCATACCCAACAATTAGCTGCGGTTGAAGTTCTCATACTCAACCATCCCATAAAAGTCTCTACTGGGATAAAGGCCTTCGTGAGTGGATCCGCGCTGTTGTCCTCTGTGTCTACTCTCCTAACCTCGATCTCCCTGGAGATCAACCATCTCCATGATCAGGTGATACTGCCTAAGTATTATATCTGTATTTCTGATGGGACGGTAGTTCCTTGGCATAAGCCACAACTCCATTGTCACACAATGGTAGGAACGAAGTTCATCTTATGAACTTATATATATATCCAGACTGTCTCTTTGGTAGCATCCTTGGTAACGATGTATCTTGCCTTTAATCATCTAGTATGTCACGGTATCTAGCTTGGAACTCTTCCAACATACCGTCCCTCCACTGAGGGTAAAGGCAATGCCCGCGACTGACATTCAGTCGTCCTTATCACCCTGGAACCTTTCCTGTGATTCTCCCTACGATCGATTGATACCATCTCAGTACAACTAGTGAGTATCCTAACATCCAATTAGATCTATCTCATAGATCCAAAACCCAGGATTTAGGAGGTATCACTTTGATCCTATATGGAGAATCCTTGTGATAAGCGGAGATTGACCGAGCGTAGCATAGGAAACTCCTTCCCTATCAAGAGTATGTCATCCATGTACTCTACGAGGATCACCACCATACTCTCTACTACCTTTTCATATATACAAGGTTCATCTACCATTTTGATGAAGTCAAACTCTTTGACTACCACATCAAAACAGATATTCCAACTCCGCGATGCCTGTTTTATCATATAAAACATCTTGCACATGTTTCCGCTGCTCCCACTGTCTACGAAGCCCTCTGGCTGTGTACTTATAGAGGCTCTTTTCTAAAACATCATTTAGAAAAAGCAGTCATGACACCCAACCAGATATCGTAGTCATGGTATGTATCCGTGGCAAGTAGGATCTGGATGGACTTAAGCATAGCTTTGAAAGTCTCAACTTTTCCATGTACACCAAGTAATCTTCTCAAGATATACTTGCTCCTGATGGGGATTTAACCCTTCAGATAAAGCAACCAAAGTCCATACTTTGTTGGTGTATAAGGATTCCATCTCAGATCGATAAGCATCCAGCCATTCTTACAGAGTCCCACTCCTGATGGCCAGCTCGAAAATAGTTGCGTCATCATCTTATGATGTATTCCTCGCTCCCACTGTCATAGAGAAACCGAAGTATCTCTCAGGTGGGTGAGGAACCCTGCTAGATCGGCGGAAAGGCTGAGGTTCGTTGGAAACTACTGAATCCTTTGGTTCTATCAAATCATCAGCTGCAGTCTGTATAGCTGGAACATTTCCAGTTCTTCATAACAGACCTTGCCTCGAGCTTGTCCAGATTTTGCTTTTAGACATAGGCCGGACAACCCCAAATCTTAACCAACTTAAGATATGGGCTCTTCCCTTTCCATATCACATATGAAGTGGTAGGTAACTGATTTGATTCGAACCCTATTCAATAGGTATGCAACTTCTCAAGTGCATAACACCCAATAGGAAAAAGGTAACTCAGTAGTACTCATCATAGAGCACACCATATCATATAGGGTGTGATTGCTCCGCCCTGATATACCATCGTGCTATGGCGTATCCGGAGGAGTAATGCCGAGAGAGAATCTCATTCTCCTTTAGAATAGTCCAGGAATTTCGTGCTCAAGTATTCTCCTCCTTGATCTCATCAAAGGACATAATACTTATACCCGTATTTTGGTTCTCTACTTCTAACTTATATTCCGTGAATATCTCAAAAGCTTCGGACTTGTGTTTCAGCAGGAACATATGTCTGAATCTTGAGAGATTATCAGAGAATGTAAAGAAGTACAAAGAACCGATCTTGGCATATGTAGACAGGGGACTTTCATACATCAGCATGTATCAATCCCAAAAGTTCACTAACTCTTTCTCTGTTTCCAACAAACAGAGCTGTGGTCATCTTATCTTTGTGACATGACTGGCAAGTTTCACAAGATGTAAATTCAAACTAATTAAAAATGCATCTAAATGTAACTTCAGCCAGTCGGGTCGCATTGATATGACCTAGTCTACAATGCCTCAAGAAGGATTCGTTCATATCTGAACTCTTCCTCTTGTGTGTGTTCCGTATACTAAGAACTGTAGTTTGATTTAGAACGGCAATGCTTTTAGATAACGTGCCTGAACCGATCAACTCTTGATATAGGAAATGTTCAAAACATTATCCAACAATAAAAAATTATATCCTTTCTTTACTAATAAAGAGACTGATATGATTTTGTATATCAGGTTCGGTATCTAATAACATTTGTTCAGAATCAATGTATTCTGGTAATACAGGGTGACAGTGACCAACAGACTTGGCTGCAACACTTGCACCGTTTTCTGTCTCATGAAACAGATCACCCGTTCTCAGTTCTCTATCTATCTGTAGCCCATGTAACAGATTACATATATGGGATCCTGATCCGGTATCACATACCCAGGACGTAAAGGATACTGAGAAACAGTTCTGTGTAATGAACACACCCGAAGATAATGCATCAACATGCACTTTCTTCGTTTGGGCGGCACGGGAAATCTGGTATTCCCCAATTTCCTGCTCTGTCTTATAACACTTATAAGTTGGAGCGGGACCAACGTCCCCCAGCTCAGTATAACAAGCGGGTTCGGTCAAATATATCCGTATTATTATCTTGATTAAGGCGTGATTTGGTCGCTACCTGGAGAGAGAGAGAAGAAAACACTCAGCTTATGCTCTTGCAAGATTAGATTGGTTATCTAATATATCTAATCAGGATGTCTCCCACTGTTTTAGTCAAATCTTCCTTCAAACCCTAAAAGGAAAGACTAGCCGGGATTAATTACACACTACAAGTTCGCCAATCTTTCAGCCAGGCCAGTGTCGGTACTTTGAGGGAGGTCCCCCGTGCTCTCGCACGAACCTAATTAATGTAAACCTCGTTTTCCCAGAGGCGTAACCCCGTTAACACCTTTCTAGACACCTACTTGATCGGCTAATTGTAATGTGTAAAACTCTCCCAGGAGTAACTCTTACTCGCAGCGGGTATCGGGATCCAACTATCTCATAGAAGGTATGCAATCTCATTGCAAATTTCAACACTTGAAATTCCCAATAATATTTTACCCCTAGCGTCCTATGACCTTGACGAAGGCCAAACTACCCATAGTCCGCTAGTCAAGTTCAACCCGTTCATTTCTTGATTGAATTAAACCCACCCGCACGACCCTTGACGAAGGCCAAACTACGCCGTATGAATACCCTAATCCAATCGCATCGTATGCTAGCAGATAAGCACTAGTTAGCTACCGTACACTACGCCTTGACGAAGGCCAAACTACCGCAGCACGAATACTAAGTAGTACTTATCTGAAATGACGGAGGGCTACGACAGGTTTTTCTGAAAACCTATTGCGTAATGAACTTGATATCGTTGTAGAATCAAATGATTTTAAAATGGAGTGCTTTTGAGGCTTTTCTAGTTTTGCTAAAGGGGTCACTCCCGGTGAAGGGATCGTCGGCCCTTTCCTCATCGAATAAGGTGCAGGATATTTCACAAATATCACTATGCAAAGCAAGAACTATAGAATCAATCAAAAGACAAACCGAGTTTGTAGCATCTGCCAGTTATTGCTAAAGGAGTCACTCCCGGTGAAGGGATCTCGGTCCTTTCCTTATCGAATAAGGTGCAGGATGTTCTACAAGGAACACCGCTATGCAAAGCAAGAACTAGAGCTACCAGTTTTTATAAACAAGTTTCTACAACATCTTAGGTTTCATTTATTTCATTAATCTCATTAATGAAGTCCCATTTTATTATGCTTCACAAGCATCTCTTTTGAAACGAAATCTGCAATATAACATATATCTCATATATATAATATAAACATTCGTCACAGGCAGTAATATGATCTCATCACAGAACATTGCAGCAGAAGAACATATATGAAATATTGGATATACTAGGACGTCCGTGTTTTCAATACGAGCCTGTATAAAACACGGATTCCACGGTCGCGATGAATAGCCAAACCCACATCCCTAGACCCCTACGAGAGCGGCAAGTAACACTGCCAATTCTAGGGTTAGGAGACCCGGTCTCGACTCCTCGAGATGGTCTCCCACTGGACCCTAGAACCCGGTTACTTGTGCTCCCCGCCTTGGGTCTACCTAATGCGGAAAAGTAAATAATATACAACGGTGACATCTTCCGCTACCTGGAAGTGCCCCAATAAAAGAATATTACATACAAATGAATTTTACATGAATGAAAAAGAAAAACTCTCATCTCACATAAAACCCCCGTCTATTCAAACGCGACGATCCAATATAACATATCACAGCAACACATAATATCACATATCATCAACGTAAGCAAGTATGCGTATCCCGATTGTCGTTGATGTATAGCAACGAAGCCGGCGATACACCACATACTACGCTTACGGTCACAGAAAAGAAAGTGTAAAACTACAACAGTTGGAATCCGCAACCTCTTTAGACATCGCATGCCTAACCAAATGAATTCCTTAGACATCACATGCCTAACAATTATAAACCCCGCATTTTAGTCTCATTATCGAAAACTCTTTTCAATGTCAAGTCGGCCAATTCAACAAGATTCCCGACGTGCTGATCGAATGCTCGTCGCAAACTTTAGTAGACGGCCGCACCCCCGATACCGTCGACGAAGTGCACCAAGGCGGAACACCGCTACCGGGAGCACCCGAATGGATGCTTTCGGCGACGGGGTTCTCCTACAGTCACTTGGTCGGGGCTATGGGGTGTAGCTGTCTATTAAGTTTACCCGGCGAGTATCCGCGTACGCTACGTGATTGCGACGGACTTTTGATCACATCAAAATTCCGTAGCAACCGATCATCTGAGACTAAACTGCTATGTTTATAATATTCAAATCAGTTATCTCATAACTACCTGTGGATTCCAATTATTGTATCACATTCCAGATAAAATAGAAAAAATTTTAAACTTTCCGACCGAATCATCAAGCACCCAAGATTTCCCCAATATATCTCAACACTTGAAATCAGTTTAAAAACGTCCATCACATGCCACAGTACCAATGGTCCAGCCGTAGAAGGGTCAAGCCAACGCCTCACATGTGGCACGCCGTACTGCCCCAAACCCTAAGGTTCAAAGGGCAGTTCAAGACGGTCACATAATCGAGTTAAGGTTTGTTGTCTTCTAGAGGGTCCATCGAGTTACTTGCACGACTTAGAACATTCTTAAACACGAGGAAAAAAATCCAACTTTTGAAAAAATTTCCGACAGGGGAAAAAGTGAGTTATTGATATCCGTTCGAACTTTTTAACAGTTTCTAAAATTATCCGGACAAAACTAAACAAAGTTATAATATCCGATCGAAACTTTAAGTCCCCAATATCACCCAGATAACTCAACAGTTGAATAAAAAAAAATAAAAATTTCCAGAAAATACAACATTACAAAATAGGAGTTACTGTGAAAACCACGTGCCATGAATCGACCACGTGGCCGCGGAACCGCCGCACATGCTGGGGTGGGGCCGCGGTTCCGCGGCTCTTTGGGCGACTTATGCTCACGTGCTTCACAGTAATCCTTATAATTACCTGCTGTAATTTTTGGATATTTTTAATGTGGAAAAATCCCAATTTTTAGAAAATTTCCAAAGAGCATGTTTTATCGGGGTTTCGGGTTTCGATCGGACTTTAAACTTTGTTCAGACTTCGCCTAAAGCTCTAGCTTGGCTCTGATACCACTGTAGGGTTACTAGGCACGCGCACAAGGGTCTACGAGGCATCAACCATGCCCGAATAAAAATTTAGCCGTACCGAACAACCCGAATACGGAACTTTAAACTAGAGATTAGGCGAAAACTAGCATGCTAAACACTTTAACACTAAGTGAGAGGGATTACAACCTTTGTAGATCCGGTCCTTCACTTCATATGCTCCGTGTTGTGGTCCCTTCGCTGTGATCATCGGGATCCGGACTTTCGAGAGGTTCCACGAAGAGAAAGATGCAACCTTTGCTTCCGATCTTCGATACTAAGATGATCTACCTTGAAGTTTCTTTAACACAAGCTAACACTCATGAAATGATGTGAACACCCTCATCTAAATGGCAAGGGAAGATGAGGATGATGAAGTAGGATTTTTGCTCTATTTATTTATCTTTTTCTCACAATTATTCATCACTTGGAAAAATCAAGAAAGCTTTTTTCCATGAAAGAATGAAGGAAGAAGATGAACAATATTTGTTAATGCTTTTGTGATGAATAGGAAAAGGAGATAATGATCAATTATGCAACCATGGTTCACTTAACCATTGTAGAGAATTAACCAAGGGTTAGGGTTTTGGGTTGAGTTAAGAATGACTCACTTGAAAATATCTTTATCATGACAAAACAAAAACCTTCTAGAATCATCTAGAAACCATTAACCCAAATCAAACCCTAATCTTGTTTAATCTCCACTAAACTTGTTGCATTATTTATCATATCATGTTACAATATTATATATCACATATATAATATTTATTGTAACCAAAAAAAAAATACAATTAACATATATCGCATATATATCAATGTATTACCCGAGTGAGAAAAAGAATCTTTTAGTGAGCAAATATTAGTTAACGCAATTTAATATATCAAATATATTATTATACATTAAATTATCGAATCAACATTTGATCCGACAATCCGGCTATATCGCATATAACCGACTAATATTTATCCGTACCGATTCATCGAATCAACACTTGATCCGATGACCCGGCTGATATCAAATATCGCGAGAATATAATACGGTATCACATATCGCATTATCCTCGGTCCCGCACATATCACATATGTGCCCCTACTCCGTTTTGCCTGAGTCAAGAAACCTCTGTGTAGGACTCTAAAGAATCGTCAATACGCCGGCAGTAGGTGATGATCATATCAATCACCCACAAGCTGCAAGCGGTCAGCTAAACGTAACAGCTACCCAGGTATTGAGAGCTCAGAAGATCAACAAGCAAGCCTGTACATTCTCCTGTGAATCCAAACAGTAACACTCCCGTACAGTCCGGTCTCATCGTCTGATATGTTGCATATGTCGCCTAGGGGTGGTAAACGTCAGACCCCAGTATCTCGATAAGTCGTGTCGATATGAGGTCTATAACAGTTCGAGAAACTACTGATAACACTTACCAGTAAATCTCAGCAACCCTGACCAGGGATTTCCGGTTATAGCCAATCGAACACAGCACAACATCAACTCCCTATACCGGGAGAGACGAATCCCCTCCTATTGCTCATTTCCTCCATGTGATTCGGGACTGTACCCAAAAGCCACCTTTTTGCATGCCCTCTTGGACGTGGTATGATGGAAATCAAAGCACAGTGGGAATCACACAAGACTCTATGACGATCTCGGGTCAACAGACTACTCTGTACCAGTGTCACCGGAGAACTGCCATCTGACGTATGGTATAATACCATCTGGGAGTTCTCGGCGAGTCCGTCCAGTGTACCCAGTCACTACTGAGCTCCCGTACACCATCCTTGATGTCAAACACCGATGGATATGGGATCATCCATCGCCCATCTTATGGGTCAAGATGCGTATACGCTAGTCTACTCTGGTGCATCGATGCCCTATCTCGATACACCCTCGACTAGGAACAGTTATAGGATGTACTCACCGACTACCGTGGCCCCACTAGTATGATCTCATCATAGTCCCAGTAGTCGAGTACATACCCTAAGGGCTTTATCAACATGTAACATAGAGACAATCAGAGTACATGTTAAGATAAAGTACAACCAGATAGCATACTATCATGTCGAGCAAGAAAGTCCTCCCTATATATGTCCTAGAATCCACTACAATATACATCGTATGTACAGTAATGGCCTCTAGGGCATATATATAACTAACAGTTATAGACCTCATATCGACACGACTTATCAAGCTATTGGGGTCTGACGTTCACCACCCCTAGGCAAGATATGCGACATATCAGACGATCAGACCGGACTGTACGGTAAGTGTTACTGGTTGGATTCACAGGAGTGTGAGCGGGCTTGCTCGTCGATCTTCTGATCGCTCAATACCCGTGTGGCCGTTACGTTTAGCAGACCGCTTGCGGCTTGTGGGTGTTTGATATAATCATCATCTGCTGCCGGCGTATTAACGAGTCTTTAGAGTCCTATACAGAGGTTTCCTGGCTCAAGCGAAACGAAATAGGAGCGCATATGAGATATGTGTGGGACCGAGAATAATGCGTGTATGTGATACCGTATTCTATTCTCGCGATCAATGTATCGGTTGGTTGTATGCGATATAACCTAGTTATCGAATCAAGGATTGATTCGATAAGCCGATACATAGGATACTGGTCGGTTATATGCGATATGACCGGATCGTTAAATCAAGTGTTGATTTAATGATTTAATGCATAATTATATATTTGATATATTACTTTGCATTAACTAGTGTTGGTTCACTTTATATGGATTTTCTCACTTGATGTGCAAGTTGTATATGTGATAAACTTTTGTGCACATGTTTGTATCATGTTTGATGATACTTGCTCATTTGGTTAAGTGTGAAGAATTAAACCTAGGTTAAGTAAATGGTTAGGGTTTTTATTCTATTATCTTTTTAATTTGGATTAAAATGAAATGACAAATGAAAACAAAATGGTTTCATTCTTTCTTTCTTTCATGAAGCTTCATGAAGCTTCATGAAGCTTTGACCATATGACCATTTTGTCTTCAAGCTTAACCCTAACCATTCTTTTAACCTTAGTCAATTCTCTACACCTAACTATAGTTAATGTTATGATAAGTATTCTTTTTCTTTTTCTATTCTAATTAACTTATTATAAGATTATCATCTTCTTCTTCTTCTTCTTCAAGAAGAAAACTTAGACTTCATCAATGGTGACTTGATGAAATGAGTGAGAAATCCAATTTTAAAGTGAACCCACTTCCTATTTCTTCATCCTCTACCTCTTGCCAAGTTGTATAGGGTGTTTCCTTCACAAGTTTTCATGGCTTGGTGAAGGTGGAGCTTGATCTAGTGATGCCTCGACGTAGATCATCTTCGGCACGAAGCCGACGACCTTGCCCGCCCATTTCTCCGATGAAGCCGACGCTAGAGCCCGGGTTTCCATTTGGACAGCGAGGAGACTTCATTGCGGAGCTATGGAGGTGGAGGACCAGATCTACAAAGGTTGTATTTCCGTTCTTTTAGTTAAATTGTTAACTAGTTGCATTTGTCGCCTAAAATTCTAGCCAACGATCCATATCTAGGGTTTCTCGGCACCGCAAAATTTAAAATTGGCATGGTTGATGCCATGTGAGACCTCATTTGAGTGCCTATGAACCCTACAATAGGCTCATCATAATCTATGATGCAATCCTCTCTATCCCCGTCTATGAGAAAACCGTAGTATCTCTCGGGCGGATGAGACTGCCTACTACTCCTGCGGAGCGGCGTAGGAATGTCCTGTTCTTTTGAACCCTCTGGTTCCACTAAGCTTTCAGTAATAGCTCGAGGTTCTGGAATTTCTTCTAGTTCTACTGTGCTCCCACTTATCTGGGTTTCTAAAAACTCGGTTTCCAAGAAGTAGGCATGACGAGAAACAAGAACTTTTTGTTCCTCTTCGCAGTAGAAGAAATATCCCTTGGAGTTCTTTGGATATCCCACGAACTTACACTGTATTGAGCGTGCCTCGAGCTTGTCCGTATGCTGCTTTTTAACAAAAGCTGGACATCCCCATGTCTTAATGTGCTTAAGATAGGGTCTCTTCCCACACCACATCTCATATGGTGTAGTAGGCACAGTTTTAGTTGGAACTCGGTTCAAAAGGTATGCAGCTGATTCTAGCGCATACCCCCAGAATGATCGCGGTAACTCAGCGTTACTCATCATGGACCGTACCATATCTAATAGGGTTCGGTTCCGTCTTTCCGATACACCGTTATGTTGCGGAGTGTATGGAAGAGTAAGCTGAGAGAGAATTCCGTTCTCTTTTAAATAGTCCAGAAATTCGGCACTCAAGTATTCACCACCTCGATCCGATCTTAGGATCTTGATACTTTTGCCGGTTTGTTTTTCTACTTCATTCTTATAATCCTGGAATTTTCCAAAGGCTTCGGACTTATGTTTCATTAAGAAGACATAACCGTACCTTGAAAAGTCATTCATAAAAGTGATGAAGTAAGAATAACCGCTTCGCGCATGTGTAGACATTGGACCGCACACGTCGCTGTGTACGAGTCCCAAGAGCTCGCTCGCCCTTACTCCGTGTCCAGTAAACGGAGTCTTTGTCATCTTTCCTTTGAGACAGGATTGACAAGTGGCATACGATTGATATTCGAACGGATTCAAATATCCTTCTGTATGTAACTTCGTCAACCTTCTCTCATTGATGTGACCCAGTCTACAATGCCACAAGAAAGTCTGATTTATTTCTGGAGACTTTCTTTTATGTGTATTCTGGACGTTGAAAATCTGTGGTTGGTTTAATACGTATATACCATTACTCAATGTACCTGACCCAATCAAAAGTTGATTAAGGTGAATGTTTACAACATTACTTACAAACGCAAATTCATAACCTTCTTTAGAAACTAAAGATACAGAAATGATATTACAAGTTGCGTTGGGTACAAAAAAGAAATTACGCAAAACCAAAACATGTCCATCTGACATTCCCAGGTGATAGTCCCCCACGGCTTTAGCATCCATGCTAGCTCCGTTCGCAACTCTGAGGGTCATGTCACCTGCCTTCAAAACCCTACGGTTTCTCAACGCCTGCAATGAATTACAGATATGAGATCCTGATCCGGCATCCAGTACCCAGGAAGTAGAGTTTATTGAAAGACAGTTTTCAATAACATACACACCTGAAGCTGAAGCTGCAACCTGCTTCAATTCCTGTGTCCTGGCTTTCCAAGCCCTGCAATCATTCTTCCAGTGTCCTTGCTTATGACAATAGAAGCATTCTTCCTTATCCACAAGCTTCCCCACTTTCTTTGTTGCTTTTTCTTTTCCCTTCGTATCCACTTTACTAACACCGCATCTTGGTTTGGCGGGGGCTTTCTTCTTCTTTCCCTTGGCTTTCGCCTTGGACCTAGAAGAAGATGATCCTCCTACAAACAAAGTGGATGTTTCCCTACTTTTCTGTAGAGTACCCTCTGCGCTCCTCAGCATGTTGAGGAGCTCTGAAAGTTCAATTTCCTTTTCTTGTAAGTTGAAGTTCAGTATAAACTGGGCGTAAGTGGAAGGAAGGGACTGGAGAACTAAGTCCGTATAGAGCTCACTCTCCAATGTGGTCCCTAGGTCCGCGAGCTCCTCAATGTAGCCGATCATCTTTAGCACGTGCTCTGCTACTGATGATCCGACGGCCATCCTTGCCGAAAATAACTTTTTCGACGCTTCGTATCTTGCGATACGAGATTGCTCTCTATACAGTTCTTTTGTATGAAGAAATATGGATTCCAAGTCCATATTCTCGTGCCTCCTCTGATGTTCATTGTCCATAGAGGCAAGTACGAGGCATTTGGCCTTCGCGCTATCAATCTCCCAAGTCTTACGGATTTCCTTATCCGCGACACTGGAAGTGGGACCAGGGACAGGGGGAGCTTTGGTGGTAAGAAGATACCCCATCTTGTCGTAAGTGATTGCCATTTTGACATTCCTGAGCCAATCTTTGTAGTTTGGCCCTGTCAGTATGTTTTTATCTAGAAGTAACTTAAGTCCAGTCATGTCGATTGGTCGCTGCAATTAGGAGAGAGAAGAAACACTCAGCTTGATGCTCTTGCAAGTTTAGAATGGTTTTTAGTTTATCTAAACAGGATGGCTCCCACTGTTTCTCGAATCCCTCCTCAAACCAAAAAAGGAAGAATTAGTCGGGATCAATCCCACCGCACAATACTTGCTTAAACGTTCAGCCAGGCTAGTGTCGGTACTTCGAGGGAGGTTTTCCAACGCTTTCGCGAAGTTCCTTAATTCAAGAACCTCTTTTCCCTGGGGGCGTAGCCCCGCTAACACCTTTCTAGGCACCTACTAGGTTTATAGCATTGATCGTTTAGTGAGAAATTTCCCGAGGAGTAGCATATACTCACAGTAGGATCGGGATCCAAATATCATCGCGTGACGAAACTGAAGGAATCCTACCAGAATCATCACACTCCAAGTGGTATGCAAATCTAGTAAGTTTCAGTTCTTTTGAAACTCCCGATGTGGATTTTTGCCCCATGCTCTTATGACCTTGACTTTGGCCAACAAATCATAAGTCACATGTCAAGTTCTTCCCGTCGTTCTCCAGGTTAATTTGAATCCACCCGTACCTACCCTTGACTTTGGGCAACAAGGCAGTACGACTGTTCCAAACCAACGCATCTATCTATGTTGCACATGAATACCCAATAGCTACCAATCACTATGCCTTGACTTTGGCCAACAAACATAGCTTGAATACTATTGACCATCCATGTGAAACGATGGAGGGCTACGAATGGTTTTGGATAAACCGTGAACGTAGTGAACTTGATATAATCGATGGAACGAGATAGCTTTTAAAAGGAGTGGCTCAAGTTCCGCATTTAAAAGTTAGTTTTGAAAAGAACCGAGTGGTTTTTCGAAAGTGTTCCAACGACTTATAACTTTGTTTATTTTCTTCCATTAGTTCTTTTAATGCGTGATATTCTTGCATTAGTTCTTTTAATGCGTCCCATCATTTAATCCTACCATTGCAGAAAACAACCAAAATATGACGTACGCTTATGCCATTCGCATTCGCCACGGGGCCCCGTCATTACCCGTTAGGTTACTTAACTAACGACAGAGCGGGGGCTGGGCTAGTGCGGCTGTAAAACATAAGCAACGCCTAAATAATATCATATATAGATATATTGCAATGATATCCATTTCAGATCACAGATGAACACATTGGATATACTAGGAAGCTGCAATTCGTACGAGCCTGTAACGAAAAGCAGATTACACGGTCGCGGTAAATAGCCAAGACCCTACCCAAGACCCCTACGGGTGCGGCAAACTACCCGCTAAGTACCCGAAGCGAAGCAACCTCCCTCATCCCCGTGAGTAGGCCACTCGGCACTTCGGCATTCCCGGTAGTTTGTGCACCCCCTCCATGGGTCTATCCTAGGAGCAAAAACAGTAAAAAGAAATTATACAATGACGGCTACAACTCCGACCCGGTTGTGCGGCCATACAAATAATTATTACATCAATTTACAAATATTCATGAATTGAAAGAAAAGAAAAACTTTCGTCTCACAACCCTCGGCTATTCACCCGCGACAATCCAACATATTCATATACACATTTCAGCAACATTACAGATCACAGATTTGTACAACCCCCACCAATCGATATATAGCAATTAGTAGACGTTCAATACAAATATCACATCACAGAAAAACCCGTCAGCTTAAGTCTTTTAGAAGTTCGATCAAAAATACGGATTTTCGGGACCCCAAAAATAAAATTTTCGTTCTGGAAAATCTGGGCAGAAAACACATATTCCAAAAATCCCAAAACAACCCCAGAAACACACTGCACCAAAGATGGACCTCGGCCGAGTCAACTCGGCCGCGGAACCGCGGCGGAAGCGTGCTCCCGCCGCGTTTCCACGGCTCTTTGACTCGATCGTTGGACCAAATTTGGTGGGTGTTCACACAAAAGCCTGAGCCGATTTTTAAGATGAAAATTATCAACTTTTGAACAGAATAAAAATCGACAGAAACTTGAAATTCTCGGGTTCGTTTTCGTGACTTTTTCTTTGATCGATCTTCTAGTTACTTGCTAACATGTTAGATAGAGTTTAACTAGGCTCTGATACCACTGTAAGTCCATGCTACCTCTCCCAGTACTTTCGAGCATGCGGAATTTGATAAAAAATGATTTTATAGAGGTGGTAACATGGACTTAAAAACCCGGATCTTTGTTAAACATCTAACTAACAACCTAACTAGGAGTCGTTAACTACTCGGTTAGGGGGTTTATACCTTGCTTGTCTTGAACTCCTTCGTCTTCAAGCTCCGATGGTGGTCCGGATCGGCTTCTTCCCGTCGTCTCCTTACGCCGAAGATAGATCCACCTGAAAGCTCCAACCTTTGGCTCCTTCTTCGAACTTTGAAGAAACTAGTTCACTCGGTTTGCTAAACCTTGTGAACTAGAGTGAGTAGAGAAGAGTTTGTATGGGATTTTATCTATGGTTCTTGGTTCTCAACTCATGAGACAAGTGAACCATAGAGTCAAGAAAGGGAGCAAGAGGAAGAGGGTGAGAGCAAGAGTATGAGAGCTCAAGAACAAGAGAGAGAATGAGCAAGTGAGAATGAGCCTCTCTTTTGTCTTTCACCCTCTCATAATCCAAAACAATGATAACATATCATATCAATCAAGTGTTATGTGATGGTTTAAGCAACCATAGCCATATCATTTCATACACTCATTTTGCACAAAAGAGCAAGCAAGCAAAAGTCTTTGCCATGAAATGATAGCTATGGTTATCATGATGGTCAACTAGTCAAGCCTAGTCAACCGGTCAACAAAGTCAACAAAAGTCAACAAGTCAACAAAGTCAACAAGTCAACAACCATGTCACCATAATACTTAATTAATATAATTGTTAATCACATATCATATTCTCATTAGGGTTGAGCAAAAAGTCAATAGTCAACGGTCAACGGTCAACAGTCAACAACCCTAATGAGAATCCTCTGCCTCTGTCTCTCGGTCAACTGTGCATACACACCCGCATCCGCGTTCCGAGGAACACGAATACATACTGGATAAATCCAATCCCAAAAGGTACACTAGGATCTGGCTTAAACCAAAGCCCGCTAGTGTAAACTGTCCGGACACTGTACGTGCACAAGTGCACGGATGTGACCGAACCCTGTCGCAAAACCATGCGACCTGTCGCAAAACCATGCGACCTGTCGCAAAACCATGCGACCTCTACTCTTTTGCCTAAAGGAGAATAGCTTTCTGTGTGGGACTCTAAAGACTCGACACTACGCTGGCAGTGGGTTTAACCACAGACCGCAAGCGGCACTAGCTGTGCGTAACGGTCCCCAGGTAATGCCGACAAGAAGACTGACGAGGCAAAACCCATCTGAACTCCTACTGAGCCTGAATGTGACATTCTCCGTACAGTCCGGTCTGTTCGTCTGATACATCGCATGGCGGGCCTAGGGGGCGGTAAACGTCAGTCCCCCAATAGCGGTACAAGTCATGTCGGAGTGAAGCCTAAAACACCCTGAGATAACACTGGAAGCCTACCAGTATATCTCGTTTGCCCTGGCCAGGGACTACTCGTGTAATGGCTCTCCTAGACACAGCGCGATGTCAACCCCCAATACCGGGAGAGACGAATCCTGTCTAACCGTCACTGCCTCCAAGTGCTTCGGGACTGCACCCAACTACCACCTGTTTGCACGACTCCTTTGAGCCGTGGTAGGGTAGTAATCAAAGTACAGTGGGAACACACTCGAGGTGAAGTGACAGTGTCAAGTCAGCGGACTAAGATGTACTCATGTCACCTGGGAACAGATAACTGACGATAGGCATAATACCAACCGGTCAGTTCCCGACGAGTCCTGTCCAGTGTACTCGTAACCCAACGAGCACCCGCATACTATCTCAAGTACGACGTACCGACGGCGGTGGGACAGACCGTCTCCTACACTGGGATGAGAAGCGCATGCGCTAGTTTACTCCGGAGTATCGATGCCCTGTCTCGATAGTCCTGCGACTAGGGACCTGCATAAGGATGTGCTTATAGATTACCCAGCCCCACTAGTGTGACTGCCATCACAATGCTGGTAATCGAGCAAAGATCCTAAGGGCTCTACTAATGCGTATAGGTGATATAATAAAATAAACACATGTACACATTGAAGTAGAAACAAACCAAGTAGCATACTACTATTTTGAGCAAGATTGTATATACAAGGTGAATATCCCAAGCTTCCATTAAGTAATATACAAACTAGTATGATACAGTAATGGCCTCTAGGGCATATACACTAACAGTTGCTTGCCGCTCTCGTAGGCGTCTAGGGGTGTGGGTTTGGCTATTCATCGTGACCGTGGAATCCATATTTTATACTGGCTCGTATTGAAAACACGGATGTCCTAGTATATCCAATGTTTCATATGTTTTTTCTGCTGCGATATCTGTGATGTGATCATGTGATGTTCTGTGATAAATACTGTATATAGTATATATGATATATTATATAGACGTTACTTATGTTTTACACCCGCGCTAGCCCTGCCCCCCTCTGCCGTTAGTTACCTAACCTAACGGCGCACGAGGGGACATCGAGGCAAATGCGGATGGCATAAGTGTACGTCGTATTTATCTGTGATGTTTAGGTAACTTAAATGATGGGACTTCATTAATATGATTAATGAAAGAAAAAGAAACCTAAAGATGTTGTGGAATCGAATTTCAAAAATAAAACAGGTAGCTACAGTTATTTCTTTGCACAGCGGTATATATGATATATCCTGCACCTTATTCGATGAGGAAAGGGCCGAGATCCCTTCACCGGGAGTGACCCCTTTAGCAATAACTGGCAGATGCTACACACTCGGTTTGTCTTTTGATTGCTTCTATAGTTTCTGCTTTGCACAGTGATATATATGATATATCCCGCACCTCATTCGACGAGGAAAGGGCCGACGATCCCTTCACCGGGAGTGACCCCTTAAGCAAAACTAGAAAAGCCTAAAAAACACTCCATTTTAAAATCATTTGATTCTACAACGATATAAAGTTCATTACGCAAAAGGTTTTCTTAAAAACATGTCGTAGCCCTCCGTCATTTCAGATAAGTAATAGTTAGTATTCATGCTGCGTTTGTTGACTCAGTCAAGGCGTAGTGTGCGGTAGCTGATTAGTGCTTATCTGCAAAGCATATGATGCGATTGGATTAGGGTAGTCGTGCGGCCTTGTTGACTCAGTCAAGGGTCGTGCGGGTTTAATTCAATCGAGAAATGACGGGTTGAACTTTACTTGCGGTCTATGGTTTGTTGAGTCAGTCAAGGTCATAGATCGCTTGGGGCAAAATATTATCGGGAATTTCAAGTGTTGAAATTTGCAATGAGATTGCATAACTTCTATGAGATAGTTGGATCCCGATACCCGCTGCGAGTAAGAGTTACTCCTGGGAGAGTTTTACACATTACAATTAGCCGATCAAGTAGGTGTCTAGAAAGGTGTTAACGAGGTTACGCCTCTGGGAAAACGAGGTTTACATTAATTAGGTTCGTGCGAAAGCACGGGGGACCTCCCTCAAAGTACCGACACTGGCCTGGCTGAAAGATTGTCGAACTTGTATCGTGTAATTAATCCCGGCTAGTCTTTCCTTTTAGGGTTTGAAGGAAGATTTGATAAAAACAGTGGGAGCCATCCTGATTAGATAAAATAATAACCAATCTATTCTTGCAAGAGCGCACGCTGAGTGTTTTCTTCTCTCTCTCTCCAGGTAGCGACCATATCACGCCTTAATCAAGATAATAATACGGAATATTGACCGAACCCGCTTGTTATACTGAGCTGGGGAACGTTGGTCCCGCTCCAACTTATAATTGTTATAAGACAGAGCAGGAAATAGGGGAATACCAGATTTCCCGTGCCGCCCAAACGAAGAAAGTGCATGTTGATGCATCTTCTTCGGGTGTGTTCGTTACAAAAGAACTGTTTCTCTGTATCCTCTACGTCCTGGGTATTTGATACCGGATCAGGATCCCAGATATGTAATCTGTTACTTAGGGCTACAGAAAGGTAGAGAACTGAGAACGGGTGATAAGTTTCATGAGACAGAAAACGGTGCAAGTGTTGCAGCCAAATCTGTTGGTCACTGTCACCCTGTATACCAATACATTAATTCTGAACGAATGTTATTAGATACCGAACCTGATATACAAAATCATATCAGTCCCTTTATTAGTAAAGAAATGATAAAATTTTGTATTGTTGGCTAAAGTTTTGAACATTTCCTATATCAAAAGTTGATCGGTTCAGGCACGTTATCTAAAAGCATTGACGTTCTAAATCAAACTACAGTTCCTAGTATACAGAACACACACAAGAGGAAGAGTTCAGAACTGAACTTATTCCTTCTTGAGGTATTGTAGACTAGGTCATATCAATGCGACCCGACTGGCTAAAGTTACATATAGATGCATATTTAAATCAGTTTGAATTTACATCTTGTGAAACATTGCCAGTCATGTCACAAAGATTAGATGACCATAGCTCTGTTTATTGGAAACAGAGAAAGAGTTAGTGAACTCTTGGGATGATACATGTTGATGTATGAAGGTCCCCTGTCTATACATGCCAAGGCCGGTTCATTGTACTTCATTACATTCTCTGATAATCTCTCAAGATTCAGCCATATGTTCCTGTTGAAACATAAGTCCGAACCTTTTGAGATATTCACAGAATATAAGTTAGAAGTAGAGAACCAATACGGGTATAAGTATTATGTCCTTTGATGATATCAAGGAGGAGAATACTTGTGCATAGAATTCCTGGACTATTCTAAAGGAGAATGAGATTCTCTCTCAGCATTACTCCTCCGTATACACCATAGCACGATGGTATATCGGGGCGGAGCAATTGCACCCTATTCGATATGGTGCGCTCTATGATGAGTTCTACTGAGTTACTTGTTTCCTTTTGGGGGTTATGCACTTGAGAAGGTGCATACCAATTGAAATTAGGTTCGAATCAGATCACCACTCCATATGAGATATGGTATGGGAAGAGCCCATGTCTTAAGCTAGTTAAGATTTGGGGTTGACCGGCCTATGTCTAAAAGCAAAATCCGGACAAGCTCGAGGCAAGGTCTGTAATGTAGAACTGGAAAGGTTCCAGCTATACAAACTACAGCAGATGATTTGATACAACCAAAGGATTCAGTAGATACCAACGAATCTCAGCCTCTCCGCCGATCTAGTAGGGTTCCTCACCCACCCGAGAGATACTTCGGTTTCTCTATGACAGGGGGAGTGAGGATTGCATCATGAGATGATGACCCAACTAGTTTCGAGCAGGCCATCAGGAGTAGGACTCTGTAAGAATGGCTGGATGCTTAGCGATCTGAGATGGAATCCATGTACACCAACAAAGTATGGACCTTGGTTGCTATATCTGATGGGTTAAATCCCCATCAGGAGCAAGTATATCTTGAGAAGATTACTTGGTGTAGATGGAAAAGTTGAGACTTTCAAAGCTAGACTTGTTAATGGTTTTCATCATCGACCAGGCGTAGATAATGATGAAACCTTTTCCAGTGCCTATGCTTAAGTCCATCCGGATCCTACTTGCCACGGCTACATACCATGACTACAATATCTGGCGGTTGGGTGTCATGACTACTCTTCTAAATGATATTTTAGAAGAGAGAGTCTATAAGTACACAGTCAGAGGGCTTCGTAGACAGTGGGAGCAGCGGAAACGTATACAAGATGCTTTATAGGATAAAGCAGGCATCGCGGAGTTGGAACATCTGTTTTGATGTAGTAGTCAAATAGTTTGACTTCATCAAAATGGTAGATGAACCTTGTATATACAAAAAGGTAGTAGGGAGTATGGTGGTGATCCTCGTAGAGTACGTGGATGACATACTCTTGATAAGAAAGGAGTTTCCTATGCTACGCTCGGTCAATCTCCGCTTATCACAATGATTCTCCATAAAGGATCAAAGTGATACCTCCTAAATCCTGAGTTTTGATCTATGAGATAGATCTAAATGGATGTTAGGATTCTCACTAGATGTAGTGAGATGGTATCAATCGATCCTGGGGAGAATCACTGGAAGTGCTCCAGGGTGATAAGGACGACTGAATGTCAGGCATTGTCTTTACCCTCAGTGGAGGGACGGTATGTTGGAAGAGTTCCAAGCTAAATACCGTGGCTTACTAGACGATAAAGGCAGGATACATCGCTACTTAAGATGCTACCAAAGAGGAAGTCTGGATGTATATTAGTTCATAAGATGAACTTCGTTCCTCCCATTGTGAGACAATGGAGTTGTGGCTTATGCCTAGGAACGCCTGTCCCATCAGTGATCCAGACATATTCTAAGACAGTATCACCTGATTATGGAGAAGGTTGATCTCCAGGGTGATCGAGGTTAGGAGAACAGACTCAGAGGACAACACGGCGGATCCACTCACAAAGGCCTTTTCCCAGAGAGAGACTTTTATGGGATGGTTGAGTATGAGATACTACAACCACCGTAATCAGATGGCCTTAGTGAAAGTGGGTGATTGTTAGTTATATGTTTGCCCTAGAGGCCATTACTATACATAGGATGTATATTGTAGTGGATGCTTGGACATATATAGGGAGGACTTTCTTGCTCGACATGATAGTATGCTATCTGGTTTCTCTTTACCTTAACGTGTACACTGATTGTCTCTCTGTTACATGTTGGAAAAGCCCTTAGGATGTGTACTTAACTACCTGGACTATGATGCGGATCATACTAGTGGGGACATAGTAGTCCATAAGTACATCCTTCAAGGTCCCTAGTCGTGGGTGTATCGAGACGGGGCATCGATATACCAGAGTAGACTAGCGTATACCTTCTCGACCCATACAGATGGGCGATGGATGATTCCATATCGATTGGTGTTTGACATCAGAGATGATATACGGGTGCTCAGTGGAGACTGGGTACACTGGACGGACTCGCAGAGAACTCCCAAATGGTATTATACCTTACGTCAGATGGCAGTTCTCTGGTGACACTGGTACAGGTTAGTCTGTAGACCCGAGATCATCATAGAGTCTTGTGTGATTCCCACTGTGCTTTGATTTCCACCTTACCATGTCCAAGAGGGCGTGCAAAACAGTGGTTTTAGGGTACAGTCCCGATTCACATGGAGGCAATGAGCGATAGGAGGGGATTCGTCTCTCCCGGTATAGGGAGTTGATGTTGCGCTGTGTTCGATTGGCTATAACCGGAAATCCCTGGCCAGGGTTGCTGAGATTTACTGGTAAGTGTTACCAGTAGTTTCTTGAACTGCTATAGACCTCATATCGACACGACTTATCGAGCTACTGGGTCTGACGTTTACCACCCCTAGACGAGATATGCGACATATCAGACGAACAGACCGGACTGTACGGTAAGTGTTACTGGTTGGATTCACAGGAGTGTGAGCGGGCTTGCTTGTTGATCTTCTGATCGCTCAATACCCGGGTGGCCGTTACATTTAGCAGACCGCTTGCGGCTTGTGGGTGTTTGATATGATCATCACCTGCTGCCGGCGTATTGACGAGTCTTTAGAGTCCTACACAGAGGTTTCCTGGCTCAAGCGAAACGAAATAGGAGCGCATATGAGATATGTGCGGGACCGAGAATAATAACAGTATGTGATACTGTATTCTATTCTCGCGATTTGTATCATTGGACGGTTATATATGATATAGCCGGGCTACCGAATCAAGTGTTGATTCGATACATTGATACACTTTATATTAGTCGGTTATATACGATATGACCGGATCATTAAATCAAGTGTTGATTTAATGATTTGATGTATAATTATATATTTGATATATTACTTTACATTAACTAGTATTTGTTCACTTAAGATTGATTTTCTCACTTGATGTGCACAAGTAGTATATGTGATATATTTTTGTGCACTTGATTGTATCATGTTTGATGATACATGCAAACTTGGGTGTGTTTGCTTTTAAACCATGATTTAGGTTAATGGTTAGGGTTTTAAATGTTTTATTTATTTTCTTTATGCATTTATTTTTTTAAGGGCAAGAAAGAAAATGGTTGCTTCTTTTGGTTTTTTGTTGAAGCTTCATGAAGCTTTGAAAGCTTAACCATTTTGTTTCTTTCCTTAACCCTAACCATTTACTTAAACCCTAGTTAATTCTCTACACTTATTAAACTAACCCATGGTTGCTATATGATAAGATCACTTGATTTATTATAATTAATCAATTGATTTTATTATGCTTATCATATTCTTCTTCTTCTTCATCTTCATCTTCTTCAAGAAGAAGAAACCATGCTTCCTCCAATGGTGCCATGATCAAATGAGTGAGAAATCCAATTCTAAAGTGAACCTACTTCCTATTTCTTCATCCTCTACCACTTGCCATGTAGTATAGGGTGTTTTCTTCACAAGTTTCATGACTTGGTGAAGATGGAGCTCGAGTTAGAGTCGCCTCGACGTAGATCATCTTCAGCATCGAACTCAACGACCTAGCCCGATCTTTTCTCCGATGAAACCACCGCGAGAGTCCAGGATTCCGATCGTTCCAGTGGAGGGACGTCATCACGGAGCCGAGGAAGTGGAGGACCGGATCTACAAAGGTTGTATTTCCGTTCACTTAGTGTAAATGTGATTTACTTTCATTCGTTTTCTCCTAATCTCTGGTTAACGATCGCATTAGGGTTTCTCGGCACCGGAAAAATTTGAATTTGGCATGGTTGATGCCTTGTGGAACCTCATTAGTGTGCCTAGGAACCCGACAACGTAAACTTATGCCCAAGGGGTCACTCCCGGTGAAGGGATCTCGGCCCTTGCCTCGTCGAATGAGGTGCGGGATATTCTAACTGAATATCACTATGCAAAACAAAAGTAAACATCTTTGTAATAACTCTTTTTTAAAATTTGTTCCAACATCATCAAATATAGGTTTGTTATATCCTTGCATAGATAAGAATCAATGCAGTCCCATCAATCAATCACACCAGAAAAGAACAAAAATAAAATGTACGTATATGCCATCCGCGTTGTTGGGGTAAAAATTTACACCCCGGTTGACCAAGTCAAAATCAAAGTCAACCCCAAGCCAAGTGGGCCCAAGCCCAGATCCAGTAGGCCCATGCCCAGGTCGAGCCCGAACATGAAGCGGCCGGCCTCCTCCTATGCCAAGATAAAAATTTTGTAATAAATAATTTTGTTGTATTTCTTTTATTTTATTTTATGGACGAATGTAAGAAAAATAGGCATAAAGCCAAATTTTTGTAAAGCCCATGGCTTATGTGCAAAAAGAAATGGCACATGAGCCATGGGATAGGCAAAATGCCATTTTGTGAAGCCCAAGGGGCTATGTGTAAAATGTATGGCCTATAAAGGCAAGGATAATGAAATATCCCAATAACTTTTTCTCTCTCCAGAAATTTCTAGATCTGAGATCTCTTTCTCCTTCTTCAAGGTTCTAAGACCTTCTTCTTTTTCTTGAATTAAATCAAGAGTTCTACTCTCCTTTTTATAAAACAAATTAGTTTCTCACCACAAAACCCATCAAGGGGAACTCAGATCTTCCATTAAATCTCAAAAGGAAGAGATTTTTAAAAATCCCACATCTCTTGATCTTCAAGATCCAGCTAACAGAGGAGGAAGAAGGAGCACCCCTTTCACTAAACCCAACAAAAAAAAACACTCAGGAGTCTAACTCCTCTTTGATTTCTCTTCAGAGAAATCTTTTTAGGCTAAAAGCCTCTTGTGCCTCTCCGGCGCGCAGCGCAAGTGCACAAGGCGCCAGCGTGCCGACACGTGGCGCGCTCGCTTGCTCACCTGCGCAAGTGCGCAAGGCGCCCGCGTGCCGACACGTAGCGCGCGCGCTTGCGCACCTGCGCAAGTGCGCAAGGCGCCCGCGTGCCGACACGTTGCGCGTGCACCTGCGCAAGTGCGCAAGGCGTCCGCGTGCCGACACGTGGCGCGCGCGCTTGCGCACCTGCGCAAGTGCGCAAGGCGCCCGCGTGACGACACGTGGCGCGCGCGCTTGCGCACCTGCGCATCCCTTGGATGTCTTTTCTCCCTCCTTTTGTGTACATACATACATATATACATATGTATACAAATTTATACATACACGTACTCCACGACACTGTCCCTGTTAGAAAAAAATTTCTAACGGGGCGCTGCCCCGCACCCCGCAAGGGGGCTGCTAGCCCCCTTGACCCCCAGCCCGCTATCCGGGTAGCGGGACCCCCGTAAAAACTCTGCGTGGCTCCCGATATATCCAAAACCCCCTTTCAAAACACACGCACACTGCACATTGAGTTCGCATGACCAGTTTAACCCGTTAATCGGAGGTTCCCTCGCCCCAAAGGCAATGGGTAATTAACGGCAGCTTAGTCCACGGCTGCCGGAGATTCGGATCCCCACAATCATTAAACCCCTGGCCTACCCTAGGCAGGGGGAATCTGTAGTACGCCTGACAAGCGCTCGCGTATTCCCATCTCAATGGGGTGACGAAAAACACCCTACAGATTCTGGCACGCCCGGTGGGACCAATCTCTCCTCCCATATTTCGGGTTAAACGTTCATGCGAACTCAATCAATATACATATCGATTGCTTATACTGAAATGATGTTTTTTTTCCGTGCAGCAATCAACCTTCGACAACAATGTCTTCCCAGACGAATTCAACTTCCAAAGCAACCCCGATTCTGTACGTGGTCAAGATCAACGCTCGTGTGGTTCTCCCCGCAAGCCTCAGTCGACAGTGGGAGGAACCGCCCCGCCAGTTCGGCTCCGTCATCATCTACCCTGCCGGAAGCGCTCATCTGGCGGAGATCCCGGCGGAACAGGTGGCGAAGCCGGTCTCAAGGGGAAAGAGGCCGAATGTCGTGATCGCCAAGGCACCACAACCGAAACTCAAGACGCTATCTGAACAACTCCCTGGCGCTCTAGCTGGGGGCAAGACTTCCGATGCGAAGGGCAACATCAAATGTCGCGGACGAGCTCAGGCGATGACTCTAACAAATGCACAATCAGGCGTATCTCTAAGGCCCTCCATCAACCGGTCTGCGGCATCTTCCCAAAAAGTCGAAGTCCGCCAGGTGCTTAGAATAGAAAAGTTAAGGCAGAAGCGGCTCAGGTATCGAGCCAACAGGAGGGCCAAGGCTTCGGCCAAATGGAATCGTGTGAAGTTCCAAGTGCAGGGTTGCTCGGCGACGACGGCCGAGTCGGACGTAAGAATCAGCAATTCCTTCGAGCCTCTGAAGTGGGTTCAGAAAAACGCCATGACCGCCAGAATCAAGAAGACAGCGGTCCGAACAGTGCCACAAAGAGACGTGTCCCGGCCCCAACAGAAAAAGTATGACACTGTCTCTTCAAGAGTCTATCAAGCACTCTGTGCCGCACGAAAGCAGCGGGGCAAACCCAGAAAAGAAGCGCCAGCACCATTCAAGAACCTGGTTAGGCCAGCCACCTTCAATCGACTACCAGCTAACGAAACAAGGGGGTCAAGACAGCAATCCGTGAAATCAGCTGCCAATAAAAGAAAGACGGACGGATATATCATCCATACGGTCTATATGGCGGGCGGGCGCCCCAGCGACAACCTTCGCAGCAAAAGCAAGGATGGGGTCACCACATCCCAAGCTCAATCTAGCCTGAATGTGGTTGCCGCTGCCCAAGAACAGCCGCCCCCGCTGGATGAAGAAAACCCTCTCGATGAGGATGATAGGCAGAAAGACCCCTCGGTCCATGCAGAGTCAAGCTCAGACAGCGAGGAAGAGCCGACTTTCCGCCCCAGGACCGCAGAGCAAGAGCTGCTTCAAGAGCTTCGAAAACAGCTCAGGAGCAAGGATAAAGAGATGGCCAAGCTCTATTCGAAAATTGACAACTTAACGAACGTGGTGATGCAGCTTACGGCTCAAATTGCTCGAGCGCCTCCCAATCAGGCATAAGCCGCTACTAATCAGCCGGGTGACGACAATCCGAGGCAGCCAATGCCTGTTCCTTTGGGACCAAGACTGGTCGAGCCAAATGAAAGCCGGCTACATTCCGCTTCTGGGGACGCCGTGGCCCCAGATAGCACTATCCCGCTAACACAGGATCGGATAATGGATTTGGTCACCAGCAAGGTTAAAACATTGGTGGCCGAAGCTGAAGCTCAGAAAGAAATCGGCAGTAGTGGGCGGCCATATCCCGCGCAGTACGATCTGATTGAGTTCCCAAGCGGCTACGTCATTCCTAAGTTCGGGAGATTTGATGGAACGGGGAATGCAAACCAGCACGTCGCCCACTTCAAAGCATCATGCGGAAATACAGGGGGCAACGATGTGCTCCTTCTTCGTCAGTTTGTCAACAGCCTGACCGGTGTCGCTTTCGACTGGTATGCAAGTATACCGGACGGGTCCGTCATTACCTTTGCCCAAATGGAGTCTCTGTTCCGGCAAAGATTCATGAGCGTCAGTGATAAAATCTCCATTGCCGACCTTGTGAGGACCAAGCCGGGGAAGAATGAAAGCAACACTGACTTTATCGCCCGATGGCGTAATCTCACGGTCAAATGCGAACCGCCGCTGGAGCAGGACCAGTCCGTCAGCCTTCTTATTGGGAACCTCAGCAATTGGATGGTCCCCTTCTTGTGTACAGCGGGCTTCAAGACGTTTCAGGAGCTAACCAAGAAAGTCCAAATGCTGGAACGCTCGAAGCAAGAGTCCCCGCCAGACTCTCAGAGAGACAAAACCTGGAAAAGCAAGCGGGACGACAACCGTAGAAGCGGGAGTTCCAGCAGTACCAATGTCTTCAATGCCTCCGACAATGAAGAAAAGCGAAGGGCGGGCGAATCCAAAACCAACCGGTCTCGAAAGCCATTGCTGGGAGGAGATGGGCCTTCCCTAGAGGAGAAGAAGAACAAGGTTTACTCTTTCAGAAGGGACAAGGTCCGTAAGATATTTAAAGATGCCTTGAACAACGGCCTACAATTGCCGGAGTCGAAAAGACCCCAAGAAGCAAAAATGACCGACAATCCCCTGTATTGCCCGTACCACCGAGTAGTGAGCCATGCGATCGAGGATTGCTATATCTTCAAGGACTGGGTCGAGAAGCAGTACAAG
This sequence comes from Agapanthus africanus, assembly GCA_030015575.1. NCBI lineage: Eukaryota > Viridiplantae > Streptophyta > Magnoliopsida > Asparagales > Amaryllidaceae > Agapanthus > Agapanthus africanus. Next base: position 329,000,260 of record CM057345.1, on the reverse strand, counting down.
GCTGGAGAGATCGAGCTGTCCAAAAGCGTGTTGGTGAACAATCAAGTTGCAACCGCCAACTTTATACAGACAGAAGTTGAAGCCTTCTGGGAGCAGACAGCTGAACCTGCTACCCTGATAAACGAAACTGACTCATCGCGGCCTCCGTGGAGTACGCACATATCTAATAAGACGAAGAAGATGATAAAGCTACTTCAGAAAGAACCCAGGACGGAATGGGAAGGGCAGAAGAAGCCTACCAGTCCAGCTGCCAATGCAGCTCTATCACGCTCAAAATCCAAGAAGCTCAAGAAGAAGAAAAGTGCAGCTCGGCGCGAAAAAGAGTCTGCAGGGAGATCGACCATTCAAAAGTATATCGATTCCCTCGAAGAATATGAGCAAAAGGAAAGAACATTGATTCAATTGAAGGAGTTCTCCCCTGTACAAGCGGCTGAAATTCTGGAGGAGTTAGAAGAAGACTCCAATGAAGAAATTCCAGTGGTGACCTGCTACGCCATCCATCTTGGCAGCGACTCTGAGGATGATCTCTGTTTTCCGGAAGAGGACGAGGAGCTCACCACAAAGGCCAATCAAATCCAGCTCAGAAGCGGCAGGGCTCTACCACAAAATCAGGGCAACGCCCCAAAAGGGAAGGAAAAACAAGTCGCTAATGAAGAAGATGGCAGAGAACCGGCTTATGAAAACATAAGTCCTTCCTCGGTGGACTATAATGTCTTGGCGCATCTCCGGAAGCTTCCGTCTCTCCTGAGCATCTACGACGCCTTGGTCCTATCTAAGGAGCTTAGAGATGTTCTCATCCATGCTCTGCAAAACCCCGAGCGGTATCAGGCTCACTTTACGGAAATTAACATGAAAGAAGCCCAGCATGCTTTGTATGCCGCCGCAGTCACATTTAAGGATGAAGACTTGCTACTGGGAACGGCTGAGCATAATCGGCCGCTTTACGTGACCGGGTACAGCGACGGAGATCGAATTAATCGCATATTGATTGATCCGGGGTCCTCAGTGAACATCATGAACTTGCGAACTCTGAAGAGTTTGTCAATGGACGTCCGACACCTGTCAAGGGAAAGGATTGTCATTCAAGGCTTCAACCAAAATTGCCAGCAAGTTCTGGGGTCTATAGCTCTGCCAATCAAATTTGGGGATCTGCAAACTGAAGCTAAGGTATACGTGATCGACGCCGACACGTCTTATAAGATTCTCTTGGGGCGGCCGTGGCTCCACGATTACGGCATCATTCCGTCAACTCTCCATCAATGCATGAAGTACACTAAAAATGGCGAAGAAAGACGCATTGACGGAGACATCCAGCCGTTCGGTGTACATGAAGTCCGATATGAAGATTCTCGGTACTTTACGAACCACCAAAATGCTAAGCCACAACTGACTGAGGATAGAACGGCCCCAAGCCTCAAAAGCAAATCCGCGCCGGCTATCACTTTCAAAAGCAAAAATACCCAAGTGCGCCCGCATTTCGGCAGCGACTCTGATGAGTCCGACGCTGGAAGCCCGTCCTTCCGCAAAACTCGCCCTCATTTCGGCAGCGATACGGACGAATCTGTTACTGAAGGCCCATCTAGCAGCAAAGTCCGCCCTCATCTTGGCAGTGACACTGAAGAGTCAGAGGAGGAGGACCTGTCGTGCAACAGCGGTGCAGAGTGGACCCCCACGCAACAAGCGAAACTACGAGAGACCTTCGAAGTTGCAGAAGGGTCCCTAGCCGTTACAAGGGTACCAGAGCAAATGTGCAAAGAGCTCGATGCATTATCAATCTCCACCGTGGACCAGCTGAAAACTTTCTACGTTCCCGGGAGGAAAAGTGGACAGAAGGGCATCTTGTTTTATGGGTCAAACCCCGTTGTGCACCCGGACGACCTTTCTGTCGCGTGCCTTCCCTATGAGAGAGGCATAAGAGCCGTCCTCAATCCCAGATACTATGCGCCCGAGATGCGGGAATACTTTAAGAAGTGCGGATGCCGGTTATATCAAACGGAGTCCGAAGCAAAGTTTTACGAAGGGCTATGGTATCCGCCCCAGGTCCGAGCACTCATCGATGGACGGATTCCAGATAGACGGGGCATAGGCTACATTCAACCTGATTCCAGAGCGTGCTACATGATCCATGTTGGTGAAGCTGGCGAAAGATCAAATGATGACGACGAGATAGCCGAGCCAGAAGAAGCTCCTCAAGAGCTCGAAGATGGAGGACAAGCAACCTTTGACGAGCTAACCGAGATTGACTTAGGAACGCCCGATAATCCAAGGCCGACCTACATCAGCTCACTCTTGTCGGAGGAAATGAAAGAGCAGATAATTGCCCTGCTGCGTGAGTTCGTCGACTGCTTCGCGTGGACGTACAAAGAAATGCCTGGCCTTTCCCCTGAGGTAGCCGTGCATAAGCTGGCTATATCTCCTGATGCTAAGCCAGTCAAACAAGCTCCTCGAAGAATGAGAAGGGAGTTGGAAGAAAAGGTCATCGAGGAAACCAAGAAACTCATCGATGCCGGCTTCATCAGGGAAGAGAAATATGCGGACTGGATCGCATGCATAGTCCCAGTCAAGAAGAAAAATGGGCAGATCCGAGTCTGTGTCGATTTCAGGGATCTCAATAAGGCATGTCCTAAAGATGACTTCCCGCTACCGGTCATGGAAATGATGGTCGATGACACCTCAAATTATGAACTGTTCACCTTTATGGACGGCTCGTCTGGATATAATCAGATCAAGATGTCGCCTGAGGATGAGAAGCACACAGCATTTCGAACCCCGATCGGAATATATTGCTACAAGGTAATGCCATTCGGACTGAAGAACGCAGGTGCTACATATCAAAGGGCAATGACTAATATCTTTGATGACCTAATCCATAAAGTCGTCGAATGCTATGTTGATGATCTGGTCATCAAAACTAAAGCCAAGGCCGACCACATCCAAGATCTTAGGACCGTTCTCACCAGACTGAGGGAATACGATCTGAAGATGAATCCTCTGAAATGTGCTTTCGGCGTGTCATCGGGAAAATTTCTGGGCTTCATAGTCCGACATCGAGGGATCGAAGTTGACCCATCAAAGATAAAGGCCATCATGGAGATGCCCCCTCCGAAGAGTCTGACGCAGCTAAGATCTTTTCAAGGCAAGCTTCCTTATATACGGAGGTTTATCTCAAATTTATCAGGGAGATGTAGGCCCTTCTCAAAACTCATGAAGAAAGGAGCTCCTTTTATCTGGGATGCCGAATGTCAAGCAGCGTTCGAAAGCATCAAAGAATACTTGTTGCACCCTCCAGTGCTGGCCGCTCCCATTCCAAATAAACCGCTGATTCTCTACACTGCCGCGCTGGACGAGTCACTCGGTGCGCTCCTTGCCCAGAATAACGAGGAAGGAAAAGAAAATGCCCTCTACTACCTCAGTCGAACTCTAGTCGGGGCGGAACACAACTACTCCCCAATCGAAAAGCAATGCCTGGCTCTGATATTTGCTGTGAAGAAGCTGAGGCACTATCTGCTGGCTCATCGGGTTATGCTGATCTCCAAGGTCGACCCGCTCAAACACTTGATGACCAAAGCAAGCCTAGCCGGCAGAATGGCAAGATGGGCTGTCATGCTACTTGAGTTTGACATAGTTTATACTCATCAAAAAGCAGTAAAAGGGCAAGCTCTTGCAGACTTTCTCGCTGCTCATCCCATAGCAGAAGGGTCGCCGCTAAATTGTGAGTTACCCGATGAACAAGTGCTGCACCTCGAGGAAGATGAGCCATGTTGGGAGCTCTACTTCGATGGAGCCTCGTCAATAAGGACCTCCAGTAAATCAAGCGTCCCGGAGATAAAAGCAGGGATAGGATTGGTGTTTATCACACCATCAATGGGAACCCTACGGCGTTCTTTTGCTCTCACCGAGCCTCGGACAAACAATGAAGCTGAGTATGAAGCTCTGATAGCTGGTTTGGAGCTTGCCGTAGAAATGGAAATCCGTCGGCTACGAGTCTACGGTGACTCCCAGCTTGTCGTCAACCAAGTAAGCGGCGACTATAAGATATACAAACCCGAGTTAGCTCGGTACAGAGGTCGAGTGGTGGAACTCATGAAACGGTTCACTCATATTGAACTAACGAGAGTCCCTAGAGCGTTGAACGGAAAGGCTGATGTACTCGCTCGCTTGGCCAAGGAGCTGGCTGATCCTGACATGGACGAAATTCTGATCACAGTCAGGAGCCGGCAAATTCTACCCCCGGTCTCTCTGCGAGAAGAGGAAAGCGCGGAACAGAAGAGCAGTCCTGTGGAAGAAGCTTCGATCATCCAAGACGAGCCCGATTGGAGAAAACCCTTCATAGAGTACCTCCGATACGACAAGCTGCCCGAAGAAAAATCTGCGAGGATTCAGCTGAAGAAGAGAGCTCTCCGATACGTGTTTGTAAATGACACGCTATACCGCAGGTCATATGACCAACTCTGGCTCAGGTGCCTGTCATCGGCCGAAGCCCAAAAAGTCATGAAAGAAGTTCACTCAGGCGTTTGCGGTGCTCACCAATCTGGCCCCAAGATGCGACTGCAAATTAAACGGCTTGGGTATTACTGGCCCACCATGATACGGGATTGCAGAGAGCATTCAAAGAAATGTTATATCTGCCAAATCCATGGTGATTTCATTCACAAGCATCCCAATCCGCTGCATCCTACGGTGGCGTCGTGGCCCTTCGAAGTCTGGGGCACCGACATTGTTGGTCCAATTGATCCTCCGTCATCTAAAGGCCACCGGTTCATACTGGCCGCGACAGACTACTTCTCCAGATGGGCTGAAGCTGTCCCGCTAAAAGAAGTCAAGACAAAGGATATTCTGACATTCTTCCAGCATAATATTCTATACCGCTTCGGTACACCAAGAAGAATCATTTCTGACAACGGGCCTTTTTTCAAGAGCTTCGATGTCTCAAGGTTCGCTACTCAGCACAAGATAGACTGGAGATATTCCTCCATCTATAATCCAAGAGCCAATGGGCTAGCCGAAGCCTTCAATAAGACTCTATGCAAGCTCCTCAGAAAAAATGCTTCAGCTAACAAGAGAGACTGGAATCTCAAGCTTCACGAGGCATTGTGGGCATATCGTACCACGCACCGTACTCCAACTCAGTCCACTCCATACTCATTGCTCTTCGGAGTGGAGGCGGTCCTCCCCCTCGAAGTCGAAGTTCCAAGCTTAAAAATGGCCGCTCAGCATGAGTTGACAGAAGAGGAACACGTGCTCCTTCGACTTGAAGAACTCGATGCCCTCGAAGAAAAGAGGCTCGCGGTGCAGCAAAACCTGGAGCTATACCGAGCCCAAATGTCACGGGCCTATGACAAGATAACTCGTCTCCGTGCTTTCAAGAAAGGTGAATTGGTGTTGGTCCTCAAAAGACCGATCATCCTCAATCGACATGCCAAGGGAAAATTCGAGCCAAACTGGGAAGGACCATACGTCATTGAGAAAGTGTTCGACGGAGGATCCTACCAACTAATAAGTGCAGAGGGAGAAAGGCCCATGCCACCCATCAATGGACGATATCTCAAGAAATACTACACATGAATGCTCCAAGTCGCAGGCGAATTGAGCACATCAGCCCTACGGTCTGGATCAGACATCCTGCAAAACCGTATACAATCCACGGGCGTAAATAACCCCTATTTCTCCCAAATCCTGCCGGTGAGACTACTTTAAAGTCCCACCAGCGGCCCAAAAAAAAAAAAAAAAAAAAAAAAAGAAGAAGAAATAAACGGTATGTCCACAAGCAAAACGGGCACGGATGAAAACCCGAAAGGGCTCCGTGAGTAAAAACAGCAGGACTACCGGCGAGTCTGTGAAAACCCGAAAGGGGCGCAAACTCGTGAAAAGAGATGAAATACACTCGCAAAGTCCTCTCGACCTTGTGAGGAGAAAACCCCTGCGTGAGATCCTTACGACTCACAAAGGAGCAACACACTTAGGAATCCTCACGATCCCTAAGGAGAAAATACACCTGCGGGATCCTTACGACTCGTAGGGAGAAAATGCTTTTATGGGACCCTCACGGCCCATAAAATTGAAAAGCCTTAGGTGATAGGGACCCAAACCTGTCTCCTAAGCCATCGTTCCCCAACGGGCAACGGCAAATGATGATTCGCTCCTGGCATTTCGCTTCAGTGTTAGCGGTGCTGATGCCGACCAAAAACCCAAATCCCAAGTCCTCCCGAGGCAAATGATGAGTTGCTCCTGGCATTATTCCAGTGCAGCAATACTGATGCCAAACAAGATCCAAATTCCAAGTCCCCAAACGGCGAATGATGAGTCGCTCCTGGTACCATATTCCAGTGTAGCGATGCAGACGCCAACCAAATTCCAAATCCCATACCCCAACGGCGAATGATGAGTCGCTCTTGGTACCATATTCCAGTGCAGCGATGCAGACGCCGACAAAGTCCCAAAATTTTTTTCGGCCCTACGGTGTGGATCATACATCCTGCAAAACCGTATACAATCCATGGGCGTAAAACAATCCCAATTTCTCCCAAATCCTCTCAGGGCAAATGATGAGTTGCTCCTGGCATTATTCCAGTGCAGCAATGCAGATGCCAAACAAAAACCAAAATCCCAAAATCCTCTCCATGACAGATGATGATTCGCTCCTGGTACCATATTCCAGTATAGCGATGCTGATGTCAACCCAAATCAAAATCAACAAGTCAACTTCCACTCCGACGCCACAGAAAGCGGAGCAAGTCAGAATCCAATCTCGACACCGCAAGAAGCGGAGCAAGTCAAGTCTGCCCCTGACATTGCAAGAAGCAGAGCAAGTCAAATCAAGCATCGACCGTCCACGTCGCTAAAATGGCAGAACCGACCGTCCACGTCGCAAAAAGGGCAGAATCGACCGTCCACGTCGCTAAAAGGGCAGCATCGACCGTCCACGTCGCTAAAAGGGCAGAACCGACCGTCCACGTCGTAAAAAGGGCAGAATCGACCGTCCACGTCGCTAAAAGGGCAGCATCGACCGTCCACGTCGCTAAAAGGGCAGAACCGACCGTCCACGTCGCAAAAAGGGCAGCATCGACCGTCCACGTCACTAAAAGGGCAGAACCGACCGTCCACGTCGCAAAAAGGGCAGAACCGACCGTCCACGTCGCAAAAAGGGCAGAACCGACCGTCCACGTCGCTAAAAGGGCAGCATCGACCGTCCACGTCGCTAAAAGGGCAGCACCGACCGTCCACGTCGCTAAAAGGGCAGCATCGACCGTCCACGTCGCTAAAAGGGCAGCAACGACCGTCCAAGTCGCAAAAAGGGCAGCACCGACCGTCCAAGTCGCAAAAAGGGCAGCGCAGGATTCCTACAAAGCGGGAACCAGATAACTCCGGGCCAGGGAAAACGTCTATCACGGAAACTCCGTCTCGGAGACATATCAAGCAACGACCGTCCATGTCGTAAAAAGGGCAGTGCCAGCTTCCCAAAAAAACGGGAACCAAACCGAGTCGCCTCCACGTGAAAGAAGATCCATCAATTTCATGCACACGACCCACATATGTGGTGTGCATTTATTGATGGGGGGGCAATTTGTTGGGGTAAAAATTTACACCCCGGTTGACCAAGTCAAAATCAAAGTCAACCCCAAGCCAAGTGGGCCCAAGCCCAGATCCAGTAGGCCCATGCCCGGGTCGAGCCCGAACATGAAGCGGCCGGCCTCCCCCCATGCCAAGATAAAAATTTTGTAATAAATAATTTTGTTGTATTTCTTTTATTTTATTTTATGGACAAATGTAAGAAAAATAGGCATAAAGCCAAATTTTTGTAAAGCCCATGGCTTATGTGCAAAAAGAAATGGCACATGAGCCATGGGATAGGCAAAATGCCATTTTGTGAAGCCCAAGGGGCTATGTGTAAAATGTATGGCCTATAAAGGCAAGGATAATGAAATATCCCAATAACTTTTTCTCTCTCCAGAAATTTCTAGATCTGAGATTTCTTTCTCCTTCTTCAAGGTTCCAAGACCTTCTTCTTTTTCTTGAATTAAATCAAGAGTTCTACTCTCCTTTTTATAAAACAAATTAGTTTCTCACCACAAAACCCATCAAGGGGAACTCAGATCTTCCATTAAATCTCAAAAGGAAGAGATTTTTAAAAATCCCACATCTCTTGATCTTCAAGATCCAGCTAACAGAGGAGGAAGAAGGAGCACCCCTTTCACTAAACCCAACAAAAAAAAAACACTCAGGAGTCTAACTCCTCTTTGATTTCTCTTCAGAGAAATCTTTTTAGGCTAAAAGCCTCTTGTGCCTCTCCGGCGCGCAGCGCAAGTGCGCAAGGCGCCAGCGTGCCGACACGTGGCGCGCTCGCTTGCGCACCTGCGCAAGTGCGCAAGGCGCCCGCGTGCCGACACGTGGCGCGCGCGCTTGCGCACCTGCGCAAGTGCGCAAGGCGCCCGCGTGCCGACACGTGGCGCGTGCACCTGCGCAAGTGCGCAAGGCGTCCGCGTGCCGACACGTGGCGCGCGCGCTTGCGCACCTGCGCAAGTGCGCAAGGCGCCCGCGTGCCGACACGTGGCGCGCGCGCTTGCGCACCTGCGCATCCCTTGGATGTCTTTTCTCCCTCCTTTTGTGTACATACATACATATATACATATGTATACAAATTTATACATACACGTACTCCACGACACTGTCCCTGTTAGAAAAAAATTTCTAACGGGGCGCTGCCCCGCACCCCGCAAGGGGGCTTCTAGCCCCCTTGACCCCCAGCCCGCTATCCGGGTAGCGGGACCCCCGTAAAAACTCTGCGTGGCTCCCGATATATCCAAAACCCCCTTTCAAAACACACGCACACTGCACATTGAGTTCGCATGACCAGTTTAACCCGTTAATCGGAGGTTCCCTCGCCCCAAAGGCAATGGGTAATTAACGGCAGCTTAGTCCGCGGCTGCCGGAGATTCGGATCCCCACAATCATTAAACCCCCGGCCTACCCTAGGCAGGGGGAATCTGTAGTACGCCTGACAAGCGCTCGCGTATTCCCATCTCAATGGGGTGACGAAAAACACCCTACACGCGTTCGTCACTGGGTCCCGTCATCACCGGTTAGGTTACTTAACTAACGACAGAGCGGGGGCTGGACTAGCGCGGGTGTAAAACATATACAACATCTAATAGTATATATACCAATATACAATAATTTCTCCAAGCGTGATAATATGCAACATTACAGAAAAGTAATAAGCATCACAGAACAATACAGATAATCTGGGATCCCCGGATTTCACAGAGCCGCTGCTGAAACCCGACGTTCCCCTGGTCGTGTGGATAGCCTATGCAATGAAACCTAGACCCTTACGGGTGCTGCAAGTTACCTGCTAAAACCTGAACCGAGGTAGTCCCCCACAGCATAGTGAATGGAACACCCGGCACTTCACGGAATCCGGTAAATTGAGCACCCCTCCTTGGGTCAACCTGTTCCCCCTACGAGTGCGGCGAATAGTCTGCCAATTCTAGAGTGAGGTCCCTCTGCCTCTCAAAGCCATGAGATACGGACCCGTTGCCCTCCAGAACCCGGCTATCCGTGCACTCCGTCGCAGGGCAAACCTAGTGCAGAAATCAAAATATGTACAACGGGTACATCGACCACAGCCCGGTCGTGCCCTAAAAGAATATTATACAAACAGGCAGAGATGACAGTCCACATGTTGGACGTTCGCCCCGAAATATCAAATGTACAAATAAATCAAAACTGCACTACCATTGCATACTGCTATCCACCACGACATATCCGCAACAATACAGCACAACACAGAACATCAACGCGAATGTCACGTTCGCAAACTCATCTAAAAGAACTATAGCAATCAGACGCGGTTTACCGATCAAATGACATTCCCGGTCGGAGATATAATGTAAATACTGCATACTAACAAATTTAAAATTTCAATCGACAAAACTTCCCGAAGTGGGCCCCACGTACATCTGCTCTACAGTAACAAAAACAGGGCCCAAAAGAATAGTACAAAAAAATCACAATTTCCTATTTGAAGCTCTATGGAAAATTTGGCGCACTGTTCCCACATACAGGCCGCGGTTCCGCGGTCAAACCCTAGCTTTGACCGCAGATCCGCGGCGGTACTGTGGGATCACGTGCCCAAAATTTTCCAGAATTCTTTAAAAACCCTGCACGCTTTTCTGTGATATGCAAAATTATTTTTAGGCCCTTTACAAAATCGACAGAAACTTGTGGGCAGAAAATTGTGATTTCAGAAAATCCGTTCGATCGATCTTTTAAACGCGTTAGCACAAGTTAGTATAGCTTAATGGTGAGGCTCTGATACCACTGTAAGTCCATGACAGCGCCCCGGCCGTCTAACAGATGCCAAATGCGGAACAAAAACTTTTTACAACTGGCGCTATCGCGTACTATAATCCGGATCTGCCATTAAAGCTAAACTAACAAACTACAAAGTGAGTAGAAGAGTTATACCGAACGATCCGAGTCCTTCGGTCTTCAACCATCATCCTACGCTTTGTTGCGGCAGCTCCGATCTCCTGAATCTCCAGTCTCGTCGTCCAGGTGGCACCACGTCGACGGATCTTTAAACGGGCTCCCGCCTCTGAACCGAGGCAACTCGATCGTCAAGTTTGCTAAAAGAGACGACCAAGATGAAGTAGAGAATGAGTAGAACACTTTGTCTCGTTACGTCCAAGGCTATGGACGAACGGTTAATGAAGTTGCCTTTTGGATCGAATGGAAATGAGAAATGAATCATATCTAATTTCTATGCACCAAAACTTATATCTTTTTTTTCAAAATCATAACCTTAATTCACAAGAGGGGAGGGGCCGGCCTATTTGTAGAGGGGGGAGGTGAGTGTAGGAGATGGGAGGGTCACCATAACAATAATGAAGAGGATGAGTCATTTAGACACCTAGTATGAACTCATTTAAAGAAACAATGATTCATAACACATAGTCATCAACACATAAATGCTCCATTAATGCACTAAGCCACCTCACCATCCTAGTCACCATCTAGAAGCTTTCACACTCATCTCAAGAAAAGATAAATCCGCATTTAACCGAATGTTAAATACGGCTGATAGAAAACTGGAAACTGGCAACTTCCAAAAGTGATCCTGAAACGAATTTCAAGATAACCCCGTAATGGTATAAACATACCCGCATTTGTATTACGACCGAATACAAATGCATCTGAGACAAAGATATTATATCTACACAGTATAATACTCGGATCCGGATTAAACCAAAGCCGACCAGCATTATCTGCCCGAAAAATGACACGTGGGAAAACGCATGTTCATTTTCCGAACCCTGCCATAAAACCATACGGCCTCTACAACGTTTCGCCCGAACTTGGGAAAGTGTCTGTGGGGGACTCTAATGACTCATCAACACACTGGAACAGGGTATAACCTCTAGCACGTCAGAGGTACAAGCTGTACGTAACGGTTTGCCTATGTATTGATTGGAAGGGAAGCTGACGAGCGAACTCATCTATAAACCCTACTGAGCCTAACAGTGACAATATACATACAGTCCGGCCTATTCGTTTATGAGTATCGCATATCTGCCTAGGGGCTGGTAACGTCAGACCCCTCTTAGCGGTATAAGTCGTGTCAGAGAGTGGCCCAGAACATCCTGAGATACTACTGGAGTACCTACCAATAAATCTCCTGCCTCGGCCGAGTGCTTTGTGTAATGGCTCTCCTAGACACAGCGCGATCTCACCCCCAATACCGGAAGAGACGAATCCCTTGTCGATCCGCTCACTTGCCTCCATGTGGCCCGGGACTGTATCCAAAAAAGACCTGTTTGCACAACTCCTTTGAGCCGTGGTAGGGTAGAAATTAAAGTACAGTGGGAACTCAGACGAGACAAATGACGACCTCAGGTCGATGAACTAACCTGTACACATGTCACCAGGAAACTGCTATCTGACGATATGTATAATACCAACTAGCATGTTCCCGGCGAGTCCTGTCCGGTGTACTCATAACCTAATGAGCACCTGTATACATCTTAGGTGATCCTACTGACACCAATGGCTTGTGAGACCGGCCATCGCCTCTCGTCGGGGTCTCGACTGTATACACTAGTCTACTCTGGAGTATCGATGCCCGGTCTCGAAACTCCTACGACTAGGGACACTTTAAGGATGTGCTTACAGACCCCAGCTCCCTCGTATATGATCGCCATCATACTGCTGGTAGTCAAGCAAGAATCCTATGGGCTCTATCATCATGCAACAGTGAACTAAAGCATGTATACGATGATAATGACAAACCAGATAGCAAACTATCATCTCGAGCAAGACTGTCATATCGGTATAGGTCCTGCCTCAATCATTGCAATCACGTACCTGCGATCCAATAATTGACTTTGAGGGCACTATCTCCAATAATCACCCACTTGCACTTAAAGCTAATTATTGCGATGTCGCATACTCACAGCCCGTGTGATACCGAACACCCAACTCCTCTACTAATCAGTTTCACAAAGCTAGTTTGTAAAACTCTTGTGTTCGAGAAATAGCCTCAGTGAGTGGATCCGCCCTGATGTTTCTTTCTATGTCTCTCTAAATCTCAAGTTCGCAGAGAAAGCCATCGCCCGAATCGAGTAATACCTGTCTTTAGAATATGTCTGGATCTTTGATGGGACCTAGTTCATAAATGAACTCCAAATCTAAACTTCTTAGACTGTATCGATAACTGAACCTAATCAGTATCCAGCACCATGCCTCCCACAGTATCCTCTTGGACCACCTGTCCATAATACTGTCCCTTATCATAGGGAAAACTATAACTCTGACAATCACTTTGTCATCCATGTCACCTTTGAAGCCATGAATGATAACCGACTCCCGAAGGAGGCTGCCGTTATTAAATCCGTAGAACATGCAGTTATGTTCTAAAACTGCTTCCTTATGTTTCTCCAGAATTAATATAAACTTATCGCATCTAGAGCAAAAACAACATCTGGTGTGGTACTTGACATCTCATGATTGACTCAATTGCCTAAGCAAGTGATCTGCCAATCATGCACATCCCTCTCTCCTTTAGTCTGTAAGACACCTTTAGAGAGGGTGAATCCATCACCTGCAGGTACACCACCATGCCAGGAGTCATCTATTCTAAATACCAATAGAATACTGTCAAAGTACCCAAATTGGGAAACTACCCAAATCTAGATCTAAAAACCATATATCTAGTAACCAGAATGTCTGATATTATATCCATGTCCTGTCTGGAGAAACAACTGTGTGACGACCACAGTACAACCGATCGTAGTATAGGAATTTTACTTCCTACTCTTTGTATGTCATCCAAATACTAGGACATCACACCCTCCTACCTTCTTAACAGATCCATCCTCTATTCTGATGAAGTCAAAGCCATGACTGTCACATCAAAAATAGATGATCTTATCTCCGCTATATCTGCTCAAGCCTATAAATAGACATAAGCTACTTGCCCACTATACTTCCACTGCTCCCACTGACTATGACAACCCTCTGGCAGAATAATATATACGTACACTTCTAAAGCTAGTTTAGAACGACGTTATACTTATCCTCTTGCTGGGTCTCATAGTCTGGAAGAACAGTAGTGTCAAATCTGGGTAAACAAGACCTCCCTGTCACCGTCCTTGAGGCTACCGGAGTACCTCTCAGGTGTCTGAGGTTACCCACCATATCTGCGGAGTGGCTAAGGGAATGTCAAATCTGATTGAATATATAGGTCCTATTAAATTTTCCGTAATCGTTTGCGGTTCTGGAATCACTTCCAGTTCTACCATACTCCCACTACTGTTTTCTGAAAAACTCTATTTTACTAAAACTGTGGCGAGTCAAGAACACTATCACTATTGATCTTCCAGATGGTAGAAATGTACACCCTCTTCAAAGCCGTGGTCAACCCACAAACAGCCATTACAGAAACGTGCCATGAGTTATCCAGTGTCTTATTTTAAGCATAAGCTGGACAACTCTCCTTACCTTAACATCGTTAAGATATGAACCATTCTATATACAATATAGAAATAGAGGAACTAATTTAATTGGAACCAGATTCAAGCCATGCAGCTGTCTCCAGTGCATATCAACTTAATGGAAAGAGGCTATTCAGCATTACTCAACTTAGGAATCCATCCAATTATGAGTAACCTGAAAGAGAAACAAGTTTCTCAAAACCTTTACTATCATCTGAATACCAATCACAAGAATCTACATCTTCGATCTCTTTGAAGAATCCTGATACTTGTGCTACTTGGTTCTCTACTTTATTCTTATACCCACAACTTCTCATAACTTAGACATTGAATTTCTACGAAACACTTGTCTAAAAACTAGAGAAGTTACAAGTAAACAGAACAGAGTACGAGCACCTACCCCTTTGTCCTGACGGACACTAGAAAACATACAATACTCTGTATAAGTCCGCTGAGTTGATTAACTCAAAAACCTGTGCATCGTAGGTTGAAAACTGTACCCAGACGATTTCCTCAAATATCACCAATTACAACGAATTCCGATATAATGAGGATGATCACCTAATTCCCAATAACTTACTCCCACTCATCATCTGTAAAAACCATACAGATATGAGAATGAAACCTGGTAAATACATACCCTGGAGTAAGTATCTAATCGGGAAAACAGTTTTCCTTTAACAATGCGCAGTGAAACTGAAACATTAAAATGTCTCGTAGGGGTAACCTGGTATTCCTAGTAATGCCCATTCCATAATCCAATTCATGACTATAACTGTATATTTCTTTGCCTTCTCTCCAAATCCCTTTATTTTCCTTTATTCATTACCTTCTGTACACCATCGTTAGGCTAAATGGTTTTCTTCCTTCCCTACTGTTCGGCACCAGCCTATAGTTTGGAAAAAGACTATCCAGTAAGCATAATAGGTGTACTCTCCTAATCCTAGGAGAAGTCGTAACTTGAGAGAAGGGGATGATAAAAGACAACTGAATAATACCTTATTCTATTAAAGGTGAAATAGGAGTGGCGATGAAGTACGCGGTTTGGTCGTGAATGATAACAGTCGCAATTTACTTTGCCCTCTTTCTAATCCTTTTATTTTGTCTTTAGTTATTTCATTCTGTACACCCTATTTAGAACAATTGGTTTTCTTCATTCCTTACTTTTCGGCACCTATCTATTGTAAGTGCACGGCGGCGCCCCGGCCGTCAATCCGACGGCCAAATGCGGAAGCGGTGATAAACTTAAATTTTCTTGAACTGGCAAACCGCCGCGCACTAAAACCCGGATCGAACCATTAATTAGTCCTAGCTAACAACAAGAAAGGGAATAGAGATATACCGACGATCCAAGTCCTCCGGTCTTCTCATCATCGTCCCGATCTCTTGCGGAATGTCCCGTCTCCTCCTCGTCGCCGGAAGTGCACCACATCGCCTACTTCTTTTACGGGCTCCCACCTCAATGCCGAGGCAACTCGGGCACGAAGCCGGCTACTCGACGTGCCCAAGATTTGCTGTAGAATATAATGTGGATTACATGTCTCATTTAGGATTATGGAGTTGCCTTTTGTGGTGGAGGAAGAAGAACTTGGAGAGAGGTGAAGGAAAAAATGTGATAGACCAAGAAGAATGAGAGTATCATATTTTTCCCACCCAAAAGAGAAGCATTTTCCTCATCCTAACAAAGTGGCCGCCCCCCCCCCATTAGTGTGATTGGAGAGAGAGAGTAAGGTCAAGGGGGTGGGTGGAATGCAATGATGCAAGCAAGTGATGATGAAAGAATCCAATGATCACAACCATAACCCACACTCCAAAACAAGTAATCAACAACCATGATTGCTACAAAAAGTCAAGCAATCATGAAGCATGGAAGGTCAAGGGATGGGCTCCATCATGAAACCATCATGATAAAACAAAAATGCAAAGACCCCCTCCACAACCACTTATTTGCAACAATGCAAATAAGCCCTCCTCCACCAAACTTCGGCCAATGAACGGAACAATGGAAATCGGCCGAAACGGAAAGCAAACTGGCAACTCCAGAAAACTGGTCCCGTAATAAATTACAGGAAAACCCCGATACTGTGCATACACACCCGCATCTGTATTTCGACCGAAATACAAATGCAAGGAGACAAAATCTACACTGTACTATACTAGGATCCGGCTTATACCAAAGCCGGCTAGTAATATCCGTTCGATCCTGATCCGTGCAATACCGCACGTATCTGATCGAACCCTGCCATATAACCATACGGCCTATAGTACAGACTGCCCGATCCTGATCCGTGCAATACCGCACGTATCTGATCGGACCATGCCATATCTCCATACGGCCTCTACAACCTTTCGCCCGAAAGCTGAGTAACTGAATGTGGGGGACTCTAAAGACTCATCAACACCTTGGTTGTGGATTTAACCACTAGCACGTCAGAGGTATAAGCCAATACGTAACGGGCTACCAGGTACTGACTAAAAGGGACGTCTGTGAGCGAACTCAGCCTGACACCCTACTGAGCCTGTCAGTGACAATATCCGTACAGTCCGGTCCGTTCGTCTATGAGCATCGCATGGCGGGCCTAGGGGGTTGGTAAAAGTCAGACCCCCAAAAGCGGTACAAGTCGTGTCGGAGTGTAGCCCAGAACACCCTGAGATACTACTGGAATACCTATCAGTAAATCTCCTTGCCTCGGCCGAGGGCTTCGTGTAATGGCTCTCCTAGACACAGCACGACCTCACCCCCAATACCGGGAGAGGCGAACCCCTGAAGATGCGCTCACTGCCTCCATGTGGCTCGGGACTATACCCAACTAAAACCTGTTTGCACGACTCCTTTGAGCCGTGGTAGGGTAGTAATCAAAGTACAGTGGGAACTCACACGAGACAAATGACGATCCCCAGGTCGATGAACTAACCTGTACACATGTCACCAGGGAACTGCCATCTGACGTCTGGTATATGACCAACTAGCATGTTCCCGGCGAGTCCTGTCCGGTGTACTCATAACCCAATGAGCACCTGTATACATCTTAGGTGATCCAACTGACACCAGTGGCTTGTGAGACCGGCCACCGCCCCTCATCGGGGTCTCGACTGTATACACTAGTCTACTAATGGAGTATCGATGCCCAGTCTCGAAACTCCCACGACTAGGGACCTTTTAAGGATAAGCTTATAGACCCCAGCTCCCACTTATATGATCGCCCTCATACTGCTGGTGGTCAAGCAAGAATCCTAGGGGCTCTATCAACGTGTAATAGCGACGCGTCAGGTCACCTAAAGCAGTACACGATGATAAAGGTAAACCAGATAGCACACTATCATCTCGAGTAAGACTGTCCTACCGGGATAGGTCCTCCCTCAATCATTGCAATCACGTATCTGTGACCTAATAATTGACTCTAAGGGCACTATCTCCAACAATCTCCCACTTGCACTCAAGGCTAATTATTGCGATGTCGCATACTCACAGCCCGTGTGATACCGAACACCCAACTCCTCTACTAGTCAGTCTCACAAAGCTCGTTTGCGAAACTATTGCGTTCGAGGAATAGCCTTAGTGAGTGGATCCGCTTTGAAATTTCTTTCTATGTCTCTCTATATCTCAAGTTCGCGGAGAAACCCATCTCCCGAAATGAGCAATACCTGTCTTAGAATATGTCTGGATGTCTGATGGGACATAGCTCATAAATGAACTCCAAATCCAAACTTCTTAGACTGTATCGTCAACTGAACTTAATCAGTATCCTGCGCCATGCCTCCCTCAGTATTGCCTTGGACCACCTGTCCAAAATACTGCCCCTCGTCAGAAGGAAAACTATAACTCTGACAACCTCCTTGTCGTCCATGTCACCATGGAAGCCTGGAATGATAACTGTCTGCCGAATGAGGCTGTTGTTATTATATCCCTAGAACATCCACTTATGTTCTAAAACTGCTTCCGACCGTTTTTCCAGGATTGGATTAATGTCAACTTATTGCATCTAGTGCAAGAACAATATCTGGTGTGGTACTTGACAACTCATGATTGACTCAATTGCCTAAGCAAGTGATCTGCCAATCATGCACATCCCTCTCCCCTTTAGTCTGTAAGACAGCTTCAGAGAGGGTGACTCCATCACCTGCAGGTACACTACCGTGCCAGGAGTCGTCCATCCTAAATACTCTTAGAATGCTGTCAAGTACCCTGATTGGGAAACCACTCAAATCTAGATCTAATACCATAGATCCAGTAACCAGTATGTCTGATATAAAATCCATTTCCTTTGTGGAGAAACCACTGTGTGACGACCAAAGTATAACCGATCGTAGTATAGGAGTTTCCTTTCCTACTTTGTGTATGTCATCCAAATACCAGGATATCACACCCTACTACCTTCTCAACAGATCCATCCCCTATTCTGATGAAGTCAAACCTATGACTGTCACGTCAGAAATAGATGATCTATCTCCGCTACATCTGCTTTAGTCTATAAATAGACATAAGCTACCTGTCCACCAATGCTTCCGCTGCTCCCACTGACTACGACAACCCTCTGGCAGAGTCATATAGACGTACACTTCTAAAACTAGTTTAGAACGACGCTATACTCATCCTCCCACCGGGTCTCGCAGCCTGGAACAACAGCAATGGTAATTGTGGGTAAACAAGAACTTCCCTGTCACCGTCCTTGAGGCTACCGTAGTACCTCTCGGGTGCCTGAAGTTACCCACCTTATCTGCGGAGTGGCCAATGGAATGTCAATCCAGATTGAATCTTTAGGTTCCTTATCAAATCTTCAGTAATCGTTTGTGGTTCTGGAATCACTTCCAGTTCTACCATACTCCCACTACTGTTTTCTGAAAAAAAATCCATTTTTAATAAAACTGTGGCGAGTCTAGAACAATATCGCTATTGTTCATCCAAATGGTAGAAAGTCAACCCTCGTCATAGCCTGGGTCATCCCACAAACAGCCATTACAGAAACATGCCTTGAGTTGTCCAGTGTCTGGTTTTAATCATAAGCCGGACAACTCCCCGTACCTTAACATCGTTAAGATACGAACTGTTCTATATCCAATATAGGACCAGAGGCACTGATTTAATTGAACCAGATTCAAATCATGCAGCTGTCTCCAGTGCATGTCAACTAAATGGAAGGAGGCCGATCAGCGTTACTCAACTTAGGAATGCTTCCAATTATGAGTAACCTGAAAGAGAAGCAATTTCTCTTAATCACTACTATCAACTGAATACCATATACAAGTATCTACATCTTCGATCACTTTGAAGAATCCCGATACTTTCTATACTTGGTTCTCTACTCTATTCAAATACCTATAACTTCTCCAAATTCGGACCCTGTGTTTCCACGAAACACCTGTCTAAAAACTAGAGAAGTCATAAGTAAACCGAATATAGTACGAGGACCAACCCCTCTGTCCTGATGGACCCTGGACATCATACAATACTCTGTACAAGTCCCTTGAGTCTGATAACTCACTCACTGTGTGTCGTAGGTTGAAAACTGTACTTATGGTTAAGAAGAATTACACCGCTGTTTAATGCTCCTTACCTAACCATCTACTGATATAGGTAAATGTCGTGGACATAATTTCAGAAAGGTATATCTCACTCTATGAAAATAGACGTACAGATATTTCAATTTGAAATTGGTGCATAACAGCGGATATTCAAAACCAAATATTTGCCGACCGGGAAACAACCCAGGTGATTTCCTCAAATATCACCGATTACAACGAATCCCGATATAATGAGGATGATCACCCAATTCCCAATAACTTACTCCCACTCATCATCTGTAAAAACCATACAGATGTGAGAATCGTACCTGGTGAATACATACCCTGGAGTAAGTATCTAATCGGGAAATCAGTTTTCCTTTAACATTACACAGTGAAACTGAAACATTGAAATGTTCCGATGGGGTATTCTGGTATTCTTAGTAATGCCTCTTCCAGATTCACGACTGTAACCATATAGTTCTTTGCCACCTCTCCAAATCCCTTCATATGTCTTTAGTCATTACCTTCTGCACACCCCTTTAGGCCAAATGGTTTTCTTCCTTCCCTACCGTTCGGCACCAGCCTATGGTTTGGAAGAAGACTATCCAATAAGCATAATGGGTGTACTGTCCTAATCCTAGGAACACTCGCAATGCGAGAGAAGGTGAAGATAAAAGACAACCGAATAAACCTTATTCCTATTTCTCCTGAACCAGAATCCATCCCCGAACTGGAACAAGTTCCTTTCGAGTTCGTATATAACCATACGATGGAGTATCCAATAAACTGTGGATCTTCGTAGTGATACGGAGTGTCCTGGAGAAATACAAAGGTGATTTAGGATTGGCGAAGGAATACTTGGTTTGGTCGTGAATATCTGTTGCAATTTACTTTGCCCTCTTACTAATCCCTTGATTTGTCTTAACTTAATACCTTCTGTACACCATCGTTAGGCTAATTGGTTTTCTTCATTCCCTACCGGTCGGCACCAGCCTAAGGTTTGGAAGAAGACTATCCAATTTGCGTAATAGGTGTACTATCTCCTAAACCAAGGAGTACTCGCAACCTGAGAGAAGGTAAAAGGAAAAGACAACTGAATAATCCTATCCGTTTTCTCCAGAACCTGAAACCATCCTCGAATAAATTCCTTCGAGTTCGTATCTAACCATACGATGGTTTTGTCCAATGGAAGTGGACGTTCGTAGTAATACGGGGTGTCCTGGAGAAAAGGGAAAAAGTAGGAGTGGCAATGAGGTTTGCAACTCTGACAATCCAAAAGCCGGTGTCAAGAAGGTTCGGTCAACTTGGTCACTGAGTCATAGTCTTAGGGTCGGGTCAAAGGTCGCTGCCAAAGAGAGAGAGAAAAGAAACACTCAGCGTGCACTCTAACCTAGATCAGAATGATTACCAATTTATCTAATCTGGAATCCTCCCACTGTACCTCAAATTCTCCTCCAAACCTGAAAGAAGAATTAGTCGGGGTCACCCGAGGAGTAAACTAACTCATCAGTGGGAATCGGGATCCAACTATCATCGCATGATAACGTGACGGAATCCGCTCACGTCATCACACTCCAGAAGGTATGCGCATATCTGGCAAGTTTCAGTTCTTTTGAAACTCCCGATGTGATTTTTGCCCCATGCTCTTATGACCTTGGCGAAGGTCAACAAATCATAAGTCACATGTCAAGTTCTACCCGTCATTATCCAGGTTAATTTGAATCCACCCGTACAAGCCCTTGACGAAGGCCAACAAGGCTATACGACTGTCCCAAACCAACGCATCTATCTATGCAGCAGAAAGGTAACAAGCAGCTACCATACACTATGCCTTGACGAAGGTCAACAAACACAGCATGAATACTACGTGCTACCCGTCTGAAATGACGGAGGGCTACGAATGGTTTCTGGCAAAAACCTTTAACGTAAAGAACTTGATATCGTTGAAGGAACGGATAGCTTTTTGAAAATATAGTGACGAAAACCGTTGCTAAAGAGGTCACTCCCGGTGAAGGGATCTCGGCTCTTTCCCCGTAGAATGGGGTGCAGGATATTCCAAATGAATACCACGGTGCAAAGCAAAAGTAATCGGCTATAGTGAAGTCATTGCCCTGACGCAAACTTTTGTCCAAGGGGTCACTCCCGGTGAAGGGATCTCGGCCCTTGCCTCGTCGACTGAGGAGCAGGATATTCCAGCTGAATACCTTGATGCAAAACAAAAGTGAACGTCCTTGCAGTAACAGCTTTTGAAAAGTGTTCCAACAACATCAGATTAGGTTTGTTTTTAACTTGCATTGATCTGAATCAACGCAGTCCCATCAATTGATCACACCAAAAAGAACGAAAATATACTGATGCACGTATATGCCATCCGCATTCACCACTGGGTCCCGTCATTACTCGTTAGGTTAGCTAACTAACGACAGAGCGGGGACTGGACTAGCGCGGATGTAAAACATATACAACATCTACTAATATATATACCAATATATTATATTCGCTCAAGGCGTGAATAAAATGCAACATCACAGATATGTACAGCATCACAGAAACAATACAGATATCTGGGATCCCCGGGTTTCACAGAGCCGCTGAAACCCGACGTTCCCCTGGTCGTGTGGATAGCCTGTGCAATGAAATCCTAGACCCCTACGGGCGCGGCAAGTTACCCGCCAAAACCTGAAGCGAGGCAGCCCCCTTCAGCGCCGTGAATGGACCACCCAGCACTTCATGGAATCCGGTAACTTGGGCACCCCTCCTGGGTCAACCTGTACCCCCTACGAGTGCAGCGAATAGCCCGCCAATCCTAGAGTGAAGCCCCCTCCGTCCCAATGCCATGAGATGCGGGCTTGTTGCCCTCCAGAACCCGGCTATCCGTGCACCCCTCCGCGGGGCAATCCTAGTACAGAAAGTAAAATATACATAAAACGGGTACATCGACCGCAACCAGGTCGTGCCCCAAAATAATAATACAAACAGGAAGTGACGGCAGTCCACATGTCGGACGCTCGCCCCGCAATATCAAATGTACATAATACAACAAAACTGTACTAGCATTGCATCCAGGCTATCCCCCACGACCGATCCGCAACATCACAGCAAAAACAAAACATCAACGTGAAAGTCACGTTCGCAAATCCGTCTAACCGGGCTATAGCAGTTAGACCGGATTTACCGATCAAGTGACATTCACGGTCGCAGATATAATGTAAATACTGTGAAAAATGTGTTTAAAATATCCGATCGATCAAAAATTAACAAGTGGGCCCCCAATCAAAACTGTAGCACTCACAGAAAACCTGGGCCCAATTTTAATATTCCAAAACCCATATTTTAAGCCCAGAAAGCCTCTGGAAAAAATTGGTGAAGTGATCTCCACAGTGTGCGGCGGAAGAGCGGCGGAATGGGGGTATATGCGGCGGTTCCGCGCTCCCACTGTGGATTCACTTCATCGAAATTTTACAGAGTTCTTAGATTTTCCAGTACATCAATATTTTACAACCTGAAAAATTTTTCGACACCAAAAATTTCCAACAGAAAACTGATGCTAATAAAAATGTAGTTTTGGAACATTCGATCGATCGAAACAGAAAAACACACTACACCAAGCTAGACTAAGTTAATGGCGAGGCTCTGATACCACTGTAAGTGCACGGCGGCGCCCCGGCCGTCAATTCGACGGCCAAATGCGGAAGCGGTGATAAACTTAAATTTTCTTGAACTGGCAAACCGCCGCGCACTAAAACCCGGATCGAACCATTAATTAGTCCTAGCTAACAACAAGAAAGGGAATAAAGATATACCGACGATCCAAGTCCTCCGGTCTTCTCATCATCGTCCCGAACACTTGCGGAATGTCCCGTCTCCTCCTCGTCGCCGGAAGTGCACCACATCGCCTACTTCTTTTACGGGCTCCCACCTCAATGCCGAGGCAACTCGGGCACGAAGCCGGCTACTCGACGTGCCCAAGATTTGCTGTAGAATATAATATGGATTACATGTCTCATTTGGGATTATGGAGTTGCCTTTTGTGGTGGAGGAAGAAGAACTTGGAGAGAGGTGAAGGAAAAAATGTGATAGACCAAGAAGAATGAGAGTATCATATTTTTCCCACCCAAAAGAGAAGCATTTTCCTCATCCTAACAAAGTGGCCGGCCCCCCCCATTAGTGTGATTGGAGAGAGAGAGTAAGGTCAAGGGGGTGGGTGGAATGCAATGATGCAAGCAAGTGATGATGAAAGAATCCAATGATCACAACCATAACCCACACTCCAAAACAAGTAATCAACAACCATGATTGCTACAAAAAGTCAAGCAATCATGAAGCATGGAAGGTCAAGGGATGGGCTCCATCATGAAACCATCATGATAAAACAAAAATGCAAAGACCCCCTCCACAACCACTTATTTGCAACAATGCAAATAAGCCCTCCTCCACCAAACTTCGGCCATTGAACGGAACAATGGAAATCGGCCGAAACGGAAAGCAAACTGGCAACTCCAGAAAACTGGTCCCGTAATAAATTACAGGAAAACCCCGATACTGTGCATACACACCCGCATCTGTATTTCGACCGAAATACAAATGCAAGGAGACAAAATCTACACTGTACTATACTAGGATCCGGCTTATACCAAAGCCGGCTAGTAATATCCGTTCGATCCTGATCCGTGCAATACCGCACGTATCTGATCGAACCCTTCCATATAACCATACGGCCTATAGTACAGACTGTCCGATCCTGATCCGTGCAATACCGCACGTATCTGATCGGACCTTGCCATATCTCCATACGGCCTCTACAACCTTTCGTCCGAAAGCTGAGTAACTGAATGTGGGGGACTCTAAAGACTCATCAACACCTTGGTTGTGGATTTAACCACTAGCACGTCAGAGGTATAAGCCAATACGTAACGGGCTACCAGGTACTGACTAAAAGGGACGTCTGTGAGCGAACTCAGCCTGACACCCTACTGAGCCTGTCAGTGACAATATCCGTACAGTCCGGTCCGTTCGTCTATGAGCATCGCATGGCGGGCCTAGGGGGTTGGTAAAAGTCAGACCCCCAAAAGCGGTACAAGTCGTGTCGGAGTGTAGCCCAGAACACCCTGAGATACTACTGGAATACCTACCAGTAAATCTCCTTGCCTCGGCCGAGGGCTTCGTGTAATGGCTCTCCTAGACACAGCACGACCTCACCCCCAATACCGGGAGAGACGAACCCCTGAAGATGCGCTCACTGCCTCCATGTGGCTCGGGACTGTACCCAACTAAAAGCTGTTTGCACGACTCCTTTGAGCCGTGGTAGGGTAGTAATCAAAGTACAGTGGGAACTCACACGAGACAAATGACGATCCCCAGGTCGATGAACTAACCTGTACACATGTCACCAGGGAACTGCCATCTGACGTCTGGTATATGACCAACTAGCATGTTCCCGGCGAGTCCTGTCCGGTGTACTCATAACCCAATGAGCACCTGTATACATCTTAGGTGATCCAACTGACACCAGTGGCTTGTGAGACCGGCCACCGCCCCTCGTCGGGGTCTCGACTGTATACACTAGTCTACTAATGGAGTATCGATGCCCAGTCTCGAAACTCCCATGACTAGGGACCTTTTAAGGATAAGCTTATAGACCCCAGCTCCCACTTATATGATCGCCCTCATACTGCTGGTGGTCAAGCAAGAATCCTAGGGGCTCTATCAACGTGTAATAGCGACGTGTCAGGTCACCTAAAGCAGTACACGATGATAAAGGTAAACCAGATAGCACACTATCATCTCGAGTAAGACTGTCCTACCGGGATAGGTCCTCCCTCAATCATTGCAATCACGTATCTGTGACCTAATAATTGACTCTGAGGGCACTATCTCCAACACCTATGGTTTGGAATAAGACTATCCAATAAGCGTAACTGGTGTACTCTCCTAAACTAAGGAGACCTCGCAACCTGAGAGAAGGTGATAATAAAAGACGACTGAATAAACCAATTCTATTTCTCCTGAACCTGGATCCATCCTTGAAGAAGTCCCTCCAGTTCGTATATAACCATACGATGGATCTATCCAATGGAAGTGGATATCCGTAGTAATACAGGGTGTTCTGAGAAATACAAAGGGTAAAAGAAGAAGCGGCAATGACTTATGCAACTAAGACAATCCAAAAGCCAGTATTTTAAGAAGGTTCGGTCAACTTGGTTACTGAGTCATAGTCTAGGGTCGGTCAAAAGGTTGCTGCCAAAGATAGAGAGAGAAAAGAAACACTCTGCGTGCACTCAAACCTAGATCAGAATGGTTATCACTTTATCTAATCAGGAAATCTCCCACTGTAATCTCAAATTCTCCTCCAAACCTAAAAGATGAATTAGTCGGGATCGACCAAAGAGTAAACCAACTCATCAGTGAGAATCGGGATCAAACTATCATCGCATGATAACTTGATGGAAGCCACTCAAGTTATCACACTCTAGAAGGTATGCGCATGCCTGGCAAGTTTCCTGTATATTCGAAACTCCCGATGTGATTTTTGCCCCATGCTCTTATGACCTTGGCGTTGGTCAAAATATTATAAGTCACATGCCAAGTTCTACCCATCACTATCCAGGTCAATTTGAACCCACCCGCATATGCCCTTGACGTTGGCCATGTATGACAGAACGACTGTCCCAAACCAACTCATCTATCTATGCAACAGATGAATACCCAGCAGCTACCAAACACTATGCCTTGGCGTTGGTCAAAATACATAGCTTGAATACTACTGAATACCCAGAAGAAATGACGGAGGGCTACGGCTGGTTTTTGGCGAAAAAATTTTAACGTAATGAAC
Source organism: Agapanthus africanus (assembly GCA_030015575.1). Lineage (NCBI taxonomy): Eukaryota > Viridiplantae > Streptophyta > Magnoliopsida > Asparagales > Amaryllidaceae > Agapanthus > Agapanthus africanus. The sequence goes on along the minus strand of CM057345.1, from coordinate 328,973,932 downwards.
TTGATCTCGTTGAAGGAACCTGATAGCTTTTTATAAAGATATAGTGGCAAAAACCTTTTGCTAAAGAGGTCACTCCCGGTGAAGGGATCTCGGCTCTTTCCTCGTGGAATGAGGTGCAAGATATTCTAACTGAATACCGCGATGCAAAGCAACTTGTAATCAACTATAGTGAAATTATTACCCTGACGTAAATTTATGCCCAAGGGGTCACTCCCGGTGAAGGGATCTCGGCCCTTGCCTCGTCGAATGAGGTGCGGGATATTCTAACTGAATATCACTATGCAAAACAAAAGTAAACATCTTTGTAATAACTCTTTTTTAAAATTTGTTCTAACAACATCAAATATAGGTTTGTTTTATCCTTGCATTGATAAGAATCAATGCAGCCCCATTAATCAATCACACCAGAAAAGAACAAAAATAAAATGTACGTATATGCCATCCGCATTCGTCACTGGGTCCCGTCATCACCCGTCAGGTTACTTAACTAACGACAGAGCGGGGGTTGGACTAGCGCGGGTGTAAAACATATACAACATCTAATAGTATACAATAATTGCTCCAGGCGTGATAATATGCAACATTACAGAAAAGTAAAAAGCATCACAGAACAATACAGATAATTTGGGATCCCCGGGTTTCACAGAGCCGCTGCTGAAACCCGACGTTCCCCTGGTCGTGTGGATAGCCTATGCAATGAAACCTAGACCCCTACGGGTGATGCAAGTTACCCGCCAAAACCTGAAGCGAGGTAGTCCCCACAGCATAGTGAATGGAACACCCGGCACTTCACGAAATCCGGTAAATTGAGCACCCCTCCTTGGGTCAACCTGTACCCCCTACGAATGCGGCGAATAGTCTGCCAATTCTAGAGTGAGGTCCCTCTGCCTCTCAAAGCCATGAGATACGGACCCGTTGCCCTCCAGAACCCGGCTATCCGTGCACTCCATCGCGGGGCAAACCTAGTACAGAAATAAAAATATGTACAACGGGTACATCGACCACAGCCCGGTCGTGCCCCAAAAGAATATTATACAAACAGGCAGAGACGGCAGTCCACATATTGGACGCTCGCCCCTCAATATCAAATGTATAAATAAATCCAAACTGCACTACCATTGCACACTGCTATCCACCGCGACATATCCGCAACAATACAGCACAACACAGAACATCAACGCGAATGTCACGTTCGCAAACCCGTCTAAAAGAACTATAACAATATGACGCGGTTTACCGATCAAATGACATTCCCGGTCGGAGATATAATCTAAATACTGCATACTAACTGTAAGTACGCGGCGGCGCCCCGGCCGTCTAACAGACGCCGATATGCGGAACAAAACTTTTACGACTGGCGCTATCGCGTACTTTATCCCGGATCGCCCATTAAAGCTAAACTAACAAATTGTAAAGAGGGTAGAATTGTTATACCGAATGATCGAAGTCCTTCGGTCTTCGACCATCATCCCACGCTATGTTGCAACTGATCCGAACTTGCTTGATCTCCGTTCTCGTCGTCCAGGTGGCACCACGTCGACGGATCTTTAAACGGGCTCCCGCCTCTGAACCGAGGCAACTCGATCGTCAAGTTTGCTAAAAGAGACGACCAAGATGAAGTAGAGAATGAGTAGAATACTTTGTCTCGTTACGTCCAAGGCTATGGACGAACGGTTAAAAGAAGTTGCCAATTGGAATCGGGTAAATGGAAATTGATCTATGTGAAATTTCCATACACTAAATTTCTTGTATCTTTTCTCAAAAATGAAAAACCTTCTCCATCCCACAAAGGGGCCGGCCATTATATGAAGAGGGGAGGAGGGTGAGTGTAGGAGCAAGGAGGAGGGTGACCATATCCCTTCATTCTTATCACAAAGAATGAGTGGTATGAACACATTAAATGAAAACCAATCACAATTAACCTTGTCATCCTCCATCATTAATGAACCATTAATGACCTAAGTGAGTCAAAAGCCTTGTCATCATTTCTAGAACCTTCTAGAAGCATGACTCACTCTGAAGACGAAAAGAAAAATCCGTATTTAACCGAATGTCAAAATACGGCTGATAGAAAACTGGAAACCGGCAACTTCCAAAAATCATCCCGAAACGAATTTCAGGATAACCCTGTATCAGTATAAACATACCCGCATTTATATTACGACCGAATATAAATGCAACTGAGACAAAGATATTATATCTACACAGTATAATACTGGGTTCCGGCTTAAACCAAAGCCTACCAGCATTATCTGCCCGAAAACTGACACGTGCGAAAACGCACGTGCATTTTCCGAACCTTGCCATAAACCCATACGGCCTCTACAACGTTTCGCCCGAACTAGGGAAAGTGTCTGTGGGGGACTTTAATGACTCATCAGTACACTGGCACTGGGTATAACCACTAGCACGTCAGAGGTACTAACTGTACGTAACGTTTTGCCTATGTATTGATTGGAAGGGAAGCTGATGAGCGAACTCATCTATAAACCCTACTGAGCCTGACAGTGACAATATCTGTATAGTCCGGAACATTCGTCTATGAGCATCGCATATTAGGCCTAAGGGGTCGGTAAACGTCAGACCCCCAATAGCTGCATAAGTCGTGTTAGAGAGCAGCCCAGAACACCCTGAGATACTACTGGTATACCTACCAGTATATCTCGATTACCCTGGCCAGGGATTTCGTGTAATGGCTCTCCTAAACACAGCGCGATCTCACCCCCCAATACCGGGAGAGACGAATCCCCGACGATCCGCTCACTTGCCTCCAATGTGGCTCGGGACTGTACCCAACTAAAACCTGTTTGCACAACTCCTTTGAGCGTGGTAGGGTAGTAATCTAAGCACAGTGGAAACTCACACGAGACAAATGACGACCTCAGGTCAATGAACTAACCTGTACACATGTCACCAGGGAACTGCTATCTGACGATATGTATAATACCAACTAGCATGTTCCCGGCGAGTCCTGTCCGGTGTACTCATAACCTAATGAGCACCTGTATACATCTTAGGAGATGGGAGGGTCACCATAACAATAATGAAGAGGATGAGTCATTTAGACACCTAGTATGAACTCATTTAAAGAAACAATGATTCATAACACATAGTCATCAACACATAAATGCTCCATTAATGCACTAAGCCACCTCACCATCCTAGTCACCATCTAGAAGCTTTCATACTCATCTCAAGAAAAGGTAAATCCGCATTTAACCGAATGTTAAATACGGCTGATAGAAAACTGGAAACTGGCAACTTCCAAAAGTGATCCTGAAACGAATTTCAAGATAACCCCGTAATGGTATAAACATACCCGCATTTGTATTACGACCGAATACAAATGCATCTGAGACAAAGATATTATATCTACACAGTATAATACTCGGATCCGGATTAAACCAAAGCCGACCAGCATTATCTGCCCGAAAAATGACACGTGGGAAAACGCATGTTCATTTTCCGAACCCTGCCATAAAACCATACGGCCTCTACAACGTTTCGCCCGAACTTGGGAAAGTGTCTGTGGGGGACTCTAATGACTCATCAACACACTGGAACAGGGTATAACCTCTAGCACGTCAGAGGTACAAGCTGTACGTAACGGTTTGCCTATGTATTGATTGGAAGGGAAGCTGACGAGCGAACTCATCTATAAACCCTACTGAGCCTAACAGTGACAATATACATACAGTCCGGCCTATTCGTTTATGAGTATCGCATATCTGCCTAGGGGCTGGTAACGTCAGACCCCTCTTAGCGGTATAAGTCGTGTCAGAGAGTGGCCCAGAACATCCTGAGATACTACTGGAGTACCTACCAATAAATCTCCTGCCTCGGCCGAGTGCTTTGTGTAATGGCTCTCCTAGACACAGCGCGATCTCACCCCCAATACCGGAAGAGACGAATCCCTTGTCGATCCGCTCACTTGCCTCCATGTGGCCCGGGACTGTATCCAAAAAAGACCTGTTTGCACAACTCCTTTGAGCCGTGGTAGGGTAGAAATTAAAGTACAGTGGGAACTCAGACGAGACAAATGACGACCTCAGGTCGATGAACTAACCTGTACACATGTCACCAGGAAACTGCTATCTGACGATATGTATAATACCAACTAGCATGTTCCCGGCGAGTCCTGTCCGGTGTACTCATAACCTAATGAGCACCTGTATACATCTTAGGTGATCCTACTGACACCAATGGCTTGTGAGACCGGCCATCGCCTCTCGTCGGGGTCTCGACTGTATACACTAGTCTACTCTGGAGTATCGATGCCCGGTCTCGAAACTCCTACGACTAGGGACACTTTAAGGATGTGCTTACAGACCCCAGCTCCCTCGTATATGATCGCCATCATACTGCTGGTAGTCAAGCAAGAATCCTATGGGCTCTATCATCATGCAACAGTGAACTAAAGCATGTATACGATGATAATGACAAACCAGATAGCAAACTATCATCTCGAGCAAGACTGTCATATCGGTATAGGTCCTGCCTCAATCATTGCAATCACGTACCTGCGATCCAATAATTGACTTTGAGGGCACTATCTCCAATAATCACCCACTTGCACTTAAGGCTAATTATTGCGATGTCGCATACTCACAGCCCGTGTGATACCGAACACCCAACTCCTCTACTAATCAGTTTCACAAAGCTAGTTTGTAAAACTCTTGTGTTCGAGAAATAGCCTCAGTGAGTGGATCCGCCCTGATGTTTCTTTCTATGTCTCTCTAAATCTCAAGTTCGCAGAGAAAGCCATCGCCCGAATCGAGTAATACCTGTCTTTAGAATATGTCTGGATCTTTGATGGGACCTAGTTCATAAATGAACTCCAAATCTAAACTTCTTAGACTGTATCGATAACTGAACCTAATCAGTATCCAGCACCATGCCTCCCACAGTATCCTCTTGGACCACCTGTCCATAATACTGTCCCTTATCATAGGGAAAACTATAACTCTGACAATCACTTTGTCATCCATGTCACCTTTGAAGCCATGAATGATAACCGACTCCCGAAGGAGGCTGCCGTTATTAAATCCGTAGAACATGCAGTTATGTTCTAAAACTGCTTCCTTATGTTTCTCCAGAATTAATATAAACTTATCGCATCTAGAGCAAAAACAACATCTGGTGTGGTACTTGACATCTCATGATTGACTCAATTGCCTAAGCAAGTGATCTGCCAATCATGCACATCCCTCTCTCCTTTAGTCTGTAAGACACCTTTAGAGAGGGTGAATCCATCACCTGCAGGTACACCACCATGCCAGGAGTCATCTATTCTAAATACCAATAGAATACTGTCAAAGTACCCAAATTGGGAAACTACCCAAATCTAGATCTAAAAACCATATATCTAGTAACCAGAATGTCTGATATTATATCCAAGTCCTGTCTGGAGAAACAACTGTGTGACGACCACAGTACAACCGATCGTAGTATAGGAATTTTACTTCCTACTCTTTGTATGTCATCCAAATACTAGGACATCACACCCTCCTACCTTCTTAACAGATCCATCCTCTATTCTGATGAAGTCAAAGCCATGACTGTCACATCAAAAATAGATGATCTTATCTCCGCTATATCTGCTCAAGCCTATAAATAGACATAAGCTACTTGCCCACTATACTTCCACTGCTCCCACTGACTATGACAACCCTCTGGCAGAATAATATATACGTACACTTCTAAAGCTAGTTTAGAACGACGTTATACTTATCCTCTTGCTGGGTCTCATAGTCTGGAAGAACAGTAGTGTCAAATCTGGGTAAACAAGACCTCCCTGTCACCGTCCTTGAGGCTACCGGAGTACCTCTCAGGTGTCTGAGGTTACCCACCATATCTGCGGAGTGGCTAAGGGAATGTCAAATCTGATTGAATATATAGGTCCTATTAAATTTTCCGTAATCGTTTGCGGTTCTGGAATCACTTCCAGTTCTACCATACTCCCACTACTGTTTTCTGAAAAACTCTATTTTACTAAAACTGTGGCGAGTCAAGAACACTATCACTATTGATCTTCCAGATGGTAGAAATGTACACCCTCTTCAAAGCCGTGGTCAACCCACAAACAGCCATTACAGAAACGTGCCATGAGTTATCCAGTGTCTTATTTTAAGCATAAGCTGGACAACTCTCCTTACCTTAACATCGTTAAGATATGAACCATTCTATATACAATATAGAAATAGAGGAACTAATTTAATTGGAACCAGATTCAAGCCATGCAGCTGTCTCCAGTGCATATCAACTTAATGGAAAGAGGCTATTCAGCATTACTCAACTTAGGAATCCATCCAATTATGAGTAACCTGAAAGAGAAACAAGTTTCTCAAAACCTTTACTATCATCTGAATACCAATCACAAGAATCTACATCTTCGATCTCTTTGAAGAATCCTGATACTTGTGCTACTTGGTTCTCTACTTTATTCTTATACCCACAACTTCTCATAACTTAGACATTGAATTTCTACGAAACACTTGTCTAAAAACTAGAGAAGTTACAAGTAAACAGAACAGAGTACGAGCACCTACCCCTTTGTCCTGACGGACACTGGAAAACATACAATACTCTGTATAAGTCCGCTGAGTTGATTAACTCAAAAACCTGTGCATCGTAGGTTGAAAACTGTACCCAGACGATTTCCTCAAATATCACCAATTACAACGAATTCCGATATAATGAGGATGATCACCTAATTCCCAATAACTTACTCCCACTCATCATCTGTAAAAACCATACAGATATGAGAATGAAACCTGGTAAATACATACCCTGGAGTAAGTATCTAATCGGGAAAACAGTTTTCCTTTAACAATGCGCAGTGAAACTGAAACATTAAAATGTCTCGTAGGGGTAACCTGGTATTCCTAGTAATGCCCATTCCATAATCCAATTCATGACTATAACTGTATATTTCTTTGCCTTCTCTCCAAATCCCTTTATTTTCCTTTATTCATTACCTTCTGTACACCATCGTTAGGCTAAATGGTTTTCTTCCTTCCCTACTGTTCGGCACCAGCCTATAGTTTGGAAGAAGACTATCCAGTAAGCATAATAGGTGTACTCTCCTAATCCTAGGAGAAGTCGTAACTTGAGAGAAGGGGATGATAAAAGACAACTGAATAATACCTTATTCTATTAAAGGTGAAATAGGAGTGGCGATGAAGTACGCGGTTTGGTCGTGAATGATAACAGTCGCAATTTACTTTGCCCTCTTTCTAATCCTTTTATTTTGTCTTTAGTTATTTCATTCTGTACACCCTATTTAGAACAATTGGTTTTCTTCATTCCTTACTTTTCGGCACCTATCTATTGTAAGTGCACGGCGGCGCCCTGGCCGTCAATCCGACGGCCAAATGCGGAAGCGGTGATAAACTTAAATTTTCTTGAACTGGCAAACCGCCGCGCACTAAAACCCGGATCGAACCATTAATTAGTCCTAGCTAACAACAAGAAAGGGAATAGAGATATACCGACGATCCAAGTCCTCCGGTCTTCTCATCATCGTCCCGATCTCTTGCGGAATGTCCCGTCTCCTCCTCGTCGCCGGAAGTGCACCACATCGCCTACTTCTTTTACGGGCTCCCACCTCAATGCCGAGGCAACTCGGGCACGAAGCCGGCTACTCGACGTGCCCAAGATTTGCTGTAGAATATAATGTGGATTACATGTCTCATTTAGAATTATGGAGTTGCCTTTTGTGGTGGAGGAAGAAGAACTTGGAGAGAGGTGAAGGAAAAAATGTGATAGACCAAGAAGAATGAGAGTATCATATTTTTCCCACCCAAAAGAGAAGCATTTTCCTCATCCTAACAAAGTGGCCGCCCCCCCCCCCACCATTAGTGTGATTGGAGAGAGAGAGTAAGGTCAAGGGGGGTGGGTGGAATGCAATGATGCAAGCAAGTGATGATGAAAGAATCCAATGATCACAACCATAACCCACACTCCAAAACAAGTAATCAACAACCATGATTGCTACAAAAAGTCAAGCAATCATGAAGCATGGAAGGTCAAGGGATGGGCTCCATCATGAAACCATCATGATAAAACAAAAATGCAAAGACCCCCTCCACAACCACTTATTTGCAACAATGCAAATAAGCCCTCCTCCACCAAACTTCGGCCAATGAACGGAACAATGGAAATCGGCCGAAACGGAAAGCAAACTGGCAACTCCAGAAAACTGGTCCCGTAATAAATTACAGGAAAACCCCGATACTGTGCATACACACCCGCATCTGTATTTCGACCGAAATACAAATGCAAGGAGACAAAATCTACACTGTACTATACTAGGATCCGGCTTATACCAAAGCCGGCTAGTAATATCCGTTCGATCCTGATCCATGCAATACCACACGTATCTGATCGAACCCTGCCATATAACCATACGGCCTATAGTACAGACTGTCCGATCCTGATCCGTGCAATACCGCACGTATCTGATCGGACCATGCCATATCTCCATACGGCCTCTACAACCTTTCGCCCGAAAGCTGAGTAACTGAATGTGGGGGACTCTAAAGACTCATCAACACCTTGGTTGTGGATTTAACCACTAGCACGTCAGAGGTATAAGCCAATACGTAACGGGCTACCAGGTACTGACTAAAAGGGACGTCTGTGAGCGAACTCAGCCTGACACCCTACTGAGCCTGTCAGTGACAATATCCGTACAGTCCGGTCCGTTCATCTATGAGCATCGCATGGCGGGCCTAGGGGGTTGGTAAAAGTCAGACCCCCAAAAGCGGTACAAGTCGTGTCGGAGTGTAGCCCAGAACACCCTGAGATACTACTGGAATACCTACCAGTAAATCTCCTTGCCTCGGCCGAGGGCTTCGTGTAATGGCTCTCCTAGACACAGCACGACCTCACCCCCAATACCGGGAGAGACGAACCCCTGAAGATGCGCTCACTGCCTCCATGTGGCTCGGGACTATACCCAACTAAAACCTGTTTGCACGACTCCTTTGAGCCGTGGTAGGGTAGTAATCAAAGTACAGTGGGAACTCACACGAGACAAATGACGATCCCCAGGTCGATGAACTAACCTGTACACATGTCACCAGGGAACTGCCATCTGACGTCTGGTATATGACCAACTAGCATGTTCCCGGCGAGTCCTGTCCGGTGTACTCATAACCCAATGAGCACCTGTATACATCTTAGGTGATCCAACTGACACCAGTGGCTTGTGAGACCGGCCACCGCCCCTCGTCGGGGTCTCGACTGTATACACTAGTCTACTAATGGATTATCGATGCCCAGTCTCGAAACTCCCACGACTAGGGACCTTTTAAGGATAAGCTTATAGACCCCAGCTCCCACTTATATGATCGCCCTCATACTGCTGGTGGTCAAGCAAGAATCCTAGGGGCTCTATCAACGTGTAATAGCGACGCGTCAGGTCACCTAAAGCAGTACACGATGATAAAGGTAAACCAGATAGCACACTATCATCTCGAGTAAGACTGTCCTACCGGGATAGGTCCTCCCTCAATCATTGCAATCACGTATCTGTGACCTAATAATTGACTCTAAGGGCACTATCTCCAACAATCTCCCACTTGCACTCAAGGCTAATTATTGCGATGTCGCATACTCACAGCCCGTGTGATACCGAACACCCAACTCCTCTACTAGTCAGTCTCACAAAGCTCGTTTGCGAAACTATTGCGTTCGAGGAATAGCCTTAGTGAGTGGATCCGCTTTGAAATTTCTTTCTATGTCTCTCTATATCTCAAGTTCGCGGAGAAACCCATCTCCCGAAATGAGCAATACCTGTCTTAGAATATGTCTGGATGTCTGATGGGACATAGCTCATAAATGAACTCCAAATCCAAACTTCTTAGACTGTATCGTCAACTGAACTTAATCAGTATCCTGCGCCATGCCTCCCTCAGTATTGCCTTGGACCACCTGTCCAAAATACTGCCCCTCGTCAGAAGGAAAACTATAACTCTGACAACCTCCTTGTCATCCATGTCACCATGGAAGCCTGGAATGATAACTGTCTGCCGAATGAGGCTGTTGTTATTATATCCCTAGAACATCCACTTATGTTCTAAAACTGCTTCCGACCGTTTTTCCAGGATTGGATTAATGTCAACTTATTGCATCTAGTGCAAGAACAATATCTGGTGTGGTACTTGACAACTCATGATTGACTCAATTGCCTAAGCAAGTGATCTGCCAATCATGCACATCCCTCTCCCCTTTAGTCTGTAAGACAGCTTCAGAGAGGGTGACTCCATCACCTGCAGGTACACTACCGTGCCAGGAGTCGTCCATCCTAAATACTCTTAGAATGCTGTCAAGTACCCTGATTGGGAAACCACCCAAATCTAGATCTAATACCATAGATCCAGTAACCAGTATGTCTGATATAAAATCCATTTCCTTTGTGGAGAAACCACTGTGTGACGACCAAAGTATAACCGATCGTAGTATAGGAGTTTCCTTTCCTACTTTGTGTATGTCATCCAAATACCAGGATATCACACCCTACTACCTTCTCAACAGATCCATCCCCTATTCTGATGAAGTCAAACCTATGACTGTCACGTCAGAAATAGATGATCTATCTCCGCTACATCTGCTTTAGTCTATAAATAGACATAAGCTACCTGTCCACCAATGCTTCCGCTGCTCCCACTGACTACGACAACCCTCTGGCAGAGTCATATAGACGTACACTTCTAAAACTAGTTTAGAACGACGCTATACTCATCCTCCCACCGGGTCTCGCAGCCTGGAACAACAGCAATGGTAATTGTGGGTAAACAAGAACTTCCCTGTCACCGTCCTTGAGGCTACCGTAGTACCTCTCGGGTGCCTGAAGTTACCCACCTTATCTGCGGAGTGGCCAATGGAATGTCAATCCAGATTGAATCTTTAGGTTCCTTATCAAATCTTCAGTAATCGTTTGTGGTTCTGGAATCACTTCCAGTTCTACCATACTCCCACTACTGTTTTCTGAAAAAAAATCCATTTTTAATAAAACTGTGGCGAGTCTAGAACAATATCGCTATTATTCATCCAAATGGTAGAAAGTCAACCCTCGTCATAGCCTGGGTCATCCCACAAACAGCCATTACAGAAACATGCCTTGAGTTGTCCAGTGTCTGGTTTTAATCATAATCCGGACAACTCCCCGTACCTTAACATCGTTAAGATACGAACTGTTCTATATCCAATATAGGACCAGAGGCACTGATTTAATTGAACCAGATTCAAATCATGCAGCTGTCTCCAGTGCATGTCAACTAAATGGAAGGAGGCCGATCAGCGTTACTCAACTTAGGAATGCTTCCAATTATGAGTAACCTGAAAGAGAAGCAATTTCTCTTAATCACTACTATCAACTGAATACCATATACAAGTATCTACATCTTCGATCACTTTGAAGAATCCCGATACTTTCTATACTTGGTTCTCTACTCTATTCAAATACCTATAACTTCTCCAAATTCGGACCCTGTGTTTCCACGAAACACCTGTCTAAAAACTAGAGAAGTCATAAGTAAACCGAATATAGTACGAGGACCAACCCCTCTGTCCTGATGGACCCTGGACATCATACAATACTCTGTACAAGTCCCTTGAGTCTGATAACTCACTCACTGTGTGTCGTAGGTTGAAAACTGTACTTATGGTTAAGAAGAATTACACCGCTGTTTAATGCTCCTTACCTAACCATCCACTGATATAGGTAAATGTCGTGGACATAATTTCAGAAAGGTATATCTCACTCTATGAAAATAGACGTACAGATATTTCAATTTGAAATTGGTGCATAACAGCGGATATTCAAAACCAAATATTTGCCGACCGGGAAACAACCCAGGTGATTTCCTCAAATATCACCGATTACAACGAATCCCGATATAATGAGGATGATCACCCAATTCCCAATAACTTACTCCCACTCATCATCTGTAAAAACCATACAGATGTGAGAATCGTACCTGGTGAATACATACCCTGGAGTAAGTATCTAATCGGGAAATCAGTTTTCCTTTAACATTACACAGTGAAACTGAAACATTGAAATGTTCCGATGGGGTATTCTGGTATTCTTAGTAATGCCTCTTCCAGATTCACGACTGTAACCATATAGTTCTTTGCCACCTCTCCAAATCCCTTCATATGTCTTTAGTCATTACCTTCTGCACACCCCTTTAGGCCAAATGGTTTTCTTCCTTCCCTACCGTTCGGCACCAGCCTATGGTTTGGAAGAAGACTATCCAATAAGCATAATGGGTGTACTGTCCTAATCCTAGGAACACTCGCAATGCGAGAGAAGGTGAAGATAAAAGACAACCGAATAAACCTTATTCCTATTTCTCCTGAACCAGAATCCATCCCCGAACTGGAACAAGTTCCTTTCGAGTTCGTATATAACCATACGATGGAGTATCCAATAAACTGTGGATCTTCGTAGTGATACGGAGTGTCCTGGAGAAATACAAAGGTGATTTAGGATTGGCGAAGGAATACTTGGTTTGGTCGTGAATATCTGTTGCAATTTACTTTGCCCTCTTACTAATCCCTTGATTTGTCTTAACTTAATACCTTCTGTACACCATCGTTAGGCTAATTGGTTTTCTTCATTCCCTACCGGTCGGCACCAGCCTAAGGTTTGGAAGAAGACTATCCAATTTGCGTAATAGGTGTACTATCTCCTAAACCAAGGAGTACTCGCAACCTGAGAGAAGGTAAAAGGAAAAGACAACTGAATAATCCTATCCGTTTTCTCCAGAACCTGAAACCATCCTCGAATAAATTCCTTCGAGTTCGTATCTAACCATACGATGGTTTTGTCCAATGGAAGTGGACGTTCGTAGTAATACGGGGTGTCCTGGAGAAAAGGGAAAAAGTAGGAGTGGCAATGAGGTTTGCAACTCTGACAATCCAAAAGCCGGTGTCAAGAAGGTTCGGTCAACTTGGTCACTGAGTCATAGTCTTAGGGTCGGGTCAAAGGTCGCTGCCAAAGAGAGAGAGAAAAGAAACACTCAGCGTGCACTCTAACCTAGATCAGAATGGTTACCAATTTATCTAATCTGGAATCCTCCCACTGTACCTCAAATTCTCCTCCAAACCTGAAAGAAGAATTAGTCGGGGTCACCCGAGGAGTAAACTAACTCATCAGTGGGAATCGGGATCCAACTATCATCGCATGATAACGTGACGGAATCCGCTCACGTCATCACACTCCAGAAGGTATGCGCATATCTGGCAAGTTTCAGTTCTTTTGAAACTCCCGATGTGATTTTTGCCCCATGCTCTTATGACCTTGGCGAAGGTCAACAAATCATAAGTCACATGTCAAGTTCTACCCGTCATTATCCAGGTTAATTTGAATCCACCCGTACAAGCCCTTGACGAAGGCCAACAAGGCTATACGACTGTCCCAAACCAACGCATCTATCTATGCAGCAGAAAGGTAACAAGCAGCTACCATACACTATGCCTTGACGAAGGTCAACAAACACAGCATGAATACTACGTGCTACCCGTCTGAAATGACGGAGGGCTACGAATGGTTTCTGGCAAAAACCTTTAACATAAAGAACTTGATATCGTTGAAGGAACGGATAGCTTTTTGAAAATATAGTGACGAAAACCGTTGCTAAAGAGGTCACTCCCGGTGAAGGGATCTCGGCTCTTTCCCCGTAGAATGGGGTGCAGGATATTCCAAATGAATACCACGGTGCAAAGCAAAAGTAATCGGCTATAGTGAAGTCATTGCCCTGACGCAAACTTTTGTCCAAGGGGTCACTCCCGGTGAAGGGATCTCGGCCCTTGCCTCGTCGACTGAGGAGCAGGATATTCCAGCTGAATACCTTGATGCAAAACAAAAGTGAACGTCCTTGCAGTAACAGCTTTTGAAAAGTGTTCCAACAACATCAGATTAGGTTTGTTTTTAACTTGCATTGATCCGAATCAACGCAGTCCCATCAATTGATCACACCAAAAAGAACGAAAATATACTGATGCACGTATATGCCATCCGCATTCACCACTGGGTCCCGTCATTACTCGTTAGGTTAGCTAACTAACGACAGAGCGGGGACTGGACTAGCGCGGATGTAAAACATATACAACATCTACTAATATATATACCAATATATTATATTCGCTCAAGGCGTGAATAAAATGCAACATCACAGATATGTACAGCATCACAGAAACAATACAGATATCTGGGATCCCCGGGTTTCACAGAGCCGCTGAAACCCGACGTTCCCCTGGTCGTGTGGATAGCCTGTGCAATGAAATCCTAGACCCCTACGGGCGCGGCAAGTTACCCGCCAAAACCTGAAGCGAGGCAGCCTCCTTCAGCGCCGTGAATGGACCACCCAGCACTTCACGGAATCCGGTAACTTGGGCACCCCTCCTGGGTCAACCTGTACCCCCTACGAGTGCAACGAATAGCCCGCCAATCCTAGAGTGAAGCCCCCTCCGTCCCAATGCCATGAGATGCGGGCTTGTTGCCCTCCAGAACCCGGCTATCCGTGCACCCCTCCGCGGGGCAATCCTAGTACAGAAAGTAAAATATACATACAACGGGTACATCGACCGCAACCAGGTCGTGCCCCAAAATAATAATACAAACAGGAAGTGACGGCAGTCCACATGTCGGACGCTCGCCCCGCAATATCAAATGTACATAATACAACAAAACTGTACTAGCATTGCATCCAGCCTATCCCCCACGACCGATCCGCAACATCACAGCAAAAACAAAACATCAACGTGAAAGTCACGTTCGCAAATCCGTCTAACCGGGCTATAGCAGTTAGACCGGATTTACCGATCAAGTGACATTCACGGTCGCAGATATAATGTAAATACTGTGAAAAATGTGTTTAAAATATCCGATCGATCAAAAATTAACAAGTGGGCCCCCAATCAAAACTGTAGCACTCACAGAAAACCTGGGCCCAATTTTAATATTCCAAAACCCATATTTTAAGCCCAGAAAGCCTCTGGAAAAAATTGGTGAAGTGATCTCCACAGTGTGCGGCGGAAGAGCGGCGGAATGGGGGTATATGCGGCGGTTCCGCGCTCCCACTGTGGATTCACTTCATCGAAATTTTACAGAGTTCTTAGATTTTCCAGTACATCAATATTTTACAACCTGAAAAAATTTTCGACACCAAAAATTTCCAACAGAAAACTGATGCTAATAAAAATGTAGTTTTGGAACATTCGATCGATCGAAACAGAAAAACACACTACACCAAGCTAGACTAAGTTAATGGCGAGGCTCTGATACCACTGTAAGTGCACGGCGGCGCCCCGGCCGTCAATTCGACGGCCAAATGCGGAAGCGGTGATAAACTTAAATTTTCTTGAACTGGCAAACCGCCGCGCACTAAAACCCGGATCGAACCATTAATTAGTCCTAGCAAACAACAAGAAAGGGAATAGAGATATACCGACGATCCAAGTCCTCCGGTCTTCTCATCATCGTCCCGAACTCTTGCGGAATGTCCCGTCTCCTCCTCGTCGCCGGAAGTGCACCACATCGCCTACTTCTTTTACGGGCTCCCACCTCAATGCCGAGGCAACTCGGGCACGAAGCCGGCTACTCGACGTGCCCAAGATTTGCTGTAGAATATAATATGGATTACATGTCTCATTTGGGATTATGGAGTTGCCTTTTGTGGTGGAGGAAGAAGAACTTGGAGAGAGGTGAAGGAAAAAATGTGATAGACCAAGAAGAATGAGAGTATCATATTTTTCCCACCCAAAAGAGAAGCATTTTCCTCATCCTAACAAAGTGGCCGGCCCCCCCCATTAGTGTGATTGGAGAGAGAGAGTAAGGTCAAGGGGGTGGGTGGAATGCAATGATGCAAGCAAGTGATGATGAAAGAATCCAATGATCACAACCATAACCCACACTCCAAAACAAGTAATCAACAACCATGATTGCTACAAAAAGTCAAGCAATCATGAAGCATGGAAGGTCAAAGGATGGGCTCCATCATGAAACCATCATGATAAAACAAAAATGCAAAGACCCCCTCCACAACCACTTATTTGCAACAATGCAAATAAGCCCTCCTCCACCAAACTTCGGCCATTGAACGGAACAATGGAAATCGGCCGAAACGGAAAGCAAACTGGCAACTCCAGAAAACTGGTCCCGTAATAAATTACAGGAAAACCCCGATACTGTGCATACACACCCGCATCTGTATTTCGACCGAAATACAAATGCAAGGAGACAAAATCTACACTGTACTATACTAGGATCCGGCTTATACCAAAGCCGGCTAGTAATATCCGTTCGATCCTGATCCGTGCAATACCGCACGTATCTGATCGAACCCTGCCATATAACCATACGGCCTATAGTACAGACTGTCCGATCCTGATCCGTGCAATACCGCACGTATCTGATCGGACCTTGCCATATCTCCATACGGCCTCTACAACCTTTCACCCGAAAGCTGAGTAACTGAATGTGGGGGACTCTAAAGACTCATCAACACCTTGGTTGTGGATTTAACCACTAACACGTCAGAGGTATAAGCCAATACGTAACGGGCTACCAGGTACTGACTAAAAGGGACGTCTGTGAGCGAACTCAGCCTGACACCCTACTGAGCCTGTCAGTGACAATATTCGTACAGTCCGGTCCGTTCGTCTATGAGCATCGCATGGCGGGCCTAGGGGGTTGGTAAAAGTCAGACCCCCAAAAGCGGTACAAGTCGTGTCGGAGTGTAGCCCAGAACACCCTGAGATACTACTGGAATACCTACCAGTAAATCTCCTTGCCTCGGCCGAGGGCTTCGTGTAATGGCTCTCCTAGACACAGCACGACCTCACCCCCAATACCGGGAGAGACGAACCCCTGAAGATGCGCTCACTGCCTCCATGTGGCTCGGGACTGTACCCAACTAAAAGCTGTTTGCACGACTCCTTTGAGCCGTGGTAGGGTAGTAATCAAAGTACAGTGGGAACTCACACGAGACAAATGACGATCCCCAGGTCGATGAACTAACCTGTACACATGTCACCAGGGAACTGCCATCTGACGTCTGGTATATGACCAACTAGCATGTTCCCGGCGAGTCCTGTCCGGTGTACTCATAACCCAATGAGCACCTGTATACATCTTAGGTGATCCAACTGACACCAGTGGCTTGTGAGACCGGCCACCGCCCCTCGTCGGGGTCTCGACTGTATACACTAGTCTACTAATGGAGTATCGATGCCCAGTCTCGAAACTCCCATGACTAGGGACCTTTTAAGGATAAGCTTATAGACCCCAGCTCCCACTTATATGATCGCCCTCATACTGCTGGTGGTCAAGCAAGAATCCTAGGGGCTCTATCAACATGTAATAGCGACGTGTCAGGTCACCTAAAGCAGTACACGATGATAAAGGTAAACCAGATAGCACACTATCATCTCGAGTAAGACTGTCCTACCGGGATAGGTCCTCCCTCAATCATTGCAATCACGTATCTGTGACCTAATAATTGACTCTGAGGGCACTATCTCCAACACCTATGGTTTGGAATAAGACTATCCAATAAGCGTAACTGGTGTACTCTCCTAAACTAAGGAGACCTCGCAACCTGAGAGAAGGTGATAATAAAAGACGACTGAATAAACCAATTCTATTTCTCCTGAACCTGGATCCATCCTTGAAGAAGTCCCTCCAGTTCGTATATAACCATACGATGGATCTATCCAATGGAAGTTGATATCCGTAGTAATACAGGGTGTTCTGAGAAATACAAAGGGTAAAAGAAGAAGCGGCAATGACTTATGCAACTAAGACAATCCAAAAGCCAGTATTTTAAGAAGGTTCGGTCAACTTGGTTACTGAGTCATAGTCTAGGGTCGGTCAAAAGGTTGCTGCCAAAGATAGAGAGAGAAAAGAAACACTCTGCGTGCACTCAAACCTAGATCAGAATGGTTATCACTTTATCTAATCAGGAAATCTCCCACTGTAATCTCAAATTCTCCTCCAAACCTAAAAGATGAATTAGTCGGGATCGACCAAAGAGTAAACCAACTCATCAGTGAGAATCGGGATCAAACTATCATCGCATGATAACTTGATGGAAGCCACTCAAGTTATCACACTCTAGAAGGTATGCGCATGCCTGGCAAGTTTCCTGTATATTCGAAACTCCCGATGTGATTTTTGCCCCATGCTCTTATGACCTTGGCGTTGGTCAAAATATTATAAGTCACATGCCAAGTTCTACCCATCACTATCCAGGTCAATTTGAACCCACCCGCATATGCCCTTGACGTTGGCCATGTATGACAGAACGACTGTCCCAAACCAACTCATCTATCTATGCAACAGATGAATACCCAGCAGCTACCAAACACTATGCCTTGGCGTTGGTCAAAATACATAGCTTGAATACTACTGAATACCCAGAAGAAATGACGGAGGGCTACGGCTGGTTTTTGGCGAAAAAATTTTAACGTAATGAACTTGATCTCGTTGAAGGAACCTGATAGCTTTTTATAAAGATATAGTGGCAAAAACCTTTTGCTAAAGAGGTCACTCCCGGTGAAGGGATCTCGGCTCTTTCCTCGTGGAATGAGGTGCAAGATATTCTAACTGAATACCGCGATGCAAAGCAACTTGTAATCAACTATAGTGAAATTATTACCCTGACGTAAATTTATGCCCAAGGGGTCACTCCCGGTGAAGGGATCTCGGCCCTTGCCTCGTCGAATGAGGTGCGGGATATTCTAACTGAATATCACTATGCAAAACAAAAGTAAACATCTTTGTAATAACTCTTTTTTAAAATTTGTTCTAACAACATCAAATATAGGTTTGTTTTATCCTTGCATTGATAAGAATCAATGCAGCCCCATTAATCAATCACACCAGAAAAGAACAAAAATAAAATGTACGTATATGCCATCCACATTCGTCACTGGATCCCGTCATCACCCGTCAGGTTACTTAACTAACGACAGAGCGGGGGTTGGACTAGCGCGGGTGTAAAACATATACAACATCTAATAGTATACAATAATTGCTCCAGGCGTGATAATATACAACATTACAGAAAAGTAAAAAGCATCACAGAACAATACAGATAATTTGGGATCCCCGGGTTTCACAGAGCCGCTGCTGAAACCCGACGTTCCCCTGGTCGTGTGGATAGCCTATGCAATGAAACCTAGACCCCTACGGGTGATGCAAGTTACCCGCCAAAACCTGAAGCGAGGTAGTCCCCACAGCATAGTGAATGGAACACCCGGCACTTCACGAAATCCGGTAAATTGAGCACCCCTCCTTGGGTCAACCTGTACCCCCTACGAATGCGGCGAATAGTCTGCCAATTCTAGAGTGAGGTCCCTCTGCCTCTCAAAGCCATGAGATACGGACCCGTTGCCCTCCAGAACCCGGCTATCCGTGCACTCCATCGCGGGGCAAACCTAGTACAGAAATAAAAATATATACAACGGGTAAATCGACCACAGCCCGGTCGTGCCCCAAAAGAATATTATACAAACAGGCAGAGACGGCAGTCCACATGTTGGACGCTCGCCCCTCAATATCAAATGTATAAATAAATCCAAACTGCACTACCATTGCACACTGCTATCCACCGCGACATATCCGCAACAATACAGCACAACACAGAACATCAACGCGAATGTCACGTTCGCAAACCCGTCTAAAAGAACTATAACAATATGACGCGGTTTACCGATCAAATGACATTCCCGGTCGGAGATATAATGTAAATACTGCATACTAACTGTAAGTACGCGGCGGCGCCCCGGCCGTCTAACAGACGCCGATATGCGGAACAAAACTTTTACGACTGGCGCTATCGCGTACTTTATCCGGGATCGCCCATTAAAGCTAAACTAACAAATTGTAAAGAGGGTAGAATTGTTATACCGAATGATCCAAGTCCTTCGGTCTTCGACCATCATCCCACGCTATGTTGCAACTGATCCGAACTTGCTTGATCTCCGTTCTCGTCGTCCAGGTGGCACCACGTCGACGGATCTTTAAACGGGCTCCCGCCTCTGAACCGAGGCAACTCGATCGTCAAGTTTGCTAAAAGAGACGACCAAGATGAAGTAGAGAATGAGTAGAATACTTTGTCTCGTTACGTCCAAGGCTATGGACGAACGGTTAAAAGAAGTTGCCAATTGGAATCGGGTAAATGGAAATTGATCTATGTGAAATTTCCATACACTAAATTTCTTGTATCTTTTCTCAAAAATGAAAAACCTTCTCCATCCCACAAAGGGGCCGGCCATTATATGAAGAGGGGAGGAGGGTGAGTGTAGGAGCAAGGAGGAGGGTGACCATATCCCTTCATGCTTATCACAAAGAATGAGTGGTATGAACACATTAAATGAAAACCAATCACAATTAACCTTGTCATCCTCCATCATTAATGAACCATTAATGACCTAAGTGAGTCAAAAGCCTTGTCATCATTTCTAGAACCTTCTAGAAGCATGACTCACTCTGAAGACGAAAAGAAAAATCCGTATTTAACCGAATGTCAAAATACGGCTGATAGAAAACTGGAAACCGGCAACTTCCAAAAATCATCCCGAAACGAATTTCAGGATAACCCTGTATCAGTATAAACATACCCGCATTTATATTACGACCGAATATAAATGCAACTGAGACAAAGATATTATATCTACACAGTATAATACTGGGTTCCGGCTTAAACCAAAGCCTACCAGCATTATCTGCCCGAAAACTGACACGTGCGAAAACGCACGTGCATTTTCCGAACCTTGCCATAAACCCATACGGCCTCTACAACGTTTCGCCCGAACTAGGGAAAGTGTCTGTGGGGGACTCTAATGACTCATCAGTACACTGGCACTGGGTATAACCACTAGCACGTCAGAGGTACTAACTGTACGTAACGTTTTGCCTATGTATTGATTGGAAGGGAAGCTGATGAGCGAACTCATCTATAAACCCTACTGAGCCTGACAGTGACAATATCTGTATAGTCCGGAACATTCGTCTATGAGCATCGCATATTAGGCCTAAGGGGTCGGTAAACGTCAGACCCCCAATAGCTGCATAAGTCGTGTTAGAGAGCAGCCCAGAACACCCTGAGATACTACTGGTATACCTACCAGTATATCTCGATTACCCTGGCCAGGGATTTCGTGTAATGGCTCTCCTAAACACAGCGCGATCTCACCCCCCAATACCGGGAGAGACGAATCCCCGACGATCCGCTCACTTGCCTCCAATGTGGCTCGGGACTGTACCCAACTAAAACCTGTTTGCACAACTCCTTTGAGCGTGGTAGGGTAGTAATCTAAGCACAGTGGAAACTCACACGAGACAAATGACGACCTCAGGTCAATGAACTAACCTGTACACATGTCACCAGGGAACTGCTATCTGACGATATGTATAATACCAACTAGCATGTTCCCGGCGAGTCCTGTCCGGTGTACTCATAACCTAATGAGCACCTGTATACATCTTAGGTGATCCAACTGACACCAATGGCTTGTGAGACCGGCCACCGCCCCTCGTCGGGGTCTCGACTGTATACACTAGTCTACTCTGGAGTATCGATGCCCTGTCTCGAAACTCCCACGACTAGGGACACTTTAAGGATGTGCTTATAGACCCTAGCTCCCACATATATGATCGCCATCATACTGCTGGTAGTCAAACAAGAATCCTATGGGCTCTATCATGATGATAAAGACAAACCAGATAGCATACTATCATCTCGAGTAAGACTGTTTTATCGGTATAGGTCCTCCCTCAATCATTGCAATCACGTACCTGCGATCCAATAATTGACTTAGAGGGCACTATATCCAACAATCTCCCACTTGCACTTAAGGCTAATTATTGCGATGTCGAGTACTCACAGCTCGTGTGATACCGAGCATCCAACTCCTCTACTAATCAGTTTCACAAAGCTCGTTTGCAAAACTATTGTGTTCGAGAAATAGCCTCACTGAGTGGATCCGCTCCGGTGTTTCTTTCTGTATCTCTCTATATCTCAACTTCGCGGAGAAAACCATCTCCCGAATTGAGTAATACGTGTCTTAGAATATGTCTGGATATCTGATGGGACCTAGTTCATAAATGAACTCAAAATCCAAACTTCTTAGACTGTATCGATCACTGAAACTAATCAGTGTCCAGCACCATGCCTCCCACAGTATCCTCTTGGACCGCCTGTCCATAATACTGTCCATCGTCAGAGGGAAAACTATAACCTTGACAATCATTCTGTCATCTATGTCACCTTTGAAGCCTGGAATGATAACCGTCTCCCGAAGGAGGCCGCCGTCATCTTATCCGTAGAACATTCACTTATGTTCTAAAACTGCTTCCTAATGTTTCTCCAGGATTGGATTAATATAAACTTATTGCATCTAGTGCAATAACAACATCTGGTGTGGTACTTGACATCTCACGATTGACTCAATTGCCTAAGCAAGTGATCTGTCAATCATGCACATCCCTCTCCCCTTTAGTCTGTAAGACACCTTTAGAGAGGGTGACTCCATCACCTGCAGGTACACCACCATGCTTGGAGTCATCTATTCTAAAATACTATTAGAATACTGTCAAAGTACCCACATTGGGAAACTACCCAAATCTAGATCTAAAACTATAGATCTAGTAACCAGAATGTCAGATATTATATCCATATCCTTTGTGGAGAAATTACTGTGTGACGACCACGGTACAACCGATCGTAGTATAGGAATTTTACTTCCTACTCTGTGTATGTCATCCAAATACCAGGACATCACACCATACTACCTTCTCAATAGATCCATCCCTTATTCTGATGAAGTCAAACCTATGACTGTCATATCAAAATTAGATGATCTATCTCTGCTATATCTGCTCACGTCTATAAATAGACACTAGCTACTTGCCCACTATGCTTCCGCTGCTCCCACTGACTACAACAACCCTCTGGCAGAATATATATACGTGCACTTCTAAAACCAGTTTAGAACGACGCTATACTTATCTTTCTGCCGGGTCTCATAGTCTGGAACAACAGTAGTGTCAGGTCTGGGTAAACAAAAACCTCCCTGTCACCGTCCTTGAGGCTACCGGAGTACCTCTCGGGTGTCTGAGGTTACCCACCATATCTACGGAGTGGCTATTGGAATGTCAAACCTGATTGAATATATAGGTCCTATTAAAACTTTCCGTAATCGTTTGCGGTTCTGGAATCACTTCCAGTTCTACCATGCTCCCACTGCTGTTTTCTGAAAAAATCCATTTTAATAAAACTGTGGCGAGTCAAGAACAATATCACTATTGATCTTCCAGATGGTAGAAAATCAACCCTCGTCGAAGCTAGGGTCAACCCATAAACAGTTATTACAGAAACGTGCCTTGAGTTATCCAGTGTCTGGTTTTAAGCATAAGCTGGATAACTTCCCTTACCTTAACATCGTTAAGATATGAATCGTTCTATATCCAATATAGAAACTTTGGCACTTATTTAATTGGAACCAGATTCAAATTATGCAGCTGTCTCCAGTGCATAATAACTTAATAGAGAGAGGCTGATCAGTATTACTCAACTTAGGAATCTATCCAATTATGAGTAACCTGAAAGAGAAACAAGTTTCTCAAAACCATTACTTTCAATTGAATACTAATCACAAGAATCTACATCTTCGATTTCTTTGAAGAATCCCGATACTTGCGATACATGGTTCTCTACTTTATTCCTATACCCACAACTTCTCAATACTTAGACATTGTATTTCTACGAAACATTTGTCTATAAACTAGAGAAGTCACAAGTAAATAGAATATAGTACGAGGACCAACCCCTTCGTCCTGATGGACACTGGACAACATACAATACTCTGTATAAGTCCGCTGAGTTTGAATAACTCATAACCTGTACGTCGTAGGTTGAAAACTGTTCCCAGGAGATTTCCTCAAATATCACCAATTACAACGAATTCCGATATAATGCGGATGATCACCTAATTCCCAATAACTCGCTCCCACTCAATATCTGTAAAACCATGCAGATGTGAGAATCGTTCCTGGTAAATACATACCCTGGAGTAAGTATCCAATCGGGAAATCAGTTTTCTATTAACAATGCACAGTGAATATGAAACATAAATATGTTTTGTAGGGGTTTCCTGGTATTCCTAGTAATGCCTCTTCCATAATCCAAATCATGACTTTAACCGTATATTTCCCTGCCATCTTTCCATTTCCCTTTATTTGTCTTTAGTCATTACCTTCTGTACACCATCATTAGGCTAAGTTGTTTTCTTCCTTCCCTACCGTTCAGCACCAGCCTATGGTTTGGAAGAAGACTATCCAGTAAGCATAATAGGTGTACCCTCCTAATCCTAGGAGTACTCGTAACTTGAGAGAAGGTGATGATAAAAACAACTGAATAATACCATATTCTTATTTCTCCTGAACCAGAATCCATCCTCTAAAAAAAATGTCCTTCCAGTTCGTATATAACCATACGATGGATTTATCCAATGGAATTGGATGTTCGTAGTGATACGGGTTGTTCTGGAGAAATCAAAGGTGAAGTAGGAATGGCGATGAAATACGTGGTTTGGTCGTGAATGTTAATAGTCGCAATTTACTTTGCCCTCTTTCTAATTCCTTTATGTTGTCTTCACATGTCACCTTCTGCACACCCTACTTAGGCTAATTGGTTTTCTGCATTCCCTACCTTTCGGCACCTGCCTATGGTTTGGAATAAGACTATCCAATAAGCGTAATAGGTGTACTCTCCTAAAGCAAGGAGCCCTCGCAACCTGAGAGAAGGTGATAATAAAAGACAACAGAATAAACCAATTCTATTTCTCCTGAACCTGGATCCATCCTCGAAGAAGTCCCTTCGAGTTCGTATATAACCATACGATGGATCTATCCAATGGAATTGGATGTCCGTAGTAATACGGGTTGTTCTGAGAAATACAAAGGGTAAAAGAAGGAGCTGCAATGTCTTATGCAACTATAGACAATCCAAAAGTCAGTAAGTTAAGATGGTTCGGTCAACTTTGGTCACTGAGTTATAGTCTAGGGTCGGTCAAAGGTCGCTGCCAAAGAGAGAGAGAAAAGAAACACTCTGCGTGCACTCTAGCCTAAATCAGAATGGTTATCACTTTATCTAATTTGGAAACCTCCCACTGTTTTCTCAAATTCTCCTCCAAACCTGAAAGAAGAATTAGTCGGGGTCACCCGAAGAGTATACCAACTCATCAGTGAGAATCGGGATCCAACTATCATCGCATGATAACTTGATGGAAGCCACTCAAGTCAACACACTCCAGAAGGTATGCGCAAGTCTGGCAAGTTTCTTGTATGTTTGAAACTCCCGATGTAATTTTTATCCCATGCTCTTATGACCTTGACGTAGGCCAACAAATCATAAGCAACATGTCAAGTTCTACCCGTCGTTATCCTGATCAACTTAAGTCATCGTACAAGCCCTTGACGTAGGCCAACAAGGTGTACGTCTGACTTAAACTAATGCATCTATCTATGCAACAAATGAATACCCAGCAGCTACCAAACACTATGTCCTGACGTAGGCCAACAAACATAGCTTGAATACTACTGACCATCCATAAGAAACGACGGAGGATTACGGCTGGTTTTTGGCGAAAAACCTTTTAACGTAATCAACCTGATCTCGTTGAAGGAACCTGATAGCTTTATAAAAATATATAGTAGCGAAAACCTTTTGCTAAAGATGTCACTCCCGGTGAAGGGATCTCGACTCTTTCCTCGTGGAATGAGGTGCAGGATATTCCAACTGAATACCGCTATGCATAACAAAAGGAAACGTCTTTGTAATAATTTTAAAATTTGTTCCAACAACATCAAATATAGGTTTGTTTTATCTTTGCATTAATAAGAATCAACGCAGTCCCATTAATCAATCACACCAGAAAAGAACGAAAATAAAATGTACGTATATGCCATCCGCATTCGTCACTGGGTCCCGTCATCACCCGTTAGGTTACTTAACTAACGACAGAGCGGGGACTGGACTAGCGCGGGTGTAAAACATATACAACATCTAATAGTATATATACTAATGTACAGTAATCGCTCAAGGCGTGATAATATGCAACATTACAGAAAAGTAACAAGCATCACAGAACAATACAGATAAACTGGGATCCCCGGGTTCCACAGAGCCGCTACTGAAACCCGATGTTCCCCTGGTCTTGTGGATAGCCTGTGCAATGAAACCTGGACCCCTACGGGTGCGGCAAGTTACCCACCAAAACCTGATGCGAGGTAGTCCCCACAACATAGTGAATGGAATACCCGGCACTTCACGGAATCCGGTAAATTGAGCATCCCTCCTTGGATCAACCTGTACCCTCTACGAGTGCGGCGAATAGTCTGCCAATTCTAGAGTGAGGTCCTTTTGCCTCTCAAAGCCATGAGATATGAACCCGTTGCCCTCCAGAACCCGGCTATTCGTGCACCCTACCGCGGGATAAACCTAGTACAGAAATAAAAATAGTACAATAGGTACATCGACCGCAACCTGGTCGTGCCCTAAAAGAATATTATACAAACAGGCAGTGACGGCAGTCCACAAGTCGGACGCTCGCCCCGCAATATCAAATGTACAAATAAATTTAAACAGTTCTATCATTGCACCCTGCTATCCACCACGACGAATCCGCAACATTACAGCACAACACAGAACATCAACGCGAATGTCACGTTCGCAAACCCGTCTAAAAGAACTATAGCAATCAGACGCGGTTTACCGATCAAATAACATTCCCGGTCGGAGATATAATGAAAGTACTGAAAAACTAACAAGTTTAAAATTTCGATCGACTAAATTTGGCGAAGTGGGCCCCACAAGAATCTGGTGTACAGTAACAAAGCCTGGGCCCAAACGATATATACCAAAAACCCCAAAATCCAACAGAGAACCCACTGTACAAATTTGGGAGCATGAGCTCACCAAGTGGCCGCGGATGCGCGGCCAAACCATGGGTTTGGCCGCGTTTCCGCGGCGACTTGGTGGATTCATGTGCCCAAATTTTGTCGTGGTTCTTAGAAAAGCCTGCACAGTTTTCTGAGATGTGTGAAATATTTTTAGGATACTGTTTAAAAACAACAGAAACTGTCAAGCTTGGTTTTTGCAGTTTTTGATTTCCGGTTCGATCGAAGTTTTAAACGCGTTAGCACAAGTTAGTATAGCTTAATGGTGAGTCTCTGATACCACTGTAAGTACGAGGCGGCGCCCCGGCCGTCTAACAGACGCCGATATGCGGAACAAAACTTTTACGACTGGCGCTATCGCGTACTTTATCCCGGATCGCCCATTAAAGCTAAACTAACAAATTGTAAAGAGGGTAGAATTGTTATACCGAATGATCCGAGTCCTTCGGTCTTCAACCATCATCCCACGCTATGTTGCAACTGATCCGAACTTGCTTGATCTCCGTTCTCGTCGTCCAGGTGGCACCACGTCGACGGATCTTTAAACGGGCTCCCGCCTCTGAACCGAGGCAACTCGATCGTCAAGTTTGCTAAAAGAGACGACCAAGATGAAGTAGAGAATGAGTAGAATACTTTGTCTCATTACGTCCAAGGCTATGGACGAACGGTTAAAAGAAGTTGCCAATTGGAATCGGGTAAATGGAAATTGATCTATATGAAATTTCCATACACTAAATTTCTTGTATCTTTTCTCAAAAATGAAAAACCTTCTCCATCCCACAAAGGGGCCGGCCATTATATGAAGAGGGGAGGAGGGTGAGTGTAGGAGCAAGGAGGAGGGTGACCATATCCCTTCATGCTTATCACAAAGAATGAGTGGTATGAACACATTAAATGAAAACCAATCACAATTAACCTTGTCATCCTCCATCATTAATGAACCATTAATGACCTAAGTGAGTCACAAGCCTTGTCATCATTTCTAGAACCTTCTAGAAGCATGACTCACTCTGAAGACGAAACGAAAAATCCGTATTTAACCGAATGTCAAAATACGGCTGATAGAAAACTGGAAACCGGCAACTTCCAAAAATCATCCCGAAACGAATTTCAGGATAACCCCGTATCAGTATAAACATACCCGCATTTATATTACGACCGAATATAAATGCAACTGAGACAAAGATATTATATCTACACAGTATAATACTGGGTTCCGGCTTAAACCAAAGCCTACCAGCATTATCTGCCCGAAAACTGACACGTGCGAAAACGCACGTGCATTTTCCGAACCTTGCCATAAACCCATACGGCCTCTACAACGTTTCGCCCGAACTAGAGAAAGTGTCTGTGGGGGACTCTAATAACTCATCAGTATACTGGCACTGGGTATAACCACTAGCACGTCAGAGGTACTAACTGTACGTAACGTTTTGCCTATGTATTGATTGGAAGGGAAGCTGATGAGCGAACTCATCTATAAACCCTACTGAGCCTGACAGTGACAATATCTGTACAGTCCGGAACATTCGTCTATGAGCATCGCATATTAGGCCTAAGGGGTCGGTAAACGTCAGACCCCCAATAGCTACATAAGTCGTGTTAGAGAGCAGCCCAGAACACCCTGAGATACTACTGGTATACCTACCAGTATATCTCGATTACCCTGGCCAGGTATTTCGTGTAATGGCTCTCCTAAACACAGCGCGATCTCACCCCCCAATACCGGGAGAGACGAATCCCCGACGATCCGCTCACTTGCCTCCAATGTGGCTCGGGACTGTACCCAACTAAAACCTGTTTGCACAACTCCTTTGAGCGTGGTAGGGTAGTAATCTAAGCACAGTGGGAACCCACACGAGACAAATGACGACCTCAGGTCAATGAACTAACCTGTATACATGTCACCAGGGAACTGCTATCTGACGATATGTATAATACCAACTAGCATGTTCCCGGCGAGTCCTGTCCGGTGTACTCATAACCTAATGAGCACCTGTATACATCTTAGGTGATCCAACTGACACCAGTGGCTTGTGAGACCGGCCACCGCCCCTCGTCGGGGTCTCGACTGTATACACTAGTCTACTCTGGAGTATCGATGCCCTGTCTCGAAACTCCCACGACTAGGGACACTTTAAGGATGTGCTTATAGACCCCAGCTCCCACATATATGATCGCCATCATACTGCTGGTAGTCAAACAAGAATCCTATGGGCTCTATCATGATGATAAAGACAAACCAGATAGCATACTATCATCTCGAGTAAGACTGTTTTATCGGTATAGGTCCTCCCTCAATCATTGCAATCACGTACCTGCGATCCAATAATTGACTTAGAGGGCACTATATCCAACACTAACAAGTTTAAAATTTCGATCGACAAAACTTTCCGAAGTGGTCCCCACGTACATCTGCTGTACAGTAACAAAAACTGGGCCCAAAAGCTTAATACAAAAAAATCACAATTTCCTATATGAAGCTCTCTGGAAAATTTGGCGCACTGTTCCCACATAAAGGCTGCGGTTCCGCGGTCAAACCCTAGCTTTGACCGCGGATCCGCGGCGGTACTGTGGGATCACGTGCCCAAAATTTCCCAGAATTCTTTAAAAACCCTGCACGCTTTTCTATGATATGCAAAATTATTTTTAGGTCTTTTAAAAAATCGACAGAAACTTGTGTGCAGAAAATTGTGATTTCGGAAATTCAGTTCGATCGATCTTTTAAACGCGTTAGCACAAGTTAGTATAGCTTAATGGTGAGGCTCTGATACCACTGTAAGTCCACGGTAGCGCCCCGGCCGTCTAACAGACGCCAAATGCGGAACAAAAACTTTTTACAACTGGCGCTATCGTGTACTATAACCCGGATCTGCTATTAAAGCTATACTAACAAACTACAAAGTGAGTAGAAGAGTTATACCGAACGATCCGAGTCCTTCGGTCTTCAACCATCATCCCACGCTTTGTTGCGGCTGTTCCGATCTCCTGAATCTCCAGTCTCGTCGTCCAGGTGGCACCACGTCGACGGATCTTTAAACGGGCTCCCGCCTGTGAACCGAGGCAACTCGGTCGTTAAGTTTGCTAAAAGAGACGACCAAGATGAAGTAGAGAATGAGTAGAACACTTTTTCTCGTTACGTCCAAGGTTATGGACGAACGGTTAATGAAGTTTTCTTTTGGATCGAATGGAAATGAGAAATGAATCATATCTAATTTCTATGCACCAAAACTTAAATCTTTTTTTCAAAATCACAACCTTAATTCACAAGAGGGGAGGGGCCGGCCTATTTGTTGAGGGGGGAGATGAGTGTAGGAGAGGGGAGGGTCACCATAACAATAATGAAGAGGATGAGTCATTTAGACACCTAGTATGAACTCATTTAAAGAAACAATGATTCATAACACATAGTCATCAACACATAAATACTTCATTAATGCACTAAGCCACCTCACCATCCTAGTCACCATCTAGAAGCTTCCACACTCATCTCAAGAAAAGATAAATCCGCATTTAACCGAATGTTAAATACGGCTGATAGAAAACTGGAAACTGGCAACTTCCAAAAGTGATCCTGAAACGAATTTCAAGATAACCCCGTAATGGTATAAACATACCCACATTTGTATTACGACCGAGTACAAATGCATCTGAGACAAAGATATTATACCTACACAGTATAATACTCGGATCCGGTTTAAACCAAAGCCGACCAGTATTATCTGCCCGAAAAATGACACGTGCGAAAAACCACGTGCATTTTCCGAACCCTGCCATAAAACCATACGGCCTGTACAACGTTTCGCCCGAACTTGGGAAAGTGTCTGTGGGAGACTCTAATGACTCATCGACACACTGGCACTAGGTATAACCTCTAGCACGTCAGAGGTACAAGCTGTACGTAACGGTTTACCTATGTATTGATTGGAAAGGAAGCTGACGAGCGAACTCATCTATAAACCCTACTGAGCCTAACAGTGACAATATACATACAGTCCGGTCCGTTCGTCTATGAGTATCGCATATCTGCCTAGGGGGCTGGAAACGTCAGACCCCCATTAGCGGTATAAGTCGTGTCAGAGAGTGGCCCAGAACACCCTGAGATACTACTGGAGTACCTACCAGTAAATCTCCTGCCTCGGCCGAGGGCTTTGTGAAATGGCTCTCCTAGACACAGCGCGATCTCACCCCCAATACCGGGAGAGATGAATCCCCTGCCGATCCGCTCACTTGCCTCCATGTGGCTCGGGACTGTACCCAAAAAAGACCTGTTTGCATGACTCCTTTGAGCCGTGGTTGGGTAGAAATCAAAGTACAGTGGGAACTCACACGAGACAAATGACGACCTCAGGTCGATGAACTAACCTGTACACATGTCACCAGGGAACTGCTATCTGACGATATGTATAATACCAACTAGCATGTTCCCGGCGAGTCCTGTCCGGTGTACTCATAACCTAATGAGCACTTGTATACATCTTAGGCGATCCTACTGACACCAATGGCTTATGAGACCGGCCATCGCCCCTCGTCGGGTCTCGACTATATACACTAGTCTACTCTGGAGTATCGATGCCCTGTCTCGAAACTCCTACGACTAGGGACACTTTAAGGATGTGCTTACAGACCCCAGCTCCCAGGTATATGATCGCCATCATACTGCCGGTAGTCAAGCAAGAATCCTATGGGCTTTATCATCATGCAATAGTGAACTAAACCATGTATACGATGATAAAGACAAACCAGATAGCAAACTATCATCTCGAGCAAGACTGTCATATCGGTATAGGTCCTGCCACAATCATTGCAATCACGTACCTGCGATCCAATAATTGACTTTGAGGGCACTATCTCCAACACCGTACAGTCCGGTCCGTTCGTCTATGAGCATCGCATGGCGGGCCTAGGGGGTTGGTAAAAGTCAGACCCCCAAAAGCGGTACAAGTCTTGTCGGAGTGTAGCCCAGAACACCCTGAGATACTACTGGAATACCTACCAGTAAATCTCCTGCCTTGGCCAAGGATTTCATGTAATGGCTCTCCTAGACACAGCGCGACCTCACCCCCAATACCGGGAGAGACAAACCCCTACCGATCTGCTCACTGCCTCCATGTGGCTCGGGACTGTACCCAACTAAAACCTATTTGCACGACTATTTTGAGCCGTGGTAGGGTAGTAATCAAAGCACAGTGGAAACTCACACGAGACAAATAACGATCCCAGGTCGATGAACTAACCTGTACACATGTCACCAGGGAAATGCTATCTGACGTCAGGTATAATACCAACTAGCATGTTCCCGGTGAGTCCTGTCCGGTGTACTCATAACCCAATGAGCACCTGTATACATCTTAGGTGAACCAACTGACACCAATGGCTTGTGAGACCGGCCACCGCCCCTCGTCGGGGTCTCGACTGTATACACTAGTCTACTAATGGAGTATCGATGCCCAGTCTCGAAACTCGCACGACTAGGGACCTTTTAAGGATGTGCTTATAGACCCCAGCTCCCACGTATATGATCTCCATCATACTGCTGGTCGTCAAGTAAGAATCCTAAGGGCTCTATCAGCGTGCAATAGCGATCTGTAAGGTCACCTAAACCAGTACACGATGATAAAGATAAACCATGGTAGCATACTATTCTCTATCAACATGTAATAGTGAACTACAATGTCACCTAAAACATGTAC
The DNA here is from genome assembly GCA_030015575.1 of Agapanthus africanus. Classification (NCBI taxonomy): domain Eukaryota; kingdom Viridiplantae; phylum Streptophyta; class Magnoliopsida; order Asparagales; family Amaryllidaceae; genus Agapanthus; species Agapanthus africanus. Next base: position 328,941,262 of record CM057345.1, on the reverse strand, counting down.
ACGATGATAAAGGCAAACCAGATAGTATACAAACCTCTCAAGTAAAACTGTCCTACCGGTATAGGTCCTCCCTTAATCATTGCAATCATGTGCCTGTGATCCAATAATTGACTCTGAGGGTACTATATCCAACAATCTCCCACTTGCACTCAAGGCTAATTATTGCGATGTCGCATACTCACAGCCCGTGTGATACCGAACACCCAACTCCACTACTAATCAGTCTCATAAAGCTCGTTTGTGAAACTATTGCGTTCGAGAAATAGCCTCAGCTAGTGGATCCATCCTGATGTTTCTTTCTATATCTCTCTTTATCTCAAGTTCGCAGAGAAAGCCATCTCCCGAAATGAGCAATACCTGTCTTAGAATATGTCCGGATATCTGATGGGATCTAGTTCATAAAAGAACTCCAAATCCAAACTTCTTAGACTGTATCGTCAACTGAAACCAATCAGTATCCTGTGCCATGCCTCCCTCAGTATCCGCTTGGACCACCTATCCAAAATACTGCCCCTCGTCAGAAGGAAAACTACAACTCTGACAGTCACTCTGCCATTCAGGTCACCTTGGAAGCCTGGAATAATAACCGTCTCCTAAAGGAGGCGGTTGTTATCATATCCCTAGAACATCCACTCATGTTCTAAAACTGCTTCCGAACGATTCTCCAGGATAGGATTAATATCAACTTATTGCAGCTCGTGCAAAAACAACATCTGGTGTGGTACTTGACATCTCATGATCAACTCAATTGCCTAAGCAAGTGATCTGCCAATCATGTACATCTCTGTCCCCTTTAGTCTATAAGACACCTTTAGAAAGGGTGACTCCATCACCTGCAGGTACACCACCATGCCAGGAGTCGTCCATTCTAAAACACCTTCAGAATGCTGTCTAAGTACCCAAATTGGGACTTTTCCAAAATCTAGATCTAAAACCATATATCTAGTAACCAGAATGCCTGATATAATATCCAAGTCCTATATGGAGAAACCACTGTGTGACAACCAAAGTATAACCGACCGTAGTATAGGAATTTCACTTCCTAATCTATGCATGTCACCCAAATACCAGGACATCACACCCTACTACCTTCTTAACAGATCCATCCCCTATTCTGAAGAAGTCAAACCTATGACTGCCACATCAGAAATAGATGATCTATCTCCGCTATATCTGCTTTAGTCTATAAATAGACATAAGCTACTTGTCCACTATGCTTCCGCTACTCCCACTGACTACAACAACCCTCTTGCAGAGTCATATACACGTGCACTTCTAAAGCTAGTTTAGAACGACGCTATACTCATCCTCCTGCCGGGTCTCACAGTCTGGAACAACAGCAATGGCAAGTCTGGGTAAACAAGAACCGCCTTGTCACCATCCTTGAGGCTGCCGGAGTACCTCTCGGGTGCCTGAGGTTACCTACCATATCTGCGGAGTGGCCAATGGAATGTCAATCCAGATTGAATCTTTAGCTTCTTATTAAATTTTCAGTAATTGTTTGCGGTTCTGGAATCACTTCCAGTTCTACCATACTCCCACTACTGTTTTCTGAAAAAATCTATTTTACTAAAACTGTGGCGAGTCAAGAACAATATCACTATTGATCTTCCAGATGGTAGAAAGTCAATGCTCGTCATGGCCCGGGTCAACCTATAAATAGCGATTACAGAAACGTGCCTTGAGTTATCCCGAGTCTGGTTTTAAGCATAAACCGGACAACTCCCCTTATCTTAACATCGTTAAGATATGAACCATTCTATATCCAATATAGAAACAGAGGCACTGATTTAATTGGAACTAGATTCAAATCATGCAGCTGTCTCCAATGCATGTCAACTAAATGGAGAGAGGCCGATCAACATTACTCAACTTAAGAATGCTTCCAATTATGAGTAACCTGAAAGAGAAGTAAGTTCTCTTAATCATTACTATCAACTGATTACCGTAAACAAGTATCTACATCTTCGATCACCTTGAAGAATCCTGATACTTGCAATACCTGGTTCTCTACTTTATTCATATACCTATAACTTCTAAAAACTTAGACCTTGCATTTCATCGAAACACATGTCTAAGAACTAGAGAAGTCACAAGTAAACAGAATATAATACGAGTACCAACCCCTCTGTCCTCATGGATACTGGACAACATACAATACTCTGTATAAGTCCCCTGAGTCTAACAACTCATTCCCTGTGTGTCGTAGGTTGAAAAATGTACTTATGGTTAAGAAGAATTACACCGCTGTTTAATGCTCCTTACCTAACCATCCACTGATATAGGTAAATGTCATAGACATAATTTCAAAAAGTTATATCTCACTTTATAAAAATAAACGTACAAATATATCAATTTGAAATTGGTTCATAACAACGGATATTCAAAACCAAATATTTGCCGTCCGGCAAACAACCCAGGCGATTTCCTCAAATATCACCAATTACAACGATTCCCGATATAATGAGGATGATCACCCAATTCCCAATAACTTACTCCCACTCATTATCTGTAACACCATACAGATGTGAGAATCAAACCTGGTAAATACGTACCCTGGAGCAAAGACTAATTGGGAAATCAGTTTTCTTTTAACAATACACAGTGAAACTGAAACATGTAAATGTTTCGAAGGGGTATCCGGGTACACTAGTAATGCCTCTTCCATTATCAGATTCATAACTATAACCGTATATTTCTTTGTCGTCTCTCCAAATCCCTTTATATGTCTTTAGTCATTACCTTCTGTACACCATTTTAGGCCAAATGGTTTTCTTCCTTCCCTCCCGTTCGGCACCAGCCTATGGTTTGGAAGAAGACTATCCAATAAGCATAATGGGTGTACTGTCCTAATCCTAGGAGCACTCGCAACCAGAGATAAGGTAAAGATAAGAGATAAATGAATAAAATCTTATTCCTATTTGTCCTTAACCAGAATCCATCCTCGAACTGGAACAAGTTCTTTCGAGTTCGTATATAACCATACGATGGAGTATCCAAATAACTGTGGATCTTCGTAGTGATACGGAGTGTCCTGGAGAAATACAAAGGTGAAGTAGGAGTGGCGATGAAATACTTAGTTTGGTCGTGAATAGCAGTCGCAGTTTACTTTGCCCTCTTACTAATCCCTTTATTTATCTTTACTTAATACCTTCTGTACACCTTCTAAGCTAAATGGTTTTCTTCATTCCCTACCGTTTGGCACCTGCCTATGGTTTGGATGAAGACTATCCAATTAGCGTAATAGGTGTACTGTCCTAATCCAAGGAGCACTCGCAAACTGAGAGAAGGTAAAAGGAAAAGACAACTGAATAGTCCTATTCATTTTCTCCCGAACCGGAAACCATCCTCGAATCTGGAATAAGTCCCTTCGAGTTCGTATATAACCATACGATGGTTTTATCTAATGGAAGTGGATGTTCGTAGTAATACGGGGTGTTCTGGAGAAAAAGGGTAAAAGTAGGAGTGGCAATGAGGTATGCAACTCTGACAATCCAAAAGCCAGTGTTTTAAGAAGGTTCGGTTAACTTGGTCACTGAGTCATGGTCGCTGCCAAAGAGAGAGAGAGAAAAGAAACACTCTGCATGCACTTTAACCTAGATCAGAATGGTTACCAATTTATCTGATCAGGAAACCTCCCACTGTATCGTCAAATTCTCCTCCAAACCTGAAAGAAGAATTAGTCGGGATCACCCGAGGAGTAAACCAACTCATCAGTGGGAATCGGGATCCAACTATCATCGCATGATAATGTGATGGAATCCATTCACATTATTACACTCCAGAAAGTATGCGCATGCCTGGCAAGTTTCAATTTCTTTAGAAACTCCCGATGTATGTTTTTACCCCTAGGACCCAAGTGACCTTGAGAATGCCAACATATCAAAGATTCCTAGTCAAGTTCAACCCGTCATTATCTTGATTGCGTTAAACCCACCCGTACGAGTCCTTGACAATGCCAACATGACTGTACGACTGTCCTAACCAATCCACATATCCATGCGATAGAAAAGTATTACAGAGCTACCGAACACTATGCCTTGGCAATGCACGACAAACGTAGCACGAATACTAAGCAATACTAATCTGAAATGACGGAGGGCTACGACAGGTTTTTGGCGAAAAACCTTTTAACGTAATGAACTTGATATTGCTGAAGGAACCAGATAGCTTTTTATAAAAAATATAATGGCGAAAACTTTTACTAAAGAGGTCACTCCCGGTGAAGGGATCTCGGCTCTTTTCCCGTAGAATGAGGTGCAGGATATTCCAACTGAATACCACGATGCAAAGCAAAAGGCAATCGGCTATAGTGAAGTTATTACCCTGACACAAAATTTTGTCCAAGGGGTCACTTCCGGTGAAGGGATCTCGGCCCTTGCCTCGTCGACTGAGCTGCTGGATATTCATAACCGAATACCACTGTGCAGAACAAAAGAGAATGTCCTTGTAATAACATCCTTTTTTTTTGAAAAATGTTTCAACAACATCAAACAGGTTTGTTTAGCTTGCATTGATCCGAATCAATGCAGTCCCATCAATTAATCACACCACAAAAGAACGAAAATATGATGTACGTATATGCCATCCGCATTCGCCACTGGGTCCCGTCATCACCCGTTAGGTTACTTAACTAACGACAGAGCGCGGACTGGACTAGCGCGGGTGTAAAACATATACAACATCTACTAGTATATATATCAATATATAATATTCGCTCAAGGCGTGATAAAATGCAACATCACAGAAATGTAATAAGCATCACAGAACAATACAGATAATCTGGGATCCTCGGGTTTCATAGAGCCGCTACTGAAACCCGACGTTCCCCTGGTCGTGTGGATAGCCTGTGTAATGAAATCCTAGACCCCTACGGGCGCGGCAAGTTACCCGCCAAAACCTGAAGCGAGCCAGTCCCCTTCAACAAAGTGAATGGACCACCCAGCACTTCACGGAATACGGTAACTTGATACCCCTCTTTGGGTCAACTTGTACCCCTTACGAATGCGGCGAATAGCCTGCCAATTCTAGAGTGAAGCCCCCTCCGTTTCAAAGCCATGAGATGTGGGCCCGTTGCCCTCTAGAACCCGGCTATCCGTGCAACCCACCGCAGGGTAATCCTAGTACAGAAAGTAAAAAATATACATACAACGGGTACATCGACCTCAGCCCGATCGTGCCCCAAAAGAATAATATACAAACAGGCAGTGACGGCAGTCCACATGTCAGACGCTCGTCCCGCAATATCAAATGTACAAATATAACCAACCTGTACTACCATTACATCCAGGCTATCCACCACGACAAATCCGCAACATCACAGCACAACACAGAACATCAACGTGAATGTCACGTTCACAAATCCATCTAAAAGAACTATAGCAATTAGACAAGATTTACCGATCAAATGACATTCACGATCACAGATATAATGTAAATACTGTGAACTAACATGTTTAAAATTTTCGATCGACAAAATTTCCCGAAGTGGGCCCCAAGCACAATACCCAGTACTCAAATAAATCTAGGCCCAAAATAAAATTACCAGAAACCCCATTTCCAAGTCAGAGAGCACTGTAGGAAAAATGGTGCAATGAAGCTACTGTTCGGCGGCGGAACCGCGGCCAAAACGGGGTCACGGCCGCGGTTCCGCGGTGCTACAGTAAGATCATAGTACCAATTTTCTGTAGTGTTCTCTGAAAACCCTGTGCATATTTCTGCAACACTGAAAATAATTTTTCGAGCACAAAAAAAATTCGACAGAAAGTTCATGACTTGGAATCGCGGTTTCGGAATTTTCATTCGATCGAAGTTCTAAACACGTTAGAGCAAGCTAGTAAAGGTTAATGGCGTGGCTCTGATACCATGTAAGTCTACGGTAGCGCCCCGGCCGTCTTTCCGTGGCCAAAATGCGGAAACGAAAACTTTTCAAAACTTGAAACCGGCGCTATCGTATGCTTAAAATCCGGATCGAACCATTAACCTACAACTAGCTATCTAGAGAAGGGATAGAAAGGCTATACTGATTGATCCGTGTCCTTCGGTCTTTGTCCACCATCCCAAGCTCCTTGCGGCATCTCCGGTCTCAATCTCCTCGTCGGAAAGGGCACCACATCTTCGAGTCTTTTTACGGGCTCCCGCTTCATCCGAAGCAACTCGGGTACGAAGTTTGCTTGCCGACGTGTCCAAGGCGAAGTAGAGAATGTGTGTGACAACATTGTCTCTTGCATCCATTGTATGGATGGAGGTTGTAGGTGAAGCCATCAATGGAAATGGTGAACTCAAGAGAAGAAGAGAGAAGAAGATGATGGAGCCTTCTGTTATTCTTGTGTGAGATAATGTTGTGAGCTAGAAAAATAATCCAAGATCTAACCTTAACCAAGTGTGGCTGCCCTCTCTCTCCTCCCATCACAATCTCATACAATAACCAACCATGAAATGATGGCATGCACAAAGAATAATACCATGAGTCACTACTCTTGCACATGCTACATTTAATTCACTCCATCATGACATTGAGCTCATTATTTCCATTTGTAAACATTAACCCAAATGTTTACAACAACAAAAAGATACGGCAACATCTAAAGTAAACTCGTGACGGATCACAAGGATACCCCTCACCTGTATATACATACCTGCATCCGCATTCCGACCGAATGCAAATGCGATGAGACTAAAGTTATCCAACAAATCTAATACTAGGATCCGGCTTAAACCAAAGCCCACTAGTATGATCCGTCCGATCATGATCCGTGCACTACTGCACGTATATGATCGTACCCTGCCATATATAATACAGCCTCTACAACGTTTCGCCTGAAACTTGAGAAACTGTCTGTGGGGGACTCTAAAGACTCGTCAATATTTTGGTTGTGGATTTAACCACTAGCACGTTAGAGGTACTAGCTGTACGTAACGGGCTACCCCGAATTGACCAAAAACGAGGTCGATGAGCGAACTCATCCTGACACCCTACTGATCCTGTCAGTGACAATATCCGTACAGTCCGGTCCGTTCGTCTATAAACATCGCATGGCGGGCCTAGGGGTTGGTAAAAGTCAGTCCCCCAAAAGCGGTACAAGTTGTGTCGGAGTGTAGCCCAGAACACCCTGAGATACTACTGGAATACCTACCAGTAAATCTCCGGCCTTGTCAAGGACTTCGTGTAATGGCTCTCCTAGACACAGCGCGACCTCACCCCCAATACCGGGAGAGACGAACCCCTGCCGATCCGCTCACTACCTCCATGTGGCTCAGGACTGTACCCAACTAAAACCTGTTTGCACGACTCCTTTGAGCCATGGTAGGGTAGTAATAAAAGCACAGTGTGAACTCACACGAGACAAATGACGATCTCAGGAAGATGAACTAACCTGAACACATGTCACCAGAGAACTGCTATCTGACGTCAGGTATAATACCAATTAGCATGTTCCCGGCGAGTCCTGTCCGGTGTACTCATAACCTAATGAGAACATGTATACATCTTAGGTGAACCAACTGACACCAATGTCTTGTAAGACCGGCGACTGCCCCTCGTCGGGGTCTCGACAGTATACACTAGTCTACTAATGGAGTATCGATGCCCAGTCTCGAAACTCCCACGACTAGGGACCTTTTAAGGATGTGCTTATAGACCCCAGCTCCCACGTATATGATCGCCATCATACTGCTGGTCGTCAAGAAAGAATCCTTGTAGGGTTCCTAGGCACACTATAGAGGTCTCACAAGGCATCAACCATGCCAATTTAAAATTTTATGGGTGCCGAGAAACCCTAATACGGATCGTAGACTAGATGTTTAGGCGAAATACGAAAATAGTTAACACTTTAACTAAAGGAGAGAGACTACAACCTTTGTAGATCCGGTTCTCCACTTCCTTAGCTCCACGTGGGTGTCCTCTCGCTGTCCATCATGAATCCCGAACTCAATCGTCGGCCTCATCGGAGAAACGGGCGAGCTAGGTCGTCGGCTTCGTGTCAAAGACGATCTACGTCGAGGCATCACAAGCTCAAGCTCCGACTTCACAAAGTTGTGAAACTTGTGAAGAAAACACCCAAAACAACTTGGCAAGAGGTAGAGGGTGAAGAAATAGGAGGTGGGTTCACTTTAGAATTGGATTTCTCTCACTAGAACTCAAGTTGCCATTGATGGCATCAAGGTTTCTATCTTGAAGAAGAAGGAGAAGATGAAGCTAGTTTTATGATAAGTGTTAAGTAAAAAGAATAATGAAATCAATACTTATCATCTTCTAACCTAGGTTAAGTGTAGAGAATAAACCATGGTCAAATGAGAATGGTTAGGGTTAAGGATGATGACAAAATGGTCACTTTAGTCAAAGCTTCATGAAGCTTCATCAAGCTTCATGAAAGAAACCATTTTGTTATTGCAGGGTTCCTAGGCACACAAGTAAGGTCTCCCAAGCCATCAACCATGGCAATTTCAAAAATTATGGTGCCTACAAACCCTAAACAACGGATCGTATACTAGAAGTCTAGGCGAACAAGAACTAGTTAACAGTTAACTAATGAGAATACGGAAATACAACCTTTGTAGATCCGGTCCTCCACCTCCACGGCTCCGCAACGAGGTCGTCTCCGCTGTCCAAATCAAATCCGGGCTCTAGAGTCGGCTTCGTCGGAGAATGGGCAAGCTAGGTCGTCGATGTCCATGCCGAAGATGATCTACGTCGAAGCATCGCAAGATCAAGCTCTCAACTTCACCAAGTCATCAAACTTGTGAAGTAAACACACTCTACTACTTGGCAAGAGGTAGAGGATGAAGAAATAGGAAGTGGGTTAACTTTAGAATTGGATTTCTCACTCATTTCCAACAATCACCATTGATGGACCTTGCTTTTCTTCACTTGAAGAATGAAGAAGAAGAAGAAAAATTGATATGATAAGTTAATAGAAAAAGAAAAGAAAATCAATTCTTATCATAATTCTAACTAGAGTTAAGTGTAGAGAATGAATCATGGTTAGTGGGAATGGTTAGGGTTAAGGATGAGATAAGGATGGTTGACTTGAACAAAGCTTCATGAAGCTTCAACTAAAGAACAAAAGAAGCCACCATTCTTTTCTCATTTTCTTTGATTCATTTATCAAAAATAAAAAGGATAATTAAATAGATAAATGAATAACAAATTATAAACCCTAACCATTTCATTAACCAAGGTTTAATCTTTACACTTGAACCCTAGCATGACATGTATCATCAAACATGATACAATCAAGTGCACAAAAGTATATCGCATATACAATGCGCACATCCGAGTGAGAAAATCCATCTTAAGTAAACCGATACTAGTTGATGCAAAGCAATATATCAAATATATAAATATGCATTAAATCATTAAATCAACACTTGATTCAATGATCCGGTCATGCGCACATAACCGACTGGTATCTAATATATCGGCTTATCGAATCAACGCTTGAATCGATAACTAGGTTATATCGCATACAACCATTCGATATATTTATCGCGAGAATAGAATACGGTATCACATACACGCATTATTCTCGGTCCCGCACATATCTCATATGCGCTCCTATTTCGTTTCGCTTGAGCCAGGAAACCACTGTGTAGGACTCTAAAGACTCGTCAATACGCCGGCAGCAGGTGATGATCATATCAAACACCCACAAGCCGCAAGCGGTCTGCTAAACGTAACGGCCACCCGGGTATTGAGCGATCTGAAGATCGACGAGCAAGCCCGCTCACACTCCAGTGAATCCGACCAGTAACACTACCGTACAGTCCGGTCTGATCGTCTGATATGTCGCATATCTCGCCTAGGGGTGGTAAACGTCAGACCCCAATAGCTTAATAAGTCGTGTCGATATGAGGTCTATAACTGTTCGAGAAACTACTGGTAACACTTACCAGTAAATCTTAGCAACCCTGGCCAGGGATTTCCTGTTATAGCCAATCGAACACAGCGCAACATCAACCCCCTATACCGGGAGAGACGAATCCCCTCCTATCGCTCATTGCCTCCATGTGACTCGGGACTGTACCCAAAAACCACCGTTTTGCACGCCCTCTTGGACGTGGTAAGATGGAAATCAAAGCACAGTGGGAACCACACAAGACTCTATGACGATCTCGGGTCAACAGACTACTCTGTACCAGTGTCACCAGAGAACTGCCATCTGACGTGAGGTATAATACCATCTGGGAGTTCTCGGCGAGTCCGTCCAGTGTACCCAGTCTCTACTGAGCACCCGTATATCTCTTCTGATGTCAAACACCGATGGATATGGATCATCCATCGCCCATCTACATGGGTCGAGAAGGTACACGCTAGTCTACACTGGTATATCGATGCCCCGTCTCGATACACCCACGACTAGGGACTTTGAAGGATGTACTTATGGACTACATGTCCCCACTAGTATGATCCGCATCATAGTCCAGGTAGTCAAGTACAGATCCTAAGGGCTTTACCAACATGTAACAGAGAGACAATCAGAATACACGTTAAGGTAAAGATCAACCAGATAGCATACTATCATGTCGAGCAAGAAAGTCCTCCCTATATATGTCCCAGCATCCACTACAATATACATCCTATGTATAGTAATGGCCTCTAGGGCATACATATAACTAACAATCTCCCACTTGCACTAGGGCCATCTGTAGCAGTGGTTTCAAGTATCTCATACTCAACCATCCCATGAAAGTCTCTCTCTGGGAACAGGCCTTTGTGAGTGGATCCGCTGTGTTGTCCTCTGAGTCTACTCTCCAAACCTCGATCACCCTGGAGATCAACCATCTCCATGATCAAGTGATACTGCCTTAGAATATGTCTGGATCACTGATGGGACCGGCGTTCCTTGGCATAAGCCACAACTCCATTGTCACACAATAGGAGGAACATAGTTCATCTCATGAACCAATATACACCCAAACAGCCTCTTTGGTAGCATCTTAAGTAGCGATGTATCCAGCCTTTATCGTCTACTATGCCACGGTATCTAGCTTGGAACTCTTCCAACATACCGTCCCTTTACTGAGGGTAAAGACAATGCCTGTGACTGACACTCAGTCATCTTTATCACCCTGGAACACTTCCAGTGATTCTCCCTAGGATCGATTGATACATCTCACTACAACTAGTGAGAATCCTAACATCCAATTAAATCTATCTCATAGATCCAAAACTCAGGATTTAGGAGGTATCACTTTGATCCTAAGTGGAGAAACATTGTGATAAACGGAGATTGATCGAGCGTAGCATAGGAAACTCCTTTCCTATCAAGAGTATGTCATCCACGTACTCTACGAGGATCGTAACCATACTCCCTACTACCTTTTTGTATATACAAGGTTCATCTACCATTTTGATGATGTCAAACTCTTTGACTGCTTCATCAAAACAGACGTTCCAACTCCGCGATGCCTGCTTTATCCTATAAAGCATCTTGCACACGTTTCCGCTGCTCCCACTGCCTACAAAGCCCTCTGGCTGTGTACTTATAGACGCTCTCTAAATCATCATTTAGAAAAGCAGTCAAGACACCCAACCAGATATCGCAGTCATGGTATGTAGCCGTGGCAAGTAGGATCTGGATGGACTTAAGCGTAGTCACTTGAAAAGGTTTCATCATGATCCACGCTTGGTCAATGACGAAAAGCTTTAACAAGTCTAGCTTTGAAAGTCTCAACTTTTCCATCTAAACCAAGTAATCTTCTCAAGATATACTTGCTCCTGATGGGGATTTAACCCTTCAGACATTGCAACCAAAGTCCATACTTTGTTGGTGTATAAGGATTCCATCTCAGATCACTAAACATCCAGCCATTCTTACAGAGTCTCACTCTTGATGGCCAGCTCGAAACTAGTTAGGTCATCATCTCATGATGTAATCCTCGCTCCCACTGTCATAGAGAAACTGAAGTATCTCTCAGGTGGGTGAGGAACCCTACTAGATCGGCGGAGAGGCTGAGGTTCGTTGGTATCTACTGAATCCTTTGGTTCTATCAAATCATGTGCTGTAGTTTGTATAGCTGGAACCTTTCAGTTCTACATTACAGACTTTGCCTCGAGCTTGTCCGGATTTTGCTTTTAGACATGTGACGGACAATCCCCAAATCTTTAACTAACTTAAGATATGGGCTCTTCCCTTTCCATATCACATATGAAATGGTAGGCAACTGATTTGATTCGAACCCTATTCAATAGGTATGCAACTTCTCAAGTGCATAACACCCAAAAGGAAACAGGTAACTCAGTATTACTCATTATAGAGCACACCTTATCATATAGGGTGTGAATGCTCCGCCCCGATATACCATCGTGCTATGGTGTATACGGAGGAGTAATGCTGAGAGAGAATCTCATTCTCCTTTAGAAAAGTCCAGGAATTTCGTGCTCAAGTATTCTCCTCCCTGATCGCATCAAAGGACATAATACTTATACCCTCAAATCTGGTTCTCTACTTCTAACTTATATTCTGTGAATATCTCAAAAGGTTCGGACTTGTGTTTCAGCAGGAACATATGACTGAATCTTGAGAGATTATCAGAGAACGTAATGAAGTATAAAGAACCAGTCTTGGTATTTGTAGACAGGGGACCTTACATACATCAACATGTATCATCCCAAGAGTTCACTAACTCTTTCTCTGTTTCCAATAAACGGAGCTATGGTCATCTTATCTTTGTGACATGACTGGCGAGTTTCACAAGATGTAAATTCAAACTAATTTAAATATGCATCTTTATGTAACTCTAGCTAGTCGGGTCACATTGATCTGACCTAGTCTACAATGCCTCAAGAAGAATTCGTTCATTTCTGAACTCTTCCTCTTGTGTGTGTTCCGTATACTAAGAACTGTAGTTTGATTTAGAACATTAATGCTTTTAGATAACGTGCCTGAACCGATCAACTTTTTGATATAGGAAATGTTCAAAACATTATCCAACAATACAAAATTCTATCATTTCTTTACCAATAAAGAGACTGATATGATTTTGTATATCAGGTTCGGTATCTAACAACATTCGTTCAGAATCAATGTATTGTAATACAGGGTGACAGTGACCGACAGACTTGGCTGCAATACTTGCCCCGTTTTCTGCCTCATGAAACTTATCACCCGTTCTCAGTTCTCTACCTTTCTGTAGCCCTATGTAACAGATTACATATCTGGGATCCTGATCTGGCATCACATACCCAGGACGTAAAGGACACTGAGAAACAGTTCTATATAATGAACACACCCGAAGATGATGCATCATCATGCACTCTCCTCGTTTGGGCGGCACGGGAATTCTGGTAATCCCCAATTTCCTGCTCTGTCTTATAACAATTATAAGTTGGAGCGGGACCAACGTTCCCCAGCTCAGTATAACAAGCGGGTTCGGTCAATAATCCGTATTATTATCTTGATTAAGGCGTGATATGGTCGCTACCAGGAGAGAGAGAGAAGAAAACACTCAGCGTGCGCTCTGGCAAGAATAGATTGGTTATTATTTTATCTAATCAGGATGGCTCCCACTGCTTTTTATCAAATCTTCCTTCAAACCCTAAAAGGAAAGACTAGCCGGGATTAATTACACACTACAAGTTCGCCAATCTTTCAGCCAGGCCAGTGTCGGTACTTTGAGGGAGGTCCCCCGTGCTTTCGCACGAACCTAATTAATGTAAACCTCGTTTTCCCAGAGGCGTAACCTCGTTGACACCTTTCTAGACACCTACTTGATCGGCTAATTGTAATATGTAAAACTCTCCCAGGAGTAACTCTTACTCGCAGCGGGTATCGGGATCCAACTATCTCATAGAAGGTATGCAATCTCATTGCAAATTTCAACACTTGAAATTCCCGATAATATTTTGCCCCTAGCGTCCTATGACCTTGACGGAGGTCAACAAACCATAGGCTACTAGTCAAGTTCAACCCGTCATTTCTTGATTGAATTAAACCCACCCGCACGACCCTTGACGGAGGTCAACAAGGCCGCACGACTACCCTAACTCAATCTGCATCATATGCATAATCAGATAAATACTGGTTAGCTACCGCACACTGCGCCTTGACGGAGGTCAACAAACGCAGCACGAATACTAAACAGCACTTATCTGAAATGACGGAGGGCTACGACAGGTTTTTCTGAAAACCTATTGCGTAATGAACTTGATATCGTTGTAGGATCGAATGAATTTTGAAATGGAGTGTTTTTGAGGCTTTTCCATTTTTGCTAAAGGAGTCACTCCGGTGAAGGGATCGTCGGTCCTTTCCTCGTCGAATGAGGTGCGGGATATATCGTATATATCGCTGTGCAAAGCAAAAACACTTAAAAGCAATCAAAAGACAAACCGAGTGTGTAGCATCTGCCAGTTATTGCTAAAGGAGTCACTCCCGGTGAAAGGATCTCGGTCCTTTCCTCATCGAATAAGGTGCAGGATATATCACATATACCGCTGTGCAAAGCAACAACTGTAGCTACCTATTTTTATTTTGAAATTCGATTCTACAACATCTTAGGTTTCTTTTAATTCATTAATCACATTAATGAAGTCCCATCATTTAAGTACCTAAACATCACAGATAAATACGACGTACACTTATGCCATCCGCATTCGCCTCGATGTCCCCTCGTGCACCGTTAGGTTAGGTAACTAACGACAGAGCAGGGCAGGGCTAGCGCGGGTGTAAAACATAAGTAACGTCTATATAATATATCATATATACTATATACTATATCCATCACAGAAACATCACATGATCTCATCACAGATATCGCAGCAGAAGAATCATATGAAATATTGGATATACTAGGACGTCCGTGTTTTCAATACGAGCCAGTATAAAACACGGATTCCACGGTCGTGATGAATAGCCAAACCACACCCCTAGACCCCTACGAGAGCGGCAAGCAACCCTACCAATTCTGGAGTTAGGAGACCCGGACTCGACTCCTCGAGTTGGTCTCCCACTGGACTCCAGAACCCGGTTACTTGTGCCCTCCTCCTTGGGTCTATCCTAGTGCAGAAAAGTAAATAATATACAAACGGTGACAACTTCCGCAACCTGGAAGCGCCCCAATAAAAGAATATTACATACAAGTTTTTACATGAATGAAAATGAAAAACACTCATCTCACATAAAAACCCCCGGCTATTCAAACACGACAATCCAATATAACATATCCAGCAACATATAACAACACATGTCATCAACGTAAGTAAATATGTCCATCCCAATTGTCGTTGACATATAGCAACGAAACCGGCGATATCACATATTACACTTACGGTCACAGAAAAGAAAGTGTAAAACTACAATAGTTGGAATCCGCAACCACCTCAGACATCGCATGCCTGACCAAATGAATTACTTAGACATCGCATGCCTAACAATTATAAACCCCGCATTTTAGTCTCAAAATCGAAAACTCTTTTCAATATTAAGTCGGGCAATTCAACAAGATTCCCGACATCCTGATCGAATGCTCGTCGCAAACTTCAGTAGACGGCCGCACCCCCGATACCGTCGACGAAGTGCACCAAGGCGGAACATCGCCACCGCGAGCACCCGAACGGATGCTTTCGGCGACGGGGTTCTCCTACAGTCACTTGGTCGGGGCTATGGAGCGAGGCTGTCTATTAAGTTTTACCCGGCGAGTATCCGCGTACGCTACGTGATTGCGACGGACTTTTGATCACATCAAAATTCCGTGGCAACCGATCAAGTGAGACTAAATTGCTACGTTTATAACATTCATTTAGTTATCACATAACTGTTTGTGA